>BLAL01000086.1:0-725572 GCA_015698045.1 Rhizophagus clarus
CTAAACCCTAACCCTAACCCTAACCCATAACCCTAACCCTAACCCTAAACCCTAACCCTAAACCCTAACCCTAACCCTAACCCTAACCCTAACCCCTAACCCTAACCCTAACCCATAACCCTAACCCTAACCCTAACCCTAACCCTAACCCTAACGCCTAACCCTAACCCTAACCCTAACCCTAACCCTAACCCTTAACCCTAACCCTAACCCTTAACCCTAACCCTAACCCTACCCTAACCCTAACCCTATACCCTAACCCTAACCCTAACCCTAACCCTAACCCTAACCCTAAACCCTAACCCTAACCCTAACCCTAACTAACCTACCCTACCCTAACCCTAACCTAACCCTAACCCTAACCCTACCCTAACCCTAACCCTAACCCTAACCCTAACCCTAACCCTAACCCTAACCCTAACCCCTAACCCTAACCCTAACCCTAACCCTAACCCTAACCCTAACCCTAACCCTAACCCTAACCCTAACCCTAACCCTAACCCTAACCCTAACCCTAACCCTAACCCTAACCCTAACCCTAACCCTAACCCTAACCCTAACCCTAACCCTAACCCTAACCCTAACCCTAACCCTAACCCTAACCCTAACCCTAACCCTAACCCTAACCCTAACCCTAACCCTAACCCTAACCCTAACCCTAACCCTAACCCTAACCCTAACCCTAACCCTAACCCTAACCCTAACCCTAACCCTAACCCTAACCTAACCCTAAGTCCTAACCCTAACCTAACCCTAAGCGGATGATTATACAACCCTAACCCTAAGCCAATCATATCCTGAGTCTGCGGTCACGTGACCCGACTGTAACCCTAAGGGTTGGTGTGTTGTGAGCGTCAATTGATTTGACGCGGGGTAACAAATTTGGTAACAACCCTGACGGAAAAACTCCTGATTGGTTGTCTAATGACTGACGCAACCCTTGGGGAGCATCAATGTCAACCCTCGGCCCACGTTTCTGATTTAGTCACGTGACCCAAAGTTGATGCCGGTTGTATCACCTCAAAGTGGCGCAGCCAGCTAAACTTTGGCCCGAGCCAGCCGGATAATTTATTTTCCAACGGATAAATATTTATCTGTTCCAAATTCTTCAGATTTTTTGCTGTAGCGCAGCAACCAATCAGAAGTTTATCCGAAGAGGTCACGTGCGGCGCAGTGCGCAGTAAGTCACGTGATTACCAATTTTTTGTAAAAAAATTCTAAGTCTTTTTACTGCGCCGCAGTAATTAGGTTAAACGTTAATCCTAATTAACAACCCTAATGGACGCACAAGGAGATTTAGTCAAGTGGCACCCATATGGTTGCCCCTTGTTTCAAATTAAATTAAGGAGTTAATTTTCATGCTTTGAGACGTTAGTCCTCCTTTTTTAATTTATTGGGTACTACCGCATGGAATTTTTTAATTCGAAAAATTCATGAAATTGGTTCATCAATTGATTGGTGAAACTCATATGAGTATACATGCGGTTTGGAAAACGAGAATGTTAATTTAGTTTTTCATTCTTAATTCATTTTAAATGAAACATGCGTACATGTTGTTTTCCATATTAAGGGAATAAGTAGTTAATCGTTTAACATAATTTTGCTTACATAAGATGTATTGGAGTTGTATTTAAAGGCCCAGTTATCCGACCATAAGGCGACGTCTTCTTTGCTTTTGTTAATTCAGAACCAACGACGTCGTCGGTCCAGAATAACTCTTTACTTACACTTACTCCTAATATAACATTGACCTTAACCCTAACCCTAACCGGCGCAGCCAATGAGAAGTTTTTCCGCTCTCACATGACTAACCCTATGCCGATTAACCGATTATAGATTTTTCCACAATGCATACCATTTAGTCAAAACCTTAAAAGCAAACTGATATTTATCTGGTCAGGTAAAAATTTACCTGAGACTGCAACCCTAGCCAGATATTTTGTACGTTTTGGCGCAGTAAAGTTAGGATAATGTAAGCAGCCAATCACGTAACTGAAAAGCCGTGGCTGGCTGCTTGCAGTAAGTTACTCAGATCACATGACGATCAACAATCCTAGTTCCAAAAATTACTTGTATAATAATCGACGTTGACACAAATACTGCGGTATAACATAGCAGTGATGCAACCAGAACTGCGCTTCCGCGCAGTCACATGATGCCAGCTAAACTATTTACCATTATCCTACAGAAGTCAGGTGAAAGTTTTACCATTAACCCTAAAGGTTTAGCCGAGTTCCGGTTGATTAAATCCTTTTTAATTTTGTATTATTAATTTATTATAAATTAGTAAACCGCATGGTTTACACCAAATTTGCTTAGCGTTTATACAAAATGTTAGGTATTTTGTAATGTTTATTTGATTAATTTCGAATAAACTTCCAAATAACATTACCAATTCTTATTATAGCATAATTACTGGCGGGTTTCCCCTTAATTTTCTTTAAAGAATTTCTTGGCATTTCACGTTCATATTCACTACTCAAAAGTTTAATTAATTTTAACACATGTCTTCATTTTAGAATGAAAAATATGTCATCATAATAAGAATATCATTTTTCTTGACGTTTGGTGTAGAACAACATATACGTTCCTGGGTTTTTATTGGTAAAGATTCAAAATATAGTTTTAATAGGTAATGGAATAAATATATAAGTGAGCCATTTGGCAACAAAACGACGTTAGATTTACCACTAAAGTTGATAAATGACGTCGTTAATCAAATTTATCAGTATACTATATTACTCTATAAATAATTTAGAGCACCCATACACCTCGAACCCTAAAATAACCCTAACTATTAATCCCTAATTCCTAATCTCTAATCTCAAATAACTTATCATAAAATAACAAAAATAATAACATCTATAACAAAATTACTTCCAATTAATTATTTAATAATTATTACAATCTAAAAAAAACATCAATTTCAATCTTTAATCTATATTTTTATCTAAATCACATAACCTAAAATCAATACTAATTATATTATCTTAAAAATAACATACTTATCTAAACTTTAATATAAACTACCTAAATAAATAACTTTCTAACAATTAATAATTTACCTAAACTAAATTCCTTAACTTTTTTACTATAATATACCAACCAATCTCAATTTATCCACAATAATTATATATAATACTACTACACAATTAACTACATAACTACTAATTTTTTATAAAAAATTCTATTTTTTTTACTATATAATAATCCTAATAATCTCATAAAAAGATTTAATCAATCAATATCCTATATAATCACCACTTATTTTAAATTAAATTAAAAAATTAATTTTTATATTATAAAATATTAATCTTTCTCTTTTAATTTATTAAATACTACTACATAGAATTTTTTAATTTAAAAAACTTTTATTTTAATTTTTACATATTGCTATACATAAAAATAAAATAAAAATTTATATTATAAAAAATTCATAAACTTGATTTATCAATAGATTAATAAAACTCATATAAATAAACACACAATTTAAAAAATAAAAACATTAATTTATTCTTCATTCTTAATTTATTTCTAAATAAAACATACATGCATATTATTATCTATTTTAAAAAATTAAATAATTAAACATTTAATATAATTTTACTTATATATAATGTATTAGAATTATATTTAAAAATACAATTATTTGACTATAAAATGACATTTTTTTTACCTTTATTAATTCAAACTAATAACATCAGGAAATTTCTGCAGTTAATTCATATCTAATAAATATTAATATCTAATATACATCATTTTTTTAGCAATATTCAGTAATGATGAAATATTAATATATATTATTTAGAATTTTTATCATTAGATAAATAGTATTTAATAATATTCATCACTTTAAATTTAATATTTATCATGTAAATTCAGTATACATTATGGTATTAAAAAAAAAAACTTTGCTTTTTTTTCTAATTTTTTCTATTCTATTCATTAAGTTACTCTTAAATGTAAAATATTTCTTACTATAGATTTGCCACAATTATTATAACTGTATTTTTAGCTCTTGAACATTTTTTACCTTATCATACATGTGTATTTGCAAGTTTGTCATTGCTTATAATGTTTAATTACTTTAATAATTAAAAAAAAAAAATTTTTTTTTTATATGCAAAGGATTATTAATCATGCCGCTTTATTTAAGTAAAATTACTAACAGAAAACACAAAAAAAGTATGCCTAACATGACTAAAAAAAGTACTGATCTTAATCTTTAAAAAATATAACCTTAAAAAAGAAACCTAAAACTACGCGAACAAGATAATATATAGAAAAAAAAGGTGATGTTGACATGCAGTTTAACTTTAACGTCAATTTCTTTTTTAAAGCAGATCAAAAAGTGTCTTAAAATCAAAGTATAAGCTGATCATTGTTGTAGTCATCCTATTTTTAACTTTATTTTGATATTTTTTCCATACCTTAGCATTGTAAAAATCAATAATCAATTATCAGCAAACTTATTAGTCAAAATAATTTCATTGGACACCGCTTTATTAATCGTAATAGACGTCTAAATATTCTTGTAATTTTCATTCTTTACTAGCATATAACTGCAGTATATCACCTAATTTCTGCCAATAGATCTGTAAAATATAATCCGTGAAGGCTTTCAGTAAAAGTACCATCTTGACACCAAAAAAAAGAAAAAATAATTTTGGGAAAATAAAAATTATATGTATTATGTGATGCATTCCTATTAATCTTTTTTTAAACTTTTTAAGCTTTTTTTTTAAAACTTGTTCTTCTCTTTTCCCCATTTCCCTCTTTTTCATTTTTCCTGTTTTCTTTTCTTTTTGCTTCTTTATGTTTTTCTTTTTTTTACTTCTTCTTACTTCTCTCTCTTTCACTTTTTTTTACTTCTCAGTTCTCCCTTTTTCACATTTTCCTTCTCTTTATTCTTTCTTTTCATTCCTTCTCTTATTCTTTCCTTTTTTTATTATTCTCTTTTTTTTGAGTTTTCTCTTTTTAGGTGTTTTTTCAGTTCTTTGGTTGTAATATTTTGGTTAACCTTTTACTTTTGGATTTCCTTAAACTCGCCATTCTGGTAAATTTTTTTTTTGATTTTTCAATTATTTTTTATTTGACGAGCTTCTCTAATAATTTGTTTATAATATTATTTTATTTTTAGGTTTGCTGTTAAAGTAGGTTCAATTTATTTTCATTTTATTGTTTCTTTTAATATCTTCGTTACTAATAATTATTCTTGTTACAATAATTCTTTATTTAGGTTTTAACAGATTCTGAATGTGAAAATTTTAAATATGCTTAATAAAGTTTATTTTAATCATATAAAAGATACTAGTATATAATTTAATTATTAACAAGCAGAAAAAAAACTAAAAATTTTAACATTATTGTCAGTAAATCTTTATTTCTCTTAGCTTTTTTTAGATGATCCAGTATATAGGAACTTAAAATTTTTTTAGATGTACTTGGGACATTGATTTTGGTGAACTCTAAGTAATTTTTTTAAAAAAATTTTGTTTTATAATGAGACACAGCTTACTAATCATGTTTCACTTTTTTTTCTTTTTATAAACAAGTATTTAGATACGGTAGAAACTTGGTGAGAAGGTTTTTCTTATCTTTTATTAATTCTTTTAACGAAACAAATACTAACGTTTGTTCATTCTGTCTTTTCTGTAGACGACTAGTACTTCAGAATAGATATGTGAAGGAAGGTTTTTGTGAATAATTTTTAATAAAATAATTACTAATTCTTTCATTTTTTCTTTTTGTAGGCAGACTGGTACTTCAAAAATTTACTTAAAACATAGAAATTAGTAAGTAGGGAAAAGAAATTGTTTTCTTTAAATAGTTCTTTTAACAAAACTATTACTAATTGTTTCATTTTTTTTTTTTTTATAGACAGACCAGTACTTCAAGTTATTTACTAGACCTGTGAGAAACTGAAAATTGGTAAGAGTTATTACCTTGAATAACTTTTTAATAAAGACGATTACTAATCATATTTTTTTATTTTGTAAATAGATCAGTTATTTGAGAATATTTATTAGATGGCAAGAAGGATCTTATTTTGATGGAATAATTTTATAATAAAATGATTAATAGATATTTCTTTTTTTTTGTAGATATAGACTGATATTTCAGGATATTTATATGTAAAAAATCATATATGAGTAAGTTTTGCAACAGGTTGATTAAAAATATTTATCAATGTTTAACAAAATGATTACTAGTAATATTTTATTTATTCTTTTTTTGTAGATATCTAGTAGTTCTTTGGGTATTGAACACATAGATCTATATAACAGTTTATTATTTTCTTTTATAGACAGCCATTTTTTAAAATATGTACATGTAGAAAATTGGTGAGCATTCTTCTATAATTCTTTTAATAATTATTTAACAAAATATTTAATGTTTATTTCTTTTTCCTTTCTTTAGATAGATGGTTCTTCGAGATCTTTAGATGCGTAAAAATTTGGTAATAAAAAAACTGATTCTTTAGATCAAATAGACATATAGAAATTTAGTAGGTAAGAGTTCTTTAAATCTATTTTAACAAACAGTCATTCACTAACTTCTTTTTTTGTCTTTAAACAGCTACACATAGAATTTTGGTAAGAGACTCCAGAGACTTTTTTTCTAATATCTGTCTTTTAGCGTAGATTTGGTAAGATAAAGTCTCTTTTTTTGAATAGATTTTTTAATAAAACACCCACTAATGATATTGTTTTCATTATTTTTTAAGTGGCTCTATGGAATCTTTGGAATATTCATTTAATGTAAAAGATAATACTTTTATTTTTTTTATTTTCATTTCAATCATTATATTAGTTGCAAATTTAGCTAAATAAAAATTAATATATTTTTGTAATGTAATATTAAATAAAAAATTGAATATAAAATTTTATTAATGATAAACATGTAATGTTTTACAATGCTATACATCATTATTTTAATGATAATCATTATTTAAATAAACATCAGGATTTTATCCAAAGGTTTGATGTATAACATATTTATTGATGTTTATCAAAACCTTCAATATTTATCAGATATGTATCAACCGCAAAAATTTCCTGATGAACATCATCAATCCAAAATAATTTTTTATTTATACTTACTTATAATATAACATTAACTTTAACCTAAATCCATAATCATATAACTCATTATTAACCTTAAAGAATAATATATTATAAACATCAAATAAAATAATCCAAAATAACAAAAATAATAACAATTCTAATAGAAAACTTCTTAATTAATTGTTTAATAATAGATACAATCTCAAAAAATATCAATATCACCCCTTAACTCATATTTCTAATTAAATCATATAACCCAAAGTTAATACTAATTGTAATATTATATCACCTTAAAAGTAACAATTAACTAAACTTTGATCTACATAAACTGACTAAATAAATAATTTTCCATCAATTAATAATTTAATTAATCTAAAAACTTGCAATTTTTTACTATAATATAACAACTAATCAAAATTTTATTCACAAAAATCACATATAATACAATTGTACAGTATATTATATGGGTTTTTTACTAGAAAAATGATATTCTAAGAAATTTTTTAACTAAATTTTATTATTAAACTCATTCTAATCTATTAGTTTTAAAAAATAAAGAACTATAAACATCTTAATTTTTAGTAAAAAGTTTTCAGAAGGTTATTTTCCTAGCAAAAAACCCATATAATTACTATCTTTTATAAAAAAATTGTGTCTTTTTATTGCACAATAATAATTAAATTAAAAATTAATCTTAATTAACAATCCTAATACACATAATTAAAAATTTAATCAATCAACTACCATATAAAGTCTTTACAATAAAAAAGTACAAAACTCAAAAAAAATAAAAATTTAATTAATATTAAATTTACATTTATTTTATAAGTAAATTTAAAAATTTTTTTGAATTTCTTATTTTCTATTGCAAAGATCCTATATAATTACCCCTCATTTTAAATTAAATTAAAGAATTAATTTTTATATCATAAAATATTAATCCTTTTTTTTTAATTTATTAGATACTACCATATAAAATTTTTTAATTAAAAAATTTCTATTTTAATTTTCATATGCTATTATATATAAAAATAAAATACAAATTTATTTCATAAAAAATTCATAAAATTAGTTTATTATTTAATTAGTAAAACTTATACAAATTATATATAATTTGAAAAACAAAAACATTAATTTACTCTTTGTTCTTAATTCATTTTAAATGAAACATATGTATATATTATTTTTTATTTTAAGGAAATAAATAGTTAAAACATTTAGTATAATTTTGTTTATATAAAATATAATAAAATAGTATTTAAGGATTCAATTATCTAATCATAAAGTGATGTCTTCTTTACTTTTATTAATTTAGAATTAATGACTTTATCAATCCAAAATAACTCTTTATTTATACTTACTTCTAATATAACATTAACCCTAATCCTAACCCTAATCCTACAGAATTACTTACCAATTTTAAAAAAATATTTAAAATAAACTAACCCATAGGATAATTATTAATGAAAAAATCAATAGAACAACTATACATTCAAACATATCATTATCTTAACTTGCAAAATTGTAATTTGTTTTATAAGAGCACAAGAATTTCAATTTACATAATAATATAAACCAATTTTTTTTATTTTATATTAAACAAAAACTACAAAAAGTATTCTTTAATAAGAAAACTTTGATAATAAAATAATTAAACAGTTGATAAATAAGGCTTCTCAAAAATCAAATATAATATTTAATAATAATGAAAATATTATCCTATCATAAAAAAGAAATTAGACAAAATTAATGATAATACATTGCAAAAAAAGATTTAATAATGTAGGTCTTGAAAAAATAACTGAGTTTATACTTAATATTTTTGAAGATTTAAAAGGATTCAAAAGAAAAATAGAAAAAAAAATATTTAAATTAATCATAAATAAAAACAATTATCTGATAAAATTCTGAAAAACAATTAAAACTAAAGAAAAGATTATTCTAATTCGTAAATTTATTTAATTTGCAAATATTATATTTGATATTATAAATATAAAGTTTTCTATTATTGTTTTTTTCATTATAAATCTATAAAGTAAATTAAAGATTTTCTTTACTTTATTACAAAATTAGAAGTTAAAGAATAAAAATTAAATGATATCTATATATAATAGATTTTTATAATCGGCAGTATAGCATAAGAAATAAGTTTTCACACAATTTTATAAAATTATACTTAAAGTTAATATAAGTAATGCAGCTTATTCTAAGAGTGATTTAGTTCATTCAAAAAATAGGTTTAATTAGTACTGATTAATTTATTTTTTTTTTATTTTTTTTTTAACAATTAAAGTTATAATAAAAAACTAAAAAAGTTAAACTAAATAAAATTAATACAGTCAACTCCCTTTATAGTCACCTCCGTTATAGTCATATTACCCTATATAGTCATCTTAGTTGAGTGTCCCAAATTTTCATATATAAAAACTATCGTTTATAATCACAAACTACTTATAGTCACTATCACATCTTTTTTTAAAAATTATATATATATATGATTATAAAAAGATATTTATTAAAATATAATTATTCTATGATCTAATGATCAGATTTCAATAATCTTTAGCTCATTAAGTTCATCTCATTGAAAGGAATCAGATGGTAGTAATTTTATAATAATTGGATCAATATTGACCAAGAAATTTAATTTTAAAGACCAAATCGGCATTTTATACATGTAAAATTCGCATAACATTAAATATTTTGACAGGACCCCAAAATATATATATAGGGGTCAGATGACTTTTCAATTTTTTACTAAGTGCTGTACGCAGAGATTTTTTATAAGGTCAGTACGCAAAATTAGCAATGACATCAAATAACTAGAAAAAATAAGCAAACTAAATCTTCTGACCTCAGATCGTCAGTTAATCAAATATATTTAGTTTAAATATACAGTACATACTATTTGTATTTTTAATTTTTATAGTGAAAATTTATTGTAAATGTTATTGTATTATTATAATTACGATCTCAAATAATTTTTTTAATTATATCTTTTCGACCAAAATAGTCAAAATAATATTTCTTTTCATCGCCTAATAATTTCAATATATTTTTTTCAATTAATACATTTGTTGGTCTAATATGATAAAAAATATTAGAAGCAAGATGATGAGTTAAAAGATTATACTCCTCTTTGATTAGATCACTAAACAAATGGTGGATTGGAATATAAATATATAAAGATATATAAGATATGTCATTCAAATCCATTATTGCCTCTTTGGTATAACAGTGACATCCATAAGCCTCAAAGTAAATGGCAACAATCCTTCCCACACACATTTAATTACCATATAGAACAAATACATAATTTTTCTTAATTAATGAAAAGTCTTTTGAAATATTTGCATTTTCGATATGTGAAACTTTTTACAATTAAATAAATCAAATTAATAAATAATTAATTGTAAATTACTAAGGATGAATAATAAATAAAATATGCTTACTTTGAATAAGTGAATATATACTTTTTTTGGTCAAAATTTTCTTTTTTTTTAATTGTGTAGCCAGTTTTTCAGCATGAAGTTAAGCTAAAGTAACTGATGCATTCTTACAATTTTTCTTCTATCACTTTTCACATTGAATAATAAATCGTTGCTCTGGACATTCATTTTTAGTAAAATAGGCAACAAAATGACTAACTTTATTTAGCTGAATAGCAGTAGCAGGAATATTAGTTCTTGTAGAAACTGTTTTAAATTTTCATTCAAGCTGCTTTGAAGTGTAAGCTTCATGTCTTTGTCGTTGCTGTAATAGGATTTCAAAATTCAAGTTATTCTCTGATCCATATTGAAATTCAGGATTAACTGTCATAAATAAAGAATTATTTAATTAATGTTAATAAAGGATAATAATAATTAATGATCTAACTTTACTTACTGCTATCTCCGTCATATAAAACAGATAAATCTTCAGAAACTTGATCAATTATAATTAATTACGAACATTCTTTATGTATTAAATTTGATAAATTTTCATTCTCTTCAGTATTTTCTTCTGTTGATATATGTTTTATTTCATGAAAAGCTTCTGTTACTGCATCAGAAATATTAATCTCAGTATTTTCATCTTGTTCTCTATTATCTTCATTCCAATTTTTTCTTTTGAAAATTGAAACTTCTTTTTTGTGAGCACCACATCAGGAAATTTTATAGCACGTAAAATTGTGTAAGTTTACAATTTTGTAAGTTTACGAAAGTTTATGGCATAATATTTCGAAAAATTTCAAAATATTACATAAGTTTACAATTTTGTAAGATTTATGTGATACTACGATTAAAATATTACACAAGTTTTCAATATTGTAAGATTTACGTTCTGCAAATTTACAAAACTGTAAACCTGCATAATATTACGGTTAAAATATTTTGAAAATTTACAAAACTGTAAACCTGCGTAATATTATGGTTGAAATATTTCAAAAATTTACGAGACTGTAAACCTGCGTAATATTACGGTTAAAATATTTTGAAAATTTACAAAACTGTAAACCTGCGTAATATTACTATTCAATCGTTAAAGTTGCGTATGCAGTAGAATGTATACAAGGGCATGTGATACTATTGAATAATCAAAAATAATATAAACACCTTTTTTTTAAGTTTGGGAAAGCAAATTTATTTTTATTTACGAATTTTTTATTATTTACAATTTTTGTTTTTTTATTATTTACAATTTTTATGTTTGTTCACTACTATTTTATAAAATAGTACCCAGGCTGTATGACGTGAATGCGTGGATGTCAGTATCAGTCACAGCCCAAAAAAAACGTGAGTCTTCAGCCGATATTTGATACAGACTGGGCCTAGCTACTCACTTAATAAATAAAAAAATAAAAATATTTAACTTCTTCTACGATACGTAGGTAAGTTCCTCCTTCTCCTACGATCATCACGCATGACTAAAATTGATCAAATTTATCAAATTTAAAACATGAACATAAATATTAATTATAAATTTTATTATAGTATAATTACCCAGACTCTCCCAAAATCTCGTTCTAAATTCGCGATAATATCTTTGGCCAGTACACATCCACAGTCACCGCTCAGGGTTTCCATTATGATATAGGATATAGTTCTAAATATCAAAATCAGTTTGAATATTCGATAAATACATTTAATTTATATAAATGTAATTTTATTTATTTACTTACATGGTAATCCCTGACAAGGTCCTCCACTTTTGGCTGCACTGTTGCCCAAAAATCCTCGTACGAAATATTCTATTTATTCTGAATCAATTAAATGGATTGGTTAATTTGAATTTAAATTCTAAATTTAGTGTAATGTGATTATTCTTTAGCGTAGTCTTTATTACTTTATTTTTACCTAGGAGACTATATAGCTTTGTTTTTAGTTAGTTTTATTTCTTTTGTTTCTTTTTATATGTTTAAATTATATCGAATTAATAATAATTAATAAAGATAAAGGCTTCTATGCCGCGTTTGCCTTGAATTTAAATTCTTTCTTAAAGAAATTATAGATATTAGTCATATGAACCTATTGGCAACAGAATCCCAAAAATCATGGCAGCTTCTACCATTAATATTGTGGTAGGCGCAGTTTCTGTCTCGACGTATGTCAACAAGCTCATCCATCATAGCTCAGTTCCAATGAATGTTATAGTAAGAACGACGTGAACGTGTGTGGTGAAGCATTATTAGATTAGATTTGATTTTTATAATTTGATTTTGGGATGAATAAAAATTTGGGTAGAAAGAATGTCGTAAAATGTCACTTTAAATAAAAATTTGAACAATACCTCTTTGGTTTAATTTTATTTCTCGTTTCAATTAAAATTTAATTTATTACACTTTTCATTATTAAATACATTAATTAAATCTCATGCGGATATGGATTATCTAAATATAAATATTATGATTAAATCAAAAAATAAAAAAAAATCTTAGTTTAATTTCAGTTTCATTTCAATTAAAAATAATTGAAAATCATATACATGTTTAATTGTTTTAAATATAAATATCAATATATCATATTTAAAAATAAAACAATTATATTCTGATTAAATATTATGCGTACATTTCTTAAAAAAATCATAAAAAAAATCTTGTACATCATACATGCATGCAATTACTAAATATCATCCCCTTGTGATAAATAAAAAATTACACAACACAAATTTAACACAAATTTAACAAATTTAACACAAATTTAACAAATTTAACAAAATTTGGCCAAAATTAATAATTTTTTATCAGAATTATCAACACAAATTGAACACAAATTTCAGTCATGATTTATTTATGTCACACCCGCGTTGTTAATAATTAAATAAATAAATCTGCATTTTATTTATGATATGCAAAACGTGACCATAAATTCTTTTAAAGATATAATTTTATTAAAATAAATCAAAACTCCTATATCAAGTGACTAAAAAATATATTTATTTACAAAATATTCATTTTGTTTATCAAATCGGAGTACTATGTGAATGACACCATGTATAGACTCTATAGCTACAAAGTTATATAATTCTATCAATTTTAAGTGAGGACATCCATATAAATATGGGTTCCTTTTAGATTTAAAATCGTACCATTGAATTAATGCAAGATTTAGCGGTGAGTTTGTTAATACTTCTGCTAATAATAAGGCCTATAAATAATAAATATTTATTAATACTTTTATAATAAATTATTACATAAATTGGAAAAATACCTGTCCATAACAAAGTTCTTTGTCTGATATATAATCATTTGATTCTTCAGAATCCATTGAAATAGCTATGTCGCTAAACCATACTTTATTATGATATCTGTTTGTGGCACGCATTATGGCACCATTTTTCAGTGTTACTGATCTGTATATGTTTATTTGGGTTTCACCAATAATTGTAAAACCATCAAGTAAATCTAAATATGAATCCAGACAACTTATAAATCTAGCAAAACCAGTCTGCATTTTATTGTCTACAGAATCTTTTTTTTCATTAAAAAATGTATTTGCATCTTGTAAAGAGAATTCAAAGAGTCTTGCAGAAAATTTACAAGTGCGAGGTGTTTTTGCTGAATTTACTGAATGTTGAGATATTCTAATAGATATTGCTTGACGTTTTATCTATTAATTTAATTTCTATTTTAAGTTATATAATAAATATATACAATAAATAAATTTTCAAATACTTACAGTTTGTAAAAGCTGAGGTTTGACATCTTTTTTATTGCTAATTTGGTAGGGTATTTTAACGAAATATTTGTGAAGACTTTCGTAAGTTTCTGTAGTATAGCCATTTATTGCGCCATAAGATCGTATTGAGTCAATAATATGATAAACCCATGAATGCAATTTAGGTAACTTCAAATTGGAAGGAGAAACAAATTTAAAAGCCTTGACAAACATCCAGGCCCATCTATGTATTGCATCCTAAAATTTAAATGTTAATTTAATTTATTTAATTTAAATTTTCAATTTTACTAAAATTTTAATACATACATTAATTGGCGATATGATTGAACGGTCCGTGAGAGGTTCATTCTCCAGATAGGAGCAGTTTCTAGGTTAAATTATATAGATTATTTTGTAATCCATTAATTTTCAATAAAGATTTCTGCGTTATCAATGCCAAAAAAAAAAAAAATAATACATACATTAAATTTCTCCAAGTCACTTTCACTAAATTCTTCATATCTACTTAAAATATACATTTCATTCCAATATTCGTACAATTTTGTAAGATCATCATTATTTACAAAATTATCTACTTCATTATTATTTTCATCATATAAATTATCAATAACAAATATCATGATTTTCATCAAACTTCGATATTCATTAGCAGTTAATCTTGCAATTGACTGCAGTCCATTGGAAAAAATTTTAATGCTGAGAAAACGTGAAATTGCTGCTAGACGGTAATTTACTTCTTTAACTAATTTATTACCATTAACATGTTGCAATTTTAAGATATCACACGTGAAGATAATTTGATAACAAAATAATCCTAAATCTAAATGATGTATTCTGTCAGGAACAGATATTTATATTCCTTAATAATATAAATATTTATAATTAATATATATATGTTATTATAATTATTTCTACTTTTGCATACTTACGGTAAATCCCAAAAAAAATTATGTACAGATTCTATGCAAACAGATCTTTGTGTATCATTTTCAAAATATTTACGCATTTCATCATGAGTTCTTAGTATTACATCGTTAACTGATAAGTCTATATTTGCAAGATTTTCCCTTTTAACTAAACAGGAGTGACATGGAAGGTTTGAATTGAAGGATTTATAAACTAAACAAAAACTTGCAGCCTCCGGCCAATCTGCAATAATAGTTGAAACTCTAGGATAAAACCAGGTATTTTCATTATTTATAAAAAGGTCTATACCATCTTTTAATAAAATAATTGGTTCTAGTAAATGACGTAAAGATTTATGAAAGGTATCATGAATCAGATCTTTATTTGCAGCTTCTAAAATTGGTAAATATCCCAAAAGTTGCTTTGCATATTGTTTATTACGACGCCATATTGGGATATTACCTAATGTAATATATATTGGATGCAATTGACTTTTTCCTAATGTAACTGTAGTTGTTACATCTGAATATAAAATAATTGATAATAATTTGGAACTAGTAGGTAAGGATTCTTGCATAATTTTCCACCATTTTCCAGTGTTTTGTTCATTGTAAATACTTTCTCTATTATACTATAAAATAATATAAATAAATTAAAATAAATATTATTTAGATTATTGAATTAACTAATATTTACTATTTACCTCATAGTTTTCATAAGATAGCACAAAATTTTGTGTTATGACAGGAATAGTTAAGATATTTTTGATGCACTGTATTAAGTTTTGATAATAAAGAAAATAATCTTTATCCTCATGTTTTGTTATAAGAACTTTACTAAATTCTAAATTAGAAAACTTCATATTATTCATAAATGCTCGTTCCTGTTCGATATTTTTTGGTAATGGTGATTCTATAAGATTTGAATGTTTATTAAAAAAATGTATTATTTTATTACTACCTTTATTGTTTATTTTATATTTCGTTACTAATAACATTAGATCTTTATAAGCATCATTAGGAAATTCTGTGCAAGTTTTGGTATTGAGATTTTTGGGTTCTTCAAAAATTTCAGGCTCTTCAGATGAATCTAATATATTTTCAAAGTTACTATCTTCAAGGCTCATCTCTGATATTGCACTTCCAATACTGTCAAATGACATATTTTGTACATCATTATCATCATCCACCTAAAATTATAAACCAAATGTGTTAGTATAATTTGAGCTTTTTCTTAAGAGCTTTAAAAAGAATAATCTGAAATAACATAATTACCTCAACTTTATTATTTTCATATTCACTACTTAGATTACTTCTTGTATCCATTTCACTGCTATATTTTTCACTATCATTATTATCATCATCTTCTTCTACTTCTACTTCTACATTTTTTAAGCATTTTTGGACGTGTTGAGTATATGCAAAACATTGACTGAATATTCGCATACAAAGGGGGCATTTGAAACTCATGTTGCTAAATTAATGCGTCAAATTTGATGAAAAGTATCAATTTACTATTCAATTTATATGAGATTTTGTGTGCTAATAAAATTATATTTCATTGTAAAAATTTATGAATTAATTGAATGGATTACAATTGATTGAGTTATTTGAATAGATACGACTACACAAATTTACGCATTAATGAATGGAACTGGCTGTAAGAATCTGGTGGCTAATATCGTGAAATCATTGACAAATTTACGCATTATAGCAAAATTTAAAATATGCGAAACACTCAGCAATTTTGCTGTCAAGAACTTGTCGAGTTTATAGGCTTGCAAATCTAAAAATAAATGTAACAAGTCTATGATGTAACATATAAATATTGTTTATTATTTTGTTTACTATTTCAACTTGCCAGCACCGCGAACCTGATAGCAAAAGTGCTGAGTATTTCGCATATTTTGAATTTGCTGTAACAGGCTGTAAGAATCTGAATGACTAATACGGTTTATTCAATCAGCTAATCATCTGATAATCAGCCGCAAATTTATTGGCTTAACACATTTTACAATAATGGACAGATGATCAGTCACAAATTTATGCCATAATCAGTTATAAGCGTTCAAGATCACTATCAATCTGATCAGCCAAATGAGTTCACTGGCTGCAACTTTTTTTTGCCATGCATACAAGTTCCAACATGTGTAACATCTTATTTTTTTATAAATGGGTGTTGATTAATACTTTGATTGTACTATATGCTTTTACAAGAGTTTTTTTAAAAATTCTCTCATGAAAGTGTTACAATTTTTTTTTCGTAATATCACGATGCAAAATTTTTGCATTAGTTCATTCATTTTTCGTAATATTTCGCATTAGTTTATTCATTTTTCGCAATATTTCACAAGTTTTTTTTCTTTTTAGTATAGAATGGCGGAAATGACGTTATGACAGCTTGCCTCCTTTTTCTAAACCTCTGGTTCATGTATTTCCCTTTTTTCGTATTTTTAGTTCCTCATTTTCAAATTTCTGGTTCATGTCTTTCCCCTTTTTCTCATATTTTTCTCCTTTCGTATTTCTAATTTCTCTTCAAATTTCTAGTAATATCTTTTTCTTCTTTTCGAGTTTAGTTCATATCTCCTCCCTCATATATTATTCCAATGGCTACAAAACGTGGTAAAAAATGAAATATTGATAATAATAAAAGAATCTCAAGACGTAATACTGAGAAGAGTAGTGAAGCTGAGAAACGAATAAGATTATCAGACAATAACATTGAAGGTATATATGACATGATATGTATCATATTTTTTATAAGAAATTATATCATATCAGTCATCAGAAATGTCACATGCAGATCATTTTTATAATATATTAAATTTTGTGTAATATCGATTATACCTCTTCATTTTGTAACTATTCGTTAAATTTAAACTACTGCGTCTAAGGATCCGATCAGTTCAGTTCAGTTCAGTTTTTGCAAAAACCGATACTGAACCAAATTAATCAGTATCGGTATTAATGATTACTGAAACCGATCGGTAATTACCAAAAACTGAACTGATTTACTGAACGTTTTTAGTAAAAAAATGTTTTGCAACGTTTAGCAAAAAAAAAGTTGTGAAATGATTTTTTCTTATCAAATCATCCATAAAAAACGTTTTGCAACGTTTTTTATTAAAGTGACAAAAAAATGTTGCGAAACGTTTTTTTTATATTAAATCGTTTTATAAAAATGTTTCATAACATTTTTAAATAAAAAGGAAAATAACGTTGCAAAACGTTGTTTTCTATATTAAATTTCTGATGTAAAAAATGTTTCGCAACATTTTTTACAAGTTTCGCAAAAATAACATTGCGAAACATTATTTTTTTTATATTAAACGTTTATGTAAAAAACGTTTCACAACGTTTTTTACAATGTTCGCAAAAATAACATTGTGAAATGTTATTTTTCATATTAAATTGTTTATGTAAAAAATGTTTCGCAACATTTTTTACAAGTTTCGCAAAAATAACGTTGTGAAATGTTATTTTTTTATCAAATCGTTTATGTAAAAAACGCTTCGCAACATTTTTTACAAGTTTCACAAAAATAACGTTGTGAAATATTATTTTTTATCAAATCGTTTATGTAAAAAATGTTTCGCAACGTTTTTTACAATGTTCGCAAAAATAACGTTGCGAAATGTTATTTTTTATCAAATCGTTTATGTAAAAAATGTTTCGCAACATTTTTTACAAGTTTCGCAAAAATAACGTTGCGAAATGTTATTTTTTATATCAAACGTTTATGTAAAAAACGTTTCGCAACATTTTTTTTTTAACTACATTATTTAATAAAAAGACGTTTTTCTTATAAAAAAAAAATGTTTTTATTATCGGTAAATCGGTTTAGTAAATCGCAAAACTAATACCGAAACTGAAAGTTTCAGTTCGATAAATCATAAAACTGAAACTGCTCCAATACTGAAACTGGTCAGTACGGTTCGGTAATTACTGAAATCGATCGGAGCCCTAACTGCGTCTATGCAGATTATAAAATTGATAATCCATCATGTGTTCTATCAATTTTTATCGTTAACTTTTTTTTTCATAAAAAAATTTTTTTTTATACTTCACGGAATATACTCCTTAAAAATAAGCGTTTTTTAAGATCCAAGTTGTAATAAAAAGAAAATTAAATTTTTAACAACAAAGATATATGTAAATTTACAAGAGGGAAAAGATTTTCTAAGGTTATAAAAGCGGCTAATTAGACGGTTTTTGCGTAAAAGGCAAAAAAATGATTTTTTACTATAATGTAAGAACTTTTATAAAGCTAAACGCAATAAAAAGCAAAATAAAGCGCTTTTTTTTGGTAATTTCTTATGTTTATAACTCTTTATAATCTGCAAATATTGTTTTTAAATTATATTTTTACCAATTTTTCTCGTTCTCTTTTCTAGCGTTCAAAGGATAAGAATTATTAAAGTATTTTAAAAAAATTAATGTTACACTTTCATTTTTGGTGACTTGTAAGTGATAATTTTTCTTTATGTAGACTGCTTTAATTATATATTAAAATAATTGTTTTCTCGCATAGATTGATTTTTTTAAAAAAAAATTATAGTATTGAACGGTAAATACATATATAAGGATATGTTGATTTGTTTATTATTGTATGCTTAGTTTAACTTTTATAATAAAAAAAAGGTAAATGGATTTTCTTAATGTGAAATTTTTTATTTTTTTAATGTAAAAAATTTTTTTTTTGTCAGCTAATTCATTTTTTTTAACGTAGGTTGATCAAAATATTTTTTTATTGATCCCTTGTTGTATCATACTGTATGTATATTTATCATGCAATTCCTAGAAATGAATTAAAATTTTATTGTAATTTACCACAAAATTTTTAATGCTTAATCAAAGAATTACTTTATGATACATTTGCTATATGGTTTCTTCTCCATATCCACTCCTTCTTTTTTCCTTCTCAAAAACATTAATCAACAGATGCATGAGCTTTCAAAATTTTTACTTTCAAAACTGAACATGGCTTGGAATTAATGTAATCATTGGTTTTTACCTTCAGATACATTGATCATAACATGAATTTATTTCTTGCTCATCCTTTAATCAAATAATAGTTTCATCACGCTCTTCATCAGATTCTGATCCAGAAAAATTACTTTCTATATCACTTATTATATTTTTATCATTTTCATCCAAGGTAATTTGTTGAGTAAACTGTTTAACCTTAGCGTGAATATTTGAAATCTAATTCAAATAAAGATTCATTCTTATTAGTATTCTCTATATCACAAGTTCTTATAATTACCATATAACTCATTATGACCCACTAAATTTTCATATTTACCATAAAACTTCGTCTCTATCTACAAAATCTTTCTACAGATCCTTATATTCACTATAAATTTCGTCCTCACCTACCAAATATTCATCTAAATACTCGTATTCACTAATATATATTATTAAATAAATTGTTTAATAAATTTAACCCTAAAAAAAGTTTATTCTTTAAGTTTCAAGTAAGAAAAATACATATATTTTTGCTAGTATTAGTTTAAAGTTTTAATTTCTCACCATGTCTAGTAAATTCTAAAGTTTCTTTTACTTTTCGTTACTTTTAATAATAAAAAGTATGTTAACTTTCAAGTAAGATCCAAGTGAGGTAATAAATACTATACAAAAAATTTTTTAATAAAATCATAGTAGCGGTCAATATGCATGTCTTTTGTTATTTAAGTTTAAGCGCTATATTAAATAAATGCAGTGTTACATTAAACCTGTATTTTTTGATTTTTGCAAAATTTAGGTTGGCATTATAAAATTAATCAGCATTACGAAAATTTTGGCCAGCATTATGAATTATTCATCGGCAAATTTAACCTGATTTAACTAATTTCGGCCAACTTTGATCATATATATGTATACTACTTTTAATGATGGTACTTCGCCACAATTTTTTTTTTACTGACCTTAATAAAAAAAATTTGCCTTTCTTTTTTGTGATATTTTCTATGACTGATATATAGTAAATTATATTTTATTGTTAAAGTTAATAAAAAAACAATAGAGAAACTATTAAGAACCAATTCACAGATAATTTCTAAGCTTGAAGTTCTTATCACCAGACAAAAAAATCTTGAAATCTGTCTCTCAGGCATAGAAAAAAAGCTCAACAATGATAACAAAAATAATAATACAATAGATCCGGAGTATATAAAGGTAATAAAGATGAATATTATTTAATGTAAACCTGAAATGCTAACCTCGTTTGATTAGGAGCTCGTTAAGAAGGTGTCAAAAATTTTATTTGAAAATTTTATTTATTCTTCGCAAGATGAGTACAAACTCGCTACCAAAAAATATTTAAAAGACGAAAACCTGGAATTTATACGCCAGTTCAAAAAAAATTAATGGATTATTTTTTTCGAAAAAAAAATTGCTCTGACTGTAAGTTAAAGCAATTATAAATTTTATTAAATTTTATACTAATATTTTTTTTTAATAGTTAGTACAACAACATAGAAGCATATGAGGGACGTTCACGTCTAGAGTCAAAGATGTTATATATTCTGTTTTTGAAGCGACTGGGCATAAATTACCGTCTATTAACACTCAGGTTAGTCCGTCAAAGATTCAGGAATGGAAGAGTAAGCTGGAGGTGAAAAGATGTTACAACAACCTATTTAAAAAGGTTAAAGATGTGCAACCTACAACATATATGTCGCTAATAATTGATAAGTTGCGAAAAGAAAATAAAAATCCCTCAAAAACACAAATAGCGTATGTGATTAGCATATGTGATTAGCATATGTGAAACGTACTTAAATCCTAATAATCAAAACATTCAAATGAGCGAAAGTATAATGAAGTTGAAGATAATCAACAACTTAGTAAGTTTTTAATTTACAATTTGCAAAATGTGAATTATTTGAATTACAGTTTATTTATTTATTTATTTATTTTTAGCAAAAGTTGGAAAATAGGGATAAATTTATACATTCGGACGATGATTCTCATGATGGTAATGATGTAGATAATGGTGGTGATGGAGCAGCTGACGATGGAGCAGGTGCAGCTGACGATAGTATGACTAACGATGGTAGGCCTAACGATAGCATAGCTGACGATGATATACTTTCTAGTGACTCTTATAACATGGAGAAGGAAGGTCAGTATGTAAATAGTTTATTAGAGAATTATGGGTTGCATAGGAAATAAATATTATTTTTTTATATATATCATACATAATAGCATTTTTTTTACCATAATAATATAGTTTTAATAAATAAAATGGTTATTAATTCTTAACAATACAGGTGTGACATAAATAAATCGTAGCTGAAATTTGTGTTCAATTTGTGTTCAATTTGTGTTGATAATTCTGGTAAAAAATTTGTTAATTTTGGCCAAATTTCATTAAATTTGTTGAATTTATGTTGAATTTGTGTTGATAATTTTTAATTTATCACGAGGGGATGATATTTAATAATTGTGCATATACAATTTCTGTAACGATGTACATGATTTTTTAAAATGCGGATTTCCGTAATTTTACGATATTGTATTTTCTGGCCAATCAAAATTAGGTTGATCCTTGCATGTGATTTAATCATTTAATCATGCACGCGTTTTTTGTCTTATTTATTTTTGTCTCTTATTTCTTTATTCTTTTGTTCAATATTTTTAATTTTTTTGTCTCTTCTTTCTATTATTTCTTTAATTATATACAATATATTTACATATATTTCATAATTTATTGCTTTGTAGGTATAGAAATATTTGTTTATTAATACTAATTATTTTCATTTTTTTTTTACCTTTTTGTTACTTTGTATCGTAATACTAACAATAATATCCATGTTTTCTTTATTTCTTTTTACTTGTACTTTAATACTAACGATACTAACAATACTAACAACATGTTTATTTTTTCCTTTCTCTTTATTTCTTTATTCTTTTGTTCAATTACTTTGGAGGTATAGAAATATTTATTTATTAATACTAATTATTTTAATATTAACGTGTTTTTTTTACCTCTTTGTTACTTTGTATCGTAATACTAATAATAATATCCATGTTTCCTTTATTTCTTTTTACTTGTACTTTAATATTAATGATACTAACAATACTAACAACATGTTTATTTTTTCCTTTTTCTTTATTTCTTTATTCTTTTGTTCAATTACTTTGTAGGTATAGAAATATTTATTTATTAATACTAATTATTTTAATATTAACGCATTTTTTTTTACCTCTTTATTACTTTATGTCATAATACTAATAATACTATCTACGTTTCCTTTATTCCTTTTTACTTGTACTTTAATACTAACGATAATATCCATATTTCTTTTACTCCTTTTACTGTTTCTTTAACTCTTTTTACCTTAATACTAACAATACTAACAATATTTCTTTTATCTTTATATCTAATACCAATGTTACTATAGCTATTTCTCTTCTTTTTACATCTAATTGTATCGTTATTCTTTCTTTTTTTACTTTTATATATTCTGTATATAGTAATAAATACTTGTAATTTTTTATAATTTAATTCATATTATATCTAATAAAATATACATTATATAAACTTATAGTACAAAAATGAATTTTGAAACATTATAAAATATTTATGTAAAATTACGAATCATCAAAATATTTTAAAAAGTTGTGAAATATTATGCAATAAAATTACACAATATTACAAACTGTAAAATTACGAAACTTTGCATATCATAATATTACAAAATATTTTAAAAAGTTATAAAATATTACGCTTACACAAACTTGCGGTGGGTCTGGAAACTTACAAAATATTATGTAAAATTACGAAATATTGCGAATGCGTAAAATTACGAAATATTACAAATACGTAAAATTACGAAATATTACAAACCGTAAAATTATGAAACTTTGCATATCATAATATTTTGAAATATTTTAAAAAGTTACAAAATATTACTCTTCTGCAAACTTGCGGCAGATCTGAAAACTTACGAAATATTATGATGCGTAATCTTGCGCAACTTTTCGCACTATAAAATTTCCTGATGTAGTTTCCTAAGATATATTACCAAATGCCTTTATCAAAGAAAGCCAGTGTAAAAGAAGAGAGGCATATATTTAGTTAAAGCATCTGATACTTCTTTTACTTCTTTGTCATCATAGAAATAACGTCATCCCATGATTTTGGCTTAGTGAGAATTTGTTCATGAGTCCATTTTGCAGGTACATCGTATACTTCCCTTAGATTATTTCTTTGGTTTTCAGGAATATGAAAATCTGTGTATATTTTTTCAACAGTCTTAGCCGTAATCTTATTCTTTTTTAATTTAGGGATAGTACATAAAAAATTAATTTAATTTTAAAATTAATTTGAATTTTAAATTATCGCTATTTTCAAAAAGATTGAATCTGTATGCACTATGTTGATCAATTATAATAAATACTGAAAACACTGAAAACACCAAAAATACTGAAAATACTGGAAAATTACTGATTTTTTATCATAATAATTTTCGTTAGTTTCATTAGTAAAAAGGAAATATGTAACGTTACTTGATTTTTATTAGATTATGATATAAAAGGATAGTACTTGACGCAGTTACATAAATCAAATATGAAATATGACGTGAGAATACCTTTCTGGTACTTGTTATCTTTGCCAGAAGTGCTTAATTTGCTTTAGTTCTGAGTTCTGTAAGTCTTGTAAATGTGATAAAAGTATCAGACCAGTGCGTGTAAGTAAACCAGGACGTGGAGAGCAAATCTATTCACTCGTCTTTAATCCAAATAATAAAGAACTAAAAACAGCAAATCAATTACTTTTTTCTGCCAATGAGAAGTATCAATATAACAGTAATTTTAAAAAAGCATTTTCAGTTACGTTGTGTTTGACTTGTCACAGCAGATTTCAAAGAAAAAAGACTTCAAATAAATCGATTAAAAAAGAAGATAAATCTACTGCAAAGAGAAAAGATAGTTCTATTGTAAAGAAAGAATTTAACAACAATAAATCAACTAATAAAGTTTCAACCATTTCTGTTACTAAAATGAGTGATAATTGTATTAATATTGAAAGTAAACAAGATGCTTCTGAGATATCTGAAGCTGAGGAATATGGCATTGATGAAGTAAAGCTACAAATAGTCATTGAAAAAGAAGGTAAAAAAACTTCTACATCTAAAGCTATAACTATCAAGCCTGTTGAATATATAAATATTGTAGAAAGAATCAATGATGCAGTCAGAAAAATGCTCAACAATAAAAAACTCAAGCCAGGAGATTATAAAATGTTATACAAGGCAATTAATGTGCGTGGACTATCTAGTACCTTGGAAGATAAATTAGACTTCAACGAGTTTGTTGAAGATTATAAGAGAGTTACTTCTGCAAATAAAAAAATGTCAATAATAATTGTAATTGATGATCCAAAACGTTTGAAGGTAAAGATCATTTATAGTATTTTATTCATTTTTATATTTCTAACTTTTAAAATATAACAATTTCAGGATTCTAATGAAAGTAGCGCTTCAGAAGAAGATATATCTAACAAGAAAAAAAAAAGTCATTTTATACAAGAAAATAGTGCTTTAGAAGAAGACATATCTAATAAGAAAAAAAAGAAAAATCGTACTATAAAAAAAGATGATTTGACTAATGAAGAAAGAACAAGAGCTAAAACTATAGCAGATTTATGTGAGAAATACAAATGTGAATTGTACAAAACATCATATTTTGTGCAAGAAATCGTCACTTACAACTAAATTCAGCTAGGTTACAGCTTTGGACGCGTGAAATAGTAAGTAATTTTATTTATTCAACTAAAAAACTGATTCTATTATTTTTAACTACAAATAATTTTATATAAACAGATTAACAAGAATGCTACCTATGATGTCTCTCCCACTTATTCTACATTCAGTGTGATGTTGAGAGCATTAGTAGATAAAAATAATAATGGCGTACAAAATTCCACTACAACAACATCGACACCATCTGCTGCACCTTCTAATCCAATCGTTATTCAAATGCCATTTCATTATCTTTATTCTCATTCAAATACACTTTCAAATACATTTACCCAACCACCACCATCACCTGGCATACATGAATTACCTTCCATTTCTGAATTTCTTCATATTCTTGATCAAAAATATTCTAGTAATATGTATTTTAAATTTGAAGGTGCCTTTTTACAAGAAGAAATTACAGTGAACGCTATAAAAGACTTAACTGATGAAGAAATGGTAAAGCTGGAAGTCAATAATATAAGATGGCAGAAAAATGTAAGACAAGCGGCTCAAAGATATTGATTTATTATTTTGTATTTGATATAAAATATAATAAAAATTACAGCATATTTGAGCAATAAAACAATTGACTTAATTATTGATTATAATAAAATTTTCAATATTTTACACCTCTCCCTTCTAAATATGATCTTCGTCCTCCTCTTCTAAGTTTCTTTCTTCAGATAAAGTCACAATTTCCTTACGTCTCTCTACATTTTCGCGATGTTTGATATTGTATTTTGATTCTATTTAGGTATTGTTAAAAAAATTAGATATTACATTTTTATTTTGTATAATGTTCAAAATAATAAGTGATGAAATTTACCTTTTTTTTTCCAAAAAAAGTCTTCAAATTGTTCATAATATAATTCTCTATTTCTAATTTTCTTCTCTTTGCTATCTTCATCAATATATATTTTCATTAACTGATAAAAATTATATAAAATTAGTTCAAAGGAAATAACTAAGAAATATTATTGAATGTTTTACTTACACGACAATCTCTTATAATTCCTTGGAACTTTTCTTTAACTTGACTTCCTATAAATCTTGATTTATATTTTAAATTAACTTTCATTACGACATCTTCTCAAAATATCCTTTTTCTGCCTTCAACTAGTATATGATAATAATTATTGTTATCTTTCCTTTCCTTAATCATAAATTAGACCATTTCATCAGTCTACATTTTGAAAGTTCAAGATATTTTTTTCACCAACCTTCGAATTTACTGTTAAATAATTTTTAATTTGTAATGGCATAAGATGATATGAAAAAAAAGGATAACTAAGTTCTTATCTAATGATATAATTATATTTATATAATACCCATTTTTATTAAAATGATTAAAAACTGTTGTGAAATAGTTTTTTTTATCCTATTAAATTAAAGAAATAAAAACATTTCACAATATTTTTATTAAAATGATTAAAAACTGTTGTAAACAGTTTTTTTTATTGAATTACCATATATCACAGATCACAGTACCCCCCTATGCATAGTAC
Source organism: Rhizophagus clarus (assembly GCA_015698045.1). Lineage (NCBI taxonomy): Eukaryota > Fungi > Glomeromycota > Glomeromycetes > Glomerales > Glomeraceae > Rhizophagus > Rhizophagus clarus. The sequence goes on from BLAL01000086.1 coordinate 27,386, forward strand.
CCCCTCAAAAAATTTGCTAAAATTTTAAAGTACCCGAGTACTTTATATAAAAAAGTCTAATTCAAAGCTTAAAATTTAGTAAAATACCTAGGGTATAATACTAGATTTATATATAATGTATATTCCAGATATATAAAAATACCAGAACAATCGGTTTTGGCTTTTTTTGCATTTTTATATATAAAAATGCCAGAACAATCAGTTTCAGTATTTTTTTTTACTTTACATATAAAAAATGCTAGAACAGTCAATTTCAGCATTTTTTTTTGCATTTTTATATATATAAAAATGCCAGAATAATCAGTTTTGGCATTTTTTTTTACTTTATATAAAAAATGTTAGAACAGTTAATTTCAGTATGTTTTTTGCATTTTTATATATATAAAAATGCTGGAACAATCAGTTTCAGCATTTTTTTTTTTACTTTACATATAAAAATACCAGAACAGTCAGTTTCAGCATTTTACCAATCTAATTAAACCTGGGTATTATACATGGCATGTACCCCAGGTATTTTAAAAATCCTATATCCCCCCTATGTATAGTATCCACCCGTGTATAGTACCTTCAGGTACGGCTAAAACCCAAAATTTGCAAGATACCTGGAATACTGTGGCCCATGATATACAGTAAATTAAAGAAATAAAAATATTTTACAACGTTTTTATTAAAATGATTAAAAACCGTCTGAAATAATTTTTTTTAAATATTTTGCACATAAATATTGTTCACAATATTTTTTGACTATAATGATAAAATGTTGTAAAATGTTTCTAGTTTATGAATTAATAAAAAAAAATATTTTTCGTAATGTTTTTTAACTCTGTTAATTAAAAATGTTGCAAAACATTTTTTATTTATGAATTAAACGAGAAAAAAATGTTTTGTAACATTTTTTAACTCTATTAATTAAAAATGTTGCGAAATGTTTTTAATTTATGAATTAATAGAAAAAAAGTTTTTCACAACGTTTTTTAATTATAGTGATAAAAAATGTTGTGAAACATTTTTATTCATGAATTACTAAACGAAAAACTAATGTTTTTCGTAATATTTTTTAACTTAATAATAATAAAAAAATGTTATGAAAAATGTTTTTTTATTATAAGTTTATATTAAAATCTGAAATACTATTGCAGATTTTATTCAACCTGGGTTAACCCAAGTTGAGTCGAGTATAATATGAACTCAAAATTGACTCAACTTGGAATTGACTCATAATTCAAATCGTTGTCACGTGACAGGAAAATTCTTGAATCAAACCTGACTTGACTCGACTTGACTCGCGAATTGACCTGAATTGACTCGACTCGTTCAGAGCACTAGCTAAGACAGTTTATTACTTAACATAAGGAGATTATAGTCATACATCCTGGAGTGCAAAACTAAGACTTTCTGGAATATTTAGAAATCCAAGTTGACAATAATAAAAAAAATGAACTTTAAAAAGTTAAAAATCTGTTAGTTTCATAATGTAAAGGATGCCTAGAAATAAAGCGATATAAATCATCATCAACTGAAAAGAAGCCATGTGCAAAATACACTTGTGATACATGTGGCCAGTCTGGTCATAACAATACAAGGTGTTAAAATCAGTAATATTTATTCATTCATTTGCTGTACTGTATTCCTTTCTCTCTTAATACTGTACTCCATTTTATTTGATACTTTTCTGATATTTTAGATCATAATATGCTACATTTGAGAAGTTTGAGAGGTTTATTATAGGAGGAGTTTAGTGTTTTTTTTTTATAACAAATTGTTCTGAATTTTTTTTCTTAATAAAATCCCAATTTAATATGTTAAAAGTTCTGTAATGTTGATCATTTTATCCAAAAATTCTATTTGACACAGCATAAATTAGTACATGCAATTTTACATTTTACGCATTTTTATACTATACATTTATAAGTAAAAAATATATATTTTCTGGCCCTATTTCTGATCCTATTTTCTGAGGTTGTTACAAATAATATTTGTAACAGGTTATTACAAATAGATTTGTCCTTTTTTTAATTAAAAAATTTTAGTTAATAATTTTACTTTATTTATTTATATTTTAAAATAGGGTTTAATCATTTTCCACACCTGCGATGCATTGCACCCTTTTTTGTCACCTATGTCACATCCCTTCTCTTTTCATTTTTTTATATGTATTCTGGGGACTTAGAATTTTTTCAGTTGTAAAAAAATCTATTTTTCACGCCTCTAGTTAAATGTCACATGTTTAATTTTGCCTGGTATTACCGTAATTTTACTCAGAGTGTTCAGGGTGCGATGTATCGCAGGTACAAAAAAAAATAAAACCCTTTAAAATATATAATATTAATGAAAAATTTCTTTTTAAGTTATAATATTTAAGATTAAATTTACTTAAATGTAAGCATTATAAAACTAAACCTTTAGAGATATAAAAATCTGGAATTTGCAATTATAAATTATATTCTTAATGAACTTTGTACCGATCAGTAATTCTACCAAAATTTAATATTTTTATACTAGATAATTTCAAAAGATGTATTAAATAAACTAAATCCTATAAAAAACTTAGAAGGAGCCCAAAAAATTAAAAGTTCAAGCTTTTTTTAGCAATCTTTTGCTGAAAAATGGCTAAGTAATTAGTAAGTAAGAAATGTAGTTGATCTCTTAACCAACTTGATAAAATTACATAATAATCAGTTAGCCAATAACATAGATATTTACCCTATATTTATTTGTAGAGAAAAAAATCATGGCAATTTCGTATTTTTTTTTTGTAAAATAATAAAAAATGAAGGATTATTAAATTTTAAAATATAAAAATCAATCCCTTTTTTACAATTATTAAAATTTATATTAAAGCTGAAACAATTACTCAATTAGAATGAGAATACTTAATTTGATGTACTTTGATATTGTTTTTTCATATTTAAATAGATTTATAATTTTTATTTCTTTATTCAATCATAGTCTGTAAGAGTAAAATCACCGATCACTAATAATTCTGCGCAGTTATGAGGTCACGAGTGCTGAGTGACTGTTTTATCAGGCTTACGTAACCTGTATTTATTAGTAACAAGTTGAATTAGTATAAATCCCCAATTAATAAACGCCTTAAGCCCTCTTCTCTGATGAAAACAAGCGATTCTTTTATCTTTACACTCAATAATTAAGTATGTAGAACCCAAATATAAACAAACACCGTGAAATGCACGACCAGTAAGCTTTTGCATTTCGAAATTCCCAAGGGCACCTTCCCATTAAACCCTAAGTCCTGCTGATCAAAATCCGGAGTAAAAATACGAATGACTTTTTGACAAAAAACATGGTTAAAAAAGTATGTTTATTACAATAATAAAATTATGATTTCACAGATATTGTTTTTTAAAAATCGTATTTATACTCGCTCCAAGGTTAAAATCGTAGTGATTGGATGATAAGGTGATACAGATGTCAATTCACTTATTTAAAAATCTTGGCACTTGGTGTCTTGGCAGTATTAAACCAAATTCATCTTTGCAAAGTTCTGACAATAACAACGTAGGAAATATCTTCGTCTCTTAAGATATTACATTTAAATTTTTTCAATAGAAATAATACACGTATTTATCACATTAATATATCAAACTCATCTTTACACAGAAATTTGACCAGATTGGTAGAACGTAGCCCTTGAAGTTAAAAAGTTAAACAGAAGTATGAAAAGAAATAATTAATTATATTTAAAAAAAAGTCTTTAAATAATAAACAATAAGAAAAATTTCTTGTTTGTTTAATAGTTAGTATTTATTGTTTAACGTTGCATCATCCGTTTATATCCTATTTAATAAGGTATTTGGATCTCGAAATTTTAAACGGTAATTCGGAGTGGAAAACTCTCAACTCAACACGGATAACTCCGATTAATAAATTAATTTAACCTTATTATGCTTTATGACCTAAATTAAGTTAATACTTTCCTAATCTGCATTGTGAGATCATCATGAAATATATAAACCATCATCGAATTTTTAAATTTTTAAGATCTTTCACATCCTTTACCATGAGTGATTTAAACGTTATTTTGCGAATTGATATTATTGAAGCCAAAAATTTGGCTGCGAAGGATAGAAATGGGTTTTCTGACCCTGTAAGTATAATTTGTAATCTTTGTTTTTCTAATGCCATATCTCTATATTTATTTATTATTTATCAACAATTTAATTTATAAAATTTTATTTTAGTTCGTTACTATCAACATTGGTGATTCCAATTATCAAACCCATGTTGTTAATAAAAACTTAAATCCGAAATGGGATGCGATTTTCGATCATAAAGTTGATCTAACCAAACCACCTGATGAAATTCACTTGACATGTTGGGATAAAGATATGTTTGGTAAAGATTATTTGGGTGAAATTTTTATTTCATTGAATAAATTATGGGAAAGTAATGGTCATATTTCTTATGATGATGAACTTAATTTGGTAATTCTAATTTTTGGTTTATTAATTTTTTTGTTGATTCAATTAAAAATTTATACATTTCATTAAATTTATTAATGCTATCATCATTTTAATTCAAGCCACAATGGTATTTATTGAATACTTTCCGCAAAAATGAGGATGTCTCCGGTCAAATTTTGGTTAAAGTTGGTCTTAAAGATAAAGATAATAAATCCTTGGATGCACGAGAATGGAATTCCATCTGGAGAAAGATGAACAATTTAAGTATTAATGAAGTACAAAGTGAATCTACGCAGAGTACATCGTCTGCATCATCAACAACATCTACTGTAAGACATCATGCAAGACATACAAGCTTATCCAATTTATCAGAAATAGTGGGGGTAATTTTCCTTGAAATTGTATGTGCCGTAGATTTGCCAGCAGAAAGGAATGGTATGAGTTTTATTAAATAAATTGTCTATTCTATCACTTTTTCAACAATTACTTAAATTATCTATTTTTGAAATAGTGACTGGACTAGGTTTTGATATGGATCCATTTGTTATTGTTTCTTTTGCTAAAAATACATTTCGAACCAAAATTATTAATCATAATTTGAATCCTGAATGGAATGAAAAGCTTCATTTTCCTGTTAAAAAACAAGAAACTAATTTTCAGATCAAATTTTCCATTTATGATTGGGACAAATTTAGTCAAAATGATCATATTGCATCTAAGCTTTACGATATTAAACCTTTAATTGATCGTGGAATAGATGTCATGAATAAGTCTCAAGACTATGAAAATATGAATGAAGGATTGCTAGAAGAAGTTCTTCCCCTTGAAGTTCATAGTAAATTGGCAAACAAAGTTAACTCTAAGCTTGTCATCAGGAATAAATTTATGCCTTTTGATTATCTTAGAAGACAATTTTGGTATGTATTGGCCAAATTTTATGATTCAGATGGGAATCATTTATTAAATTATGTAGAGCTCGAAACTATGTTACAAAGTTTGGGTTCAACTTTGTCGCAAGAAACAATTGACAGCTTTTTCACTCGTTTTGGCAAGGAACCTAAAAGACATGCATTGAAATTTGACGAAGTTGTTTCATGTTTAGAACAATATTTGGGAGATGCGTCATTTTCTCATCATTCTGCAAATCCAGATGGTGAAGAAGCAGACAATGAACATTTAATTTATCTCCAAAATTGTCCAATTTGTAACAGACCAAATCTTGATCAGTTGTCTGAAACTAATATAATTACCCATGTCGCAATGTGTGCAAGTTCTGATTGGGGTAATATTGATAAATTTGTTACTGGTGATTTTGTCACTGAATCTCAAGCACAAAGAAAATGGGTTTCCAAAATTATCACTAAAGTTGGATTTGGTGGTTATAAAATTGGTGGTGTAAGTATTCTTTTTTAATATTAAAGAATATTTTTTATTTTTCACATTTTTTTTTATTGATTTCATGTTTTTTGTAATGTTAGAATAACGCCAATATTATCGTTCAAGACCGAAAGTCAGGGCAACTTGTTGAAGAGAAAATGGCTGCCTATGTCCGTTTGGGAATTCGTTTACTGTATAGAGGTGGTTTAAGCAAAATGGATTCTGCAAGTGGTAAGTCATTATTTTAATTCAACTTTTTTTTTTTAGTCTTAATTTAATTATTAATTAATTATTTTTATGAAGCAAAAAAACTCTTGGAATCCATGTCCATTAAACAGGGCAAAAAGTTTAATCATCCTTCTTCAGTAGCAGATATTAAACCATTTGTTAAGTTCCATAATCTTAATTTAGATGAGGTTGCAGATTCATTAGAATCATTTAAGAATTTCAATGAATTTTTTTACCGAAAATTAAAGCCTGATGCGAGACCATGTGATTCCCCACAAGATCCCAATGTTATAGTTAGTCCAGCAGATTGTCGTATGATGGCTTTTCCAACTATAACAAACGCAACTGAATTATGGATTAAGGGTCAAAATTTTTCAATTGCTAGATTAATCGATGATGATTTAGTTGCTAAAGAATATGAAGGTGGTAGTTTAGGTATCTTTAGATTAGCTCCACAGGACTATCATCGGTATTTTCATTTAGGTTTTTCAAATTAATAATTAATTTGCGATGACAATGAAGATGGTTAACTATATTCATTTATTAATAGATTTCACTTTCCGGTAGAAGGTGAATTAGGTCCAATAAAGGATATTTCTGGAGCATATTTTACCGTTAATCCAATGGCTATTCGTTCACCGTAAATATCATAAATATTTTACTTTAGTATTTTATATATACTTATCGCTGCATTGATTGTTAACAATTATAGACTTGATGTATACGGTGAAAATAAACGCGCTGTATGCTACATTAATTCTCCACAATTTGGTAAAGTCGCTTATATTGCAATTGGTGCAATGATGGTTGGATCAATTGTATTTACGAGGTAATGATCCTTTCATTTATTGTTTTAATTATAAATTCTATAATTGCTAATTATATGTTAATTGTATAATTATCCAGTAAACCAAATTCTTATGTGAGAAGAACTGAAGAACATGGATACTTTGCTTTTGGTGTGTGTGAACGATTTCTTAGAAATCAATAAATTTCGATTATTAATTCTTTATTATAATGTTTTCCAGGTGGAAGCACTGTTATAATTTTATTCCAAAAGGGAAAGATGATTTGGGATGAGGATTTGTTAGCAAATTCAGGAACCTGTTTGGAAACTTTGGTAAATATAAATATATATTTCACATTTATTATCTTTTTTTTTTTCTTAAAAAAAAAAAAAACATTAAACATATTTAAAATTGTAGGTTCGTATGGGTATGCATGTTGGAAAGGCACTTCGATATTAATTATTTATTATTATCGATTTTTCATCCATTTATTTATATTTATATTTATATGTATATATATGTACAACGTACCATATTTTCAAATCATATCGTACATTAACTATTCAATAAAATTTATTAAACTGCTTAGGATATATTGAATATTACCAAGAAATTTTTTAGATAATATTTACAAGTAATTATAACTTGTATAAAGTTAATTTTAATCCGGGGTGATTTAAACGGGTTGATTTAACCTGGTGATTTTATTATGTAACAAAATATATAATATAAATATCGGATTTTTTTTTTACGCACCCGCGCAAAATGCAGGGGTGCGCAAATTACATATAAAAATTTTAAAATACTATTACTTTTACGCATGGTATAAAAATTTAACAAATTTATTAAAATTTATAGTAATGCATACGTCATTTTTATGTGCACCCGCTTATAAATTATATTATTATTAAAAAAAGATTAATTTTTTGTAAATAAATTATCTTCACTTTTATGCAATGCAAATTTATGTTTGAATTTACCTACAAAATTGATAAAATAATTGAGTTATAAAGCATTATTTTGACACTCTAATATATTTAACTAAATCAACTAAACAATCTATAACTTTAAACATCTAATTCCTGACCCTAATCCCTAATCCCTAACTCCTAACCCTAATACCTAACCCTAATCCCTAATTCCTAACCCTAATCCCTAATCCTAATCCCTAACCCTAACCCTAACCCTAATCTAATACTCAAGTTTAACACTTACCTAATTCAATGTCCTAATTCTAATCTAATGCATCAACATTTCTTTTCTTCCGATTTGGATTCATTGGACATGTTGCACAATTATGACCATTTTTATTATATAAGCCACATTTTCTACTTGTAGAGGCTTCATTGGATCGGGTTGAAGTTTGTAAAGGGCCTTTAAATCTCGCTGTTCTGGGCGGCCTTCCTTTAGGACGTCTGATTATAGGATTTCTAATTGGATTGACATTTTCTTGATCCACCTCTTGTTCACCCGTAATTTGTTGATCTTCATCCGCATCTATATTACTAATATTGCGACTTGATCCAGATTGTAAATTTAGTGCTTCCTTATTTTTTTTGCTAATATAATCCTCAAGTAAAACAATAAACGATTCATCACAACCCCTGCAAGCAATCTGTTTAGCTTGATTTGTTAAACCTCGTACATTAACATAATAAAGATATTGTTTCTTAAGAGAAACATATGGATTGTTATTAGGATTAGAGATTTCATCCATTGAGTAAATAAAATCAGTTATGGCATTAAAATCATATAATTGAATATTTGATTCATCTTCAAATTTTATGGCAGGACAAAATGATCAGTTCTTAATATGTGAGTGATTTGAAATAAGCCAACGTTGATTAAGAAATCCAATATGAAATTGTGCTTCTGGAGTTTGTAACATTATACTAAAATAATACCTGCAAATAATTCCACGGGTTGCTGGAGATATGCATGAACATTTATATGTTCCATTATTCAACAAAATAACCAAATGATGTACTTTAGAAGAAGTTAAATAACTAACTTCCCAAAGACATTTAACGGTTGTTTCACTACATGATGATAAAAGACGCTGAAATATAATTTGTCTTGTTTCTTGTTTCTCAATAAAATCAGAAGAAAAGGACCAATCCTAAAATTTGATTTGATAAAAAATTTGTTAAAATAAGTATACTTAAATAAATACTATGTAAATATATCTAGTAATTTAAATTTTGATTTTCTAACCTGTAAATCTTCTTTAATAATATAAGATTGATCTAAAAGCTTCGCATCATAGCTGAATGCTAGTTCCATTTCATTGTAATGAATTTTCTGAATTGGTTGTGTAGTAAACTCCTTAAGCTCGTCAATTACATTACTAAAAGTATTGAGACAATTGTTGTAGATTGAGTAATTGAAAGAGAATTATAATAGTTCATATAATCCTAATTATTTTGCTCTTCCTCCAACCGTTCTTCAATTGCAAGAAAAACATCTACTAGTGTATTATTTGAATTATGTAAAAGTCACTTAAAGGTAGCATTAACTGATTCATTACATGATGTAGTAGTTTGTATATCTAATATAAAAATATTAGTGTTGAATGCACGCGCCCAAGAAGTTCTTGATAGATAGAGAATTTACTCAAAATAATTTACAGTATTTGGATAATTAGAAAGTAAATCCTTCTAACATTTTTCAAATATTTTTTGCTCTAAACTGTTACGACATTCATAAAAATCATTCTTGAATTGGTTAAATGATCCACCAAGTTTTGATTTCAGACGCAATGGTAGGTTTTGTCCAATATGCCAAATACAGTGTATTGCAAATGTAGAAGAATATTTCAATCGAATTGCTACATCCATACCTGGATCAGCATCTATTACAAATACTTTTGGCATTAATCCTGTTGTGTCTAATATACATTGTAAAATCCAAGAGTATGCATCCTTTGTTTCTCGATCCATTAATACTTGAGCTACAATTTGTGACTTCAAATTATTGTCAACTGCTACAAAAAAAGAAAGTGACATATCATAGCGATTTGTTTTTGAAGTATTGTCATTAAGGATCACATCACTGTATTGATACCAAGCTTCTAATTGGTTAGGATTCATCCAAAAAAGCTTTGTTAACGTATTAGTTTCATAATCCCAATCCTTATAAATTGACCAATACAGATCATCATTTTTACATTTTTCAAGGTATTCAAAAACCTATGAAACATCATTACCATGTGCATCATTACTATACTGATACTTATAAATCACCTTGTAAAGGTCTTAATTATAAACTTTCCTATTGTATTTAGCCTTTAACATACGTTTGATTGCCAGTGATTTCAAATGACCATGAATAGACATCCATTCAATATCTTTTAACATAGGCTTCGTGAAGGTCTTGGATGCTTTAAAATGACATGCAGCAGTATTTAAATCATGTCTAAAGTACTCATTAACAAGAGTAGTGATAAAAATTAAAGAATCTGGATTGTTTTTTATTGGTCTCATAACGACATACTATTATCTGTTTTTTTTGTTTAGATTGTACCTTTTCTGATCTTTCTTTACGAACAAAAAAACCTTGTTGATAAGCCCATTGTTTAATATGTTGAAAAGCTGCCTTCCAAGTAAGTAATGATAATCTTATATCTAACATTAAAGTTAAAACACTCATATAAGATCCCGAATAATACATATATAGGTAACAAAAAAATTTGCTTATTTATCATATAAAATTTTTTTTTAAGTCATATAGAATTTTGCTTATTAGAAAGCAAAAAATAAAAAAAGTCATAATTATAGATGCGTAATAAGGAGTTAAAATTGTTAAAGTTATATATAGATTTGCGTAGCAAAGTGTGATTTTCATACTACATATATAAGAAAAAATTTTAATTTCACTCGTACTTTTAAAAATTTTTTTAAAAAGATATTTTCTTTTTTCAATATATTATTGATTTTATACACTTTAGTTTTCATAAAATTAAATATTATATTTATAAAAAAATACATTTTTTATAATAATATTCTCTTATTCTTGTTTTTTGTTTACTAAATTTAACTATAGTATGTAAAATAAATTTTAGTTGAATGAAATCACTTTTTATATTTAAGTAAAGCTATTTAGTAATGTAAAAAGTACTCGGATCTTAATTTTCTTAAGGCTAGGTATAATATTTATAAAGAAATTTGTATTTTTCAAGCAGTACTAATTCCAAAATTTTTTTTTCTCTTTTAACTTCAGGATGTAATTACATCACTTTGGTCAAATAAAATTACTTTTTTCCACTTAAGTAAAGTTGTTCAGCAGGGTCGAATCTACTTACAGTAAAAATTTTAGAATGATTGGATTAATATTTGTAGAATGCGACTAAGATTTGTACTTTCAATTATTTATCATTTATTTGATTTTTAATTTTAAAGTGTAATTTTACTATTTTTGGTTAAATGAAATCAACTTCTTGGTAAGTTGTTCAGAACGGTTGAAAATAATTGTGCTTTATTTTTTATAACTCTAGGTCAGTGATGTGCATTGGAAGCTTCCAATGAAATTTATTGGAATTGGAAGTTCCATTGGAAAAAATTGGATTAATTGGAAGATGCCGATCTTCCAATGTTTCATGTGCATTGGAAGCTTCCAATCAAAATTCTTGGAAATTGGACATAGTAATTGGAAGCTTCCAATGGAAGCTTCCAATACAAAATTAGTAATTTTATTGTCACGAATGACGTAAATGTCACGTATATTAATTATCAAAATCATAACACGTTTTTATATAATCATTTCATTTTTTTTAAAATAATGAAAAGACCCAGGACCCACCGTCTTACTAAATATATAAAGGTTCTTGGAAAACAAAATTCATGTAATACCTACGCGGCATGTATTGCTTGTTTTGAAAAGTTAGAAGGTGATGAACTTTCAAGAAATACGTTTACAAATAAAAAACTGCAAGTCAAAAATCACTTGAAAAATTGTCCACATTTTCGAGAAAAAATTGGAAATCAAGAAGAACTAGATGATATTATTAATTTGACAGATAATGAGATGGAAGAAAAAATATATCAAAAACGTCAAAAAGTGGATAATGAATTTGGTAAGAATGATGAAAAAGTCTTAAAGTATTTAAAATCTTTGCAGTATAATTTCAAAATTCCAAAATTTAAATCAATAGAAGAAACGGGTTCAGTAAAGTCATTTAGATCATTTGCTTCATCAACATCATCTACACGCAACTTTAATTCAAAAAATACAATTAAAAATAATCTTATTTGCACTCCAACTAAAAGTGAAATACCAAAATTTGAACGTCTTTTACTAAGAATGTCAGTAGCAAACGGTTTCTCATTTCAGTGGATTGATCATCCTGCAACCTTGGAACTCTTTGAATTTTTGAATCCACATCTCATATTGCCAAATAGAAAGGCTCTATCTAATCGTATATTAACAAGAGAAACTGAAAATGTGAATACTTTGAGAAATGATAAATTAATTAATGATAAAGTTGGAGTTGTATTAGCGTTTGATGGTTGGAAGAATATTTTAAATCAGCATATATTCAGATCATTATTTATATCATCTTCAGGTGAAATTTTAATATGGGACGCCTCAGACATTAGTAGTGAACGTGAACGGTTAATTAAAATAATACCAAAAATAACTGGATTAATTCAAGAAACTAAAAGATTAGGTATTAAACTTAATGCAATAGTGTCAGATAGTGCACCGGCTTATGCTGCAGCACGGTAAGTAAATAAAATTATTAAAATGAATGCATGCTTTAATTTCAAACTATTACTTATTTAATAATTTATCATAGGCGACGACTTCGATTAGAATATGCAAAAATTGTCTTTCTTCCTTGTTTTGCACACCAATGTCAACTGGCAATTGGAGATATTTTTAAAGAGTCACCAATTTTGAAAACCGCATCAAGTAAAGCAATTAAAATTGCTTCTTATTTTAAAAATGCAAATAATAGTTATTTCATTGGTAAATTGCGAGATATACAAAATGAATTATATGACAAATATTATTCAATTGTAATTCCTGGTGAGACAAGATGGAACAGTCATTATTTTTGCTTTAAAAGTCTCATTCGGTCTAAACAAGCTTTACGAGTAATTATTTTTTTTTATTGATTTTTTATAATAATACAATAATCAAAAAATTTTTTTTATTATTTATAGAATTTGGCAATTCGTTACGAACGTTCACAAATTGGTTCAGGAGATGAACTTTACTTAAATTCAGAACTTTGCCAAATACTTCTTGATAATGATTGGTGGGAAAAAATCGAGTTTTTGCAAGACATTTTATTACCTTATTGTGGTGTATTAAACAAGCTGCAATGTGATAAAGCACGTCTTTATGAAGTGCTTCATGCTCTTGGATATTTTTGTCAATTTTGGAAGCAATTTCCTGATTCAGATTTAGGCAATCAAATGATTGATCGATTAGAAAAACGTTGGAGTCAATGGGAGCAGCCATTATTCTTACTTTCTTTTGCCCTCCATCCAAAATATCGTTTTGCATATTTCAATTCTGATCTTAATAATTTATCATTTACTTCCCTAGGATAATATTTGACATACTATTATAAAGCATGGTTTAAAAAACGCCTATTACGATTATTATTGGAATTTGAGGATTTTCGTCAAAAGGTTGAACCATTTAATAATGAGACTTTTGAACAATTTGGAGAGGATGCTTTTAAATTTTGGGGATATGTAGAAGGTGATTATAAAGAATTGGCTGCAGTTGCTTTAAAAATTTTTGGTATGTGTGTGAATGCTGCATCTGTTGAACGAATGTGGTCTTCCATGGGTTTTTTACATACAGTTCGTCATAACCGATTAAAAGTAAGTTAGAACTTAATTATTTAGTTAATATATAACACTTTTGATAATAAATTTATTTATCTAATTATTAAACAATGGTTTATTTATTAATTTATTTTATGGCGAGTTTTTTTATTAGATCTTTTAGTATTTGTTTGATGCTGGGTTTCTTATTTATCTGTATTATTTTTTTTATTAATTAAAATATTAAAAATTTTTTTTTTATTAGAATGAAAAAATATTAGCAATGAGTCAACTTCGGGCATCTATTAATTTTTCGTTAAGAGAAAAGGAATTATAACAAAGTCAAATTCAATTTTTGGATTCAAATGCTCTTCCAATGGAAACTGATTCTGAAGTTTTTACACCGAATTCAAATATTGAAGAGGAAGAAGAAGATATTGAAGATAACACTATTGTTACTCCTGAACATTGGGAACAAGAATTGGGAGAGTGGGAAGAGATGTTAATAGAAGAAGGGTTAGCGCAATTGGAAGAGGAAGAGGAATTGAGGAGTAATTCGGATAATAATATGAAAGGTGATCTCTTAAGTGAATATATACATCCAGCAATAGACAAAAAAGCAAAATGGGAGCTTAAAAGTTTATTTAGTTCATCTCTTAATGCTCCTAATTACTTAAATATAGAATCAAACGAATAAAACTTAATAAAAACTTTTTTTTGTTTAATGCTTTTAAAGATTTATGTATTATATATGATTTAATTTTATTGGATAAAATATGTTCACGTGATAAAGTGCTTCCAAACTTCCAATAAAAATTCATTGGAATTGGAAGTATGATTGGAATTGGAAGATTTGGAAGTCCACATGTGCTTCCAAATTCCAATGCCCATCACTGCTCTAGGTATAATATTTATTGAAAGGTTAGTATCCCTATAATAGTATTAATTTTTAAATTTTTAATATTTTGGGTATTTAAATTAAGTTATTTATCACATTAAAATTTATTTGTATTTTAATTTTTATAATAAATTGTATTATAAATATAAATTTATAAGTTACTTATAAAAGTTTTTATATATGTCATAAAATGAGTTGCTTAATAATATAAAATTTTTGATATTATAATAAAATTTTACTTAGCAGAGTTTAAAATAATTTGTTTATTGATCATAGTAAAAAATTTGGATTTTAATGTGACCTATATATATATTGTTCGGGGCCCTACTCATATTATAGGAATAAGAGTCATCATTTTTGCCATCACTTAAGTCACTATCATCTGGAATACTTTCAATAAAATTATTGGTAAAGACTTCAGTATCATCATCACTTGAAATGGATTCTGAATCACTCATTTTGATTATGTTTTATTATAAACGAAGAATAGTATTGATAAGAAAGGGAAAAAGAGAGAGCGAAAAAAAATAGAGAGGAGGAGAAAGCATGGGAAAGGAATAAATAATTGTCTATATAGTCTAAAGGTTCAATAATTTATCATAAACGAAAAGGAAAGAAAAGAATAATATTGATAAGAAGAAAAAGAAAAGAGAGTGAAAAGAGAGGAGAAGGAAGCGTAGGAAAAGAATAAATAATAGTCTAAATAGTCTAAATAGTCTAAAGGATTATACACATGATTATTTAATGGTAAATATTGACTGCGCAATCAAAAAACTACGCATGGGATGCATAATGTACATCCATTAAAAATAAGTTTAATAATTTTTTTAACAAGCATATAAAAAAAACTACGCATAAGCGAATTATAAGTATGATGCATAAAATACAAATTCTCTTAATGAAATTATAATTCTGAAAGCATCATGTAATGTATGACAGGTTACACCAAATATATTGCTTTAGAGTATAACTGTAAATGTCAATTTTTTTGATTGTCATAAATTTAACTGAAAAAACTTTTTAAAAACATTAAAGAATAAAAAATAAAAAATATGTATTTTATACTTTTCATACTTTAAAAAGAATAAATATTTTGTCACAATTTTATTAAATAAAAGATTTTATTAAATGTTATTTTACATGAAATATTGAAATTTAATAAAAAACACATCTACTAGTATATTATTACAAAAAAAAATAATAACAGATAACTCCACACAAATATTTTAGCTAGTTCCAATAAAATCAATATATATAAACTTTAAAATAATATTATTTAAAGCTTATTTCACTTGTTTTTCTTGACCAAAGTGTTTAAAATATAAATTATAACTTGAAGTAAAAAATAAAACATGTCTTAGTATTATAAAAATATAACTTTGTGAAAATTAATACAAATATACAAGTATCGCCATACCTCATAAACAACTTTTTTTAAGCACTTTTCACCTATTTGATATGACTAACTACTGAAATTATGTTGTGAAATCTCTATAAATCACGTTTATTAATAAAATATTTATAGCTTTAAAATATAGTTTTATGTTTAAAATGCTGCAAGTGAAAAATATTTAACTTTATTCAGCAGAAATTTAAAATATTAAAAATATTTCTAAAATATGAAAAGAGAAAGAAAAAGTAAAAAAAAAAGTTTTTTATCACGTTAAATGATAAATAAATAATTAGTATAGCTGATGATGATAAACCAATCAGATCTCCTTTTGATTTATCTCTGATGGTATGATCAGGCAGTTAATTTAACACTTCAGCGTAACCTATTACAGCCTATACTTCTTAGTATAATTAATTTAATTACGCCATCATTAGAAAATTTTATAGTGCAAAAAGTTATATAAGTTTACGCATCAAATATTTTGTAAGTTTTCAGACTCACCAAAAGTTTGCATAAGTATAATATTTTGTAACTTTCTAAAATATTTTGAAGTATTACGATGTGTAAATCTTCATAATTTTATGATTCATAGTATTCTGTAATTTTACGATTTATAATAATACGTAATTTTACACAATATTTTGTAGGTTTTCAGGCATAATATTTTGTAATATTTTATCTGTAATTTTGTGATTTGTAATATTTCACAATATTACAATTTATAATAATCTGTAATTTTACATAATATTTTGTAGGTTTTCAGACTCGCTGCAAGTTTTCATAAGCAATAATATTTTGTAATTAAAAAAGCATTAGTATTCCCCCTTCCCTCCCTCACATTACCTCCAGAAGCTGTGCCGAAAGGTCTGTTCCTACAAAAAAGAAAAGAAAAGAACATTAGGTAACGTTCTTATATTAAAAAACATTAATATTTTCCTCTTCTTCTTCACATTACCTTCAGAAACTATGCTAAAGGTTCGTTCCTACAAAAAAGAAAGAAAAGAATGTTAGTTAACATTCTTATATTAAAAAAACATTAATATTTCCCCTTTCCTTTCTCACATTACCTCCAGGAGTCATGCCAAAAGGTTTGTTTCTATAAAAAAGAAAAGAAAAGAATGTTAGTTAATATTTTTATATTAAAAAATCATTAATAATCCTCTTCTCTCCTTCACATTACCTCCAGAAGCCATGCTAAAAGGTTTGTTCCTACAAAAAAGAAAAGAAAAGAATATTAGTTAACATTCTTATATTAAAAAATCATTAATAATCCTTCTCTCTCCCATATTACCTCCAGAACCTGTGCCAAAAGGTCTGTTCCTATAAAAAGAAAAGAAAAGAACATTAGTTAATATTCTTATATTAAAAGATTTAATACTTGTATAACTTACCATTTTGCGAATTGCAAGTCCATAAACTGTACCAAAAAAAAAAAAAATAAAATAAAAATAAAATAAATAGTTTAAAAAAACTGTTTTATATAATAAAAGAAAAAAAAATTTTTTTTTTAATTATCAATCAGGTAAATCAGTTTAGCAGGTCATATGACTGATACCTTATACTGAAAAATTTACTGAATAATTCATTATAATATTAACGAATTTTTTATAATAAAGGTCTGATCGACCCAGAAACTCCATTATATCAAAAGTGAGTGTATTTGGTTTTTTTTAAAAATCATATGATCAGCCATAATTTTAATTGTGCCACTGTAATTAATACGACAAGATAATTTAATTACAGCATATCGGCATTTTTAAAATTTGAGATTGTAATTATTATGGCTTATTACGTTTGACATAATGACGTAATTAAATTAATTACACTGAGAAGTATAGTTTTCGCCAAATTTTTTTTTACATCTTTCAAATGGTTTTTGATATCTTTTTGGCCATTAATAAGTGTATCTATCTTTAAAATTATTTATGAATCATATTTTAAAAGTTTTTTGATTGTTTTCCTACTAACTTTAACAATAAAATATAATTTTAATATATATATAATTTTTTTATAAAAAAATATGTTATATTATATATTATATATACATATACTTTTAACGCTATCTTCAGACATTTTCATATGTTTATTTTCAGAAGTCTCCTCACCTTTATCCTTATGTCACCTGGTAGCCATCTTTGAAAGAAAAATTCAATGAAATATTTTTATTAAAATGGGATAATAGATGAACTACAAATTAGAAAAAGGGGAAAATGCATGAACCAGAAATTTATAAAAGGGACATTAGTCGAAAAAAGAATATCCGGTCTTAATGAAATTTGGCCTATATTCAACCAAAATTAAAAATTATTCGACTTCAATTAGTAATGATTCACGATTAAACATATATTTGACGTTGGTAAATCATAGTTGAATAGTGTATATTAATTGAGCGTCACATCACATACAGTATCACATAACTAATTAAAGCTTAAAAAAAAGACTAAATTTAATGAAGTTTCTAAAACTTCTTTCCTTTTTCCTTCACCATTTCCTTTCGTTTTTTACCTCCTTTCATCCTTTCCCTATTTTTTATCTTTCCCCCTTCTTTCTTTTTCTTCCCTTTATATTTTCCCCTTTTATTCCCTTTCTTAATTTCTCTTTTCCCACTTCTCCCGCACTTTCTTTAAAAAATCCTCAACAAAACGGCTCGTTTTAAATGGATATTTTGGTTTCCTTTGGACGCAAAATTTTATGGTAAAAATTTTTTTTCTTTAACTATTCTTAATTTAACAAACGGCCTCTAAAAGTTTAGTTATTTCTTTTTATTTAGTATTCTCTCAGATCTCTTCCTTGAATCTTGGTAAGTAAAATTGTTTTTTCTTTTAACTTTAAACGAACTTTATTAACAGTTCATTTTTTTTTGCAGGCAACTGGTTCTTTATGTTATCTGAATATTAGGGGCCGTTTCTTTTTGTGGCTCTTTGGACGTGATATTTTGGTAAGAGTTGTAAAGTTTAATTTATTATTTTATGACTTCTAAAGAACAGTTAATAATTTCATTTTTTTTCATTTCTTTTTAGACGGTTGGCTCTTCGGTAAGATCTCAGGAGTATCTTTTTGTTTTATTTTAATATTTTACGATATTTACTAATGACTCGTTTTTATTTTTTTTTAGATGGCTAGCTCTTTGTGTAGGATTTCAGTGAGTATTTTAATTTTTTTATTTTATTTTATGGTTTTTACGACATTTATTAGCAACTTGTTTTACTCCTTTTAGATAGTTGATACTCATGTGGAATTTGATAATAACGAGACAGTTTTAACAACTCAGCTTTTAGTGAGTTTTAATATTTTTTTTATTTTGAATTAAATTTATTTTTTTAATGAATCATGTATTAATATTTTGATTATTTTAATTATAGACGGCTAATTTTCAACATCTTTGATATAATTTCGGTAAGATGTAATCATCAGGAAAAATTTTGGTCTGCAGATCTACGCAATTTTGTGGAATTCAATTCTGCATAGATTTGAGGTCATGCCGATGCGCAGCACTGAAAAATTTCATGGATTTCTGCGCAGTTCTGCAAACACAAAAAAATCTGCAAAATTTTTCAAAATTTTTGACAATTTACAATTACTTTTATCGTTAATTAACATCAATTAATTTATTTAATTTATTTAATTAAAGCATTACAAATAAATCAATTTACTACACTATTAACTACACTATTTCGGGTATTAAATGCACTAAATTTTCCGGTCTTTCTTTTTTTACTTTCACTGTTTTGTTGAAAATGTAAAAAATGGTTTTTTCAAAGTTTTTTACTTTTATATTAGGATTGGAACCTTTCTTTCAGTTTCCTGTGCCTGCAAAAAAAAACTAATAAAACCGTCAATAAACGTTTCATTAAATAAAAAAAAAACAAAAAAAAAATTAAATTCCATTTACTTTGAAATTCTATCCAGAGACAGGTCAGAAAACCACAGACCTAAACTAATATTTTTCAAAATTTTAATCTTCGAAATTTGTCTGGTAAACGTCTGGAAAGCCGATGACTTATAAAATAAAAAACAAAATGGTTAGTTGACATTTCGTTTTAAAAAAAATAATAAATTTAAATTTTTAAAGGTATTACCTTCAAATTCCTTTAGAAGACATCCAGAAAGACGCAAATCTAAAAAATGAATTCAAAACGTTAATTAACGTTTCGTTAATAATAAATTTTTTTTATCTTCAGGATGATACCTGGTCCGTCACGAGATGGGGTCCATCTAAAAAAAATGAAAATGAACATTATTTAACGTTCATTGAAATAAAAATAAGATAAAAAATAATTTTTTTACCTTTGATCTGCTTCAAGTTCTGGACCTAAAAAAAGAAAAATAAAACGAAACATTAGTTTTGTTTCATTTTGTAAAATAAAATATTATTTTAAGATTTTTTTACTTTCGAAATAACTCGGTCCACTTCTTCCAGACCTAAAAAAGAAAGAAAACGAATGTTAGTTAACGTTCATTGAAATAAAAGTAAAAAAAAATTATTTTTTTTTACTTACAGTAGTCCGCCTATAAAGGATTTCTGGACCTAAAAAATAAAAAAAATGAACATTAGTAATGTTCGTTTAAATAAAATAAAAAAAAAATAATAATTTTTGAAGGTATTATACTTTTGAAATACTGGTCCGCTTCTAAATTCTGGACCCTAAAAAATAAAAAAAATGAACATTAGTAACGTTTGTTTAAATAAAACAAAAAAAAAATAATAATTTTTGAAGATTAATTATACTTTCGAAATACCATAGTGAAATTAAAGTAAAAAAAATTGTTTTTTTTTACTTATTAATCTGCCTTAAAATGAAGTTCCAGACCTAAAAAAAGGAGAAAAGCGAAATATTACTAACATTTCACTAAAATACAAAAAAAAAATTATTTTTTTTTTCTTTACTTAATAGTCTGCCTTGAAATGGAGTTCCAGATCTTAAAAAAAAAGAAGAAAAGCAAAACATTAGTAACATTTCGCTAAAATACGAAAAAAAAATGTTTTTTTTTACTTACAGTGGTCCGCCTTGAAGTGGAGTTCCAGACCTAAAAAAAAGAAGAGAAGCAAAACGTTATTAACATTTTGCTAAAATACAAAAAAAAAATATTTTTTTTTTTACTTAATGGTCTGCCTTGAAGTGGAGTTCTGGACCTAAAGAAAGAGAGAAAAGCGAAACATTACTAACATTTTGCTAAAATACAAAAAAAAATGTTTTTTTTTACTTAGTGATACACCTCGAAGTGGAGTTCTGGACCTAAAGAAAGAGAGAAAAGCGAAACATTACTAACGTTTTGCTAAAATACAAAAAAAAGAGCTTTTTTTTTTTACTTACAGTAGTCCGCCTCAGAATGGAGTTTTGGACCTAAAAAAAAGAAATACGAAATGAAACATTAACATTTCGTAAAATATATAAAAAAAAAATTATTTTCACCTTTGAATACTTCAGTCCATTTCGAATTGGAGTTCCGGACCTAAGAAAATAAAATGAATGTTAGTTAACGTTTGTTAAAATAAAAATAAAATAAAAAAATTATTTCAAAATTTTTCACCTTCGAAATAATCTGGTTCGCCTCAAAATGGAGTTCTGGCCTAAAAAAAAGGAAATACAAAATGAAACATTAACATTTCGTAAAATATATATATAAAAAAAAATTATTTCCACCTTCGAATACTTCAGTCTACTTCGAATTGAAGTTCTGGACTTAAGAAAAATGAAATGAACATTAGTTAACGTTTGTTAAAAATAAAAAAAAGGTATTTTTTTTTCGAAGTTACCTTTGAAGTAGAGTCTGAGCCTGTATGTTCAGTGTTCCAGACCTAAAAAAAAAGATAAATGAATGTTAATCAACGTTCGTTAAGTTAATTTAATAAAAAAAAAATTATTTTGAAGGCCATACCTTCGAAATGTGGAGTCTAGCTAAGATTTCTGGCAAAAACTCATCTTGAAATGCTGAAACAAGTATAGTTTTGGCATAATTTTGTTCACTTATTCCAAAGTTCAGAAGAGCCCTAGTAAAGAAAAAAAGTGAGGGAATGTCAGAAACGTTACCAAAACAAAAAAAAAATATAAAAAAACATACCTATTTTTTAATTCTGAAGTTCAGAAGAGTTCTGCAAAAGCTGCAAAAGAAATTTTTTTAGATTATCAACTGATCTCTAGGTCATATGACACCGCAGAAGCTGATCGGCTACAAACTTCAATGCAGTAACCTTAGTTAGCGATGTTCGTCAAAATAAAAGTAAATTAAATATTTCAAAGTTTACCTTCAAAATAGAGGCCAGAACTTGTTTTTCAGTATTCTGGACCTACAAAAAAGGAAATCAAACGTTAATGGATGTTTATTAAAATAAAATTAATAAAAAAAAAATTTTTTTGAAGGTTACCTTCAAAAACTAGCGTTAGCTAACGTTCGTTTATGATCATATGTTCAGAACACCATCGAAAGTACATTTAGGTCTTGTAGAGGGTCTATAAAATGATTCTTTTAGGGAGATAGAAAAGTCTATTTAATAAATTTGAAGCTTAAAAAACTACAAAAAAAAGTTTTTTCTTAGGGTATTTTTAGACTTTAAATTGAAAGACGTTGAAAAAAATTTATTTCTTTGAAGTGTTAAAAAAAAATTGTTTCTTTGAAAGGTGTTGAAAAAAATTATATTTATGAAAAATGTTGAAAAAATTGTTTCCTTAAAGTATTGCGAATAAAAAGTTTGTGTCAAAGGAAATTAAATGTAGAAAATAAACTGGAAGCTTATCAAAGTTTATCATGCAAAGTTTATCAAATTAAAGAAGAAAATTGTGATAATCTTTAAAGATTTTTGTACGAAGTGTTTTTAAAAATCTGCAATTTTGTGAGATTATCACAAATTTTTCATAAAAAAATCTTTGAAAAAAATAAAAAAATAATTTCTGCAGTATTGCGCAGATTCTTAACAAAATTGCATAAAAAAAATGCGGCAATCTGCTAAAATCGCAGATCATTGCAGATCTGAACTGATATAACTTTCCCGATGATATTCAGTTTATTTATTTAATGAAACAATTACTAACGTTTTAATTCTCTATTTTTTTTAGGCAAGTTCAGTTTTTTTGACGTAAGAATTTAGCGAGTATTTTTTTTTTAAGATTTTTTTTACCTTTTAAAAATAATTACTAATTTATTTTTTCTTTTTTTTTAGACAGTTTGTTTTTCGGCTCTCTGGACGCAAAATTTGACAAAAATGATCTTTGACAAACTCCAATTTTTAGATGTGTGGATTTGTTGGTATGTTTTTTTAATGCAAGAATTCGGCTAGTATGTTTTTTTAAGATTTCTTTCGCCTTTTAAAAAATAATTACTAATTTATTTTTTCTTTTTTTTTAGACAGTTTGTTCTTCGGCTCTCTGAACGTAAAATTTGGCAAAAATGATTTTTGACAAAACTCCAAGTCTTTGGATATGTAGATTCGATGGTGTGTTTTGTTTGTCTTTAATTATTTATTTTATTGAAACTGTATCTATCAGATTTGATATTTTCTTTTTTTTTAGACGTTCTTTCAGATTACTGTGACATGGGATTTTGGCAAGTAATAACATTTTTTTAGATGACTTTTTAGCTCTTTGGATGCATGGGATGGGATTTCGGTGAGTTAAGGATTTTCTTAAATTATTTTTTTACAAAATGTTTTACATTACCATTTTGATTTTTTTTTTTTATGATAAAGATTATTGATTGAATTTATTCTGTTTAACGATGTTTATTCTTTTTTTAGACAAGTTTGGACACATGAAATCTGCCAGTATATCTTTTTTTTTAGATAGATCTGGATGCGTAGAATTTGGTGGGCAATCAATTATTTTTTTTAGTTTTTATTTTTTTCTTTCAGCGAAACGTTTAATAACGCTTTATTATTTATCTTTTTTTTAGAAGAACAATTATTCTTTAAGATCTTTAGATATGCGAATTTATAGTGTGTTTTTTATTGGTTATAATTTTTTATTTTTACGAATCATTAATTAATGAATTCGTTTTTTATTTTTTTTTTTAGGTTGCCCTTTGACTTTTATATAATGTGAATTTAGGATTTTTTAGGATACTTGATTGTGTAATTGATGGTTGTGGATATAATGGCAGATAGATTAATGTGAATAATAACAAGTAATAATATATAGATAGATAAATGTTAGATAGAATTTTATATAATATTATAATATATAGCTATAAATAAAATGTTAATAAAACTACTATTATTTGACCTTGAAAAACCTCTAGTTTGACCTATTTATCAATTATATTTGGGTTACATACAGTAGTCGAATATAGTTTTTTTAGGGTTAAATAAATATGTAATAATATCCTAATATAGGTAAAATGACGGTTGAATTTTCTTTCTGAATTTGAGACGATTGGCACCCTAAATGCGCCAAAAAAATCAGCCTTAATTTGACATGGGTTAGATCATCATTCGACCTATATTCGATCTGGTCAAATTTAGGCCGAATTGTTCTTTTTTGACTAGTGGGAGGTAAGCTATCATAACATCATTTCTATACTAAAAAAGAAAAAAACTTGCAAAATATTGCAGAAATGGAAGAAATTATTGCAATATTTTACTATAAAAAGAAATTTAAAAACTCGTAAAAGCGAATGCAGAAATAAAAGAAATTATTGTAATATTTTGCTACAAAAAAAAATTTAAAAACTCGTAACACTAATCGAAAAAGGACAATTCAGCCTAAATTTGACCAGATTGAATATAGGTCAAATGATGATCTAATCTATGTCAAATTGAGGCCAATTTTTTTGGTGCATTTAGGATGCCAATCGTCTCAAATTCGGAAAGAAAAATTCAACCTATATTAGGACATTTACATATTTGTTCAACCTAAAAAAAACTATATTCGACTATTATATATAATCCAAATATTATTGATAAATAGGTCAAACTAGAGATTTTTTAAGGCCGAATAATAGTAGTTTTATTAACATTTATTTATAGCTACATTTTATTAATAGTTACATATTATACATATAAAATTCTATCTAATATCTATCTATATATTATCATTCTCATTCATCCATCCATCCGCCAACCATCTACAACCACTATCTATTAAGACCCATGTGGCAAAGAAACGCGTTTATAGTTCAAAGCCAGACCAATTTTCTAAAAAAAAAATAGAAAGAAAAAAATGTTAACATTTTTTAGGTAAAAACTGAAGGCTGTTGATGGTAGCCTAAGGTATACTTACATAGAGCTTTATGATCGCTTTTTTTGAGACTATTCTCCTATGAAACTTTATCTGGTTTCAGTGGAGCCAATTTTCCTATAAAAAGAAAAAAAAAATGAATATTAGTATAATATTCGTTGAAATAATACGAAAAAATTAAAAAACATTTTTACTTGCAGGTATTTCATCAGAGACTTGAGAAATTATCTAAAAAAAATGATCAATGAGTAATGATCGTTAAAATAAAAGTGAAAAAAAAATCACTTTTTTACTTACTAAAATCCAAGTCCAAACTTTCAAGATAATCACCACTGAATCACCTAAAAAAAAGAAATAAAATAAAACGAACTGTTAGCAATAGTTCATTAAAATAAAAGCGAAAAGAAAAATTTATTTTTTTTCGTTTACCAATATCCAATCGATCCCAAGAGAAACTTGAAAACCGCCTAAAAAAAAAGAAAAAAAAAGCGAACGTTAGTAATGTTCGTTAAATTACAAAAAAAAAATTATTTTTTTTTTTACTTTACCGAATACTGCATCCAAATATTTGAGAAACCGGTTATCTAAAAAAGAATAATAACGAAATGTTAATAATCATTGTGAAAAGAAACAAAAAAAGGATGTTTGTTTACTATATTGCTTACTGAATTTCCACTGTCCAATTCCTCACCAAGATCCTATATGTTCTTTATTCATACGCCAAGAATCTGAAAAACTAATCGCCTAAAAAAAAGAAAAAAAAAGAATTTAAGTATAGTTCCATTAAAGAAGGAACTAAAAAAATTAATTAAAAAAAGACAAGAATCTCACCAAAATTTCGAGTCTAAAGGTCAGTTTCCTATAGAAAGAAAGACAAACCATAAGTTTCGTTAGAAAAAAAAGAAAATGATTAAAAAAAAATAAACTTAACTGTCGAAATTTCACGTAAGGTTTAGTTTCCTAAAAGAAAGAAAAATGAAACGTAAGTTTCGTTAAAGAGTAATTAAAAGAAGTTCTTTATATCCAAAGGTCAGTCGCCTAAAAAGAAAGAAAACTAAATGTTAAGCGACATTTCATTAAATTGAATAATATAAAAACCACTCCCCCTTCCCTCTTACCAAAATGCTCCAAAGAGTCGAAGAGCTGCAAAAAAAGAAATGACTCAACAGGTTACAGACATCCAGATATCCCAAAGAGCCAACCAGTTGTCTACAAAAGAAAAAATCAAACTATTAACAAAGTTCGTTAAAAAATTAAAGAAAAATAAGTTTCCCACCAAGTTCCAAGGAAGAGATCTGAAAGAATGCCTAAAAAAAAGAAAGAAAACAAACTGTTAGAAACCATTTGTTAAATAAAAGTAATTGGGAGAAAAAAAGAAAAACTTACTTGAAGTTTCGTGTCTAAGAAAACTGAAATAACTATGTAAAAATCAGACATTTTGTAAAGGTTTTTTTTAACAGAAGGTCGAGAGAAGTGGAAAAAGAGAAAGAGAGGAAAAGGGAAAGGGAAAGGAAAAGACGAAGGGAAGGGAAAAGACGAAAGAAAGGGAAAGATAAAGGACAGGGAAGGACAAAAGGATGTGAAAAACAAAAGAGAGGGGAGGGCAAGGAAAAAGGGAATAGCGAAGGAAAAAAGGAAAGAGTTTCGTTAAAAGTTTAAAAAAAGCATAAAGATCTTTTTTTTAAACTTTGATTACGTGACATGTGACGTGAGTTCACATGACACACAATTAATATTAGATTCGACTGATTTAACAAAGGTCGAATATATGGGATCTTTGCAATAGAAAGGTACGAAACTCAAAAAAAAATAAAAATTTAATTAATATTAAATTTACGCTTATTTTAGTATAAAAAACATAATTAGCATATAAAGTAAATTTAAAAATTTTTTTGAGTTTCGTACCTTTCTATTGCAAA
Source organism: Rhizophagus clarus (assembly GCA_015698045.1). Taxonomy (NCBI): domain Eukaryota; kingdom Fungi; phylum Glomeromycota; class Glomeromycetes; order Glomerales; family Glomeraceae; genus Rhizophagus; species Rhizophagus clarus. Next base: position 54,362 of record BLAL01000086.1, read on the forward strand.
GATCCCATATGTATAATCATTGATCATTACTAATTGTAGTCAAATAATTTTAATTTTGGTTAAATATAGGCCGAATTTCATTAAGGCTGAATATTTCTTTTTCGACTAGTGTAAAAAACACAAATTAACAAAATATTGAAAAATATTATCAATTTATAAAGACCATTGTTATTATACCCCCAATTTTGTTATTCATATTTCTTATAGAGAATACAAATAACAAAAGTGGGAGTACTACTGAATTGTTAACAAAAAGTGGGAATAATTGTCGCCTTTATAAAAAAAATCATATATAATCATATGTTAATTTTTTAATTACCAAAGCATTTGGTTGATCATTCGCAAAAGCCATTTGGCTGATCATCTGCTTATAACTATTACCATTATTGGTTAAATTACATAACCAGTTTCCAATTTATTAACACGTATTAACACAAAAATTTGCGTAATGTAATTTATTTATAAACACGTAAATTTACATGATTTTTTTATTCATATTGTACGTGATGATAGCATTCAGCTGTTAATTATATTTTTCCATGAATTAAATTATTAGAATGCCGATATTATGACAGATGTATTACATTATGACAGACGTATTGTAATATAACATTTAGAAATAAAATTTTTTACAATTAAATCATTATAACCTTTATAATAAAGTTGTTAATACTAATAGTAAAATATTTGGTATAATAAACAGTCGAAGATAATTTATAATTATAATAATATAAAAATATTTTTATTCAAATGAATAATATTAACTAATCATCAATTTCCCAAATTGCTAGGCTTGATTGACTAGCCTGACTTAAGTCACCTTCATCATCAAATATCTGAACCACTTCTTGATCCTGATGTTGCTGATTCTGATTCACTTCCCGATCCTGATGTTGCTGATTCTGAATCACTTCCCAATTATTCTGATGTCACTGCTGCTGATGTTGTAGCTGTTATTGTGGCTGTTGTTGCCTTTATAACCATTGTATCTATTGTGGCTATTGTTGTTGTGATTGAGATCCTAAAATATTATTTAAAATTAATACTATTTAAAAATTAAATTACACTACAAGATTCAAAAATAATATTTACTTGACTTTTTCCAAAAGTGTTCTCTAAATTCTAAATGATACCTCTCTCCATTTCTCGTTTGTCTTTCTCTCTGATCTTCATTAAGAAATAATTCCATTAATTAACAAAGATTATATAAAATTAGCCTATTTTGAAGAAGTAATAACAGTATTATATAATATTGAATATTTACCTGACAATCTTTTACAATTCCATGAAAATTTTCACTAGCTTGCCATCTCGTATAACTTGTTCTAAATCGTTGATTGATTTTGGCCATAATGGAAGTCTACCAGGCCTATTTGCAACTACCCCCACCAAGTGAGTGGTAGTGCTTGTTACCCTTCTTTCTTTCATTTATCAATATTCTTACTTTGTTGTCAATCTACATATTTTTTTAATTTTATTTTTTTTTTAAAAAAAAAAAAAAAGATGAAAAAAATGGAAAAACGAAATATTTTAAATAGAATAAAAAAAAAATGGAAAAATGGAAAACTGAAATTTTTTTAAATGGAATTAGATTTTTTTTTTTCAATAAACTAAACAATATATACTTGTTAATGATATTATAATAATTATCACTAAATTAAAAAAAAAGTGTTAAAAAAAAAGTCTAATTAATAATATTACTCATTAATAATGTAATAAATTACTAATCAAACCTAAATATTAATAGGCACATATCAGACATAATTTTCGTACATATTAGATAACAGCATTTAGATTGTTGATTTAATAATATTAATATTAATAAATTTATAATTTAAATACACATAATTTAAAGTAATTTAATTCATTTAATTATATAAAAGTTTTATTTATTTTAATTAATAATAAAAAATTTATACAAAAAATATTATAAAAAAAAATTCACTAAGTATTAGCGGAATGTCAATAAAGTTTTTTTTACGTTATAGTATTAATATTAATATTAGTATAAAGATTAGTAAAAGTAGAAAAGAAATGTTAATAAAAAGATATAAAATATGAGTATTAATGTTAATGTTAATATTAGTAGAAGTATTAGTAGAAGTATTAGTAAAAGAAAAGGAACAAAATGTTTAATAGTAGAATATTGTTAGTAGAAATATTAGTAAAAGAAAACACGTTAGAAAAATATATTAATAAGGGTAATAAGAATAATATGATGGGAAAAAAAACTCTATACCTTTATATTTTTTTTTAGATAAACAATATATTTTCTATTTGTTTACATAGGCAAGTAAAAAAAATCGATAGTAGAATGTTATTAGTTAGAACATTAGTAAAAAGAAGAAATACATTAGAAAAATATATTAATAAGAGTATTAAGAATAACATGATAATAGAAAAAAAAATTTCAATAAAAATACTTTTATAAAATATTTAAAGAGAGAAAAAGTTTTTTGATAAAAAAAAAAGAATGTTAATGATGTTCTAAAGATAAAAAAAATTAACAAGTTTCCCACCTGCTTTACCTTTCATAATTTAAGTCAAACCCAAGTTTAAGAACGCATTTTTTAAACAAAAAAGAGAAAAAAAAATATTAATGACGTTTTAAAAACAAAAAAAAACTAAAAAGTTTTCCACCCACCTTACCTTTCATAATTCAAGCTGAAATCTAAGTCCAAAAACACGTTTTCTAAACAAAAAAGAGAAAAAGGAACATTAATGACATTCTAAAGACAAAAAAAACCAAAAAGTTTCTCACCTGCCTTACTTTTCATAATTCAAGTTGAAATCCAAGTCCAAGAAAGCGTTCTCTAAACAAAAAAGAAAAAGGAACATTAATACTATTCTAAAGACAAAAAAAATTAACAAGTTTTCCACCTGCCTTACCTTTTATAATTCAAGCCAAAATCCAAGTCCAAGAATGCGTTTCCTAAACAAAAAAGAGAAAAAAGAACGTTAATGACATTCTAAAGATAAAAAAAACTAACAAGTTTTTCACTTGCCTTACTTTTTATAGTTCAGGCTAAAATTCAGATCCAGGAAGGTATCTCCTTAAAAAAAGAAGCAGAAAGAACGTTAGTAAGAGTTAGTAAGACTCCTTAAATAAAAAAATAACCACTTTTAATTTACCTTTCGTAATCCAGGTTTAGAACAACATCTTTAAAGAAAGAAGTAAAGAACGCATTTAGCAACATTCTTAAAAGTAAAAGAACAAAGAAATTTGCACTTATTGTTTAAAATCCAAGTTATCTGAGCTATCCAAATCAGTTCCAGACTAAGGAAAAAGCGTCACTAAAGAAAAAACACAAATAAAATATTAGTAACGTCCTGAAATAAAAGAATAAAAAAGACCATATTTACCATTTAAAATTCAAGAATTCAAGCTAATTATTCAAATCTGAAATCTAAAGCCTAAAGTTCAGTCTCTATTGAAATGACATTCTAAAGATAAAGGAAGACACTAGTCGAAAAAGGACAATTTGGCCTAAATTTGACCAGGTCAAATATAGGTCAAATAACGATCTAACCTATGTCAAATTGAGGCCAATTTTTTGGCGCATTTAGGGGTGCCGATTGTCTCAAATTCAGAAAGAAAATTCAACCATCATTTTACTTATATTAGGACATTATTACATATTTATTCGACCCTAAAAAAAAACTATATTCGACTACTGTATGTAATCCAAATATAATTGATAAATAGATCGAACTAGAGGTTTTTCAAGGTCGAATAATAAAGCATCATTTTGTATTTTATAAGCAAATAAAAACCATTTATTTTATATATATTGACGTATATAGTACATAGTAATATAAGATAATTATATAAACCAACCTGCATATGATTAACCGTACAATAACCATAAGACTCATAAACCAATCATAATTATATAAACCAAAAAAAAATATATAAAATATTCAGTCATAATTATATAACCAAAAAAAGAAATATAAAATATACTAATAATATTCATCTGCTTCGAAGATTTCATGGAGTTCTTTGTCTTCTGTAGCTCTTCCTTTTCCTTTTTGCTTTTTTTCGGCTTTTTGTTGCTAATATAATACAACATATGATATAAACAAAATTAATTAATGATATTTGTGACGTAAAAATATTAAAATAATTCAACTTACTGTTGTCAAACTTTCACCAATCTTATCCAAATCTTCAGGTCTAGTTGAATTTATTTCCGCCGAATTTAACAAGAAATCTGAATATGGCTCTGTTAAATTCAGTTCTATTGGCACATAATCCTCGTAAGATTGAATCAAACATCAGAAAAAATTTTGGTCTGCAGATTTGTGCAATTCTGCAAAATCCAATTCTGCGCAGATCTGAGGACATACCGATGCGCAGCACTGAAAATTTCATGGATTTCTGCGCAGATCTGCAAGCACAAAAAAACCTGCAAAATTTTTCAAAAATAAATCTGCAAAATTTTTTAAAAACACTAATGCAAATTTACAATTAAGCAGTGTTTTAACTTTAATATTAACTAATATTAATTTATTAATTAAAGATATTTACAAATTTAAAAGTACATATATTAAACTATCCTATTTGCTAACTAAATGCACTAATTAAAAAGTCCCCTTTTCTTTTCTTTACTGACGTTCAAATTATGTTGTTGTTAATGGTTTGGACATTGTTCCAGTTGGTTTGATTCCAACAAACAACTTTTAACTTTTTCGATCCAACAAAACACGTCAAAACGTGAAAATATTATCGCTCCTAAAGAAAACCGTAGACCTACAATAAAAGAAAAGTGAAATATTAGCTGACTTTTCATTTAAATAAAAAAAAATGAAATAATTTCGAAGATAAATACCTTTGAAAACTTCGTCCAGAAGCCGTAAACCTACAAGAAACAAAATAAATGAAATGTTAGCAAATGTTTTATTAAAAAATTTCAAAAAAATAGTAAAAGGAACTTCGTAGAGCACCTTCAAAATTTCATAACGTTCCAGGAAGCCCCAGACCTATAAAAATAAGCATTAATAAAACGTCTCGTTAAAAAGGAAATTAAACAAATTTCAAAGTTCTACCTTCGAAATTTCTTCTAGGAATCCAACCGCAGATCTACAAAAGAAAGAATAAGAAAATAAAGAACATTAGTAAACGTTCATTAAATAAAAAAACCCAAAAATTAAAGGTATCTTCGAGAGATATACAGTATTTTGACGTCCAGGATCTAAAAAGAAAGAAAAAATTGAACGTTAGTAACGTTTATTATAATAGAAGTAAAAAGAAATTTGAAAGTGATGAATTACCTTTGAATGGAATTTGGGCTTCATCTGGACCTAAAAAAATAAAAAACATCGAACGTTAGCAACGTTCGTTAAACAAAAAAATTAAATTTTTTTTTGAAGGTCATACCTTCAAAATAGTCTTCGAAAATGGTTACTAGATCTAAAAAAGAAAAAATGGACGTTAATAAACATTCATTAACATTTGTTAAATAAAAACAAAAAAATAAATCGAAGGCCTTACCTTCGAATAGAGTCCAGTCTTCGAAATAGAATGTCTGGATCTAAAAAAATAAAAAAACGAACGTTAGTAACGTTCATTAAAATAAAATAAAAAAAAAGTAAAAATTTTCGAAAATATTATACCTTCGAAATATCATATAGTCTGACTCTAAAGGAGTTCTGGACCTAAAAAAAGAAAGAAAATGAACGTTAGTTAACGTTCGTTGAAATTAAAGTAAAAAAAATTGTTTTTTTTACTTAATGGTCCGCCTTAAAATGGAGTTCTAGGACCAAAAAAAGGTATAAAAGTAAAACGTTACTAACATTTCGCTAAAATACAAAAAAAAATGATTTTTTTTACTTAAAGTGGTCTACCTCGAATGGAGTTTCAGACCTAAAAAAAGAAGAAAAGTGAAACGTTACTAACATTTCACTAAAATACAAAAAAAAATGAATTTTTTTTCACTCTTAAAGTGGTCTGCCTCAAAATGGAGTTCTGGGACTTAAAAAAAAGAAGAAAAGTGAAACATTACTAACATTTTGCTAAAATACAAAAAAAAATGAATTTTTTTTCACTCTTAAAGTAGTCTGCCTCGAAATAGAATTCCGGGACCTAAAAAAAAGGAAAAAAAGCGAAATGTTACTAACATTTCACTAAAATACAAAAAAAAAATGATTTTTTTTTTACTTAAAGTGGTCCACCTTGAATGGAGTTTCAGACCTAAAAAAAAGAAGAAAAGTGAAACGTTACTAACGTTTCGCTAAAATACAAAAAAAAAACTTATTTTTTTTTTTACTTGAAGTGGTCTGCCTCGAAATGGAGTTCCAGACCTAAAAAAAGAAAAAGAAATTGAACGTTAGTTAACGTTTGTTAAATTAAATCAATAAAAAAATCCAGAACTGTACTTCAGCTTCCAGATCCCAAAAAAAATTAAAAATAACAAAAAAAAGTCCAGAGCTGTACTTTGGCTTCCAGACCTAAAAAAATATAAAAATCAAATGTTTATAACGTTCGTTAAATAAATTAATATACTTGAAGACTTTAACCTTTGAAATGGAGAGTCCAAAGCCGTTCTTCAGTGTCAAGGACCTCTAACCTTCGAAATGGAGAGTCCAGAACTGTTCTTCAGCATCAAGGATCTCTACCTTTCGAAGTAGAGAGTCCAGGGCTGTTCTTTAACATCCAGGACCTCTAACCTTTGAAATAGAGTCTGGAAAGGGCTTTGGGCTTGTCCAAAACTTAGAAAAGAAGCTACAAAAAAAAAAATTTTTAAAATAGCTTCGCAAGACAGATCTTGCTATTTTTGTCTGTAAAACTTCGAAATTAGAAAACTTCCTAATTTCTCGTTCATCCTGCACTTTAAAACTATAAGTGAAAAATTTTTGTTTAAGTCTGGAACTTGTACCTTTGGCATTCTGTCAAACATTGGAAAACTTGTCTTAAAGACTTCGAACCTTATAAAGAAACAGTATTTTTTATTTTTTTTTTTTAAAAAAAATTATTCTTAAAATCTGATTATCTGACAAGTTTCGAAGCTTAAAAAAGAATCCATTAAAAATTTATTTTTTTTTTCTTTGGTATCTTTAAACAAATTAATTTTTTTAAGGCGTTAAAAAATTATTTCTTTAAAAGAATTATTTTTTTAAAAGTGTTATAAAATTATTTCTTTAAAAGAATTATTTTTTTAAAAGTGTTATAAAATTATTTCTTTAAAAGAATTATTTTTTTAAAAGTGTTATAAAATTATTTCTTTAAAGTGATAAAAAAAAATTGTTACTTTAAAAAAGTTTAAAAAATTAGTGATGTAAAGTTTATCAAAATAAATATGCAAAGTTTATCAAATTAAAGAAGAAAATTGTGAAAATCTTTAAAGATTTTTGTACAAAGTATTTTTAAAAATCTGCAATTTTGGAGTTTATCACAAATTTTTCATAAAAAAATCTTTGAAAAAATAAAAAAAATAATTTCTGCAGTATTGCACAGATTCTTAACAAAATTGCATTAAAAAAATACAGCAATCTGCTAAAATCACAGATCACCACAGATCTGAACTGATATAACTTTTCCGATATTAATCATCAATCATGTTGTTATATTCGCTAATGCCAATTGTTTTGTTTGTTTCATCTGTCTCGTATATTTTTGTTTTATCGAATGCCCATTTAGGCGCATTCTTGAGAAGTTTACTAGACATGAAATAAATATCATCATTATAAATTCGCTCCCGTTACTTTTTTGCATGTTGAATATATTCTGCTTCAGGGTCTAATACGTCTCGTAATAGCTGTTTTAACTATTAAAATAAAGATAAACAAATATTGAATAAATATTAAAATAGGTTAAAAGCAGTAATCACTTTAATACCTCATTTGAACGCCATGACCAATCGTATACATGCAAGAACTGCTTATTATCAGGCAATTTTTGTCTTGAATCGTCTTCAGAATCTGATTGCTCAATGGAATGACAATCATTCTGTACAAGCATTGGTAATAATTCGTCTTTATCGAATTCCTTTATGTTGGTGTCATTTCTTTCGTATAATTTTATTGCTGCCTTTACTCGTCTATTTTTTTCTGTCGAATATATAAAGATTAATTTCAAATGACTAAAAAGAAGTACATTAAAATAAAATACTGTTCACTTCAGACAATCATACATTTACGTGCATCCTACAGTCGACTTTGTCTAATTGGCCTGATAGTTGTTTCTGTTGTCTATCTCTTTTATGCTTGTGAATCAATCATAACCAGTTTGACAATTAGATTACAGACGGATTATAATGTCCACTCATCAACCTTTTTAATTCAGATATTAATTTTTTGTATATCTTTGCTGTCTGTTCACTAAAAGTCTTGCCGTAATCCAACCATTATTCTTCAATCTTCAGGTATTTGACCTTTCAAGAGGTTCTTCATTTCGTCCTAAACAATAAGAGGAAATAATAAAAGCTGTATATATATTAACACAATTCGGCTGCAAATAGTCTTGTAAAATTCTTACACTTGCAGCTGAAGTGGCAACTTCATCAGGCGATTTCTCTCTCAATTTTAATCTTTTATTGAGACATTTTAATGAATATTACTGCGGAGAATCGATAGTCTTTCGAGGTGTGCGAAGTTGCTTGAGCCGTTGAAGTTCTTCTTGAAGAGTTTTATTCTCTTCACATAATTGGTTCGATTCATCACCAAAAATTTCATTAAACTACCATAGTAAGGAATTCTTCTCCTCGACCCTACGAACATGGTCTTGCAAATTATCTATTTTTCATTTCATTTTTGATACTTTAACATTTTTCTGATTTAATTCGTTCTGTAGTCGAAGAGTTTCATTTTTCAAATTTCTTAGCTCTAAATTACCTATTTTAAATTATAAGGATATATATCGAATTGTAACGAACAAATGTAATATAATAAATATTAAAATATAACAAAAAATTCAGTTTACTCGCTTCTTCATTACTTGGTCGAACATTTCTTAGTGCTCCTTCTTCGTGATGTGAACGGTAACTTTTTGGTACATTAATATTAGGATATCTTTTAATAATATCAGAAGTTCGTTGAGATTGAATTTGAGTTTGACTTAATGAGGCTAAAATATCTTGCGAAATAACAAGTCTAAAGGGAGCTGTAGTATTAGTATTTAGTGATATTAGTGTTGAAGCAATATTTCGTAGTGCGGCAAATTTCGTGGTGTAGATGAAGCAGTGGTATTAGTTGGTGTTGATGTTCGTAATGTGGTAATATTTTGTGGAAGAGTTGATGTTGTATGTGGCGATGGTGTAGACGAACTAGCAATATCTGGTGAAGGAACATTTGGTTTTGATAGTTTCTTACGAGCCATTATTGTTTTAAAATTATTTTTATTTTTTATTATTATTTTTTTAAAAAAAAAAAGGGCGATTTTTTGTATGGAACAGGGAAATTGGATTACTATTTATATCTATTTCTTTACTATCAAATTAGACTTTTAACAATTAACGATCACAAACATTTGTATAAAATTAGACTTTCAATAGGCATGATCAAATTAGACTTAAACTTTCACATCAAATTAGACTTTTAATTAATTAAACATATATTAAACATATCAAATTAGATTTTCAATCATTAGCCGTTAATGATCAGATTAGACTTAAACTTTCGCATCAAACTAGACTTTCAATTAATTGAACAGTTAAATCGCATTGAGTGCGTAGTATGGTATATATTTTATTTTTTAAATTACAGTTTTCGTTTAATTTTTTATTCAACTTTTTACATCTACAATTTACTTATTGAATATTATAAGGATACATACATAGATTCTATATTCAGAAAACCGTTCACAGAAAATTTACCCAATTCGACAATTGTTATCAACAAAGCGAATCAATATGGAAGATGTCAAATCGGTGCAGAAATTTTTGGATCTGCTGCTACAATACAACATATTAAGAGCTCATTTGTCTTAGCTAAATTTATTAATCGTGATGGAAATAGTGTCGATACTTATCCAGGTCAAATCCAATTTTTTTTCGAACATAGCGTTCATTTATCCTCCATAATTTGACATACAAATTGGCTTACATCAAATGGTACAAACTGGCAAATTTGACATCCCGATTCCATTTCAGTATTGACGATAATGTCAAAACTTGCAATATCGAATTATGGGAAGATAGTTTTTATTTGAGCAGTAGAGACAATATAATCCCAATACACAACATTTTAGATCAGTTTATACCTGTAAAATACAAAAAATCAGATCGATCTAATGCCAGAGAATATTTAGCCGTTATTCCTATAAATAGAAAGTTCCATTTGCATTGATTTAATATAACATTTATACTAGTCTGAATTGTTTAAACATTTTTTAACAAATATTGTATCATTGTTTTTTATTATACTTAATAATATTAATATAGTAAATATATTATAACCATTATTTAATATAGAAAAGTAAATGCAATTTGGCCATTATTCGTGTGAGGCCGAATATAGTTTAATTTTTATTATACGCAATTTGACCATCATTCAGCAGGATCGAATTAGAGTCGAATATATATTGAATTGCATATCATTACTAATTTAGGTCAATTTTTTTAAAAATTGGCCGAATCTAGGCTGGATTTTTTGGAGGCCGAATATTCCTTTTTCGACTAGTGAGAGTAAAAAGAACTTCTATTGTTGAAATCTGCAGTCTGTAATGCCATTGTAATCCTATATTAAAAGACACTATTTAATAAAAATAAAAATAAAAGTTTATTTTTAAAAATAAATTAACCAATTTTGGCCTCTGTTCTCCTTTCTCTGAACCTAACATATGGGCCGATTTGACTCCACGTGATGCGATAATATCACTTATGTGATAACAAGGAGGTAGCATGTTAAAATATATTTATTGATTCAATCTCACATGATGATCAACATAACGAAACATTTAACAATACTTTGCGCAAAGGAATAAAAAAAGAAATATTATTTTATCTTAATTTACAAGTTTAAAATCATGAAAATTATATATTAATTAAGAGTAATAATCATAAATATTATTTTAAACCAAAAACTATTTAAATTGGATTACAACGAATTAAAATAGAATAAAAACTATGTAAATGTAATAATTATTTAAAAAAAAGTCCAGATCTTCTGTTGTTCTCTGTTGTTTACTATTTACTTATTAAAGCCTATAATAAAGAAAGTGAGAATTAATAAACTAATGCTTATTGAGCAAGCAAAAGTTGGTATTTTGAAAGTTTAGCTACAAATTTTTTTGCAATCTACAAACCATACAGTGCCCTCTTGTTCTTTTAACGTTTTATAAAGTGATAATAGCTTATTATTTGTTATAAACAACGTAATATGTTTTTTATTAGATTTGCTGATTCCTTTCCAATTCCTCAAAACCAATCTGTAACCAATTTGCAATGAACTTTGAAGACGCGAAATACATTGAAAAAAATATAGATCATCAGGATTTTATGATTGATATAGGATCAGCTCTTGTCACTGGTTTATTTTATTGTGTTACAGATTTACAATTATCATAATAATTCAACCCCGTGAACTAAGAAAAATGCATTTTATGTGACAAAATCGGATAGAGTCAAACCAGCCCATATGATAAAATAAAACAGTTTATTTAAAAAAAGCCATTAGAAAAAAAGATAAAAAAAAAATTATCACCAAATATCTAATAATCCATCTGGTCAATCTGGTAATACAAATAGATGAATTTGAATCTGATCAAATTTTGGATGGATGACTGGATATCCAGGTTGACTGAATTCAAAGCACACCTCTAATTTCAATTGCAATTCCTTTAAAATTAATGATAAATTAATACATATCATAAAATGTCAAAATAATCTTTTGCCTACTATAGATAATTTAAAATACAGAGTAAATATTTACAACAATTTATTATACTTCATGTGTAATAAAAAAGAAGAAACACTAAAACATCTTACAATTTATGAAGGTATACAAGAGAATTTTGAAGTGATTAAAAATCAAATTATTATAAAAATACTTAAAATTTTAAAGAAATATAATCCAAAGAATAATATCAGTTACAATGATTTGGAAAAAATATTATTTAAATATAAAGATAAAGTTTCTTTTGAATTAAAAGAAAAAAACAGAGTAGAACTAACTTGTGAATTAATTTCAAGTTCTATAATGATGAACTTATAGTAGAAAACATCCAGAAAATTTAGTAAATAATTGTTAATAAAACAATTAATTTACTTCACAAATTTTTTAGATCAGTTCTTTGGAAAAAATGTTGTGAAAAAATGCAACAATATGAATGTGATGCAGGAATCCCCCAAGCAGCTAAAAAAAAGAAATACAAATTTAATACAAATCCTATTGTCTAATATACAAACAAATAATAATTGAAAACAAAAAGTATTAGAAAAATTAAAGACAAGTTTAAGCAGATATATATGTAAATTATATTAAAGAATGGATAAAAAAAGGCAGTTCAATATCATAGAAATCAAAATCAAAAAAATTTTAAAAAACAGCATAGTGGGTTTTTTGACTTTTCTTCTGTGATCACAAGATGTAATATCTAAAATAATTCATTTCACATGTGTTTACTTGTGTAGAAGAATTGTCAACTGATAGTACACATATAGGATTTCTTTGAAATAACAGATGGTTTATAGATTAATCATATTAGAATTAATTAATGATATTTTTCATATAATTTACAAAAATTTTAATAAATCTATAAATATGCTGCAGAAAAAAAAAATATATATAAATTAAAATAATTAATTTATATAATTTTTTCTGATTTTAAAGTTTATTAAATTCTAGTCAAATCATATAACCAAATTGAATTGGATTTTTAAAGTTTACCAAATATAATAATTAGTGTTAATCAATTAAAAGAGTAAATGAGCTTTTATTTAGCAATTAGTATTAGTGAATTCTTCATTAAAAGAGTGAACAAGCTTTTATTTAGCAATTAATATTAATCAATTTAATGATAACTTTTACTAATTTTTACCATTAATTAAAAAATGGGATGATTTACAAATTGTTAAAAATTTTAATAAAAGTTCTAAAGACCAAAAGTTTTAATTTTGATCAGTGATTTTTAAAGTATTAATAGTTTCAATATATAACTAAAATAATTTTTTTTAAAATTCATATATTCTGAACAAATAATTTAACAATCAACTAATTACTTATTAAATGAACAAATAAATAATTAAATACTCCAACTTTTTTTTTTAAAAAAAATGGATTTCATATTTAATAAATAATAACTTATTAAAAACTATTGTTTTTCTTTAATCTCAACTTACAAAAAAATAAGTTCTATACACTAAAATTAATTAATCATTCTAATTAATAGATTGCTTATTTGTTATAACTGATTAGTATAGGAAACTTTTACAGGAAAGCCAACGCTTAGCTAAAATTTTTTTAAAAAATTATATACCAATAGAGCTTCACGTAATTTCCCCTTTTTTAACGCATAACCAATTAAATTCAATATTATGTCATATGATTTTATTTAGTGAAATGTGATATTTCTTAAAACATTACGTATAAATATAAATTTCATTTATTCATTGCTGTACTGTACATTTGATTTTATAATAAACTTTAACCATGCATTTTATTAGGACATATTGAACTTCTGTAGATAGACCATTTCTAATAATAACTTATCATTGAATTTTTCATTGTTAAATCGATCCGACATTGATTTTGTAGAGCAACACTTGTATTATTTTTAATATGATCAAATGAACTAAAAATTTATTGGTGATAATATTTTCACAAAAATGTATTTAATAATATTTGTAAAAATTATTTCTAAAAATAACATATTACGTGCATAAATGTAAAAATAAATAATAGTTTACATACAAAGTCTTGGCTAAATTTATATGCACATAAATGCGAACAATCGGTAAGATTACAACTTTATTTTGTAGATCATTTACGGGACACCGTTATTGAGAATTCCTTCGTTGGTGCAAAAAAAGTTGATTATCACAAATTTTTAATTTACAAAAAGAGGCCTCAATTTATCCATTTTTTATTATAATTGAAGACAGGAATAATTCTTTATTTCTTTTTTTCTATATGTGAATTGAATGGGTCGAAGATAAAATTAGAACAAAGGTTGAAAAAAATTCCTTAAGAAGATATAACGGGTTGATCTCCCATGAGAGTTCATATTGACTGGGGGGATTGGCACCGATTGACGGCTTATCCTATCTTAGATAAAATTCTATAATTAAATATAATTAAACGATCAAATTGGGTTAACAGTTAAATTCGTCAAACATTGTAAATTACACAATTAAACTAAAATAGAAAACATATGGATGCAATTAATATCAACATTTCTTAACCAAAAAAAGGGTCTTAACCAAAAATATTCTAATGTATTTTTGTTTGAAATTCTCTATATAAACAACCTCAAAATCTCGAGATGATAAAAGTAATTAAAGCTTAATTTTCTTATTTATTTAAAAGAAAGTCCTTTTTGCTTTAATATATTCATTTAAACAAATGGCTAAATTATCCACTATCCTTATCATTCTCGCGATTGTTGCATCTGCCCATGCTGCCGCTGTATGGTTTAGTCGCGCAACACCTCGAACCGTAACAGTAGAAAGTGCATCATTATTCTGCTCGTTCCTTCCAAAAACTCTCGGTGAAGATATCGGTTCTAGTGAAAACGATGCTATACCATTTTGCACTCAAGCAAACCCAAAAAATGCACCTGGAGCAAAAAAATTCCCGACCGGTTTCATTAAGAGCGCTCATTTCGCTAAGGGATCAGGTTTTGTTCAAGTAACTGGTAGAATTGACAGAACTAAGTACAAATTGAGCAAAAATGATGGAGGTGGTCAATATGATACTAATGCACCTCCTGGCGCAATATGCAAAGGATTTAAAAAATTCGTCAACTTAGTTGAACCTGATGTTCAGCATTTCTGCATTCGCTGCTGCACTGATGCCTCAAAATGCCATACCAATGAGAGTACTGCTGGTTGTGAAACTATCGTCCCTGGTAATTACAGTTAAAGAATAATTAGTTTTAATATATAATAATAATTATTATACTTTAGTTTAGTTATATCATTAATAATTTATATCTTTTATTTTAATTAATTTTAATTATATATGTTAAGCAAAAAATATTAGATTTTTAATTAAAATTATACCTGTAAGTTCACATATTACAGAATTATTATTATTAGACCTTAATAAAATTTCTTTTATTTCTTTTATTTCAATAATGATTTTGAATTCGCATTGTTACCCTTTATTTTCTATGTTGCATAATTATGTTGCATAAAGTTGATACCTATACTCACGTGACTCAATTCTTTATGAGTTGTATTATGCTTTCCATTTCAGGTCTACGATCATTAATATTAAATAACGTCATTATTTTAGTCGGGAAAATCTTTGTAAATATCATCATCATATTGGAGCGTGTCAAATCCTTTAATATTTTTCGCAAGATCATATTGGCGATACATAAATCGAATAAAATAAAGAAAATCTTGCAAATGAAAATCTTTATACGATTTACTTTAAAATAAACTATTTTAGCTTAGCCGGTGTCATCTCTTTTTTACATTTATATTTCAATAAAAGGTTTTGTAATTGTAAAATTGTAAGTCCACCCCTATGATTTTCAATTTGAAAATTTGATTTTTCGAAAATCAGGAAAAAATCATCAAAAAGTAAAAATAGAAATACATCAACATTATTTATTACTTATTAATTTTAAGGAGTTAAAGTTATTATTACTTTAAAACTACTGATTTATAAAAATTTTTAATTTAGTAAAAATAGAAAACATCACATTATTTATTACTTTATTAATTTTAAGGAGTTTTAAAGCTATTACTGATTTATAAAAATTTAAAAATATTAAATTTCAAATTAAAAAAAATCATAGGGTTGTCTTACAATTTCGAATGCAAAAATAATTATCTAATTAATTTCTATTGGAAATCTTATTTATACACGTATATTTCTTGTATAGTAAGTACATCTAACACTATATAATAAAGAATTTCATTTTCGGCCATTTCTCAACGACTTACATATTAAACAGAAGGATTTCAGTTTATAAATTAAAAAGTCTGAGAAATTATTGCTACTACTTTTAGCGTATTGGTTGTCTTTGTAATTTATTACGTAGTATAGTACAAAATTTTTAATGTGATTGGCGTTGCGTTGCGTTGGAAATCTCCAAACAGATTATTTGTTTAGTATAAATAAATTAAATATTATATCATAGTATCTCAAAAAAAAAAATTTACGAAAGTTCAGAAAATAATTCTTAAATGTTATTACATACTACAACATTATTTAAATTTAAATGTAAACTTTTAATGACACAACCGAATCTAATTTACTGTACAAATCATATAATAGTTTGCCAGAATAGTTTATAGATGATTGGTTATTTTCAAAGACTGTAATTGCAGAAATTTACGAATCACAAATGTATTCCGAAAAAAATTTATTTAATTTATAATTTAATATTGATAAAATTGACCATTTACTTAACGAATTGTACATCCACTAAAGACAGATCCTGTATTTTCTTTATCAACATTTTTAGATTTTTCATTTTTTTTTGTATTTTGAAATACCCTCCAAAATTTCAAATTCTCATCACTTGCTGCCGTAGCAACTACTTGATTATCAGGACTAATTGCCGAGTGTAAGATACGAGATTCATGAGCTGGAATTTCAGCAATTTTGTTTAGAGAAGGGTAAGTCCAAATCGTCATATTATGATCCGGAAATCCATGAGTTGATAAAAGTTCTTTAAAATCCTTCGACCAAATAATTGAAGTCACTTGAGATCCTGTATCAACTGATTTTACACGAGCGCCAGAGCTCACATTCCAAAAATGAATGTGTCGATCATAAGAACCTCCTCCTGTGGCAAGAATATGATTTTGCCAAGGGCACCATGCTAAAGCCTTATTCAAGTTTTCAAAATAGCCAAGAAATTAAAAATTATAATTGCCTTTTAAGAAACTTTAAATTATAATCTTACCTTTACAGCAGCAACATGGTTGTTCTTTGTTAATCTTGGAGTGCTTGCCCTTGCGTCCCAAATATTCACCCGATTGTCGTTACCCCCGCTCGCCAATTGATTACCATTGTAGTTCCATTTTAGTCCACAAACTTCACTGGTATGGTCAACCAATTCAGCTATTTTATGTTGAGCAACTCTGGTATCATGATGCCAAATACTTCCATCTTTACATCCAGAAGAGATGATATGCTTATTCCATGTTAACACTCCCACACGTGCCGAATGTCCCAACATAGATCTAATTTTTTGCTCTTTCAAAACATCCCAAATTTGAATATCACCATCGCTTGTTCCTACAGCCAAATAATCGCCATCGTTAGACCATGATAAACTAGCAATGTAATCGCTTGGATTAGTCCGTTCAAGACTTATTACATCTCCAGTATCAGCATTCCAAATATAAACGCATTGATCTAATCCAATTGCGACCATGTTTTTGATATTCCAATCTAATAAATTCAAATAATAATCATCCAATAAACCTGGCGCATCAAGAATACGTTCAGGTGATGTCAATATACGTCGTTTAAATTGAATTGTAGAAAGCTTAATTGGTTGATTATACAACTGACGTAGATCATCTTTCTGGCTCGATGGAGGTTGGAGATTAAATGCTAAAATACGTTTTTCGAGAGAAACACCACATGCTTCCGCTAATTTTTCCTGGTATTCAAATTCATTATTGTTCAAATATTTCTCCTTGCCGGTTTCTCTTTGGGGGATTCTTAATTGTTCCGATGGTTCTCCCATTGTTTCACGTACTGGGATAAATCGATCGCACTAATGGATATTTTTGCTAATATCGTTAGAACCGTATTGGAAGTTATTAACATATTTAAATATCAAATTTAGCAATTAACCTGAAATTTGTTCTTTTTTCCCTTTGAAGGAGTGGTTTGATAATTCCAATCGTTTGCAATCACGTCTAATTTCAAAATCTCTTTTTTAATGATACTTTTAGGACTTTTCTTTTTACTCGATTTGAATATTTTGAACAAATCACCCCGTGAAGCAATAGGAGTTTTAGGTGACCCACCAACGGACTTTGCCGACTTGGCACGAGAAGGTGGTGATGTCAGTCTCGAATATGAAGGAGTAGTTAGACGCGAACGCGGTGACCGTTTTCGTGGAGGTGTTGTTATTTGTTTAGGGGAAGACGGCTGAAAATGTTGAGGGTTTAAAGTCGCCAGCTTGACAGAATATTTATTTGTAATAGGAGAAATGTTAAATAATGAAGAATAAATCTTACATTAAAAAGAAATTCAGTTGTCTAGTATTTCAATATTTCTGTCAAGCAACGAATGTTCGCGTTAACATGCAGAATAAAGATGAAGGTAAACTTTAAATTTGTTTATAAGCTGATCCAACTTTACGTTCACGTGATCTAAAATATGTTTGATTGGTTGTATCTGAAATCCGTGACAGGTTTGTGGCGCAGCAAAAAATGCAAAAAAAAAAATATGAATTATAAATTTTTTCTTACATACTTTAACCATGGGTTTAAAAGTTGTATAATAAATGTAATTTTGGCTGCTCTGCAAGTTTACCTAGAGTGACAAAGGCAGTTTTAAATGTCACTTTTGGTCTATTCAAATAAAGCATTTTTTTCGCCAAATCCCATTTTAGAAATGATCGGCAAAGCCGATTATTTATATGCAAGTCAAAAACGGCTTTTAAATCTGCCTTTCTAACTCTAAGTAAACTTGTAGAATGGATAAAAACAGGACCCCGAGCAATATATGTATAGGTAACAAATAAATTCAAAAATTTTTTAATAGCTCTACACAATGTTTTTTATTAAGGTGAATAAGCAAACTCAACATGTAAAATAAATTACTCAAAAATAAGCAATCTAATCATATGACTTCATAATTAATTTTTTTTTGTTAATCATTCGATCACTTCCAATACTTGTTTATTGCTTCGTGATATACTGTACATATAATTAATATTCATTTTTTCAATAAATCATTCTAACCAAAATATTTATTATAATATTTCTTTTTGTCCCCTATTAGCTTTAATATATTACTATCAGTTAAAACCTTTGTTTCCGAAATATGATAAAATATTACAAATTTTTTAATTGGTATGAATCGTATAAACTCATTTATTTTAAAAATTTTTATTATACAATATATATTACCAAATTTATACATGATTTTTCAAAAATTCTGCAAAAATAAGCAAATGAAAAATATGACATTGGTAATAAATATCACCAATTCTAAGCAAATCTAATCTTTAACTGTGGCTAAAACAATATGTCTAATCAAATAATTCTGTTACCTATATATATATTGCTTGGAGTTCTGTAAAAATACATCTAGAACAAAAATTTTAAAACTTTATAATAGAAAAAAGAATAGCTATTTCTTTTTTTTTCAATTGTCACACCATAAAACCTATCATAGATTTCAGATATACTGATTTTACTTTTACTATATAACTAATATTTAACCACTACATAACAGATATTTTTATATCATTTGTTGATTATATAGTAATTAAATAATATTAAACTTTATAGATGGCCCCTGAATATGATGATTGGAACCTTGTTATGATAATTGATGTGATATCTACTATGTTTACTAGTATCAAAAATGGTTAAAGTTAAAGCTGAGCCAGCTCGTAAGCTGGCTCAAGCTTTTCAAGCTGAGCTGAATCAAGCCATGATTAAATTGGTTTGGTGGCTCATAAGCTAGCTTGAAAAAGCTCAAGCCAGTATTAGGCTCAACTTGATAGAGCTGAGCTGATAATGAGCTTGAATCAAAAAGCTCAAGCTAGTTCATAAGCCAGATGAGCCATTATTATACAAAATTGTTTTTAATATTTGATAAAAAGATAAAAAAAACTTTTGTTTTTAAAATTATTTTTAATAATTAAATTTATTTATTTATTTGTTTATTTATTAGATACAAGCAGTTACAAATTTAATAATATCAGATAGTAACTACTATTCAGATACATCAGTAACAATCCCAATAACCTATTTAAATTTGTCTATCGTCAATTTCATCAGTTTTTATTGCACGTCAGGATTAAATCCATCTGTACAGATACCTACTACCTGTATTTTTATCCAGTAATTCTATAGAAAGAAAAATAGAAATATTAGCAATGTTTCTTAAAGAAAAACCTTTACTCCAGCCAATACTTACTTCAATTCTAAAGTCTAGTCATATTTTTCGTTTGGCAACATTACAAAAGAGAGAAAAAAAGAATTAGTAAAATTTTTTAAAATAAAGAACTGAAAAACAATTGCCCTAGCACTTCCTTACCTCAATTTTAAAGTCTAGTCATGTTTTTGTCTGGCAATATTACAAAAGAAAAAAAAAAATTAGCAAAATTTATTAAAATAAAAAACTGAAAAACAATTCCTCTAGCACTTCCTTATCTCAATTCCAAAGTCTGGTCATGTTTTTCGTCTGGCAATACTATAAAAGAGAAAAAAAATTAGTAAAATCTATTAAAGTAAAAAACTGAAAAACAATTCCCCTAGCACTTCTTTACTTCAATTCTAAAATCTGGTTATGTCTTTCATTTGGTAACCTTAAAAAAATAAAAAAAAGTAAAATGTTATATTATTATATTGTAACGTTTATTAAAAAAAAAGATCATCAAATGATTTATATTACGCAATCTGATAATCTAATTTTCATTACAGATAATTGTGAATTGCAGAATTACAGATATTTAGATTTAAAATCTGCGTAGTACTCTCGTAGTTTAATAAAATTGTATGATAAAGCTTGAGTCCAGTTTGACTTAAGCTAGAATTTTTATGGCTTGGCTTGGCTCGAATAAACTGAACCAAGATTTTTTGTGGCTCAGCTCATTTTAGGCTCAGCTTAGCGCAGATTTTTTGAGCTGAGTCAAGCCAGACTATAGCTCAGTTCAAACTAGTTCATGCAGAGTACTAGCCAAAGTGTACATAGTTACACTTATGTTACTTAAAGAAATTATTTCCAAAGTATACGAAACAGTTATCTTAATATGATATTCTTCTTTATAGTTTTAGGTTAATTTAATTATAGATTAATGCAAAAAGAATTATTCAAAAAAATTTTAAATAATAAATTTTTTTATTAAAAAAAAATTTTTTTACTATTTAATTTATATTATTGCAATTTTTTTAAAAAAAACTAATTAAAAATTAAAATTTATTTCTAAGAAAGATCTTGTTGAATTAAATAAAAGAATAATAAGACAAATTTATTAAAAAGAAAAAATTTATAAGAGTAATAACATATATTAGCTAATATTTTTTTATTATAGATGCTTACCTCTTACTCCTAAGTAAGATATCTTGATCATGTGCAACCAATCATATTTTTTAAAAATTATGTAATCTAAGATTTTCGCCTACCTTCCCACCCCTTAAAATATTAGCTAATATATGTCACTGCCCTAACAGAATTTAGTCTAATATTTTAAATGAACTAAAACTTATTTTTTAGTGAAACTTCTAAAACTTAGCTGCTAATTTAAAATTAATAAAATGTTTAAAATCTGATAAAATTAAAAAAGTTACATGTTAAATTTTAATTGGCTGTAATTTAAAAAATAACTTTGTATTTAAATATAAAAAATTAAAATATGTTAATAGTTCTTGATTAAAATTTGGTTACAAATAGTTTGTTAGGTTAAAAACATATAATTCTTTTTTTTGAATAGTGACTTTCTGCTTTTATATTAATTTTAATTAAATACTTTTATAATTTTTATTTTATATATATTTATATCTTTTTTATTATCATTATTAAAAAAAAAATATTGAAAAGAACTTTTTTTCTGTAGATTTGTAAACCAAATTTTCATAAAAAAAAAAAATTTATTTTATTAAAAAACTTTATTTTTTACTAATATAATTTGCACTAATTTTACAAAAAATAAACTTCTTAATATAAACTATACCTAATATTAAAGATTTTTGATATACTATACAAGATTTTATAGACTATTTTATAAGCAATAAAACAAATATTACCAATGTAATAAAAGGGAATAATACAGTATTAGAAAAGTTTTTTCAAAAGTATAAAGTCATAAGAGTTCTCTATAATGATAAAAGTTCTTTTTTATTTTCTGACTTATATATTTTCACAAATTTTTGCTAAAGAAAAATTTTCACAGTAAAGCAGAATGTACAATAAAAACTCAGTCTACTGTATTATTATAATAATCTTTACTGCAAATAGAAATAGATAAAAATAATACATACTAATAATATTCTATAAATCTTAATGATATACTAAAATAGAATATAATAAATTCCATATCAATTACATTACTTGTTATACTTCTATCCAAGTTTCAGAAAAAAAACTTCTAAAAAAAGTTATAAAAAGCATAATAAAATCAACAAAAACTGAAAAAAGATAATTCTTTTATCATTTAAAATAATAAATCACTTAAAATAATATTTTTTAGATCTAAAACAATTACTTTTCAAAGTACTTGCTTTTTCTCTTAAGCTCTTACCTTCAAGTAACAAGTTTTTAAATAATGAAGATACAAATACTAACAGTATGAATAAAAAGAAAAAACAAAAGTATATAGTAAATAATATTAATGGAAATTTAATTATTATTGAATATTGTTCTTTAGAAAATAAATAAGTACAGTTATTAGACCTAATTGTTAGTATACAATATTTCAGTAAAGTGAAATAATTACATATTTTAATGTCTTTGAACTTTTAAGATAAAGTGGTATTAATCAATATAAGGATGCATAAGAAATATTTTAATCTGATTAGTTCATTATCATTAGTTATACTAATTATTTATTTATCATTTAACATGATAAAATACTTTTCTTTTTACTCTTTCTTTCTCTTTTTATATTTTAAAAATATTTTTTAATATTTTAAATTTCTGTTAAATAAAGTTAAATATTTTTTACTTGCAGTACTTCAGAAGTAAAATTATATTTTAAAACTATAAATATTTTATTAACAAATGTATATTATAGAAATTTTACAATATAATTTTAGCAGTTGGTCATATTAAACAGATGAAAAATATTTAAGAAAAGTTGTTTATAAGATATGGGAATACTTGTATATTTGTATTAATTTTTATAGTCTGGTGTAAAAAGATTTGAACCTTAAACAAATACTAATAAAAAATTTTTTTATTAGATAAACTTTATTTTTTTATATATAATCTTATTAATATATATTTTGAAAAATATTATAAATAATATTATTACATCAAATCATGCATCATCATTAAAATTACTATAATCCTCAAATTCTTCATCAATAAATTATATGTTTTTATCAGCTTTAAAATATACCTTACATTTTTAAGTATTTTTCTCTATAATCCAATTATAATCTTTAAATTAAATTTATTTTTATATGAATTTAAAAGTGTATTTCAAACAAACAATAAGTTTGAATATGGACTTAATTTTACAATTTTACCATTTATAATTACTAAAATGCCTCTAATTAGCTGAAGTATATGGTAATAAGGTGATATATTTGAAATTTTATGATCATACTATTTTTCTATTTAATAAGAAAATGATACCTTTTTTTTATGTATTTAAACCAGCACTAATAGTTTTAGTTTTCAGTGCTTGAAGTTATATATAATAAGTCATTTGAATGTTTTATGTGATGTAAATATGTACTTACTTCAATAATTCTAATCTGATGTAATATTTCCAATTGTACTCTTAGTATATCCAGTGTTTCAGTAACTCATTTGCATAATATAAGCTTCAGATAGTTTTTTTCTGTAAAATTAGCCTTAAAAATGCATATATTATTATTAATTTTTTATTATTTGTTAGTGATTCATTACTTTGTTTTAAAAAAGAAGAAAGTATCATATAATAAAAAATTTTTAAGCAGTTAATTTAGACGATTATATTCTAATAAATATATGAATTTTAGCCAGTTATGTTCAATTATACAAAATTTTTTCTTAGTGTAAATCTTATCCTTTTTTGATGAGATCCAAATCTTTTCGCACTAGACCATATGAAATTATATTTTTATAATACTAAGATGCATTTTATTTTTTACTTTAAATTATAATTTATATTTTAAATACTTTAGTTAAGAAAAATAAGTAAAATAAGCTTTAATTAATATTATTTTAAAGTTCATATATATTGATTTTTATTGAAACTAACTTAAAATATTTGTGTGAAGTTATTTGTTATTATTTTTTTTTTATAATAATGTACTAATAGATGTGTTTTTTAATAATTTTTAATATTTCATGTAATATAACATTTATAAAATCTTTTATTTAATAAAATTATGCAAAATATTTATTTTTTTTTAAAGTATAAAAAATATAAAATACATATTTTTTATTTTTTTTCTTTAATGTTTTTAAAAAGTGTAAAAATTTTTTTTCTAAAGATAAAAAAATGCAAAGTCAAATTTATGAAAATTAAGAAAATTGATATTTACAGTTATATTTTAAAGCAATATATTTAGCATAACCTGTCATATATTTCAGATGTGCTTCTCTTATCTCCACTTACTAAAATAGGGCTTTCCTGAGGTTTTGTTTAATTGCCTCAAAAGAAAACAATATTTTTAATGCTTTTTTGTAAAATAAATTTGTATATTACTTTATTTTTACTTATAGTATAGATATTTATAAAGGTTTTGTTTCATTTACCTTAAAAAAAAAGAAAGTAAAATGTTAGTATTTATTATTCTTTTACATAAAAAACTTCTAAAGGTTCCAGTTTATTTACTAAAATAAAGAAAAATAAAATATTAAATGTTTTTATATGTAAAAAAAAATCATTATTTTTATCGCTTATTAAATGGGCCTTTTTAAGGTTTCGTTAATTTGGTTTATTTTCTTTAAAAAAAAAGAGAAACAAAAAATTATACTTATTAAAGATTAATATCAGAAATTAAAATTTTTATTATAATAATGTTAGTTAAATCTATTTATTTTTTCATATAATTTTCCATACTTCATATAAAAGTTTAAGTTTAGTAGACTTTTTTGTGTATAAATAAGCTTATTTTATCATGTTGCAATCAAATTTTAAGATCAGATGTAACAATTGGTAATATATATATTGCAAGTAAAAAATACTTTTTCAAGTACAGTAGTATATCTCTGTTTATATAGTTAATATTCTTTATCAATAACAGTTAGCTTTAAGTAACAAATATTAAAAGTTATTAACATTTCAAATTAATTGAAAAAAATAATAATGACCAATTAAAGCACTATTTTCAAGATATTATTAAATAATATAAATTATATGATGGTAAATTTATAAATTCAATTAAGTAAATGACTGTGATGCATAATATACATTGATATTAAATTTATGGGCGATCTTAACGCTAACCGGTGATGAAACAGAGACCTGAGAAAATTCCATTTTTATAATAAATGAATAAATTGGAATTTTTGCTGTATAATAGAATAAAACAGAATTTTCATAAATTTTGGTAATTTTATTCTAACACGTGATAATTAGCCAATCATAAATATGGATTAGCATATTTAAATTTCATTTTCACCCCTTAAAATTTTTTTTAATCAAAATGCCACCAACTTCAACAGTTACTGCTGCTTCGCGTGTACGAGAATTCCCTGAAGACTTTTTTGTGGATAATGGAAAACTTATATGTTGTTTTTGCGATCATAGTATTAATTTTCAAACAAAGAACACAATTACTGCTCATATAGGTTCTAAAACACATCTTCGTAATAAAAAAGAGAAAAAAGAACAACAAATAAAGAAAAGACAACCAACTATCCAAACTATTCTTAATGCATCTGAAATTAAAAAAACTGTTATAAATAATTTAGTAGATGCATTTGTAACAACTGATATTCCTTTAGAAAAAATAGATAAACTTCAAAATTGGTTGCGTGAAAATTGTAATGAAGGAGGCTTTATTCCAATATCAGTTGCTTTGCATCGTGATTATTTACCAAAATTATTTGAAGATCATGTAAATCAACTTAAAAAATAAACGTGTTTTAATTATTGTAGATGAAACTACAGATTGTAGGGCACGAAGTGTAGTTAATATACTTTTTAGCTATAATGGTGTAACAAAATAGTTAGTTCATGTTGATTATTTAGAAAATGTTAATAACTGTACAATTGGACAACTTATAATTCAAATTTTGGTTCAATGGGGAATTTCTTTTGATCTGCCACAATTAGTTGCATCAGATTTGGCAGCATATATGAAAAAGTGTTATCGAGATGTATTGAAACTATTAATGCCTCAATTAATCCATTTGCCATGTTTAGCATACATATTAAACCTTATTGGGTTAGTATATTTTATTTAATATAAGCTATTAATATATCTAAAAGTAATTATTAATATTTATGTTTTTTAGAGAGGTGTGGGTGTCAATCAATTATTTTCAAGATGTACATCAATTACTAGCAAATATCAAATAAACTTTTGTTTATAATAAAAGTCAAAAAGTATGTTACAAATCATATCTTCAACGTCAAGGAGTATCTAATCCAAAAAATATACCTTTATCTAATACAACAAGATGGAATACTTGGTTTCGTATGGCATTTCATGTATATCAAAATTTGGATTATATTTGTGGATTTTATAATGAAGAAAGTAAAGAAAATTCAACACCAATGATTGAAAAGATAAATTCAGCTTTTACAGATCAACAAATCAATGGACGTATTGAAATATATTTAGCATTTATTCAGGAAAATGCACAGCAATTTGTAGCTGATCTTGATTTTTTCTAACAAGAAAATAAACCAATATTTCCATTTATTGAACAAAGGTTACAACAGCTTGAAGCACAAATTACTATGGAAAAAACTATCACTAATGTTGGATCAACTATGGATTTAGTATTACAAAAATTTAATTCTCCTTTAATGGCATTTTGTCCAGTATTCCAACAAGCATATTATGCAGCTTACAAAAAACTTGAAGATCATGTATTACAACATCCTGCATGTTCTTTATTTAGGGCTGTACAAGTTTTTGACCCACGATTTTTAACATTAACAACTGCTAATAGAGATATCTATTCTTATCAGATTATTAGAGAACTGGCTAATCCATCAACATCTCTTATTCAAGAATGGTCAATTTATGTCAATATAAATCTAAATCTTATAGAATTTTCTGAATTAAATGAATTTTGGGATAAAGTTTCATTACAACTTCCACTTTTAGAAAAAATAGCATGAAATTATACATGGTTACCAATCTCTTCCTGTGCAGTAGAAAGAAGTTTTTCTGCATATAATAAAATTTTAGATTATGATAGACAAAACTTAAGTCTGAAATCACTTAAATTTCTTACTATGATGTATTTTAATAACCAAAATAGCGGTAAATAAATGCAATTTTCTTACTACAATTAGTAAAATTTATATTGGAATAAAATCAGAATTTTTGGTGTTATCGTAATAAAAATTTATGATTTGATATCAGAATTTTCTCAGGTCTTTGTGATGAAATTCACCATATCATGTGATATGATGAATTTCACCACTTATAAATATATCGTGATCAAATAATCACAGATCAGTTATGTTCCTTTTAGTTTAGATTCTATTTTATTTTTTGGGTGGGGATATAGTGGTGCTTAATTTTTTTTCCCTTTCGTGTTACGATTGGATACCCTTATTATGAGGTTATCCACTTTTAGTCGTCTCATTATCGGGAGAGAGGCTGGGTTGTTAGACTTGGTTTATTCTTTATGATTGTAATTTTAATTTGGTTTATTTTTTGTTAACTATTTTTCTTTTATATTTACATATTTATGACTCGATCCCTCATTAAATAAAATAAAATAAATAATAATCACAGATCACGTGATATAATGATAAACCGTATTTTTAAATTGTTTTATTTATAAAATGCAATGTTTTATCTTTAAACACAATGTTAAACTTACAATGTTAAATTAAATTTTAGAGTCATATACGTTTATTTATTACTTCAAGTTGATTTTATAACGGGACTAGTAGTAAATAACAAAAAAAGACAAGAAAAACAGAGTAAAAAAGATATAGAATTCATTTGCAGCCTGTGAAAAGAACATAAAATTTGCTTAATGCTGTACAATATACTGTAATAGTTAAAGAAAATGAAAAAGACAAAAAGGAAGTGAGAAAAGATCATGGGAGCCGAAAATAAAGTGAGAAAGATCATGGGTGATGAGGTATAACGGAAATATTAAAACAGAACAATAAGAAATAAGAAAACCAATGAAAAGATAATAGTATTGATGAGGAATGAAAGAAAATGAAAGGAAAAGGGAGGAAAAAAAAGTAAAGAAAATGAAATCGAACCGAATGAAAATGAAAGGGGATGCAAAAATGAAAGAAAAACGAAAATGAAACGAAATAAGGTGAAAAAACAAACATAATGAAAAAACAGACCGAAAAGAATGTATTGAAAGAAATGGAGTTGAAAGGAAGGGAGCAAAAAGAATAGAGCGAAAGGAACGGAGCGGAAGAAATGGGATGAAAGGAGGGAAATGGAGCGAAAAGGAACAGAGTGGAAGAACGAAAGAAATGTAGCAAAGACGAAATGACAAACACATAAAGAAAAGGATAAAAGAAAGTAAGTTAGTAAAAACGAAATATGAAGAACAAAAAAACCAAAAGCGAAATGAAAATAACATACCTTATTACCTTTGATCACAATAGTGGAAGGAATGGAGCGAAAGAAATGGGGTGAAAAGAACAGAGCTAAAGAAATGGAAAAAATAGGGTGAAAGAAACGGAACAAGAGAAATGGAACAAAACCGAAAATGACAAACACATAAAGAAAAGGATAAAGTAAGTTAGTAAAAACGAAATATGAAGAACAAAAGAAACCAAATTGAAAAATGAAAAAAAAATACCTTTAATCGCGAAACTGGACCAGGTCGATTTCCAGAGTCGTTCAGCCGTTCCTAAAAAAAAAAGAGAAGGGAACGTTAGTGACGTTCCCAAGTCAAAAAAAAAAAAAAAAAACAAAAACGAAATGAAAAAGAAACGAAATGCCACCTACCTTGCAAAGCCTCTCCTAAAAAAAAAATAAAAAAACCAAAATTGAGTTGCGCAATTGTTATGCATTGTAAACACCGTTATAACAAAAATAGTGTAAAATTCACCAAATGGTGAATTTTACAATCGGTGAATTTAACCACCGGTTACTGCCAAAATTTATTTGGAATTTATACATTATAAATTAGCGAATTAAATTTAAAATCCAAATTTACTATAAATTTTACCGTTTCAATCCACAAATTAAATTTAATTAAGATCATATGTATTAGCCATTTATAAGCAATAAGCTTCATGTAAACCTTCCCACTTCGACCAGTGAATTATTGATATTGTTAGAGGCAGGAGTTATGATATCATGATTATAATAATTAACTGATTATAATAATTAACTGATTATAATAATTAACTGATTATAATAATTAACACAATCAAGATAATCATTGATTGAAATATTTAAGATCAAAGAATTAGACTCCTCAGACTCCTCAGAATAAAAAAAAGCAAAAATGGTATATAATCTATTTGAGTTTCTTAGGGCGTCTTCTTTGAGAAAGATTCGTATACCAGACAAGCCAATAGATGAAAACAAGTAGGTGTATATTGTATTAGTTTGTATTGGAATTCATTTATTGTTGACTTATAAGAATTGCAGTCTTCCTTTTCCAATTGCTTTAGAAATATCTGTGCAAGATTATAACTCTTTCATTGAAAAATACGAGTCAAGAGACGGATATAAACTTGAATATCGACAAGGCACCGTATATATAGTCGATATGTGTTCAAATGAACATGAAGCTGTTGTTGATTCATTGAGTCAATCCTTCCATGCCCACGATGGTACTTACGCTCCTTATAATGCTCCAATACAAGTTCGTGGTACGCCATGTAAGAGAATTTCCTCACAGTTACTTACTTGATCCTTTATTTATTATTGTTTTCTAACATTTCTCATGTTCTTCCCAAGTACATCTCTCACCGATTGGAGTTCGCAGTTCGCCAGATCTCGCCGTTTTTCCGCATCCAACTTTCGTTCCATCTCCCCCAAAACCTCACCCCGGGCCACCTCCTAGCGATATAAGGGTATTTTTAACTTGTTATAATTCATCTAGTGTAGAAATTTTATATATATTTAATATGGTTGATGTAGGGGAAACCATACGCAAGGATAATGTGTGAGGTTGCAGTATCTCAGAGTTCCTCCGACTTGAAAGCTAAATGTCGCCTTTGGAAACGGCAAATATACGTTCGATCTATCCTAGGCATCAAACTATATGATCCGTTGTCTACACGCAACGCACAAGGACATCGGAATCGTGCAATGAAGGTATACTCCATTTTTAATTATTGTATAATTTTATATTTATATTAATTTTTATTTTTAATATTAGGCTATTCTTTGGAGACAAGGATTTCGAAGACAAAGTGTAAAGTTGACTGTTCTCTATTTTTATCTCTATTTATTGTAATGCTCAAAAATACATTTTTTATATGATAGTGGCACTTCGGGACAGTAAATAAAGACGGAACTGCCACTGCCTGTAATGCACCGGGAATCGCCAATTATATAATCACGATCCCCGTTAGTGATGTATTCTATGATCCTGCGATTCCCGCTAATCCAGCCGTTCCTGGGGATACTGGATACACACCATTACCCCCTCCTCCTGACGCATTGATGAATGCTAATTTTACAATTGACTTGTACACCGTTCAACAAATGGTTTTAATTAGTCAAGCGTAAAATAACTAAGACAGAATTAACCTTTATTACCTTTTTAGCATAAGTATTCATTTAGAACTTAATAGTTAATACACAACGTGATTTATAATAAATATTTTATTGGCTAATTTTTTCGATTTTATTTATTAAAGTTTAAATCATGAGGCTTCGCTTCGTTGCACAGCAACCCGAAGAGAGATATGTGCTTCAGTATTAATTTCGTCCGCTATTGCGAGCGAGTCATTTCATTTGCTGTAACGGAAGTAGAGGTGGAGGCGGGTGTATTAATTTCAGACACAGTGGACACAGTTTTCGTTCTTAGCTCGGGTAAAAAAATGTGTTACGTCCGGAGTGAAATAAGGATGGTGAAAGGCAAGTGTTAATATACAAGCGAGCTTCCCCAGTATCACCGTCACTTTACTTTTCACCCCCACGTGATTTGTGGCGCATCAGCCTCATTGATTAATTTGTTTACATAAACGCGAATCTATACCCTAAGTCCCTAACCCCTTTTTTTTCGTTTTAAAACATTTTTTGTTCAAACATTTTTTTTGTTTAAATATTTTTGTTTTTATTCACTCATTTCATTAATTGACTCGTTTATTTTCTTTTTTTTTTTTATTTCAGTGTTATTGTTTGAAGTTAAACGTCCTGCCTGCAAAGAATTAAGACATACTTTGCAGAAACTTTTAAAATTGAAACCACATCGTGACCAAGTCGAAATTATATCATAAACATTATAGCCAAGGTCTGGCCACAATATGGTTTCATGCCCTTACAATAAGTTTAATTGAATCGTGTGTATAACAGATATAAGTTTAGTTTCATTAGTGTTATCGCACTTCTCAATGAGTCAAATAGTCAAATAAAATATACTTACATATGCTTCACAAAATGTAACACAAATTCCTTTTCAAATGAACCAAATTTTTCAGCATTTTGATTAAGATTTTCTTTGGTCTTCTTAATATCGCGGTGAACAATACTTTTCAGAAATAACTTAATCTCTTGGTCCATATTATCATTTATAACTACTTCTGCCCTCTTTATTTCCTTACGCATCTGCGCAACAATACTTTCATCTAACGTTCCTAGGAAACCGTTTTCATCATTTAAATTGAAAAAAATAATGTCATAATATTTGTCAACTTTTCTCTGATATTAATTCCACCAATAATCCAATCTATACTTTTACCACCGACAATAGTTAAATCCGCATTGGATTCATCATCCTTTTCCTTTATATCATGGTCATTTTTATTTCCAACTATAAAAGGACTTGGTTCAGGTCGATTATGAATGTGAACCGGAAAAGTATCATAAAGAGAACTCTTTTTTTCTTTTTCATCTCCCAACGCAATATTTCGTTCAGAAGTTCGTGGCTGTTGTTTGTGATCGCCCTAAGCAAAACATTCAGTTCTGATTCTTGCAATTTTAAACAAAAGAAATGCGAGCATGTACCAAGTTCTTATAATCTGTTCGGGGACGCTTGGGGATCTCGCAACCATTCGGTGCGTAGCAAGCTTTTGCTGCTGCGCTTGTAGCATCCCTTGCTACATCTTCGATTTACGCTAATAATTACAATGTATAAGAAAAAAAGGAAAGGCAAACGATAAAATTCACTCAGAACAAAGTAGGATAGAATACCTTATTAATGTTTTCGTTGATTTTACTTTCAACTGCAGTTTTCATTATATTTCTCGATGTTCCTCCCAAATCGTCGCGTTTACAATATTTTTTGACTTTTTTAACTATGTCTTATTCAGAAGGGAAGCAACCGTAAGTGAATGTTAAATATAATAGAATAAATACCAAAATTAATCGCGCAATCACACACGTCATAGTGGGACCTTTAGGTCCAGACCATGGCATGCTACCCACTTCAGGCAAGCAGAGGAATGCCCGTCAATCGATAGAGTTCGCAGGGTACGGTTTACGCGATCTCGATACAACAGATATAAAACAGACTTTTAGCTGTTTCTTGATAGCTTTTGCCTTGCACCATTCACGACTATCTTTATTAAAGTGATCAAGGAGTATTTCGAGTTCACTCGCTAGTGTTCTATGTGCTTCATTGAGTGACGAGCCGGGCATCTCATTGATAAAGTAAAGATCCCAATCCGGTACACTTCCCTATTGTGTAGAAATCTCTCTTCCAGCACTCTGATAGGAGAAAATACACATTAACGTTTTATTAGTGTGAAATGAAGGAATATCACGAACTTACTTGGGTAATTAAGTTGCTTTTTGTTCACAGACATAACTAAAGACTTTGTTGACTATGAAAATTTTTACGATTCCTTTTTTTCGCAGAAAATGAGAAATCAATTGTTGTACAAGCACAGCGTTGATTGCAAGATGATAGAGAGTTACGTTTTTGATGCATTTATAAGTAAAATGATTTGTGCAGCAAAATCGTTTCGGCTCGAAGTGATAGGCTGATTTAGAACTATATCTCAAAAAATGCATCTTATGATACAATGCAAAACTTTAATTTTTCAGGTAGCAAATGAAATGTATGATGCTATCAAAGTGCGCAGATCCTAGGCCATTTAATGTGAGCCCAGCATCAAGTTATTTCTTTGCTCTATAACTAATTTTTTTTATCGTTAATATCGCGTTTCTTACACTATAATCTATCCAACTATACATACAATATTTTCGCCTATATACAGTGGGTGATGGTGATAAAATAGCTTTAATGTATAAGGAACCATTATCAAAATTCTCTAATTCATAAAATGCTGATAATTTTTCATGTTATCGAGGATTCGATACATCTTATCATGACGATTCCAATAAACTTTTACTTAACTTTCTATCTTCAATAGACGAAAAATTATTAGCATTTTATAATTTAGAGAATTTTGATAATTGTTCCTTATACATTAGAGCTAGAATTATAATTTTATTACCATTAGATTAGATGCGCCTCATCATGCCTTTCTATGGTTACTGGACGATGAATTAATGCGACTAAACCTTACAAAAAAAAGGGTTTATCGGATACTTTTGAGCACTGACTGCCCCCTTAATTAATAGATATAATAATAGTATCATTCTTGTTATTAATCAAGTTAAATATCCAAAATAATTAATAATAAAAAAAATAATTGTACTACAATAATATATTACAACTAGAAAATTAATATAATTTTTAACTTGAATTTAAAAAATGATTTTGTAATTAATTTCAAGTTTCAATAATAACAATAATACACATTATACCAGGATTCATGAATTGTCTTAAACAAACTAGTAATTCTATAATAATAACGTTATTATGGCTGGTTATTGTTATTTGAACTCGCTAGTCGTATTAACAAACTAACTTAAGACAAGTTTATCCTAGACTCGGGTCAGACGTTCGTACTATAATTTATTTTTAGCAAAAAAAACGTCATACATAAATAGCACATAAATATATTTAAAAAATTTCTAAATAAGAGGATGATCTACATTTTTGAATCTATAAATAAATATTAATAATATTCGTAGATCAAAGAAAATACCTGACATTTTTTTACTTCTGTTACTGTGTATAATGATAACTTTACCTGATCTCGATTTGATTGGTCTATTTCAAAAAAAAAAAAAAATAAATAAATAAATTGTAAATCTTTGTTTTTTTTTATAGATAATTCAATTAAACCGACAGAAATTTTATTTCATAACTCCGAAATCCATTAAAATTAGAATCATGAAGTTACACTGTAAAAAAATAAACCAATATTTGTAACAATATTAACAAGATGTTATGATAACGATGAGGATCTCTTCGAATTTTCATGAATTTTCATGTGGGAATTAGATAAAATGATAAAAAATTTCACAGATTTAAATGTTAATCACTTATATAAGAAGATTAGATAAAAGAAAAACTTGAAATAAGTCAAGTTTCTTTTTGGTTTCTCAATTTAAGGCGCCTTCTAAACTAGATTATCGCGTAATAAAAAAGTTGAATCTATTCTCAGCCGGATTATTCTTATCCGATTATTTCGTGTTCTTCATTGGATAAGTTCATTTCTTAAGTTAGTATAATCAGTTTTATCATTAAACAACTTAAATAATTTTTATAATAGTTGAAATAACCTTAACAATAGTTATGCAAACTTCGCCACAATCTTTTTTCCTTTCTTTAACAGATAACGCGTTAAATTTTTTAACCTTATCAGATCGGGATCCAAAAATAGAATAATGAGCGGCAAATTGACGCAGTTAAATGATGTCACCGCCACATATTAAATGACACGATGACGTTTGTTTCACAATGTAACCGGTTAGGTACCCAAATTTCAGACTTGATCATATTTTTTCGCTGAGTAAATTCCGAGTCAAAAAATTTCTTTTTCATTAAGTATATTAAGTATATTTTTAATTTTAATTCTTTTTCCATTGCACCCGATTTGGGATTATAAACAATGTAATGAAAAGCATTTTGTTTATCGAGAAAGAGCACAAAGAATTTTATATTTCTTTGTTTACGCTATTAAATAATTAATAAAGAATAAAAACCTGTTTACAACCTTGAATATTTTTTGTTGTGAAAAAGTCCCGAGTCAAATGTAACAAAATAAAAACAATTAGGGAAATTTTCGCGTTCATATTATTCATAAATAGCTTTTCATTTAAATCACGAGATTATGTTTGTGTAATTTAGATGGGCGTAGGTATGTCGAGCCCTTTTACGCGAATGTAAAAAATTTTTCATTTTTAATTTCAAAATGGGACATTTAAAACTTTTTTATTTTAAATTCTGAAAAGAGTTATCATGTGATTTTATAATTCTGGTCAACCACATATTCGGGAAATAATATTAACTGCATACCAGATATAATTACTAAGTCGATCGGGAAGTTGATTAATTTGATTCCAGAAAAGTAGATGGTGTGTGACAATGAAAGAGCTCGAAAGGAAAGAAATTGCAAATCCTGCAGTCTTCGCTATAGATTATAGAATTGTCAACGATTAAATTTTTAATTAGTTTTTTTTAAAAATTTAACGCGTTATCTCATCGTTTTATACGCTTATCATATACGTTTATCAACAATTTAAAATACCGAATCAGGAAATCCGTTTTCAATTTGATAAACTTGATAGGAACGATACATCATTTTCTCAGACCAATTAAAAACCGTTTGTTTATCAGACCCAAATTAGAGGTTTATTGATTGTATGTTCGTTTAACATCCCAACAAACTGAACATATTTTTTTAATTTGTCTTTGTAAATCTTTAAATTGTGAAAAAGGGAACATAAATTTGTATAGCTTGGCTTTTTATCACAACAAGTAGCAGTTATGTGTTTTTTGAAAGGTTGTTTTATATTTATACTGGGAGATATGAAGAAAAAGTTTTCACTTATCATTTTATCATTTTACCAAGGATAAAAAGCCAAATATTATTATAGTATTAGAATAGTGTTCTTTTAACACTGTTCTTTTATTATTTACGCTTCTATTATTGTAGAGTTTGTTTTTGTATTATTTGAATATATATATATATATGAGTTGGTAGGTAGAGTAGTGAACACATATAATTATAATTGGAAGTTCATACACAACAGAATTTTCTTAATCCTCAAAAGATTTATTTAAAGGATGTGAGAGATTTCAAGTCACGCTTTTTATATATCTGTCGGGTTTTATTAAATTAGTACAATTTTACTTAATTTAGCAAGATTTTAAGTATTAGAAAGTTACAGGATGGTATCTAGTATCCAATATGATCACTTACAAGTCAACAATTCATATATTTCATGAGATTGGTCAAAATGTTGAATTTATGAATAAAGAGAGAACAAATTTAAGGTAAGAAAATAGTATACCCGTGAAAAAAAGGTGGAATCTTGGAATAAAAAAGGCAATGAAGATTAATTAAATATCACTATTTCTCATAATGATATAATCTAACGTTTCTTGGATTCTTGACAATTATTGATATAACAACATGGTAAGAATATTATAAAATTAAAATAATGATTTTTAATTAATTAATTTAAACCTTTCTTTTCAAAAAGATTATGGAATATGTTTAGTAACTAATGCAAGTGAAAGAATTCGCAAATCACAAAAATGAACCGAGTCAAACGTGAAAAAGCTGAGTCAAAGTTGTTTCTTTTCTAAGGCATACGTGATAATTTATATCAATTTCTTTAAATGTAATAATTATATTAATATTTAACAAATAAGAAAAAAAAGCCGAGTCAAGAAATTTCACTTAGGAATAAACACGTGAAATTCTAATAATCATGTTAATAATCAGATGATCAGAAAATCAGATGATCGGTATTTGTATTTTCTATAACGTATGCAAAAATCAGTTCTGATCATTTGTAATCATTTGTTGCCATTAAAAAATCTGACAGATCGGAAATTACCGAATGCTAACACACATTTTTATAATCAGTTATTTTTTTTATTTTTAGTCATGCATTTTCCGCATAATTCATGGTTGCATATTTAATATTGTGGAGATGCGATTAAATTACATAGAGTTGAAATTTATTCCATAAATCGTTTTATTGTTGTTATAAAAATACATAAGAATTGATTTTTATTTAACATTTTTAGAAATAAAATAATGAGAAAAAAAAAAAAAAAATTGGGGCGGAAAAAAATGATCATTATTCCTTGAATATAGTTTAGGCAAATCTTTTTCTTTATTTCTTAATTTGGTAAATTTTAATTAAGAATTTGATTTGTTAAACCATAAAATAAAATTCGAGTTTTATGGCTTAATGATGCGAAGCGTCGATGAGACGAATAACATTTTTTTATTTTCTTAGATTTTAAATAAAAAAAATACAACGGGATAATGAATTATGTAAATAACGGTATCAAATAAATATTTACAATATTTCTTTCTTGATCACATCAAATTATAACATTTGTTTTAGTAAGTTAGTATGCATGCAGTGAGTGAGTGTACTTGCAGCGGATTTCTTTTATATGCATGCATTTATTTACATATAAATAATTTGTGTTTCACAACCGGAATCTGGAATGAACATTCTTAATAATAATAAATACTTAAGAAGTAATTTGGAAGAAGTTAAAGAGAGAGAACGTTTCAGAAATTCATGTACGACAACGAAAAAAAAAAAAGTTTCTTTTTTCGGGTAAACCTTTTTTTATAACAAAGAAAAAAAAAAAACTAATTTTTTGATCAATGTGAAACTATTTTCCTTGATGAACAATTAAAATTTTTCTATTATTATTATTATTAGAAAAATAGAATTTAAAACCCCCAGTAGGAATTAACTTTTTTTTTTTTTTTTAAAAAAAAAAAGGGGATGTTATGAATAGAAATAAAATTCTACGAACCAAATAAAAGAAATCCCCGAATATATTAAATGTGTGTAACAACAGTAACATGACTGATTGATTACATGACGCGTGAAGATCTTAATAATAAAAACACTCAAGAACATGACTAGGAGAGGATCACTTGACCTTTGTAGCGAGGGGGGGTGGGAAGTTTATAAGTAAAATAATTTTAAAGGTAAAATAAACGGAACGGTGCAAATAGATTAACAGATTTAATTTTACGTAATTTGATTTAATAAGTAAAATGTAACAAAAATAAATTTTGGATCATCATTTGCACCACTTTACTTGATTATTCTCACACTTGATTTTAATATATTTAATTATATAAATTAAAAAAATTATTTCTCAATTTATTTAAGATTAGATTGATCCTAACTAAACCTTTTTTAAATATCATCTTTGTGTTATCAACTGTATCTTGTCTTTATATCTGTTTTAAAGTCTTTTTTAACCAATTCCGTTTTAATGGCTTGGGAAATTTCGAAATAATAATTTTTTTTAAATAAGGTTTGGAACAAAATAATTTGTTATGGTTTGGGGTTTGTTTTGTCGATCTGTAGAATTAATAATAAGAAACGTGATTTTGATTTTGAAAATCTTTCCTTTTGATCGATAAAAAAAACTAGCAAATTATCTTTCATACATACATACAGATGAAACAAGGGACTTAAGTTGAAAAAATTTTTTATAGGAAAACTCGCATAATTGAATTCTTGTGAAAATACAAAAAAAAAAAAAAAAAAAAAAAAAAAAAAAAATCTTTTTTTTTTATATTATTTATTTTCTTTTTTACTTTCGGATTTTTCGGATTCCCATAAAAATCCACCAGCCAAAAATCTCTTTGTGATCATAACATAACCAATTATAACATAAATTAATTACAAATTTGTAATTATTGAAAATAATAAATAATATTTTTTTTTTTTTTTTCAAAGTTCCAATTCCCTACGGGGTAAAATAGGAAAATAGGGGGAAAAGGTAAAAAAAAAAAAAAAGAATTTTTTCTGAAAATAATAATTTTTTTTTTTTTTCAAAGAAACAATGAAAAGTGCAAAAACAATTTTAAAAAAGAGAAGTTAACCTTTTTCCAAGTGGCTTTGAAAGGGATTTACTCAACAAGATGAACATTGGACAATAATAATTATCAACATGTATATAGTTTAAATGGACAAATGGACATTGAAAATCTGAGGGCCTTTTTTCCAATTTCCGTATTTGGTACCCCGTAAATATTTAAAGTGTTATGCGTGACTTAAAGAGTAACAAGGAATAATATACGTCATGCAGAATATTACTCAACTAAGTAAGTTGTTATTATTGTCTTTACCTAGTTTATTTAATTGATTTACTTTTATTAAATACTTTCAATACCTTTCTTACTTATTATTATGTTAGATTATTTTATGCCTAGTAAGAAAAAAAGGGTATTTCATTCAAACTATGAAATTATTTATTTATTTAATGTACTTTTATTTACATCTTTTATACATTTTATATACAATACAATATATATATTTTTTTCGCGTTTTAATTAAATGCTGAAAGCCTTAGAGGCTTGAAATTATGCGACATGACACCGCATAATTGACATCTATTTTAAGTTTATTTCTCATGATGTTATTTATTTATTTTTTTTTTATTATAGGTCGTCACCTTTTTTTTTAACTAAATCAGAACAATTGTAATTTAGATACGCAATTAGTTTGTACAAGCGTATATATACATGCGTCTCCCAATTTTACAATAATTAGTTTTTTTTTTCTATTCATTTCCTCACTAAGACTTTTATGGAATTATAACTGAAGGTAATAAAAAAAAAAATTTTTTTTTTTTTTTATTTATACTTAATTTGTTTTTTTTTAGTATAATTATTTATTATTTTTTTCCTCTATTCTCTTAGAAAATATAAAAAAAAAATTCCTTTTTTTTTTTTTTTTTTTTTCGTCTATATATAATTGCTTTACACCCTCCTTTTTTGTAATTTTTTTTTTTTTTCTTTCAACTGTGAATAAAAAAAATTGTCTCGATAAATTAAAATAAATCATTTACTTTTTTTAAAAAAAAAATTTTTTTTTTTTTTCATATAATTCAAATATTATCGTTATCAATTTTTTTTTAAAAAAAAAAAAAAACAAAATTTTAATTTAATCGAACGTTGAAGAAAAAAAAATATATATAACAGACATTCCACGAAATTATAAGGAACGAAACAGACGAAGAAAAAAATTTTTTTTTTTTTTTTTAATATCAAGAAAAAAAGGAATTTTTCGACACACAAAAAAATACGTTTCTCCTTTCTAATTCGAAATAATTAATTTCAATCCCTTTTCCTTTCTAAAAAGAAAAAAAACTTAATCCGTAATCCTTTATTAATCCATTTTAAATTTATCCTTGTGTGTGTTGTCTTTTTTTTTTTTCTTTTACGATTATAAATGACCCCAGGGAATTTATTAACGAGAGAAGAAGATAGAAGACCTCTAATTATAAAGGAAGATATTGATTTTGAATCTAACTCAAATTCTTCTGTAGAAAATTTAAATCTCATGGAACAACCTAATGCAAATCCTTTCTCCTCATTTGATGAGGTATTTTATCATGGAAATAACAACAACAATAATAATAATTGTAAACAATCAACTTCAAGAAATAATAAGAAACCAAAATATTATCAAAGTGTAGGTGAATTACTTTGGCAAAATGGTCAAATATATAGTGATGTTAGATTAACTTTTGAAGATCGTGGAATATTAGCTTCATGTGCTGGAATACCTTCTGAATTACGCTTACATTCTCTTGTATTATATCAATCTCAATTTTTTAAGGATCAACTTTCTGTGACTTCGGCTGCTGTACCTACTTCTCCTAATTCAAATATAATTAGGGAAAAACAAATTATTGTTAGATTACCTTCTCATGTTACTGAAGAAGATATGGTCAACTTTTATAGTACTTTGAAATTAATGTATACAAAAAATTGGGATAATGAATTAGCAAATAATTTAACTAAAGGTGTTGGTTGTTTATCAGTATGTTGCGAAATAGGTTTTTATGAAGGTATTGAAGCTTGTTGGAAATGGTTGGTAAAAAAATGTAATCGTGATAATAATAAGGAAATGATGAAAAGATTAATTGAAGCTTATCCAAATTTACACGAAAAATTTACTGAACCTGAAGAAAAATTAATTTCAAATTCAAATCCAAATCCAAATCCAAATTCATTTTCTTATTTAGGTATTCCTTTACAAAAATCTTCAAGTAAATCAAAAAGAACCCCTCCATTATCTCGTCGTACTTCACGACGTTCTCAAAGATCTCGTAGAAGAACTAATTCAAATGGTAGTGGTAGTTTTTCTAAACAAAAATTTCATCGCACTGAAACTTCAATTTCTTCCGATTCTTCCGCTTCTCCTCTTTTACGTTATGAAAATGATATAAATCACCCTCCTTCATTATCTTTACCTTCCCCTCCTCATTCAAATTCTGAAAATTCTCCCATAACACCTAATTTCCCTTCTTTACCTTCAATCTCTCCTCCTTCAATATTTAGTAATTCTCGTATACTTAATAATTGGATAACAAATTTTGAATCTTATGCTATATCTTCAAAACGTGCTTGCTCTAAAATGTTACCAAATACAAGAAAAGATAGTAAATGTTTTCCATTCCTTGAACATTTCGTTTCTGTATTTGAATCTATTAATCAATTAGGTAGAGCAAGACGTATAACTTCACCTGATGCTCTTGATTACACTTTACGTATGTTAAATGTGATCAAAATTGAGCATGCACATTTTCATACTTTACATATAAATAAATTAAAATCTCCTATATCCCCTTCATCTCCTTCATCTCCTTCATCTAATATCATTAAATCACGTCCAACTTCTCCTCTTACACCTCCATCACCATCATCACCCTTACCATCTTTACCTCCTTTACCTTCGACACCACCTTTATTACCAAATAGTAATAATAATCCTCCAATAGTACTTCATGAATCATTGGATGAACCATTATCACAGATAATAAAAAATGTTTTGGCTCCAATAGAACAAAAACATTTATGTGATTATTTATGGGCTCCTTCAAATATTTCAAATTTAATGCATTTAAGAGAAATAAGGAGTGATGATGATGATGATATGGAAGAAGATGAATTTGATGGTTACGATCAAGTTATGGGTGAAGAAAGTTTAGTAAAAGCTTCACGTGTAAGTAAAGTTGAACATATGATCGTTGGTGAAAAAATGGCGAAACTTATAAGAGAAATTCGTTCGAATGCCTCAAGAAAATAAGTAGAGAATTTCATGAACGGACTTTATACATATACATAATTTGGTGGGAAATTTTAATCGGACTTTGGGTTTTTTTCTTTTTCATTCATTTTATCTTCTCTTTTAAAAAAAAAGTGTTTTTTTTGGGACTACAATAATTACATTAATATTAATCATTCCTTTCATTTAACATTA
The DNA here is from genome assembly GCA_015698045.1 of Rhizophagus clarus. Taxonomy (NCBI): domain Eukaryota; kingdom Fungi; phylum Glomeromycota; class Glomeromycetes; order Glomerales; family Glomeraceae; genus Rhizophagus; species Rhizophagus clarus. The sequence goes on from BLAL01000086.1 coordinate 96,955, forward strand.
ATTCATTTTAAAAAAAACAATTCTCATTTTAAAAACACTACCTAATTTTTGTATACTCATCTTGTTATATAGTATTCATATTTTAGATTTTATTTACATTTTTATCATTTTAATTATTTCATCTAATTTACAAAAATTTTTTTGTTATATATATTTTCAGATAAATACTTGTGAAAAAAAGACAGTAATTTAATAATTAATAAATAAACATTATTATGTTTTAATTTTTTTTATATTTTTTTTTTTTTTTTCCGAGCGTTTAAAAAATGTGATGTTCAATGGAGTTCACGTGATCTAATCTTTACAATAAAATATAAAGTATAAATAAATAAATCCAACAGCTAATATAATAATAATTAATTCGAAAAAAAATTAGAATTGGAATCAAAAAATTCAAAATTAATTTGCACACAATTTATATTTATGTACCACCAATTTCTCAACGTAACCAATCGTTTTGTAAATAATTGTACAATATACGTTTTCAAGACACGAAGATGGGACAACCTCATCAAGAATGGCTTACGAATATTTCGTCTTATGACACCTATCAATACTTGAAACACTTAAAACATAAACCTTTCATAAGAAAAACATAATTCGTAGGCGCGAATAACTGCAGATTTTTATTAAATTATTAATTTTTCTTTAATATCATCAAGTAAATTATAATTAACAATTTCCTCAATATTTGATTGTTCATTATTAATATTCATTTCTTCAAGACCCATCTTAAAATCATCCATAATGTTTTCTAAAGAGTTTTGATTGAATTTTTCATTCAATTTTCTTTTTTCTTCAAGAATTTGTGCCGTAGTTTTTAAATTATTTACATTATTAGGATCTTCTATTCGAATAATTTTAATTCTTGATATAGAATTAACATCCCCATCCCATTGTCTGTAAATAAATTAATTTTGTAAAATAAATAAAATTAATTTTTTTCTTTTTAAAACATTACACATACATATATATGTATTACCTTAATAATTTGACATTTTTCGGATTCATCAAGTCCGGAATTTCTTTAAAATATAACATACATTTAATCATTATATAAGTTTAATCATTTACACAAATTATAAACAAAAAAAAAAAAAAAACTTTAGACATAAAGAATAATTATTTAACATTACCAAAACCTTCTATATATTCTTTTTTTTCCTTTAATTTCAATGATTCTAAATAAAAATATCTCGATGAATTGACTTTACGTAATGAAATTAGATTCTTTATCTCATCATCATTCCGAGTAATATACCTGGTTTTTTTTCATTGAAGATAAATCAATGAATAAGAATGATGAAAATATACGAAAAATGAATGATAATAAAATTTTACTTCAATCAAAATCTTACATTTCAATTAAACCATAAGCTTCAGCTTTTGTCGCACATGGTAGTTTATCATCAAATGCATACCTAAACCATAATAATCGTTCAACTAAAAAAAAAAAATAAAAATCATGGTTTTTTTTTTCACTTTGAATATCTAATATACATAAAGAAATCTAAAACAAACCAATTGGTTGAACCCTTTCGGATACTCTTCGAGATTTACCCTTTTCTAAACGATCTTTACGTAAAGATATTCTTTGAAGTTGAGCTGCTTTTCGACTAGAAGGGTGAATTATTGATTCCTTATTTTTGATTTGTTTTAACGTATGTCGCTTATTATTCGGCTAATTTTTTTATTTTATTTTTAAAAAAAAAGTAATAGAAATGGGTGGTTTAAAAAAAATTACATTCTCTTTTTCCTTAATTTTACTCAATTTTCAGAAATTTACCATTTTTTTTTTTTAAAAAAAAAATCTAGTTTTTTTTAATTAAAAAAATGTAAAGTTGTTAGATCGAAATGATCTACATAATCTACATAATCTGCATAATCTGCTTGTCATATAAATACATGGTTGACCCATTTACAAATTACTACGATTTTACAAATTTATTAAATTTGGAAGTTTTTCATTTCTAAGCATTTATATTTTTCTTATTTACGATTTTTCTTTTCATAAGAGTAATAGAGTTTTTAGATTTAGTCCTTTTCTTTTTTAAATGTTTACATTTCATTTTCAACATGGTAGCTGCAACGGCAATTCGATCAATTGCTCTTAAAATGGCCGAATCTTCAGTAGCGGCTCCTAAAAGAGCTCGCTTGCAAAAAGCGGCAATGACATTGGTATATTATCTTAGTATATATATATATATTTTTTTCTATTTTATTTTTCAAATATTAACATTTAAATGTTTGTTCACCTTCGAATTTATTAAGACTCCTTCTGCTGTAAAGCGACTCCGTCAATTAATAGAAGGACCTGATCCTAAATTAATTCGTGTTGCTGTTAAGAATAAAGGTTGTGCAGGACAATCTTACGTTTTAGAATATATCAAAGAGAAAGGAAAACTTGATGAAGTAGTAAAACAAGATGGTAAGCCAATATTTAGGTCTTTGCAAAATTATTATTATTATTTTCCTTTCTTTTCTTTTCATTTAGTAACTTAAATGGAAATTAACCGATTAATTATGTTTTATTATAGGTGTTACGGTTCTTATTGATTCTAAATCTCTCTTTAAACTCATCGGAAGTGAGATGGATTATGTAAAGGACAGATTATCATCTAAATTCGTATTTAATAATCCCAATGCTAAAGAAAGTTGTGGATGTGGTGAAAGTTTTACAGTAAAATAATCAACCTATAATTATTACTTAGAAAAAGACAATTTCAGATCATAAAGATAAATTAAATCTAGATTTATAATATATTTAATACTTAATAATAATTCAATAAATTTAATAATAAGCTTCAACTTGATTTTACTCTTTATTTTATTTTATTACTTTTTATTTTATTTATTTTAATCATTTATATGTTGATTTAAGCTATTCCAACTTTTCAAATGTTCCATTTATTTCATTACATTATTTCAACTGTTCCATTTTTTCAATTATTCTAATTATTCTAAGTAACGAAAAAATCATAATTCAAATAAAAATTACAAATATTAAAAAGTTTTTTTTTATCATAATTAAAAGTCGAATTAGTCGAATTATTAAATTTAAAATCTTCATATAATCCAAGAAGCAAACCAAGATATCCATCCAAACCCAGTATTCCACACTCTCTTCTTTAGAATGTACAATACGACAAGCAGAAACACGAACAAACCAAAGAGGATGAGTAATCTATCCGTCCAATCGCTTTGTTCCAATTTGGTAATCAGCTGTTTTGAACTGCGTAATACTGAAGAAAATCCCCTATATTCATTAAAAGTCGTCTTTAACGTACGAGAAGATTCATCTATAAAGACACTTTTTTTTAGTAAAACATTTATTATATTTTATTATAAAAAGTTAGTTCCTTTACCAAGTATTTTCGCTGAATAAGCACTTCGTTCGATCTCTTGTTCCATCAATTGAGCCGTTCGTCGTAACGATTCTGTAACATCACTTGCAGAATGCAAAATTGTATCCTCAGAACTAAGAAATTAACGGAAATTTTAGTTTTGTGATGTCAAGTTAAAGAATTAACCATAATTAACTCACGTTAAATTACGCCTTCTCATTTCAAATACTTCTTGTTTACCATGACCACGACCTAATAACATTTCACGTTCTATTTTAGCTTCTTTTTCAATATTTTGTTTAGAAGTTAAAATAGCTCTTCGAATTGATACTTGTAATCTTTTATAAGAAATTTATTTATTTAACAAATAAAAAAGAAAGAACTTTTAAAACGACTTTTCAATTATTATACGAACAACATACTGTTTAAATTGTTCCTCATTTCTCTGTAACTTTTGTAAAATAGCTTGTTTCTCTTTATCTGTTTCTTGTTCTTCCGCTATCTCTTTTATATTCTAACAATAAAACTTCAAATTAATGCATGATTTTACTTTCCTGCTTTAACCTTTTATTAATTACGAATTATTTTGATTTAACTGGATTAATTGAATTAATTGATACCATATGTACTGTATGTATAGTATCAATTTAAGATAAAGTAAAACTTTAATTCTCACCTCTATCCACTTTCCGAGTTCTTTTACACCATTTCTAATCTCTGCAGCAAGTTCTTGTTGGGTTGACAAGACTATAACATTTTTCAATTGTGTAATATTATTTTCTAGTTCTAACTGCCGTTTATTTAAGTTTTCAAATAAAATAAGAACCTGAGGTGATATTGTAGCCATTTTGGAAAAGAAACGTAATAAATATTTAATCGCTATATATATTACCCTGACATGTGGCGCAGATATAATATTTTTTCACATTGAAAACGCGTCAATGTTAATAAAAAAATATAAAGTATATATAAACTAGTAACACACGTTATAAAAAAAGTTATGATTCTAATGTTGACATTATAAAATTTATTAAATTAGATATAATTAAATATGTTATAATAAAATATTTTAAATTATCTATTAAGAGATTCGTATTTAACATTTTATTTAATTATTTGCAATGATTGATTAAATATTTGAAAGTGAAATTTTCCATTTCAAGAATATAAAATTATTTTTTTTTTTACAACAAAAAGAAAAAAAAAAAGGAAATAATATATAACAGATAAATAATAAAATTATAGTGTTTTTATACTACTATTACATGAGACTATTACCATTTTGATCAACATTCATATTTACACCATTTGTTAATGAGACAGTGTTTCCTCTCTTTCTTACTGTTTTTTGAGGATCTGATGTTGATAATGGAGTTGAAGGTTGTGAGGATGATTCGTTGGTGGTGTTAGCCATGGGTGGGGTTGAAGTGTCTGTTGTGATTGTTAATGAATTATTATTGTTTATTAAATTATTTTTCATGTTGTTGTTTGTGAATATTGGACATATTTTGGGACTATTATTAGATTGAGGGGTACTAGGTTTAATAACTATTGGTGGAGGTGTCACCGTGCCCGCAGGTGAATTTCCATTTGGAAGTGTAGGAGTTGTTGACGGTAAAGTGTTCATTTTTTTATCTTTAGTTGAATCAAGAGAATTTGATGGAAACACTTCTGTCACTAATATCGATCTTGAAGTCACCGTTGTATTCTCGCTCGTAAGATTATTTTCTTCGGCTTGTGAATTTTGTCTTTGTTTCAGTTTCACACTTTTAGATAACTTGACACTCCCTCCAAAGTTAACAGCTTTACTCTTATTTCCTCCAGGACCGATAATAGTTGTCATCTCAGTTCTTTTTTCTTTTAATGCTTCCTCACCGTCTCTCTTCCATCTTTTCCAACCATCAAAATCAATTAATGCCTGCATGCATCCCCATTCTTGAATCTTTCTTTCCAACCATACCAAACTAACCGGTTTAGTTAGAAAATCATTACAACCTGCTGCCAATGCGTTTGTCCTGTCGGAAGGTAACGAGGAAGCGGTGAGTGCTACAATAATAACAGGTATTAAACCTAAGTCTGGTGTGGAAGGTGGGGTTTGATTCACAGGTGTTTCATAAATAGGCGTTTGTGAAGCGGATGAAGGTGTTGAAGGGAAAACACCTATTTTCTGTGATTTCTCTAAACTTCTTATCTTCTTAGTGGCTTCTATTCCATCCATTACAGGCAGTTGAATATCCATCTACACAAATAAAATAAAATAAAAATAAATATTATAAATAATTTACAAAATATTTTTAATCAAAATATTTTTTACTTACCAGAACTAAATGAAACCCCCCCTTTTGCCATTTCTCTACGGCTTCTTGTCCATTAGATGCGCACTCATATTTAATCATTTTCTTCTTCATGAAAGTTGACAAAATTGCTTGATTAATAGGATTATCTAATATCAAATAAGTGTTCATAAAATAAGTGTTCATAATCAGTCATTTTGATATTTAGCATTTATTAAAACAACAAACATGCAAACATACCTTCAACTATTAAGACATTAACTGGTGGTATTACATTATCGGTGATGGGCTTCTTTTTTGGTTTCTTACGAGGTTGTGGGGAAGGTTGATTTTGAATTGAAGTAGATGACGGAGTCGATGGTTGAACTTGTTGTGGACTACAACCGGAATTAGGACTACCACCGTTGGATGGACTTTTGTTTACTCCAGGAGATAAAGGTCCAGTGTTCTGAAAAGGTACATTTTTTCCAGGTGAACCCACTTTTATAATCACATTTTTGTCGGAACTTCTTGATACATTTTTTGGAACAACTATTACTCCACCACCAGGTCTTGGACTAAGCGGAATATTTGGAGTACTTGGTTTACTCATTGGTGATGATGTGTCTGGACGCGCATCTGGAGGGAAATAATTTCCGGGGGATTCCGTAATACCACTATCACTTATAACATTTTCCATAGGATTTGCATTCAGATCTATACCATTAGTAAACTGTTGACCTGGACTCATAGGAGATGTTGCTATAGGCATATAAACAGGATCAACCACTATTCTATTAATGGTTGTGTGAAGTGCGGCTAAAAAGCGCCTTGGGCCAGCTGGTTTAGGAATTACCAAAACTTGTGGCAAATTAAAAGGACTTGTTGCTGATGAAATAATGTATTGAACAGCATCTTTTACAGGCTTATAGTTTGCAAGTGAGGTGAAATGAATTACAGCTGTAGTTCGTGATGATAAATTAGGTGCTTGCACTTGTCGTTTTGCAACAGTTGACATTGCATTTAATTGGAATGGTACTTTTTTTAGTTGAGTAAGTTGTTGTTTAAGAGTATCAATATCATCATCAACTATTATAAAATTAGGTGGTAAATCACTATTTTTTCGTTCCTCTAATGTTACATCTGAATCATTAATCTCATTTTCTAAAGGAGAAGGAGTTTCTGAACGAGGCGTTTCGAATTCTTCTTCTCCGCCAATAGGCACATGCGAAATATCAGTACTCCAAGTAGTTAAACAGCTAGTAATATGTTGAGCAAAATGACTTTTGCTCGTAGCATGCAAAGCGACCCTTTGTCCCTTCATATTCTGTGAAGTTTTGATAAGTTCTCCAATAGAAGGCTCTCCAGTTATTCGTAAATGAGGATATCGTCGAAGACTTTCTTCGTTTACGTTAGGTACATTAGGTGGTGCAAGAGGTGATCCTGCCTCTAACTCTACAATGATTTCGAGCCCTTCCCCAACTTTTAGCTCAGCACCCAGGAAACTTAAAATTTTATGAGTCAAATTTGCATTGGGGAACATATTGTTGCGTTTAGACTCTTTTGATCCAGTATTTCCTCCTGGATGGTGAGTAATTTTTATTGTGCAAGTGACTTTATCATGTGGATTAATTGTACGTGAACCATGAGAATCCGGTTCACTCGATAAACGTATTTGTAATCCTAATTCTATACAATCTCCAGGATTAGCACCATCAATTATACATTTAAGAAGCTAAAAACAAGATAATAAAAATAAAATAAAAAAAAATTAAAAAAAAAAAAATTGATAAAATAGAACAGAAATAAGGAAAATATATTTCAATTCCAATACTGTATATAATTACTTACGTCTAACAAAGAATGCCTGAAAGCAGCCTCATCACCAATGACATTTAAATGATTTAAACCATATTCCACGTGATAAATAACTAATTCAACTTTGGCATTACACGCATCACCAGCAAGAACATCACCAACTTGTTGTATGATTTCACCAATGTCGAATTCTCGTCTCATTTGAGAAATTCCTTGACTAACTTGTTCTGAAAATAGTAATAATGATAAAGTTCCTAAATGAGTAGAAATATAATTTATATCCTTTAAAATATTATGAATAGCATTTATAGAAGAAGTAGGGAATGAGATCGAACAAGCTGATAATTGTTCGTGTGGTTTCGAAAGGAAATGGAGAGGAGTTAACTGTTTTAACGTGTCCGTTGCCAGGTCAGTAGTTTGTCGTAGTTGATCAGAAATAGTGCGAAGATACAACCCTTTTCTTTCGCTAAAACGATCAATTGCTTTGTAAACTGATTTTTGCGAGTTTGCTCGTTCTTCTTTTAGCAATGCCTGTTTAATCTTATTCTCTTTTTGATAAGCGTAAAGAATCTCTTCAAAAAGTACAAAAAAGGGGAAACTTATGGCAGAACTCGCATATATCAAAGGATTCTTGTCAACTTCAACATTATTTGTTAAAAGTTGATAAATGAATTGACTGATAGAAATTCCCATTGCAACCTTTTTGGCGATATTGATTGCATCCTTAAGTGATAATGATGCCGAATTTAATCTATGAAGGTGATAAATCCAAAACAAGGTACATGAAAAATAAAATTTGGTCCAAGAAAGATACAAAAACCAAAAACCTAAATTGTTTCCTGATCTTGAAATAAAGGCAGCAAGTGCAGAAGAAACTAAACAGAACAACAAAGCTAAATTTGTGGATTTGTGAATGATATTTAAAATCGCGTCCGAATATGTTGTATCAAATTCGTCAGTAGTTGACAAGAAATCTAACGCATCAATTGTTGTAAGTTTAATATATTTATTTTCATATGGTTCTTTCGATGGTGTCACATATTCTTCGTCCTCTGAACTCTCTACAGATTCACTTAATAATTGTGTATTGTTACGTGGCAGAATGTTATAAGTTAATGAGGAACTATCGTTTTGTAAAGGGGTTTTATTTTTATTTTTGTTTTCAAGCGTATTTGAAGTTAAAGGTATTGTTGTGTCTTTCGGAGGTTGTGTGTTGTAATCAATATTGCCCTTTTGGGGCTGTGTCGTCTCATTTGCCATGGTAACAAATTATATATTATAATGATCGCTGAGAGTTTTCAAATATATTGAGATAAATATTTTAATATTTTGTCTACAGTACCTAGTTTATCTAAAATATTTATTTTTAATGAGACTTGTCGTAAGTGCGAAATCGTGTCCTTAAGTCCATAGAGCAAAGATTCGCCTTCAAAACGGAAGTTGAAAGAATTTGTATAGTATGAATTCACGTGAAATTAATTGAGTTAATTGGGTAAATTTTCTGTGATCAACTATAAGGGGTTGGCTTTCTTGTATTCCGTTTTTCTAATTCGGAATAGGCAATTTGCCGAATTTTCTTTTTCGCTTTTTTCTCTGAATTTGCCATTTTTACAGATAGTCTTTTTTGGGCGTATTCTAGAGTTTAAATTTACGATTTGAAATCTTTGATGCCGTATTCCCGAAAAAAAAAATGGAAAATTTTTAAACGCCTCATTAATTAGAAAAAATCACATGATCACTGCCAAGCATATCAAAAAAAAACGCCAAATTAATTTCCTGCTTTTTTAATCAAATTGTTTTAAATTTATTTAGATAGGTATACTATAAATAGTTAGTTTTGAATATCAAAAAAATTTTTTAAACATGCTATATTAGAGTGGGGTTTTTTTTCTTGCAAATCAACAGGATGTTTATTGAAAGATTTTATTAAAACAATCAAAATTAGTAGTTCGTAAAATATGTTTATTAGATATAGACGGATAGAACATAATATTAGATTATTTCATTGATTCATTCCAACTTTAAAGTAAAATTTCATTTAAAAAAATTGATTTAATAAATACTTTGATCAATTTAAGTTAGTCTTTAATTATATTATCAGATTTAATTTGCATAATATAAAATAAAAATAAAAATGCCAAGAGAATTTTTTTAAAAAATAAATAGCTACTTTCAAATAAATTGACTTTATATACATTATAATAAAGTAAAATATATAATTTTTTAAATTAAAGTTTGCATAAAATTAAAATAAATTATTAAAATAAGTTCAATTATAATGCAAATCTAATGATTTAATTTTAATTTTTCATAATTATAGAATAAGCAAAATAAAAAAAAAGGTTATAAAAGTAATCAAAGCAAAGAATTGGATCAAATATATACAAATCTATATAATTTATAATTTTTAAATTTAAGAAAAATATAAAATATTAATTATAGTCTTCAATTTTGCTTAATTTTAATATTTTTTTGTAATTTTGTAATAAATTAATCAAAGTATTGTTTTATTATATAAATATTATTTTACTTTTTTTTTTTTCTTTTAAGGCGTTGGTAATGCAACCATCTTTATTAGAAAAAGTTAGGCAGAAATAATCTACCACTAATTACATTTAGAGAAAGCTCCTAGGGTCCAATCATCCCAGTCCAACTATACCGCCTCAAAACCAGGACACTGAGTAATGCTAGCTAATCTAGACATCCTAAGGGGAAAAGGGTATAAAAAAAGAAATATTCTAAAAACTAAAGATAAAATTTATATACTCTTAGACCTAAAGTATTACTACCCTAGTCTACTGCCTAACGAGTGATTTCAGAGTTTCTATGATTGTCGCTATATCTGCAGCTAGCTTCTTCTTGGAAATTCAGAGTTTCTTTGGGGCTGTCTTCTTGGTTGTGTCCGAAGAGCGTTTTGAGATTGTGTGAGATTCTTCTTTAATTTTCTTTGCTTGCTTGGAATCTCTGCGATTACCAATAGGAATACGATTTGAACCTGTCCTGACAGTATTGGGCTTGCGGGACAGATTCTGTGAAGTATTAATGTTTGATCGCTTACTTGGTTTGATCTCATGAATAGTTTTGTAAGCTGACTTGTTGTTAGAAGGATCAAGGTGGCAGGACCATTTCAGCTTTTCGCCATTCCAATTCATAGGTTTATCGATACAGTCTTTCATGTTGTCCCATGTTGATAGATAACCTATAATTTTTCTGAATCCATCTGGAAATTTGATTTCTTTGAACATGCGTATATCACGTTGTATTAGGGGGCTAATATTCTCTTTAAGGGCCAGCGTAGTCGTATTCATATCTTCAGGTGGGTGATCGATCACAACTTGGTATTACTCTCTTTCTTTCTGTTCCTTGAGCGACCATGACGCTGGAAACTATCGCACAGGTAGTGCATTTAATGGAGCCATCCAACTCTTATTTGTATCATATTCTAAAAAGAGCTTGTTCATCTCAAACTTATAACGTACGGTCTTATATTTCTTTTGCCGTTTGACTTGTAAAGAGATGACTCTTCCCCATGACGATAAGTGTTGCAGAATGTCGAAGTTGCTTCATTTTGCAGGGATATCATATATTAGGATATCTCGAACAGCCATCGATGTTGGCAATGGTTGAAATTCTGTAACAATGTAGTTTGCTTCATCTTCACCATAAAAATCCAATTGTTTGTCTTTCCTTTCAAGAATTTTGCCTTTCTCTTGAGTACTTGACTGGCGCGGTGGTGATTTTTCTAAAACGGAGGGGTTTGATAATGAAGAAGAAGGAATCAGTTTGGTCACCTGATTGGCTTTGTGTGATTGGTTCTAGCGCGATTTCTTCTTTTTCCTTTTCTTCTTATCTTTTTTTGTGGAACTATCTGTTTTAGATTGATCAACATTTGTGATGTGCAATTGTGTTTCTGATTGGTCCTCCTCTGTGAAAGAAATATCCATTTCCTCCTCAGGAGCTTGCGGTATAACAACTAATTTGGATTGATTAGCTGCTATAGAACTACTTGATACGGTAATTTGGGTTTTTCATCAGCATCACTATTTTCTGAGTTATCTGAAAATTCTCTATCACCATTTGAAGCCTGTATATACGTCCAGGAATGCCGTAAGAGACGACGACTCAAAGCCATAACAAAGCCAAACATTTCTAAAAAGTATACCGTTTTTCTTGGCCCGTAACTATTGTTTTGTTCTTCTTTCAAAGTAGACCAGTTGTGGTCTGGTAGACGTTTTAGTATATATTCCTTGAAGTATTTCTCATTAGACGTATTCCGTATTATCTTAGGGAATATATGGTCGAGTTCTTCGTAAAAAACCCTGTCAACTGCTTCAGATAAAGCCAACTCTAGGTCGAACTTGTTTACAGAATAGTATTGCAACTCTACTGACATGTTATTTCCTTTGACTACCTTGAAAAAATAAAAAAAAATAAAAAATTTTTTTTTTTTTTTTTCGCAGAAAATTTGGACAAGGTAATCGTCAGGAAGAGTTCTCAGATATAATCCTCATAAATATTATTTTACTATTTTTAATTAATTTAAATTTTTATTATTTATTTTTATGAAGAAATAATGTATTTACCGCACTCTGCATTACAAATTTATATATTTTTATGTTTATCATTTGCCATTTTAAGAGAGGTGCGGTGTATAAACTAATGATCAATATAAATAATTTACAAAAAAGGAAGGATGCATTGTAATGCAGGGTGTGGTAAATAAATTCACTCTTTTATAAATTTTTTTTGATAGAAATAAAAAAAATTTTAAAATATTAAATAATAATACTATATCATTCTGAAATTAAACAACCCCTTTTTTGTACTTAATTCTGGCCAAAATGGTCATAACTCTAGTCAAAATTGCAATAATGTGGGTTAGGATTGCTTATTTTTGGGGGTTGTTTAATTTTGGAATGGTATGATAATAAAAAAAAAAAAAATTTTAAAATAATAATAATAATAAAAAAATAAATTACTAATAATTACAATTTTTATATTAATTAATATATTTGTAAAATTATATAATAATTATTATATATGATTTAAAAAGAAAAAAAAATACTAAAATATAATAAAAAATAGTTAATAACTTTAGAAAAATAAAAATAATATATAAATTAATTAATTAAAAAAAAATAAAATATCTGTAATAAAGAAAGAGACAAAATAATCTATTATTTAATTAATTGTCAGCACATAATACAGTTACAAATACATTTTTTCATTACTTGAGGATTTTTTCACTAGTACTCTTCCATAATTTTCAGATGTTCTGTCAACTCTCCTCTTAATTAACCAAGTGATTGATGGATAGATTGGTACCTCGATACATTCACAAGATTTTATTACACTACTCAATTGTGTTATCACTGAAAAAATGGATACACTTATCTTTTATCAAATACAATGACACTTCAACTGGATGATGCATCATACCATTAGATTTTGCACCAAGCTTCTGATTAAACTAATCTAGTTTTTTAAATTGATTATATGGCATTAATGATATGAATGCACAATAGTATAGAAGTAATCTAAAGAAATCTCTAAAAAAGATAAAACTTCTTCATCACTGACTCGTAATACTCTATAATGTAAGTCACTTTCAGATAATAATGATATTACTACTTCTGACTCTATGATCCTAGATAATCTCTATTTAGAACTATCACTCAAACCACCTATTATAACTTGTAAATAATATATTTAAATGCACTTGATCCCATATTTACACAAATGTGAATATTAATACATTCAAATAGTTGTTTTATTTGACTTTACAAAAAATTATCAGATTTTTATACTGTTAATCTTTTAGAAGAATTTGATGAATTATTAATGATTTTTTGTTTTATTTAGTTTTTTCTTTTGTTTTAGTTATTTTTTGATGAAGAATTGTATTTTATGTTTAAATTTATTTAAATTTATTTGTTATTCAGATTGGTTTAAGATTATTTCTACATTCATAGATCATATCTAGTTGAACTAGGAGGATTATATAAATTATATGTAATATTTTTAGTTAGATGTTTTATAATAAATATAATACGATCTTTAAAAAAAAAATAAAATAAAATATTATAAAAACTGAAAAAATATAGTAATATAAAAAGTATAAATTATAAAATTATAAATAATAGTAAAGCAATTCTTTTATTAAAGTTTTATATCTATAATATAGCTTTTAAATTAAATTTAAAATAACAAAAATAAAATTTTAAAAAATTTTAATATAAAACATATGACTTTATTTATAATTATCTGAAATCCTAATAATATTATTTATATTATAGTTAAATCAGTATTTCAATTAGAAATTTATAAAATTTAAAATTTAAAAAAATTTTAAATTACTTATAGTGATTATTACCTATAAATAACATAGTTCAAAATTTGAAATCTTATTTATTTATAATATTGTATACCTTATTTTTAAAGTACTTTGTTAGAATATAATAATTGTTATATAAGCAAAAAATTTTTTTTTTATCATATTACATGGAATTTTTATGGATTTTTATGGAATTTTTGTAAAATTTATAAAAATTCCATAAAAACTAGTCCAAAATTTTGCATTTTTTATTATTATTACTTATTAAAATTATCAAACTTTAACTTGTAATATTAATTAAAATTTTTAATAAATTTTATAAAATAAACTGATAAAAATGTTCAATACATATTAATCTATTATTTTATCATTTAGTTTTTTATTTTTTTATTTAATTTACAATTTGTAAAAATTTTAAATCACATAATATTATTGTTGTTTATAAATATAGCCACCATATAATAATTTTTTAACAATTTTAAAAATATTATAATAAATACTTTAAATTAAAAATCTTTTTAATAGTACTTTATTATTATAAAGTAATATTATTTTAGTTATATATAGAAAAAATTTGTGTGAAAATAAAATTAAATCAGATTAAACTTTAGTTTAAATAATTGTAAATAAAACTTAAATTATACAAGTATTATAAATAATAATGGAAATCATTGATATTTTGAAAGAAATGAAAAATAAATCAATACTGTATAGTTAAATCAGAAAATATCATTAGTTTTATTGTAAAATGCATTATATAAAATATGTTAATGTAAACTTTGCAAGAAACATTTTTTTACTCATGTAATGTTTAAATTGTTTGAAAACATAATAATAAGAACAAATTTTAGACCTAGGATCAATGAGTAGTAAGCTAATCAATAACAAAGATCAATGTTTTACTAAAATACTAAATCGCAAATATTTAATGAAGCACTAACTAATTATTAATCACTCTATTACAAAGTACATTGATTTTATCTTTATCTGTTATATACTGCATAATCTTTTATAAATTTAGATTGTCCCTTGAAATTAATAATGTTTTTTTGTCTTTAATGCAAAGCCTATATTATACCCAAATTTGAAGACCTCTATAGGAAACTGCTGGAGTTAATCTTCTGACGGCCAAACAAAAGAGTCATCTATTTCTTTTGCAGAACTGTCAGCGTAAATTCCTTATTAATAAATAATTAATGAACTGGTACTTACAGGATGTATATTGAACGATTTAATAGCATTTCTGTAGCTATCGAGTAATTCCTTAGTTAATGCGCATTACTTTCCCAACATCCGTGAATGTTAAACTTGTCTACGCGTTTTTCATGTTTTTGTAGCAAGTATATAATTTGTATAATTTCCCACAGCGGTTTTGATGCTTAAAAGAATGAAAAAAGCTAGTTAAAACGAATAATTGGAAAAAATATACCTCGGGCATCTAAATATGGAACCACCGAAGAACGAAACTTGTAACTAGTCTGGCGCGACAGCCAAGCTGCTTAGGTGGTTGCATCGGCATGAAAGCCCTTCAGCACTCTGTCGAGATCAGAGGCGGCCGACTTATTAGAATAATAAAATGATGCTGCTTGGTACCACTTAATTTAAAAGATATAAATAATTTGGTGGAGAGAGATAGGAAGTAAAATGAAGCAAGGTGGAATATGTATTAGCCTCACAGACTGTCGCGTGATCAGTCACGTTGCGTTAGATTATCCGATTCAATCAAAAATTTTATATGAAATGAACTTGAGAACAATGACATCGTCAAAAAGCACCCAAGAAATAACTGATAAACTTGAACAAAAAAATGACTATCTCGAACACAAAGATATTAAAGTTTATTTCAAGCCATGGTCCGATAGATGTAAATTACATGCTTTCTCATTTGAATTTGCAGAAAATTCAGATTCCAATCCAACTTCTATAATCTGGAACAATGCTTCTTCACATGGATTTGCCTCAGCAATCATTCATGCTTATACCTTACATCAACACCTTCGATTCTCGCCAGATGATGTATGGTTAACGGTTGCACAAGGTGTAAGTAGTCACATTTTGAAAAATGCCGAACGTTTTCGTCACCTATTCGTTGATCATGAAGGCCAAGAAGTTGTTTCCGTAGATGCCGAAGATATTATAGGACACATCAACAGAAATTTTACAGGTGATTGGCCTCAAGCGATTGCTCGACTTTCTGATGCTGTTGACAAACGAGTCAAAAAAGTTGGTTTAAAACAACATCTTGAATGTGATTTTTCTACCTCAACGAAAGCATCTATTACCGTTAGTCAAATTACCTTGTTAAATGCAATGAAAAAGTATTTTAAATACAACATAAGAGGTGGCTGTGGTATTCCAAAGGTCACTCTTGTCGGCACCTTGGAAGATTGGTTACATCTTCAAGAAAAAGTTGCAAAAATCCGTGATTTAGGATTGGGGCTTGATTTCTGGCTGGATAGGTTAGAACCAGTTATCTCTCAATTCGTCTCCACCTATAAGGGAAATGTTGATGAAACATTTTGGAGTATGGTTATTTATAATGTTCCGTATGCCAGTGGCATGCCTACTCCTTGTTGGAATGGATGGATAAGTGCTTTGTTTCCTTACAGTGAATCAGGATTTCAAATTACAAAAAATGAAATTGTTCCTGCGGAAGTGCCTTCTGGGCTAATACATGTTCCATTTAGTTTGAGTATCAGGGATGAGAATTTTAAATTAAGTTTATCTGCAGGTTTTTTTGGTGCTAGGCAAGATAGAGTTAATGAAGAATATATTATTTCACCTGTTATTGGTTGGTATATTGCTGATAAATTATAATAATACAATTATTTTTATGTTTTTTCAAATAAATAATTATTCAATAAAACCAATTAAAATTAATAATATTTGTATAAATTTCTTGATTAAATAAATATATAGTAATTAATTGATTTTTATAATTGTAAACAGATTATATAGTATAATGATCTTTTTTTTATTATTTTTTTAATAAAACAATTTATAATTTTGATAATTTTAAAGTATAAATAACTAAATATTTTTTAAAAATAAAAATAATTAGTTATAATTTAGTAAATATTTTTTATTATATTTTTATATTGTTATATTTATATATAAAATTAAATTTAATTTGAAATGATTTAATTAGAATAATTATAATTTCATATTTTTATGTAATTATTCTAGATGATTTAACTTAATAATATAATATAAATTTATGAAATATATAATAATATTAAATATAAAAAATGGTTAATTATTTAAATATTTTACAGAAAGGCAATACAATTAAATTTATATATAAATAAATTTATTTATTAACAAATTAAAAATCTTTTTATCCATTATTTTTTTTTTATTATTTTTTATTTTTTTTAAAAAATTTTTATTTTTTAATTAGTAATATATTACTTATTTTTTAAACTGTAAAGATTAAAATTAATTTTAAAAATTTAGAATTTTTAAAATCTTAAGATCCTATAATTATAGAAATATAAATTTACTTTATTAAATTCCTCTTATTAAGATACATTTAATAGTAGTAAAATTATATTTAAGAATTTGGTAAATAAAAAGTTATATTTAGTTACTTTATAGATTTTTAGATATTAAAAGATATTATTATCTATTAATTATAAAAAGTTGACTTTATTTTATCAGATTCTTTTTATCAAGATACATCAAATAGTGGTAGTTTTATATTTTTAAAATCAATAAATAAAAAGATATTTTAATTTAAAAAATTTAGCTCTATTTATAATAATTTATAAATCATTTACTTTAAAAATCATTAATCAAATTGAACTTTTTTTTTTGATTTTTACTTAAAAAATACTTGTATAAAGTTTATTATAAAAATATTTTATTTAGTAAAATATTTAAAAAAGATTAAAAATACTCTTAATTAAAAAATAAAATTGCAGGCAAATTTGTTTGCAAAATAGTTTAAGAAATAAATAATTTATTAATTAACAATAATAAATTTTATATTGATTTTTTTTTATTTAAATATATTGTTAACTAAAAAATAATGAAATATTATAAATTAACTATTATATAAATTAAAATATAAAAAAAAAAATTAGTATATAAATAAATTATATTATATTAAATTCTAAAATTTTATTAGTCATATATATATATAAATAAATAATATATGTATATTTTATAATAAATAAATAAAAGTATTTTATACTTATATTTTAAACAATAATAATAAAATAATTAATTAATATTTTTTTTAAAAATATATTTTTAAAAAAAAAACTCTTCTTGTCAATCTATAAAACCAATTTTTTGCAGAGGAAAAAATTTTATATTTCAATATGAAAAAAAGATTTCTATTAACAAAATCAGCCAAAAATATAGAAAAACTGGTTTCTTCATACTTGGCTATCATAGACTTTGATTTGAAGACTTCACCTTCAGATCAGTTTTATGACATGATTATAGACTTTTTGTCAAACCTTATCACTAAAAACTCATTGCTTTTCAACTCCATAATATTGACAGATCTATTAGATATTAAAAGTTTCTTAAAAAATTACAAATACCAGTAAGTACCTGATAGTAAATTGGTAAAGAAGATAGATACTAATGACTGCTTCTCTTAAACTGCTTATTTTTTAGCTTGCATTTTCAATACTCTTCTCTTGGATAATGAATTTATGGAAATATTGTCTTTGAATTCTAAAATTCGCTAAAAAATAAAATAATGCAACAAACAAAATCCTGATATGAAAAATCTAAAGAATTTTATATACCAATCAGAGTTATCAGACACATTAATAAATTTTAATGAAATTGATAATGATTTATAAGGATTATTAGATGAAAGTTCAGACGCCACATCTTTACGCAAAACATACCTTTACCTGTTACATTCTTGACCAAATCTCAGAAAAGAAACACTAAAAAAAAGGCCTGTAAGATGAAGAAGAAAATGTTGTAACTACAAACTCTTTCTAGACT
The DNA here is from genome assembly GCA_015698045.1 of Rhizophagus clarus. Lineage (NCBI taxonomy): Eukaryota > Fungi > Glomeromycota > Glomeromycetes > Glomerales > Glomeraceae > Rhizophagus > Rhizophagus clarus. The sequence continues at coordinate 115,695 of BLAL01000086.1, forward strand.
GAATAAACAAATAGTACCTACTTTTAGTACCAAATCTCCTAAGTATATATTCTCTTGACCTTCTGGTTCAAGAATGGTTACTTTTAGGGCTCCGATCGGTTTCGGTAATTACTGAACCGTACCGACCGGTTTCGGTATCGGAGCGGTTTCGGTTTTATGATTTATCGAACCGAAACTTTCGGTTTCGGTATCGGTTTTGCGATTTACCGAACCGATTTACCGATAATAAAAACGTTTTTTTTTTATAAGAAAAACGTAAATAATGTAGTTAAAAAAAAACGTTGCGAAACGTTTTTTACATAAACGTTTGATATAAAAAATAACGTTTCGCAACGTTATTTTTGCGGAACTTGTAAAAAACGTTGCGAAACGTTTTTTACATAAACGATTTGATAAAAAATAACGTTTCGCAACGTTATTTTTGCGAAACTTGTAAAAAACGTTGCGAAACGTTTTTTACATAAACGATTTGATAAAAAAATAACGTTTCGCAACGTTATTTTTGCGGAACTTGTAAAAAATGTTGCGAAACGTTTTTTACATAAACAATTTATTATGAAAAATAACGTTTCGCAACGTTATTTTTGCGAACATTGTAAAAAACGTTGCGAAACGTTTTTTACATAAACGTTTGATATAAAAAAAATAACGTTTCGCAACGTTATTTTTGCGAAACTTGTAAAAAACGTTGCGAAACGTTTTTTACATTGGAAATTTAATATAGAAAACAACGTTTCGCAACGTTATTTTCCTTTTTATTTAAAAACGTAGCGAAACGTTTTTATAAAACGATTTAATATAAAAAAAACGTCTCGCGACGTTTTTTTTTGTCACTTTAATAAAAAACGTTGCGAAACGTTTTTTTATGGATGATTTGATAAGAAAAAATCGTTTCGCAACTTTTTTTTGCTAAACGTTGCGAAACGTTTTTTTACTAAACTCGTTCGGTAAATCGGTTCGGTTTTCGGTAATTACCGATCGGTTTCGGTAATCATTAATACCGATACCGATTAATTCGGTTCGGTATCGGTTTTTGCAAAAACCGAACCGAACCGAACCGATCGGAGCCCTAGTTACTTTTAATCAAAATTTACCTTCTCCTCTTTTTACATCATTTAAGCAACTGAAACGAGATTCTAAATTACAATCAATGTTTATTAACAATAGAAAGAAATTAAAATAGAAAGAGACAGACAATTATTTTAAGAATGGAAATGTTATCATTACCAGATATTGTTTTCAAGAAGAAGAATAAGCACAATTACTAAATCTTATAATATATGATATACTAGTGAAATGGGATAATTATACTCTATTAAACAATTTTGCATAATGGAGTAAGTCATTTTAGTCAGCATAAAGATGCATAAGAAGTTCTATTTGTAAGGTTAAGACTGATTCCTGATCATGAGTGTTTAAAATATTATAATAGAAGGGCCTGAATTGTTAACTTGAAAGGAATTCCTATTCAATAGTTTTCTGCTTCCTGGAGTCTTTTAGAAAGGAAATAATGTGAGAAATTTCAAGCTATCGTATACAATATTCCAAAAGATATGACAGATACTTTCTTATTTTCAAATGAACGCCCACACCAATTTTTATTGGATAGTAGTATAAAATCATTTAAAATAGTTAAAGAAGTTGATGAGTCTAGAAAAATGATAGGTTATTTTGACATATGGAATTATGTTTCTACTCACATTAAAAACTTTCAGCTTTAAAATGATGAATAAATCTCTTGGTGTTGTTATTTTACTCACAACTTCAAGAATTTTCATAAATCTGCTCAAATTAATAATGCTAACAAATTCTCAAGGATACCACTTAGGTCTAACTTTTTTTTTCAGGTTTTAATATTAATAATCTTAAAAATGATCAATATAAAACTCCTAAATCTGATCACTCTACCAAGAAGATCAATCATTTAAAAAAGGACTAGTCCTCAAAACTGGATTTAAAATATTTAATAGTTGGGCTGAAGGTATTATTGAAACATTATATTTAATTTAGTTAATGGGATAAATCAATGATCTTTACTAACTTTTTGTTATACTTTGTATTCACTTTATGTAATGTTTTTTGTTTTATTAGATTGTAAAATTTTTTTTTTTTGTTTCCTTTATATCTTGAATAATTTTATAATTAGACTTTTTATTATACTAAAAAGAATAGGTTAGGAATATAGTAGTTATAAAATACATTTGTAACTCTAATATGAGGAATTGATGAACTTTGGCTATTAGTAATTTTATATATTTATCAATTTTTTTTTAATAAAAATAAGCACATCTTTTAACTATAAAAAAAAAATATATATATATTTTTTTAAAAAAAATATTAATTTATGATTTACTTAAAAGGAAATATAAACTACTATATAAAATTGAAGCAGCTCTTAAAAAAACATTTAGGATATTATTTTATAATCCAATAGATCAATTTTGATAAAAATTTTTAAATTTATAACATTTAATGCTTTCTTTAAAATAAAAAAAAAAGATTATTAAAATCAAATAATTAGATTGTTAGATAATTATAAAAAATATTTTTTAAAATATAGTCAGATTATTAATTTACAATCTAAATATATTTTAAAAAATGATTTTTGTAAATATTTAGTGATTTAATTATCTGATTTTAATAATTTTTTATTTTAAAGAGAGCATTAAGCTTTACAAATTCAAAAATTTATCAAAATTCAATTACTGGATCAAAAGATAATATTTTAAAAAAAATTGTCCTAATTTTATATAATAGCTTACATCTCTTTTTTAGACAAATTATAAATTAATATTTATTTTATTTATTACATATACAGTCAACTTTTTCTATAATCACATATTTAGAATAATTTATATTTGGTGACTATAATGAAATGTAACTATAAGCAACAAAATCTTATGATTAAATCAGTAATTTTAGCTAGAATTATAAATTGTAATAATTTTGGTTAAATATTCATATCACAATAATTTTATCAATTACTATAAATTTATAATTATTAGATTTCTCTTAATGAGATAATTTTAACAAGACTAAGACTAGTAAAATCTGATTACTAAAACTTGTAATAATTAAAATATGAAAAATTGTTAGTGCCACCCCAAGTGGTACATGATTTTTTGCCACCCCTATCACGTGATTCTAAATTAATTGTTTATTTTATTTTTTTATACGTGATTTTTTTTTAATTTTTTGCCGCTTTTTACTTTTGTTACTTTCAGTATGTTTTATTTTTTTAAATCATTTTTTTATTATAAATCAGCATTAAATAACGTTCTTTTTTTTGTAAGTGCTTATTTTCTTGGCTTGGGAGCTTCTAGTAAGTTTCTTTTTTAGCATTGTCAATTTTTTTTTTGTTAATTAACGTTAACACTTTCTTTTGCAGGTTAATCTTTTTAACGGTTAACAGCTTTAAACTTCATCGTCAAGTTTCCAGTAAATGGTAAGTTCAAGACACTTTGAATCTTTAGATTTGCCTTCTTTAACTAACCATCTTTTCTTATTTTTTTTTCGGCTGGGCTTTTCTTTTTTTGCGATTTTATTTTCATTTTGTTTTGGGTATTTTCATTTTTTATTTCGTTCTTTATCACACCTTTTCATAATTCTTTCATCCTTCATTATTTTTTTGTTCCCTCTCGTCTTTTATCATTTCTTTTTACTATTACTTTCATCTTTTATTGTTTCTTTTGCTTCCACTTTCATTTTTTTTGCTTCCCCTTTCATTCTTTATTGTTTCTTTTATTCCCTTTCCTTCTTGATTATTCCTTTTGTTCTCTCTTTCATCTTTGATCATTCCTTTCATCCTTGATCGTTTCTTTTATTTCCTCTTCATCCTTGGTCTCTCCTTTTATTATTATTTCATCATTAATCATTACTTTTGTTTCCCCCTCATCCTTGATCTCTCCTTTTATTATTATTTCATCCTTAAACGTTACTTTTGTTCCCCTTCATCCTTAATCTCTCCTTTCATTATTATTTTATCCTTTCATTTTCCTTTTATCCTTAATTGCTCCTTTCATCATTATTTTATCCTTGATCATTTCTTTCGTTCCCTCTTCATCCTTGATCTCTCCTTTCATCATTATTTCATTCTTGATTGTTATTTTGTGCCCCTTTATCCTTAATCATTTCTCTTTTGTCATTATTTCATCCTTGATCTTTTTTTTTCGTTCTCTTTTTGTCTTTGATTGCTCCTTGCATCACTATCTCGACCTTGATCATTTATTTCGTTCCTTTTTCATTCTTGATTACTCCTTTCAGCATTTTTTTATTCCTGATCACTCCTTTCATCATTATCTTCCTTGATCTCTCCTTTCATCATCCCTTCATCCTCGATTTCTCTTTTTGTTCCTCATTTTCTTTCTTATTTTACTTTATTCCTTTTACTTCTTTTCATTATACATCTCTTTCTTTACTATTGTAATTTGTTATTAGATGTCATTCGTGTCATTTATTACTAGTAGTACTGTAAACTAAATAAATAATTGTTTATCTACAGCATATATGATATAATACAAAATTACAAATTTTAATAAAAAAGTTACTAAAGTTTATTAAGTTATTTCAGATGTTTTACTATTGTATTTATATTGTATTTTATCAAAATTTAATTCTTACGAAAATTTTTTTTATGAAAAAAAATTTTAAAGTTAAAAATTAACCGATTAAAAATTAGCCAATCAAATTATATTTTTTAAGTCACGTGATAGGGGTGGCAGAAAAACTGATACCACCTGGGGTGGCACCTAGATAACTTCTTAAAATATAGTCAAAATAATTAATATTACATAAATTTTACATATAAAAAATACTGATTTAATCTTTAAAATTGAATTGCCCAGTTAATATTAATCCAATTATTATAAAATTATTATCATTGGTTTTCTCTTGATAAGATAATTCTAATGAGTCTAAGATCATTAAAATCTAATTATTAGAATCTATAGTAATTAACATACAGTTAAAATATTGAATATTATGTAAATTTTACATGTATAAAATATTAATTTAATCTTTAAAATCAAATTTCTTGGCCAATATTAATCCAATTATTATAAAATTATTACTACTGGATTTCTTTCAACAAAACAATTCTATTAAGCATAAAATTATTAAAATCTGATTACTAAACCTATAGTAATTAAAATAAAGTCAAAATATTTAATATTATATGAATTTTATATGTATAAAATGCTAATTTAATCTTTAAAATTAAATTGTTTAGTTAATATTAATTAATCACTATAAAATTACTACCATCTGATTCCTTTTAATAAGATGAATCTAATGAGCTAAAAATCATTGAAATCTGAATATTAGATTATAAAACAATTATATTTTAATAAATATCTTTTTATAATTACATATATATAAAATTTTTTAAAAAAAATGTGATAGTAATTATAGGTAGTTTGTGCTTATAAATAATAGATTTTATATACAAAATTTGATACACCCAACTAAGATAACTATATAGAGTAATATAATTATAATAAAAGTGACTATAAAGAAAATTGATTATAATACTTTCTCTAACCCTTCTTTTATATTTTAATTCCAAAAGTCTTATTGTGTTTTTTAATTAGTAATATTATAGAAAAAAAAAATAAATAATTTAATTAAAAAAATAATGCAAAACATTTTTTTTAACTTATTTTTTACCTTAATTTTAAAAGTTTAGTTATAATTTTTGTCTGACAATATTATAAAAAAAAAAAAATAAATAATTTAATTAAAAAAAATAATGAAAATATTACTTTTAAAAGTTACGCAAGATTACGCATCGTAATATTTTGTAAGTTTTCAGACCTGCCACAAGTTTGCGAAAGAGTAATATTTCGTAACTTTTTAAAATATTTCGAAATATTATAATATGCAAAGTTTCGTAATTTTACAGTTCATAATATTCCGTAATTTTACGCATTCACAATATTTCGTAATTTTATATAATATTTCGTAAGTTTTCAGATCTGCCGCAAGTTTGCATAAGCGTAATATTTTGTAACTTTTTAAAATATTTCAAAATATTACAATATGCAAAGTTTCGTAATTTTACAGTTCATAATATTGTGTAATTTTATTGCGTAATATTTTGCAACTTTTTAAAATATTTCAAAATATTACGATATACAAAGTTTCGTAATTTTACAGTTTGTAATATTTTGTAATTTTATTGCGTAATATTTTGCAACTTTTTAAAATATTTTGACGATTCATAATTTTACATAAATATTTTATAATGTTTCAAAATTCATTTTTGTACTATAAGTTTATATAATGTATATTTTATTAGATATAATATGAATTAAATTATAAAAATTACAAGTATTTATTACTATATACAGAATATATAAAAGTAAAAAAAGAAAGAGTAACGATACAATTAGATGTAAAAAGAAGAGAAACAGCTATAGTAACGTTGGTATTAGATATAAAGATAAAAGAAATATTGTTAGTATTATTAGTATTGTTAATATTAGAGTAAAAAGAGTTAAAGAAACAATAGAAACATGGATATTATCGTTAGTATTAAAGTACAAGTAAAAGAAAAAAAGGAAACGTAGATAGTATTATTAGTATTACGATATAAAGTAACAATTAGGGTAAAAAACGCGTTAGTATTAAAACAATTAGTATTAATAAACAAATATTTCTATACCTGCAAAGAATAAACTAAAAATAAAAGAAAGAGGAGATAAAATAAAAAATAAACATGTTGTTAGTATTAAGTAAAAGGAGTAAAAAAAACATATTTAGTATTGTTAGTATCGATTATTAGTATTAAAGTACAAGTAAAAAGAAATAAAGGAAACATGTATATTATTGTCAGTATTATGATACAAAGTAAAAAAGAAGTAAAAAATAATAAAATAATTACAAATATTTCTATACTTGCAAAGCAATAAATTATGAAATATATGTAAATATTCTGTATATAATTAAAAAATATTAAATAAAAGGATAAAGAAATAATAAAAAGAAGGGAAAAATATTGAACAAAAAAATAAAGAAATAAAGAGACAAAAAATAAATAGGACAAAAAACATGTGCAGATTAAATCACATGCAAGGATCAGCCTAATTTTGATTGGCCAGAAAATACGATACTGTATATGCAATCATGCACAATCATATCATGCAGATTTATTTATTTAATTATCAACAACGTGAGCATGACATAAATAAATCGTGACTGAAACTTGTGTTCAATTTGTGTTCAATTTGTATTGATAATTCTGGTAAAAAATTATTAATTTTGGCCAAATTTCGTTAAATTTGTTAAATTTATGTTGAATTTGTGTTGAATTTGTGTTGCGTAATTTTTTATTTATCACAAGGGGGATGATATTTAGTAATTGCATGTATGTACAATGTACAAGATTTTTTTTATGATTTTTTTAAGAAATGTACACAAAATATTTAATCAGAATATAATTGTTTTTATTTTTAAATATGATATATTAATATGAAATCAAACTAAGATTTTTTTTTATTAATCATGTTATTTATATTTAGATAATCTATATCCGCACAAGATTTAATTAATATGTTTAATGATGAGAGTGTAATAAATTAAATTTTAATTGAAACGAGAAATAAAATCAAACCAAAGAGTGTATTGTTCAAATTTTATTTAAAGTGACATTTTACGACTTTCTTTCTACCCAAATTTTTACTCATTCCAAAATCAAATTATAAGAATCAAATCTAATCTAATAATGCCTCGCCACACATGTTCATGTCATTTTCACTATAACATCCATTAGAACTGGGCTATGATAGACGAGCTGGTTAACATACACTGAGACAGAAACTACGTCTACCACAATATTAATGGTAGAAGCCACCATGATTTTTGGGATTCTGTTGCCAATAGGTTCATATGACTAATATCTATAATTTCTTTAAGAAAGAATTTAAATTCAAATTAACCAATCCATTTAATTAAATCAGAATAAATAGAATATTTTGTACGAGGGTTTCTGGGCAATAGTGCAGCCAAAAGTGGAGGAATCTCGTCAGGGATTACTATGTAAGTAAATAAATAAAATTACATTCATATAAATTAAATGTATTTATCAAATATTCAAATTGATTTTGATATTTAGAACTATGTCCTTTATTGTAATGGAAACCCTGGGCGACGACTATAGATGCGTACTGGTTAAAGATATTATCACGAATTTAGAACAAGATTTTGGAAGAGGCTAGGTAATTATACTATAATAAAATTTATAATTAATATTTACATTCATGTTTTAAATTTGATAAATTTGATCAATTTTAGTCATGCGTGATGATTGTAGGAGAAGGAGAAACTTACCTATGTATCATAGAAAATAATTATTTTTATTTTTTTATTATTTATTAAGTGAGTAGCTAGGCTTAATCCATACTAAATATCGGCTGAAGACTCACATTTTTTTTAGGCTGTAACTGATACTGACGTTCACGCTGTACAGCCTGGGTACTATTTTATAAAACAGTAGTGAACAAGTATCAAATGTATATTTTTTTATTAAGTTATAATAAAAATTAGAATTTACTTTAATTTTAACATAAAAATTATAAATAATAAAAAATTTGTAAATAAAAATAAATTTGCTTTCCCAACTTAAAAAAAAGGTGTTTATATAAAAGAAAAGGTGTTTATATTATTTTTGATTATTCAATAGTATCATATGTCCCTTGTATACGTTCTACTGCATACGCAGCTTTAACGATCGAATAGTAATATTACGCAGGTTTACAATCTCGTAAATTTTTGAAATATTTTAACCGTAATATTATGCAGGTTTACAGTCTCGTAAATTTTTGAAATATTTCAACCGTAATATTACACAGGTTTACAGTCTCGTAAATTTTTGAAATATTTTAACTGTAATATTACGCAAGTTTACAGTTTCGTAAATTTGCAGAATATTTTGACTGTAATATTGTGTAAATCTTATGACATTAAAAACTTGCATAATATTTTGACCGTAATATCACATAAATCTTACAAAATTGTAAACTTATGTAATATTTTGAAATTTTTCGAAATATTATACCATAAACTTTCGTAAACTTACAAAATTGTAAACTTATGCAATTTTTTGCCCTATAAAATTTTCTAATGCCTTTCTTACTTTAATTTTAAAAACCTAATTATATTTTTTATCTATCAATATTATAAAAAGAATCTTGCTAATTTGCTCCCTAGGTGAAATCACCCAGGTGATTTCACCTGTAAATAATTTGCCAAAATTCAGGTGATTTACACATATAAAAAATTTTACCCTGGTGATTTCACTCATAATTAATTTATGAAATTTGATTGGCTAAAATTTACAATATTACGCATGTAAAAAAATCTAATCGGCTAATTTTTATTTGAAAATTTCCGTTAAATAATTAATCTGACTACAAAAATAATAAAATTTATTTATATATTAAACTATGACTTTATTTATTTAAATACTGTTTATCAAAGTACAATTATTTATCTTTAATATAACTAGTAATGATAATGATATAAAAAAAAGTCTAACAATAATGGTAAAAAGAGAGAAAAAACAGAAATAATAAAAAAGAATCATTAGAAACAAAAAAAAAACCAATGGGATGAAATGGTGACATAAAGTATAATTGGAGACAAAGAAAATGATAGGGAACGAAAGAGATAACAGAAAAAGAAAAGATAGTGAAAAGACAAGGAAAAGGACGCGAAAATAAAAAAGAATAGGATTGAAAACAAAAGGAAATAGGGACAAAGTGAAAGGGGACAAAAATGAAAATAAAAAGATAATGAGAGGGGACAAAAAACAAAAGGATAACGAGAAGATGACGAAGAAAAGATGATGAGGGTAAAACGATGATGAAAGTGAAACGATGATGAGGATAAAATGATGATGAAAGTGAAACGATGATGAGGGTAAAACGATGATGAAGGTGAAATGATAATGAGGGTAAAATGATGACGAGGATGAAACGGTGATGAGGACGAAATAATCATGAAAATGAAATGATAATAAGGACAAAATGGTGATAAAAACGAAAAAAAGAAAGGGAGTGAAAATGAAAAGAAAAGGGAAACAAATTAACAAAAAGACAAACCATAAAAGAAGAAAAAATAGAGTTAGTAAATTGAAATATGAAAACAAATTTGAATAAAAATATAGAGAAGAAAAAACCGCTATACCTTCCTTGTTCGCAAAACTAAGACTTAAAAAAAGAAAAGAATTAGAAACAAAAAAACAAAAAAGAGGAAAAAAAAAGAAGTAATATACTTTAATGCAAAACTGGAAGAAATTAAAGACCTAAAAAGAGAAGAGAAATAAGAAATGAAAAGAAAAATGAAAACAAAAAAGAAGGAAGGATGAAAAAATGACACTTTTTTGGCGTAAAACTGAAAGAGCTTAAAAGACCTAAAAGAAGAGGAAAGAAATTAGAAACAAGAAAGAAAAATGAAAACAAAAGAAGGAAAAAAAGAACATACCTACATACTTTCGACTAAGTAAAGGGAAGTGAAAGGGATGAAAAAAAGAAAGGGAGTGAAAAGAAACGAAAAAAAAAGAAGGGGGAGTGAAGAAACAAAAAAAAATGAAGGAAAGTGAAAAGGAACGAAAAAAATAAAGAGGGAGCGAAAAAAAAATGGTGTGGAGTGAAAAAAAATGAAAAAACAAGGAAATGAAAGTAATAATGGAAATAAAAGAACCACTTGGTGCGAAAAAAAAATAAAAAAAAAAACTGCAAAAATTAATTGGGTCAAATCACCTATATCGAAATAATTAAATTATAAAAATCGATCAGGTGATATCACCCGAGTTATATCACCCCCGGTTAAAATTAGTTATAATCTTATAAAAAAATAAATAAATAAATTAATTAATTAAAAAAATAATAAAAATTATTTTCCTTAGTTTTTTTTAACTTTAATTTTAAAAGTCCAATTATATTTTTTTTTTAGTAATATTACAAAAAAGAAAAAAAAATAAATAATTTAATTAGCTAAAAAAAATAATAAAAATATAAACTAGTACTCTGAAAGAATCAAGTCAATCCAGGTTAACTTGTAAATTAAATCAAGTTAAGTCAAGTTTAATTTGAACATTTTTCTGTTATATAATAATAATTCAAGTCATAGTTAATCCTGATTTAAATTGATTTCAAATTTAAATTAAAACTTGATTTAACTCAGATTGATCTAAATTAAATAAAATCTGCAATATTATTGTAAATTTTAATATTTTATTAATAAAAAAATGCATTTTTATTAATAAAAAAATGCATTTTTATTAGTAAAAAAATAACAAATTGGCCAGATAATTTGATGGTTATTAGATAACTCATCAAATTATTTGGTCAGTTTAATATTTATTATTAATACTATTTAAAAATATTGCAAAAATATTATTATATCAATGAATTATTTTAAAAAATATTTCATAATGTTTTATTTATTAAATTATTAAAAAAAATGGTTAGCAACATTTTTTTATTAATACAGTTAAAAAACATTGCGAAAAAAATTTTAAAGTTTTATTATTAATATTATTAAAAAATGTTGCAAAAATATTTTTTCATTAAGTTAAATTACTAAAAAAAATATTTCATAATATTTTTTATTAATTTAATTAAAAAATATTAAGAAAAATGTTTTTTATTCATTATTTTATATGTAAAAAACTATTTCACAATGTTTTTTATTAATACAATTAAAAAATGTTGCAAAAAAATATTTTTTTTCATTAATTTATATATCAAAATGTTTCACAACAGTTTTTGTTAACATTGTCAAAAAATGTTGCTGAAAAGTATATTATATAAGAAAATTAATCTAAATTTACTTTTGCAAAAAATTAAAAATATTTTAAAGCTAATTTTTTAACTTTTAATATAAAAACAATTTTAAAAATTAGATACAATTAAATTTTTATATAATTACATTTTACAATATATAATTATACCATTATATAAGAATCCAATTTTATGAAACTGATTAATTAATAAAAATAATTATATGGTAAAAATAATCATAATTATTGTAATTATTTATAATTATTTTCTTTTTAATTTGATTATATAATCAAAATAATCAAATAATTATAATAAAAAATTACATATTTTTTATTTAGCTAATCCTAGAATTTTGCACCTATGATATAAACATTTTTAAAATATTAATTATAAAATTTATTGTTAAAGTAATTAGACTTAAAGTATTATATATTATTAAATAATATCATATATAATCTAAGAAAAAATTTATTATAATATAATAAATTAAATATAAATTATAAAATTTTTTTAAATTTATAATATTTGAGTAAAAAAATATTTAACAAATTATCTCAAAATATTTTAATTTATCAAAATAAAAAATAAAGTTTTAAAATCTGTTAAATTTGATTAGTATTTAATTATAAAACATTTAATACTTCTACATTAGCTCTTGCTAACATTATTGTAAATGAACTTGATAATTTAAATTATTTGTAAACCATTGAAAAATTCTGGATTTGAATTTTCTTTATTATTATCAAAATGTTGATATCATGTTTAATCCAAGTATAAAAAAAATATTATAAAGTGTTTTTTTTTTAAAAAAAATAAGATTAAGTTATTATTAATTTTACAAAGAATAAACATATAATCATTCACAATGATAAAGTTAGATAATATCTTTTTAGCAAGAATAAAAAGAATAATTAATAAAATACTGTTATAATTCACTACAAAAATTTCATGGAAAAAAGATTAGTTCTTAGAATACTATTCAAGTTCTGAGTTTTTCTTCTTTAAATATGATTGTATGATCAATATCTTTTGTTAGTGTTAGCAACTTTTTCATACCAATTTTCAGTTTTTATAACTTGTATAGAAATCAAAAATTGACTTTCATTGAATTAGGATTAATAATTTGATATTTATTTTTAATAAGACATCCCGATATTTGAACTGTGATAGCTAATTCATCCAATAAGGAATCGACATTTTCAAATTCTTTTATTCTTTCCGCAGTTAGTTGAAGACTTGAAGTAAGTCGGATGTTGAACTAGTAATGACATAAAATTTCTTATCCTTATTTGTAAATTTTCAAATATTTTCATTAATTCTCAATAAAGATTCTATAAAGACTCTTATGTTTAACAAATATCAATTTTGATAAAATATCTCCAACGTACATTACGAAAAGAATCGGTTTAAATTTAAGTGTATTCACTACAATTATATGTAAATTTAATCAAAATGGCCAGCTATTTTTAGCATCCTAACATTGCGGATGCACCAGCTATATTATTCATAGGAAATAATTGTACCGTTTTCAGCAATTAAACAACCGATCCAGATGAAACTTCCATAAATTCAAAGTCACAAGATGCGTTAAATTTGTTTACTAAATAAAACAAAAGGTAGATGAGTTCTTTTGATTATAACCTCTGTTGCTACATAATTATCTGCGGTCTCGTTTAAATATAAATAGTATAACCTACCAATTAACTTTATTCCTGCGGTATAATGTTAAGAATATAATCAGTCGTACTAAATTAATTAAATTGCTGAATAATCTAATTGTGAAGTTGTACCGTTGGGATTCAAAAAAAGGAAATCGAGACAATGCATTTGTTTCCATTTACGTGACTTTGATGATAAAAAATATATTAGTATGCACGCATAGATGATAATTTTTTGGATATTTTTCTTTTATAACCTGTAAATTTCTTTACGGGATTCTTCCGTTTTTATTATCCAAACATCTGATTTAATATTATAATATAGTTTACTATTTCTAGTCAAGATTTGCAAGTTAAAAAATTTTTTTGTCTTATAGTCAGTCTATAATATAAGATATATAATATGATGTTTATTAAATAAGAGAGGAAGTGAATTGGAAACAAGTTTAAAATAGTAGAATAATTTGCCTTGGTGTATAATCATCTGATAATTATCTGTTAACGCGTCCGCAAAAAAAATGGTAGCTGGATCTATTTTGCCGGGTTACGTGTAATATAATAGGTGACAATTAGCATTTTACACATACAAATATTGTCCCTCAGAATAATTATAAATCTTAACCCTAATCCTGTCCCTAATTATAAGTCCATAACCAGAAACGCTACGTAATTCCTATTAACACACAATAAATAATAATCTTTCAGTTGTATTAAATATTTTTACATCAGGTATTTGATGCATTTTTCAAATGTAATGCAGAAACATTAACATATATATATATATAATGCTATATGCAACTTTCTTGATGTATTTCTAGTCAATGTTTCATATTCGCCATAAGTTAAATGAATATCTTTGAGGAAATCCACAATTGTAGGTCTAAAAACCATAATTTCTTTTAAGAAGATAAGTACTTAATGCATTTGCTCATAAACCAGACAAATAAAAAATCTCATCACAAGTAAAATAATGAGAATGTGACTGAACAATGGATTCTACTGAATATAAAATAAAAAAAAAAGGTAAAAAAGGCGTAATGTCAAAAATATGAATATAAAAGTATTACATTATATTTTAAAGTTGACAATGTTCGTTACCAACTTGAGCGATTTGAATTTAGGTAAACATAAATTTTTTTTTTTTTTTTAACCATCGCAAAACAAATAAGCTAATGGAATCTTTACTTTCTGAATGTAATCTAAATGAAATTAATTTAGAAATCTCAATCCTAACTCGAAAATGAATCCTATAAAATTAAAATGAAAAAAGAATGCGAAATAAGTAATTAAATTCAAAGAGTAAATTTGTCGTACCTTGACACGATTATCACTTTAAAAACATACTATTTTTAACTTTATAAATTTTAAGTAAATAAGGGAATTTGCTCAAATCTAAATTGATACTTTCACGTGTAACTCCGATATATGGTATGCAACATGTCAATCATCATTGACAATTTATTTACAAATTTGTATTTATAAAAAGCATGACGAATTAAACGTTACACAATTATGTTCGGAAATGATAATCTAAAAGAGTTAGCCGATCTCAATTCGGAATATTGCCAATGTCAATGAAAATTTTCACTTTTGTAAATTTCTTTTTTCAAAAATTGAGGCTTATGAATTCTTAGTTAGGGAAAATGAATCATTTTATTCATAAATACTCAAAAGAGTCAGCTTAGTCAATTACATGTAAAATCTTATTCGTAAAATCTTATTCGTAAAATCTTATTCGTAAATCTTATTTGTAAAATCTTATTCTTAAAAAAAAGGAATCGACGAAGTAAACTACGGAAATTTAACGACCATAAGAATTTGGTGTGTTGTTTGGTGGTGGAAAACCGTTTATAATTTCATTCTTAGAATCGCTATCTTCATAATCGATATATTCTTCAAACCAATTGTCATCGTTAAGGGCTGAACCGGGTTGAGGATTTTTCTGATGATTTGTCTTGACGAAAGGATGACTTTCCTTTGGAGTTTCGACGATAAAGGAAAACATTTCTCCCATCTCGAACGTTTTATTTGTATATTTGTTTTTACCAGAATCTACTTCATTCTTGACTTCATCCTTCTTTGCGAGATGATAATACTTTCTTTTCTTAATTTCTGATAATTTCGACCAGTCACTTCCAGCTTCTTTTGAAAGCCGTTTCATCTCAATTTTTCGGTTCGGGTTTATCTTATTCGCTCGAAAACGCATAAATGCATTTGCAGTTTTGGCTTTCGCCATAATTTAATGAACGAAATTAATTTATAATTATTTATAAATGTTTTTTATTTTTCTCGACGGATAGAAAAATATATACTAATGTATTTTTAAACGAGGATTTACTTTATTCGAAGGCAAAGCCCGAGTTCGAGGATTTTTATATTCATTTTTTCATTCAATTTTTTTTTCCTTGAATTTTTCTTTTTTGAAAAAAAAAAAATAATAATAAAGTTTATAAATTTTGTGTCACCAACGGAGTTAAATTAAGTATTCTCGTAGATCTTTCCCTAACCTTTTTTAAATACAAATATGGTTATATTTATTCCTTCAAAATCAGTTAATACATGATTGATATCAAATAATAAATACTTTTTAATCTTACTTCTTAGATATTATTCATTTAAACCATACTCTTTCCCGTTCGTTACTTTGATAAAAAAATAAATAGAAAATGAAACGGAATTGATATTTTACAAAAAATCCGATGTTTCAAGTTTTACATCCTGTGAATGGTCAAAAACTGATGTATTATTCCAAATGAAGTAAAGTATCTTAATTTGTATATGAATTCAAGCATAAATAATTTATTATTTCAGACTTTTTTTTTCTTAATCACAAACCTCCTTAATATCATTGATTTATTGTCTTTATTACTATAAACTGCAAAATTCGGCGTATGAATGAGAATAGCCAATGTACGCGTAATATGCTGCAGAACTGGAAAGAATTCAGGAGATTGACTTAAAAAAGTAAAATAATAATAATAATAATAAGTGAAATTTGAAGATAACAATCGATTGATCCTTTTTGTATTGTCTTTAACGAATGATATAATAAAAGAAACCGAAAAACATGTTGAACAAGACGAATTTGAATGTATCACCAAAACCTTATGAAACTTTCAATAAAATATGTATATATCAAAATAACAAGGTAAAATTTAAAGTTTAATTTACTTGAGGGCTGAAACCGATTCCTTTAATATTTTGATTATTTTGGACGTACCCGATTCTTGAACTTATCTGGTTCATAATATTTAAGGCTTTACTAATGACAGATATTAGTAATTATAAATTTATTTTAACCTTAAAAATCACTTAGCTAACAATTTAGGAGTAGCTAAACAACATTTGCGACACATTAATAACAATATTACACAATTTCATTATATTGTATGTGATTTAATTATTTGATCTTTAATTAAGACATTAATAACAAATTATTTCGATTCAATTTATTGCGTTACTTGTTCTCTTGTTTTATAATTCTTATGTTTAGGTAAATATCTACCATACAACTACCATATTATGAAGGTAAATTTACTGCTGATGAATATATTTTAAATTATTTTATCAATATTCTTTAATATTCCCGAATTAAAGAAAATTTGACATTATATTTAGAATTCTATAATACACGAACCTATAATTGAAATGCCTTACAAACCACGTCCTTAAAAAAATTAAAGTTCAGATTGTAAGTGTAGAAAATAATAATGGCTTATCATCTAGGAATAAATTAAATACAATATTGAATAATTTATTCTAAAAATCATCCAAATTCTTTCATGATCAATGTTATAAGACTTTCTCTGTATTAAAAAAAACACAACAAATATCAATGATAAATGAATTTTGAACCCTCCTGTAGGATTGCAAGCAAAAGAGAACAGCAATATGTGGTAAATTTCTTTCTTATTATTAAGTATTTATTAAGAATTTTAAAATAATATTATTATTAACCTTAAAATATAAATTTTGGTAGATTTATGTCATATTTTCAGCTTAACAATTGATTAGAATAGAAAGATCAGATTGAAGGTATAGAAAAAAATCACAATATCTTACATAAACTGATTTCAAAAACATTCGAATTCTTTTAATTCATCCATAATGCATGATTAATGTCATAAGTAAGTGTTTATTTTCTCTATATTGGAAAAAAACAATAATAAATGAATCCTGAACTCTCTTGTAGGATTGCAAACAAAAAAGAGAACAGCAATATGGGTAAAATTTTCTTTCTTATTACTGTATTTATTAAGAATTTAAAATAATATTATTGTAGATTTATGTCATATTTTCAGCTTAACAATTGATCGAAAAAGAAAGGTCAGATTGAAAGTGTAAGAATCATAATATCTTACCATCCAAAATAAAGTAAATATAATACTGGATGAATTGATTTCAAAAACATTCGAATCTCTCCATCATTTTATAAATTTCTAATAAATGTTATCAGTAAGTGTTTCATTTATCTGTGTTAAAAACATTTGGTCAGATAGATCAAAAATCTGAACTCTTTTTATATAGATTTTATACAAATGAAAGAACAACATTTTACTGGTGGAACGAGCTTATATTATGTACTTGAAGGTATGTTGGTTAAAAACGATTTATATTGTATAAGATAGAGAATTATTATGGTAAATTTAAACTTTCGATTACAACTCATATTTATGCTAAATTAGAAAATGCGCCGACTATCGAAATTAACTGTTACTACTAGCAACTCAAAGCAACAGATATTGATGAACAATCTGTTTTTTTATATCTTATTCTAGCCGAGGGATTCAATGATAACATGATAATACGTATGAAGTATAAAGCAACAATATCGGTGGTCCTGGTTTTGTCCAACACATAATGGTATGGTTTTTTTTTTTGCAATTTATTTATTGAATCAAAAGAATTTTTAATTCAAGAAATTTTCTCAAAACATTAATATTAGACATGTCTAAATTCAAAAATTAAGATTATTCGTAATTGATCGCCAAAAATGGTAAAATTGCACGCAGATATTACAACATTCTAAATCAAACTTGTTGATCAGAAATATAAATAATGTTTTTGAAGGCTATTGAAATGGTATTATCTTTAATTCTATTTCATAATTTTTTTGTTTTCATAAAAGTCAGTAAATTATCTAATCTTAATTATATGAAATTTGAAGTTTAAATAGGCTTATGAAAATGATGTAATTATAAGTTTAATAGTATCTTTAATAACTAGTTTATTCCTTAATTCGATTAATATTCTTTTAAAACGTGAAGGAAAGAAAAATAACGTTTCTAAGTATCCGGTTCCACTCCAGCTCCGGCCCGGTTCAGGAAAAAATACTATTAGCGAACAGATTTGAGTCGGCTCGTACATGCTTATGCTCTTTCTTTTTTAAGAAAGTTTACTCTGAAAGTGTGAATACGCTGGCCGATCTAAGGAAGTTACACGACATTTATTAGAGGTAGTTGGGTCCATTTATCCATTTTTCGATTTTTCGATTTTTAACAAAAATAAACAATAGGTAATGGTTTAGGTTTTAAACTTCAATACTTCTTAAAATGTTCAAAGAAAGCCGTTAAATTGGCCTTCATATTTACAGACTTTTTTATTGCTGTACCGGAGCAAACATCACCAATTATAACCGAAAATTCAGTAATCAAAATGGAAAATTATTTGAATAATGGTGTGTCAACGCCCATATTTTATTTCATTTATTTCATTTACTTCATTTATTCCATACTATTTTCTTAATCTAAACTTTTTATTAAACGATAAGAAATTAATATGTATTAAAGAATTTTTTTAATGCTGTATATCTTTTATTCTTCAATAAATTATCCTGTAGATTTTGTTGTATTTATCAAAGTTACTGTACTAAATGTCTAGTGTTTCTATTTCACAAAATAATTTTGATTTTCAACTTTTAAAAAAAAAAAGTGTACAGTAAATATATTCTTGCCTGTCCTAAAAGTTCGCTTTTGAAGTGAATTTCTGATTTAAAATTCCGGCTGTTCCGGCATGATCGGCTTAAAATTCACTTTTTTGTGCACAAATACAGTAGAAATCTCCTAAATTAATGATTAATGTTTAATTATTAATTTAAAAAAATAAATATTAAAAATTTATTTCTTTAGAATCTCTCTTTTTACTTTATGATAGCTTATAATATATTTGTTGATTTTCTGTCAATTTATATATAAGTTTAAATTATTTTACAAAAGCTTATTTATTTTCTATAAAAAAAATAAATATATTTTTATATTAAAAGGCCAAAGAGATATATTTTTATACTGAAAAATAGTAAAAAAATTTCATATCTTAAATGATTTTATTAAAATACAACACTTGGCAATATTGTTTTTGAAATAGGATATACTGTATTCATGAATAAGATGGAACAGAATAATCAGAATATATTTAAAGATTTTAACAATGTCTGGAATATTAGAACATTAAAAAATCACATAATCTTATATTTGTTATTTTTGCAACCATAATTCAATTATAATACCATTTAATTTGTTTTGATAAATAGTAATAATTATTCATAAACTTGAACAATTTTTAGACAAAATATTGGAATTTGAATATTATTCTGATTATTAAAATTTTAATGATAATATTCAATCCTATATAATAAAAAGAGTTTTATTTCAAAATAAATAAAAATTTTAAATAATAATTGATTTATTATTTATAATTAAAATAAAAAATATATATATAAAAAAAAGAAATAAAAAAAGATTTATTATTTATCACTATTAGTAATCAAAACTAATATTATTAATTCTTTTTTGAAAATTAATATTATATAAAATTCCAATTATAATAATTTTCAAAAATAGAAAAAAAATCTTTATTATTAAAAAAAAAAAAATTTTATATAATATAAAATATCAATATGACAATTTTTACAGAATTATAAAAAATTAGAAATATAATAAATAATAGATTATGATAAAAAAAAATTTTAAATTTATAGAATACTTTAAAAAAATTAATAATATAATAATAAATACAATTAATTCATAATATAATAAACTTATAATATAATAAATCACATAACTTAACTAATAAAATATGTTTATTATAATAAATTAGTCAATTAAATTTTTTAAAATTCTTCATTATAACAATTAGAATAAAAAACCAAAAAGTTTATTATATAAGAATTAACTATAAAAGTTTATAATTATATAATACTAATAATAAGTATTAATGGTAATATTTTTAAAATTTTTTAAATTTTAAAATAAAAATTTATTATTTATATTTAAAAATACAATTTAAAATTTAGCAAAAAAAATTTATAAAAAAACTAATAAATATTTTTTTAATAAATAATTAAAGTTTTAAAATAATTTTAAAATTTTTTGAAATTTTATTATTATCACAAAATCCTAAACATCTCTCATTTAGGTCAGATATAATGTATAGTAAATTTTTAACTTAGGATATCTTAATCAATATTAATGTTATCAAAGTAAATTTTATACTATTAGATTCCTTTTAATGAAACGAATCCAATGATATAAAATTTATCAAAATCCAATCAGTAGAAATTTTAAAAACAGGTATATATAGGATAAAAAATTTGTAAAAATATCTCTGAAATAAGTAATTTTTAAAAATTTTATATGATCAATAAGTAAACTTAATCCTTAACCTATCTATATATATTGCAAAGTTCTATTATCATTTTAAATTTAAAAGTTATATATATAAAACTTTAATAAAAGAATTATATATATATTAATCATAATAATAAAATATATATTTTTTTAACTAAATTTTACTTATATAATAAGCTTTATTTGATTTTTTTTTACTTTTTATTATGATCATTTTTTAGGAAAAATAAAAATTTTTTTCTTTTATTTTTTTTATTAAAACTTTTATTTTTTTATTTTTTCTTTTTTAATTAATTAGTATTTTAATATATAATAATATTTTTATTTTTTCTTTTTATAAATATACTAAAAGTTGTATTTTTCTCTAGTAAAAATATTGATTTGTAATTCTTTATTTATTTTTTTAACATATTAAAAAATACTTCATAATTAAAAAATTAACTAAAATTTATATAATTTTAAACTACTAAACCTTTAGAAAATTACATAAGAAATAAAAAAATATTTTTTTGGATTTATTATAAAAAAAGTTATGAAATTTTAAATAATAAAAACTTTGTATATTTCATAAATAATACTTTTAAATATACTAATAATTCTATTTAGTTTATTCAGCTTTTAAATAAAATAACTAATAGATTAATATATTTTTAAATAGTTTTATTCATGAGATTTTTATACATTTTTCAACTTTATTTTTTTAAACTTTTCTCTAAATTTCTGTTATTATTTTTATCATTATATTAACTGAAAATTAATCTCTTATTTTTGCTAAAATTATCATACAATTTACCTTATTTATCTAATAAACTAATTCTGATTTTAAATAGTATTTTTAAAAAATATTTAAATAAAATTTTATTTAAAATTAAATATGCATTATATAATATTCTGAACAGGTTAGATCAATTCAGGTAACCTGTCAGGTTGACTCGAAATATTCAGGTCAGGTCATCAAAATTGTGACCTAACCTTGGGTCAGATCATAGTTTGACTGATCAATTGACCTGTTTAACCTAAAGTTAAAAAAATATTTTTTTGACGTTTTTTTAATTTAAATGCTTAAAGCTTAAAAGAAAGCATTTTTTCTAATATAAATACTTAAAGTTTAAAAGAAAGCGTTTTTTCTAATATAAATGCTTAACGCTTAAAAGAAAGCATTTTTTTTAATTTAAACACTTAACGCTTAAAAAAATGCTTAAATAAACACATTTTAACATTTTTTTAAATTAAATTGCGTTTTTTTTAAAAAAAATTAAAGATTTTTAAAAACGTATTTTTTGGCATTTTTTAATCAAACGCTTAAAAAAGTGTTTTTTAGCATTTTTTTTAAAAAAAATTTTAACCGCTTAAAAAAACCATTTAGCGTTTTTTTAAATTAATACCTAAAAAAGCACATTTTGGTATTTTTTTTTAAAAAAAAAATTAAACACTTAATTAAACACTTAAAAAAGCATTTTTTTTAAATTTATTAATTGAGAAAAGAGCTTTTTTTTAATTTAAACGCTTGAGAAAAGAGCGTATTTTTTAATTATAAATGCTTAAAAAAGCGTATTTTTTTAATAAAGTGATTGGAAAAAGCGTTATTTCTATTTCTTTAATTAAACGCCTAAAATAAGGTAATTTTTTTTAATTAAATGCCTAATTAAAGATGTTTTTTTAATTAAACACCTAAAAAAAGGCAATTTTTTTAATTAAACGCCTAAAAAAAGATGATTTTTTTAATTAAACGCCTAAAAAAAAGCAATTTTTTTTAATTAAACACCTAAAAAAAAGATGATTTTTTTAATTAAACGCCTAAAAAAAGGCAATTTTTTTAATTAAACACCTAAAAAAAGGCAATTTTTTTAATTAAACGCCTAAAAAAAGGCATTTTTTTCAATTATAAACGCTTAAAAAGCATTTTTTTTTAATTATAAATGTTTAAAAAAGGCATTTTTTTCTTAAATAAATGCATTTTTTTAAAATTAAATGCCTAAAAAAGACGCTTTTTTTAACATTTTTATAGGCAATTTGACAAAAAAATGTTTTTTTTGTCACTTTATCCCGCTTGACATGTTTGACCTAATCTGATCCATTTAATCTGATCTGACCTATCTGATCTGAAGTATTATATGGGTCAAACAGGTCAGGTCAGATCAGGCGGGTTACCTAACCTGACTTGATCCAAAAAAAAAATATTGGATCAGGTCAAGTGGATTACCCGACTTGACTCGACCTGTTCAGAATACTAGCATTATATTATGTGAATAACTAATTAATCTTAAATTTGACAGTATAGTTAATCCTAAATATAACAAACCTTAGATTCTACATCTTAATTTTATTATAAAATTATAGTAAAAAATTTAAGCAATTTAATTGGCTATTTCATTATAATATGATTATTAATAAATATTATATATTAATAAAAATTTATTATATTAAAGATTCATTATATTAAAAGTTAACTATATATTTAATATTTTTAAATTATTTTATAATTTATTAGTCTAAAATAAAAATTGATTATATTATATTGATATTTTTAAATTTCTTTACATTAGCTTTTAATATATACATTATAAAAATTTAATTTTCTTAATATACAGTAACTATATATTTACTATAATTTTATTATGCAATAATGCAATTACCATTACACTATATAATTACTATATAATTACAATTCATTTACAATACAGTTACTGTATATTAAAAAAAATAGGTTTTTATAATATAGTTTATTTTTAACATATTTTTAGGGTTCTATACGAATTAGATCAGATTAGTTTTTATCAGATTTAAATCTAATTTAATAGATCCAGATCTATCAATTTCAAATTCAGATCTTAGATTCAGATATATATTTGAAATTTAAATCCAATCCGCAAACTCAAATTTAAAATTCAGATCCAATTTAAGTTTAATCTGAATTTGATTCAAATCTGATTTGAATTTAACTAAATTCAGATTTAAAATAAGCAGATAACATTAAAAAAAATGATTTTAACATTTATTTAAAAATTGTTTTAATAAAAAAAATGATAATTAACAGTTTTTTTTAAAATTGTTTTAATAAAAAAAAATTTTTATATTTTTTTTTAAAATCATTTTAATGAAAAAAAATGATACACAAATTTCCTAAAAAGAAAATAATCAGCATGTCTGTAATACTGGCAATGCAATGCTATGATGTTGAATTACAAAATCCTTTTAAAAAAATTGTTTTAATGAAAATAACATTTTTTAAAAAATTGGTTTAATGAAAAACAATTTTAACATTTTTTTAAAATCAGTTTAATGAAAAACAATTTTTAACCTTTTTTTAAATTATTTTAATAAAAAAAATGATTTTACATTTTTTTAAAATTTCTCAATAAAAAAATAATTTTACTTTTTTTTTAAAATCATTTTAATAAAAAAACAAATTTTAATATTTTTTTTAGAATTTTGCTAATTTGCTCCCTGGGTGAAATCACCCAGGTGATTTCACCTGTAAATAATTTCCAAAATTCAGGTGATTTACACGTATAAAAAATTTTACCCTGGGTGATTTCACTCATAATTAATTTATGAAATTTGATTGGCTAAAATTTACAATATTACGCATATAAAGAATCTAATGATCGGCTAATTTTTATTTGAAAATTTCCGTTAAATAATTAATCTGACTACAAAAATAATAAAATTTATTTATATATTAAATTATGACTTTATTTATTTAAATACTGTTTATCAAAGTACAAACTTTAATGTAACTAGTAATGATAATAATTATGTAAAAAAAAGTCTAACAATAATGGTAAAAAGAGAGAGAAAAAATGGAAATAATAAAAAAGAATCATTAGAAACAAAAAAAAACCAATGGGATGAAATGGTGACATAAAGTATAATTGGAGACAAAGAAAATGATAGGGAACGAAAGAGATAGCAGAAAAAGAAAAGACAGTGAAAAGACGAGGAAAAGGACGCGATAATAAAAAAGAATAGGATTGAAAACAAAAGGAAATAGGGACGAAGTGAAAGGGGACAAAAACGAAAATAAAAAGATAATGAGAGGGGACAAAAAACAAAAGGATAACGAGAAGATGACGAACGAAAAGATGATGTGGGTAAAACGATGATGAAAGTGAAACGATGGTGAGGGTAAAATGATGATGAAGGTGAAATGATAATGAGGGTAAAACGATGACGAGGGTGAAACGATGATGAGGGTGAAATGATGATAAGGGCGAAATAATCATGAGAATGAAACGATAATAAGGACAAAATGGTGATGAGAACGAAAAAAAGAAAGGGAGTGAAAATGAAAAGAAAAGGGAAACAAATTAACAAAAAGACAAACCATAAAAGAAGAAAAAATAGAGTTAGTAAATTGAAATATGAAAACAAATTTGAATAAAAATATAGAGAAGAAAAAACCGCCATACCTTGTTCGCAAAACTAAGACTTAAAAAAGAAAAGAATTAGAAACAAGAAAACAAAAAAGAGGAAAAAAAAAAGAAGCAATATACTTTAATGCAAAACTGGAAGAAATTAAAGGCCTAAAAAGAGAAGAGAAATAAGAAAACAAAAAAGAGGAAAAAAAAAAAGAAGCAATATACTTTAATGCAAAACTGGAAGAAATTAAAGACCTAAAAAGAGAAGAGAAATAAGAAAACAAAAAAGAGGAAAAAAAAAAAAAAGCAATATACTTTAATGCAAAACTGGAAGAAATTAAAGACCTAAAAAGAGAAGAGAAATAAGAAAACAAAAAAGAGGAAAAAAAAAAAGAAGCAATATACTTTAATGCAAAACTGGAAGAAATTAAAGACCTAAAAAGAGAAGAGAAATAAGAAATGAAAAGAAAAATGAAAACAAAAAAGAAGGAAGGATGAAAAAATGACACTTTTGGCGTGAAACTGAAAGAGCTTAAAAGACCTAAAAGAAGAGGAAAGGAATTAGAAACAAGAAAGAAAAATGAAAACAAAAGAAGGAAAAAAAAAACATACCTGCATACTTTTGACCAAATAAAGGGAAGTGAAAGGGATGAAAAAAAGAAAGGGAGTGAAAAAAAACGAAAAAAAAAGAAGGGGGAGTGAAGAAACAAAAAAAAAATGAAGGGAAGTGAAAAGGAACGAAAAAAAAATAAAGAGGGAGCGAAAAAAAATAAACAAAAAAACCACAAAAATTAATTGGGTTAAATCACCTATATCGAAATAATTAAATTATAAAAATCAATCAGGTGATATCACCCGAGTTATATCACCCCCAGTTAAAATTAGTTATAATCTTTTTTTTAAAAATCATTTAATAAAAAAAATGATTTTAACATTTTCTTTTAAAAATTGTTTTAATAAATAAGGAATGATTTTAACAGTTTTTTCCTAAATCATTTAATAAAACAAAATGATTTAACATTTTTTTCAAATCATTTATTTAAAAAACAATTTAATATTTTTTATATTAAAAAATGAGGTTATTTAAAAAAAATGCTAAAATTGATATTTTTTTATAAAGTAATGTAAAATAATATTATTTCAGCATGTTTAATAGGTTGCAATTCAGTTCTAACATTTTTGCAATTTGGTATATAAAAAATATTATAACCATCTGTTTTGGCATTTTTTTTGCAACTTCATATATAAAAAATACCAGAATTATCTATTCTGGCATTTTCTTTTGCAATTTATAAATAAAAACACCTTAGATGAATAAATCTTATGATCTGATCTAGATCTAGCAAATCTGGTCTGAATTCAATTTAACAAATTCAGATTATATAATTTCAAATCTGAATCTAAATCTGATCTACAGATTATAATAATATAATTTGATTCAAATTTGACCAGATCAGATCCAAATCAGATCTAATTGGATTAGATTTTTTATGAAATCCTATATATTTTATACCTTTAAAAAAAAGTAAATAGAATCAAGCTATTTTAGGGGCATATCAGAAATCAGCTGATTTCCTTCAATTAGTAGCTATTACCCTTCCACCCCCACCTGATCACATTTTGATTAATTAAAAAAATATATAATAATATATATAATTATATTTATATAAATAACTTGTGATCTAGTAATCCACTTTTTATAAATTTTTTTTTGTTTTATAGCTTTTGATAAACCCTACAAAATAAAAAATGTTTAGTTAAATTGAACTATTAGATGGCAAGATAATTGCAAAACCCTATTTTAATATATAAATAGTAATAATATATTATATATATTATATAATTTATAGCCAATCATAGGGACCTGATTTTTAGGTTAGCCTCCCACCCCTCTATTAAATCAGCTGATTTCTGGCATGCTCCTTATTAATAATACTTTTATAGGAATTTCTTTTTTTTAATAAAAAAATAAGTTATTTTTTTTTTTCAAATGGGTTTTTCTTTTTTTTTTTAAAAAAAAAAAATTATTATTAGAGAATTTGAGTATTATTTAGAAAAAATCTAATATAATATTATTATATGATTGAAAATACTTATTATTGTAAATATTTATAATAATGGAAAAAATAATTTTGACATCATAGAATTCTGCTTATTAATATAAAAATTAATATAATATCACATTTGTACAGATTACTATTGTGATAAATTTAATATTAAATTATAAAAATTAATAATAAAATATTAAGTTTTTATTTAATATAATTCTTTATATACATTTTTTTAACATATATTTTAATAGGATTTTATTAATAGAATATATATATATATATATTTTTTATATACTTATTATTTTTGTAAATAATATTTATTATTAATAATTTAGTTTTTATAATTAATATTTGAATTGGCTTTTGAGTTAAAAGTATTTTTTTAGTTTTTTTATATATAACTACTTATAATTCTCTTAATTTAATAAATAATATAATGCATTTTTAACACTAAAAAAATAAAAAGGGTTTTGTTTTTTTCTGCACCTGTAATACATCGCACCCTGAACACTCTGGGCAAAATTACGATAATGCCAGGCAAAATTAAACATGTGATATTTAACTAGGAATATGAAAAATAGATTTTTTACAACTGAAAAAGTTTTGTTTTCAGAATATATATAAAAAAATGAAAAGAAAAGGGATGTGATACAGGTAATAAAAAAAGGGTATGATGCATCACAGGTGCGGAAAATGATCAGTTAAACCCAAAAAAAAATAAGTTTTTATCTTAAATTTTAATTAATAAATTAATAAATTTATAAAATATAGTATGGTGGCTATCATCTATAAACGACAATAGTCTAAAATTTGAAATCTTATTTATTTATATTGTGTAACTTAAATTTTAAAGTATTTTTAAAGTATTTTGCTAAAGTATAATAATTGCCACGCGAGCGACAAAATTTTTTTGCCACATTCGTGAAATTTTTATGGATTTCCATGGAATTTACGTAAAATTCATAAAAATTCTATGAAAACTAGTCTAAAATTTTATACTTTTATTATTGTTACTTATTAAAATTATCAAATATTGACTTGTAATATTAATTAAAATTCTTATTAAATTCTTTAAAATAAACTGATAAAAATGATCAGTACATGTTGCTCTATCATTTTATCGGTTTAATTTCTTCTTTTTACTATTTAATTTATAATTTATAAAGTTTGAAAGCCACATAATATTATTGTCGTTTATAGATAATAACCACCATATCAATCATTTTTTTTTTTAAAAAAAAAAAATTTTTTTATAATATAATAATAATAATTTAAAATATAATTTTAATTATAAATTATTTGAAATCTTGATTACTATATAATAATTTTTTGATATTTTTTAATATTTTTTTTTTTTATTTTTTTTTAAAAAAAATTTTTATTGTAACTCTTTGATTAATTATAAAATATAATAAAAATTTAAACATTTTAAATAAAATAATTTGTATTTATATTTAGTATTTTTTTAAGTTTGAAATATTTTATTGATTATAACTGGTTTTAACTGGGAGTAATATAATTTGGGTGATATCACCTGATTGATTTTTATAATTTATTTATTTTAATATAAGTGATTTAACCTGGCAAGTGATATCATCTGATTAATTTTTAATTTTTAAATTAATTATTTTTTTTTTCTAGGTTTTTCAGTTTCGAGGTATATTTTTTTTTCCTTCTCTTGTTTTCACTTTTCTTTTTAGTTATTTCTAATTCATTTTTCTTTTCTTTTTAGGCCTTTTAAGCTCTTTTAATTTTGTATCAAAGGTATATTATTTTTTGTTGTTCTTTTTGTTTTCATTTTCCTTTTCATTTATTATTTTTTCCTTCTTTTTAGATCTTTAATCTCTTTCAGGTTTACATTAAATGATGGTATATTATTTCTTTTTTTTTTCCTCTCTTTGTTTTTTTTAGAGTCTTAGTTTTGCGAACAAGATATGGCATTTTTTTCTTATCTTTTTTTCAATTTCGTTTTCATATTTCATTTTTACTAACTATTTTTTCTTCTCTTTATGATTTATTTTCATTAAATTATTCCCCTTTTCTTTTTGTTTTCATTCACTTTTTTCTTTTTCATTATCACTCCTTTTTACTTTCATTCTTATAATTGTTTTATCCTCATCATCATTTTGTCTATTTTGTCCATCCTTATTATCGATTATTATTTCATCCATCCTCATCACCAATTATCATTTCATCTTTATCATTAATTATCATTTCATTCTCATTATTGATTTATTTTATCCTTATTATTTCGCCTATAGATGCCACCCAAATTATTTTAAGTAAATCCCAAATTAATTTGTACATTTTAACAGCCATAATTCCCAAATCCCAAATGTACAAATTGCAAAATTTATATATGTAATTTGTAAATTAATTTGGATTTGTATATTTGGGCTGCCATAATTCCAAATTATTTTGGATTTGGGTGGCATCTATAATTTCACCTCCTTTTATTTTTTTTAGGTCTTAATTTTGCGAACAAGGTATGGCATTTTTTCTTATCTTTTTTTCAATTTTGTTTTCATATTTCATTTTTACTAACTATTTTTTCTTCTTTTTATGGTTTATCTTTTGTTAATTTATTTCTCTTTCTTTTTGTTTTTATTTACTTTCTTATTTTTCATTATCGCTTCTTTTTTCTTTCATTCTCATGATCGTTTCATCCTCATTACCATTTTGTCCTCATCGTTATTTCATTCTTATCAATTATCATTTTATTTTTATCATCAATTATCATTTCGTCCTTATCATTGATTATCGTTTTATCTGTTCTTATCATTGATTATTATTTCATCTGTCTTCATCACCAATTATCGTTTTGTTTTCATCATCAATTATCATTTTGTCCTCATCATCAATTATCATTTCATTCTTATCATTTCGTTCTTATCATTGTTTTATTTTTATCATTGTTTATTTTTGTCATCTTTTTATTTCTTTTTCTCATTATCTTTTCATTTTTTCATTCCTTTCATATCATCTCTTCATTTATCATCATCCTTTCATTTTGTTTATCTTTCTTTTGTTATCCTTTCATTTTTTTGTTCTCTTCTTGTCATCTTTTCTTTTTTTTTGCCCTCTTCCATTATCTTTTTATTTTTATTTCTATCCCCTTTCATTTTGTCCCTATTCCTTTTATTTTTGATCCTGTTTCTTTTATTTTCACATTCATTCCCTCTTCTTTTCACTATCTTTTTTTTTTTTACTATATCTTTTGTCTCCTATCATTTTCGTTATCTCTAATTATTTGTTTTTAATATTATTTCCATTATTTCTCTCTCTTATTATCATAATTATTAGGCTTCTCTTTTTGTATCATTATTATCATTACTAGTTATGTTAAAGATAAATAATTGTAAAAAATATTAACTTTGATAAACAGGATTTAAAGAAATAAAGTCAGTTAATTTTGTTATTTTTTTTTGTATAGAAAATTATTGCCAAATTAGTAATATATTAATCAGACAATATTTTTACAATCATTAAATTTTTACATAAACAATATTGAAATTTACAATAAATTTTAACCAATTAAATTTTAAAATTAATTAATAAAGATTTGCGTACTATTAAATTTATTAAAAATTTTTTATATATGTGAAATCACCTGATTTTGATAAATTATTAATATTTTATATTAAGTATATTATTTATTAATTTTAACCAAAAAACTATTAATTTTGGCTAAAAAATTTTAATATTAAATTAAAGTTAGTTTATATATAAATAATTCTGTAGATATAAATATAAATTTTAAATTTTTAAATATTTTATATTTGCTAAAAATCTGGCGGATGTTAAGACTGGCCTTCTGGTTGAGAGCAAACTTTCAATATTATGTACTGAGTGTGTAGCACCTTGCTTTTATTAATAAAGTTTATGCAATTTCAATGCTTTAAAAAAAATATATACCGTATAGCACTGACTAAAATACCCTGGGTCTAAATCAATTTACCCGATTTAAAAATTGAATTATACCCGTGGGTATTTTATGAGGTACAGGGTATATTAGACGGAAGGGTATTTTATCACGGGAATATTATATAATGGGGGTATATCGTAAGGAGTATTGCTACACAGCTGATCCCAAATATAGGTATATATATTGTCATACCGAACAATCTGAACGATTGTTTGGAGAATCGCTATTTTTATATTCTGGAAAACTGTAATATGTTTCATTTCGTTAATGGAAAATTGCAATATACTGGTACTCCATTTCATTTGCGTAATTTAACTTGTAGATTGTCCTTTTATTATAATTATTGCATTCATTAATAACTGATTTGGCAATATTTAGAACTGCAGGATGCTTCTATTAGCTTTTGTTCATTTCATTATTTTAACTTGTAAATTGTCCTTTTTATTATAATAATCGTGTTCATTAGTAACTGATTTGGCAATATTTAAAGCTACAGATACTTTTATTAGTTTTTGATCATTCAATAAAATAATTATAAATAAAGATATGGTTGAAAATTTTTTCACTACTTTTTTCGTGTCCTTTTATCTTGTTTCATTACCAAAATTTTTCTTTAATAAAGATGGCTCGTGGGAATTTTGAAATACGTCATGCTAGGGTCACAAGCAAGAGAAACTGGCACTGGTCAGCGAGAGAAAAATTAATGATAATTATGTATTATGAAAGTGGCCATAGTAAACGATCAACAGCAGATAAATTTAATATTCAGCCAAAACAACTTCGTGAATGGATCAATAATAAAGAAAAGCTTTTGAACGTGGCTCCTTATACTCAAAGGTTAAATACAGGTGCACGTCCAAAATATCCATACCTTGAAGCTGAACTTATAGAATGGGTTAAAGAAGCGCGAAGTCAATTAAAAACAGTAACTCGTTATATGGTACAGGCTAAAGCACGTTTATTAGCTAAAAAAGAATCATACCAAGCCAATTATCCAGACATAAAAAATGCTAAATTTTCACAAAAGTGGGTTGATGGTTTTATGTCTCGTCATAAACTGGTTAATAGAAGGAAAACAACAGTTGCTCAGCGTCTTCCAAAAGATTATGTAGAATAGCAAAGCAACTTCCTATCATATATTTTATATCGTAGAAATGAACACAATTATCTATTATCTTTAATTGGAAACATGGATGAAACGCCAATGGCGTTTAATTTACCAAGTAATAATACAATTGAACAGTCAGGTACTAAAACTGTTTCAATTTTATCAACTGGACATGAACGTTCAAACTTTACTGTTGTTTTGGCTTGTATGGCTGATGGGACAAAACTTCCACCAGTTATTATTTTTAAACTTAAAAATATTCCGCGAGAGGTGTTTCCTGATGGTGTAATAATTCGTACTAATCCTGAAGGTTGGATGAATGAAAGCGAGATGACTTGGTAGATAGAAAATGTTTGGACAAGACGTGCAAGCTGAAACAATAATCCAAGGTCTCTTTTGGTATTGGATTCCTTTTCTGCACACAAAACTGATGTTGTAAAGCAAAGGTTCCATGAAAAGAAAACTGATTTAGCAGTTATTCCAGATGGACTAACTTCTCGTTTACAACCGCTTGATGTATCTCTAAATAGGTCTTTTAAAGCAAAGGTAATTAATCCACTTGTAATTAATTCACTTCAGCTTTTTAAATAAATAATTTAAACTAACTTTTAAATTAGGTAAGAAATCTTTATAATAATTGGATGAGCGAAGCCATCAAAGATTACACACCATCTGGGAAAATCAAAAGACCATCTTACTCTCTCGTAGCAAGCTGGGTAAAGGAAGGTTGGGATGCTATTGATACCAGCATGATTAGACGATTATTCAAATGTTGTGGCATTTCGAACGCTACTGATGGAACAGAAGATACTTTAATTTTTGATTTTAATCAACTAGAAAGTAAGATCAATAGAGAAAATTTGGGAAGAGAAGTTGAAGAGGATGGCAAAAATAATGATAAAGAAAATGAAAGTGAATCAGAAGGTAATGACAGAAATGAATTGGAAGATGATGAAAGTGAATTAAAAGATAACTATTATGAAGAGAATGAAGAACAAACTGTAATTCAAGACTGGAGTTAATAATTTCAATCCATTACCAAACACTAAAGTTTCACACATATTATTGTAATAAAATATTGTGAAAATAAAACTATTTTTAGAGTTAACATTTTACTTCGTATATCTGATATTCATTAAAAAGTTTATGATTATTGCAATATTGGTTAAAGTAACACACTTCATTGGTTAATTAAGTACAAAGTTTATTGGCTAAATTGAGCAAGGCAGTTTATTGGTCAATTGTAATATATCCGGGTCTATATCAATTTATCTAATTTAAAAATTAAATTATACCCGGGTCTGAATCAAAAAAAATTTTTTTAAACTCAATAAAATACTCAGGTATAGTATAATGAGGGTATGCCAAAAAGGGGATCTTTTAGTCAGTACTATACGGTATATATATTTGCTAAAAATCATTTAAATAATATTTGTATATAGGGCTCTAATCAGTTTTAGTAATTACTGAACTATATTGACCAGTTTTGGTATTGGAGTGGTTTTAATTTTATAATTTATCAAACTGAAACTTTCAGTTTTGGTATCAATTTTGCGATTTACCAAACTGATTTATTGATAATAAAAACATTTTTTTTTATGAGAAAAACATTTTTTTATTAAATAATGTAGTTAAAAAAAATGTTATAAAATGTTTTTTTATATAAACATTTGATATAAAAAATAATGTTTTACAATGTTATTTTTGCGAAACTTGTAAAAAATGTTGTGAAATATTTTTTATATAAACAATTTATTATGAAAAATAATATTTCACAACGTTATTTTTGCAAAACTTGTAAAAAATATTGCGAAATATTTTTTACATAAACGATTTGATAAAAAAAAAATAATATTTTGCAATGTTATTTTTGTGAAACTTGTAAAAAATATTGCGAAATATTTTTTACATAGATAATTTAATATGAAAAATAACATTTTGCAATGTTATTTTTGCGAACATTGTAAAAAATGTTGTGAAATGTTTTTTACATAAACATTTGATATAAAAAATAACATTTTGCAACATTATTTTTATAGAACTTGTAAAAAACGTTGTGAAACATTTTTTGCATAGACAATTTAATATGAAAAATAACATTTCACAATATTATTTTTGCAAACATTATAAAAAATATTGCGAAATATTTTTTACATAAACGTTTGATATAAAAAATAATATTTTACAATATTATTTTTGCAAAATTTGTAAAAAATTTTGTGAAACATTTTTTACATCAGAAATTTAATATAGAAAACAACATTTTGCAACATTATTTCCTTTTTATTTAAAAACATTGCAAACCGTTTTTATAAAATGATTTAATATAAAAAACATCTCACAACAATTTTTTTGTCACTTTAATAAAAAATATTACAAAACGTTTTTTATGGATGATTTGATAAAAAAAATCATTTTACAACTTTTTTTTTGCTAAATGTTATGAAACATTTTTTTACTAAAAATTTTTAGTAAATCAGTTCAGTTTTTAGTAATTACTGATTAGTTTCAGTAATCATTAATACCAATACTGATCAATTTGGTTTGATATCAGTTTTTGCAAAAACTGAACCAAACTGAACTGATCAGAATCCTATTTGTATATAATACTGTATTTAAATATACATATAAATAAGTTTACTATAAATTTATTTTGATTATTAAAAACTTAATAATTTTTACTAATATGCATTCTTCTTCTAAAAGTATTATAATTTTAAAAGTTCTTAATAATAAGTTTTGGATTTATATAATTGATATTTTTTTAATTAAAAAGTTTTAGATAATCCAATATTAATTTTAAATACAATCTTAAATAAAGTTTTAAATAGTTTAAAATTATTTAAAAATTCAAATTTTTATCAAATTAAAAGATAAAAAAAAAAATATAATACTAAATATTAAAAGTAAATATCTAATAAATTATATGAATAAATAATATTAAAAAAGGATTTTATTTTTTTTGCATCTGTGATATATTGTACTTTGAAAATTCTAGACAAAATTATGTAATGCTAAGTAAAATTAAATATATAATATTTAACTAAAGATGTAAAAAATAAATTTTTTATAACTGAAAAAATTCTAAGTTTTCAAAATACATATAAAAAAATAAAAAAGAGAGAGATGTGATATAAGTGACAAAGAAGACTCTTTCTTGCAGATCTGTGAACCAAATTTTTACGGAAGAAATATTTTTATTTTTATCATGAAGAAAGATTTTTTGCTAAGTAAACCAGCTCCAAAAACAGCATCAATGTCTTCTACGACCCAAGTTACCTCTACCTCTGCTTTAAAGAGTATTCCTTCTAACCGTTTTCATGATGTTATAGCAGAATTTATTTCAGCCATCCTAGGAACAAACCCAATTTTTTGTTTTGGCTCACTATCAGTTAAAGACCCTGGAGCCCTCGAACAATTTTTCCACAAATACTCGGACCAAATAGTCCCTCTGGAACTGCTGTCAGAACGCTTTGACGAAGGCTGCGTTTCCTACCCCGTAGCTCAGTTTATTGTTACACTTTTCAATATCTTTCTCTTGGACGATGAACCCCGTAAAATTTTACTCATGGATTCTGAAATTCGCCGAGCGTTGAAAATTGCAAGTAAATAAACCCCCCAATATGGAAAATCTAGGGAATCCTATGCACCAATCAGACACGTCGATGAATTTTGACGCTTTTGATACAAATTCGATAGGATCATTGGATGATGTGAATGACGTATTAGTCTCTACACCTTCACGTAAAGTCACACCCACACCTGTCACGTCCTTGACCAAATCTCAGAAAAGGAGCGCTAAAAAGAAAGCCTGTAAGGAGAAATAAAAGTTGCAATTACAGACTCCTTTTGGACTGGATGAACAAGTAGTGCCCACTTTTAGCACAGAATTTCCTGAGTATACACCCTCTAAACCTTCTGGTTCAAGGACGGTTACTTTTAAACAAAGTATTCTTTCTCCTCCCTCCACACCCTATAAGCAGCAGTTGAAGCGAGATTCTAAACCACAATCAACGCCTATAGACAATGGAAAGAAATTAAAACAGAAAGCGACAGACAATACTCTAAAGAATGGAAATGTTATCATTACTGGATATATTCCTCAAGATCAGGAACAAGCACAACTATTGGATCTTGTAGTCTATGATATTCTGGCCAAATGGAATAACTATACTCTGTTGGCCAATTTAGGACGATGGGGTAAGGTCATTTCAGTCAGCACTAGGGTGCACAAGAAGTATTTATCAGTAAGGATTAGACTGATTCCTGACCACGAGTGCTTGAAATGCTACAACAGAAGGGACTGGACCGTCAACTTGGGAGGAATCCCTGTTCGATGGTTTTCTGCTTCCTGGAATCTTTCAGAAAGGAAACAACGAGAAAAGTTCTAAGCTGTCGTGTACAACCTTTCAGAAGACATGACGGATGCCTCCTTATTCCCAAATGGACGCCCTCACCAATTTTTGTTGGATAGCGGCATAAAATCCTTTAAAATAGTTAAAGAAATGGACAGATCTAAAAAGCTGATAGGTTATTTTGACACTTGGGATAATGTTTCCAACTGCATTAATAACCCCCAGCTTTGGAATGGCGTTAGAATCTCTTGGTGCCGTTATTCCACTCCCAACTTCAAGAATTTACGTAGACCTGCTCAAATTGGCAATGCAGACAACTCCTCACAGATACCCAAAGGGTCAAATTTTTTTTAGGTTCTAATACTAATAACCGCAAGAACGATCATAATAAAACTTCTAAATCTGGACGTTCTACCAAGAAGTTCGATCACTCAAGAAATGCCCAGTCTAAGAAGCTGGATGTGAAACATTTAATTGCTGGGCTGAAAGCATTATTAGAACATTATGTTTAGTTTAGTTGGGAGGGATAGATAGAAGATTCCACACTAACTTCTTGTCATGCTTTGCATTCGCTTTACATAATGTTATTTTGTTTTATTAGATCGTAGAATTTTTCTTTTTCTTTTTTCGTTTTCCTTTATACCTTGATCAATTCTATAACTAGACTTCCTATTATATTAAAGAGAATAGGCTAGGGATATAGTAGTCATAAGATAGTTTGTGACTCTAGTGTGGGGAACGGGCTGGCTTTTTCATTCCTGATCTTTTGTAACCTTTTCTATCTTTTTTTCAGTAATAAAAGCATTTCTTTTGACTTAAAAAAAAAAAAAAAAAAAAAAAAAAAAAAAAAAATATAAGTGACAAAAAAGGATATAATGCATTGCAAAAGTAAAAAATTATAAAATTCTTAAAAAAATACTTTAATTTTAATTAATTATAATTATTTTAAAATCCTTAATTATTAATTAAAATTAAATTAAAATCAGATATAATTTTAATCTAAATTAAATATTTAATTATATAATTTATTTAAAATCTATTTAATAAAAAAAAAATTTTAATTTAAATAAATTTTAAATAGATTTTAGATAAATGAGGTCTTTGCAATAGAAAGGTATAAAATCCAAAAAAAATTTTAAATTTACTTTATATACTAATTATGTTTTTTATACTAAAATAAATATAAGTTTAATATTAATTAAATTTTTATTTTTTTTTAAGTTTCATACCTTTCTATTGCAAAGATCCCAAATATTTAAACATCAAATTATTTAATTAATCTAGAGTAAAGCAAAGACTATATATGTCTATTTAATTAATGGTCATACAAAATATTTGTCAATCTGCCTGCTTGAAAATTGAGTTGATATATGATTTGTTTCTTTATGATAATACACATGTAATATGTACTACTATTAAAATCTGTTATTTAGTTGCGTAATATTTATTGTTTTTTTCTAAAATGTTTTTAGTTTTTATAGGAATGTTGTAAATACAAACTAAAGGTAAATAGAAAAAGAAAAAATTTTTTTTTATTTATAATAAGAAATGTCTCTAACAAACCAATTTTTCTTCTTTTTATAAAAACACTAAGCATTTAGACACAACTTTAAGTTAGTAGAGATAAGATTTTTTTAATTAATATTTCTTTCTTTTTTTCATAAAAATATACTGTTAAACAGTTGTTAAACACAAACCTAAGAATATTTCACTTTAAGCAACTCTTCAGTTCTTTGATTGCAATATTTTAGTAGACTATTTTTCTTTTTTTTTATTTAATAAATATGTTTTTAATATTTCATTTTATTACTTTTTTATAGACGGCTTTTTGAAATTTCATGAACATAGATTCAGTAACTTTTTTCAATTATTTTGATAAAGAGTGAAATAGAGTATTTTGAATTATTAACATATAGTTTTGTTTATAAATTATTTTTTTTTAGGTAGTTTCTTCTTGATTTTTTTGCTTTAGATTAATTCTTTTAACAAAATGATTACTAACATTTCATTATTTTCTTTTGTAGCTAATTATTCAATATTTGAATAACACGTTATAAGTATGGTGAAAGGTATTTCATTTTCACACTAATTAATTCTTTTTGCTAAACTTCACTAATAATGTTTCATTTCTTTTTTTTTAAATGGTTTGAAACTTTAAAAAGTTTTAGGTTGATTTTAATATTTTTTTTATCTTTTATTTTAATAAAACTTTACTTACGTTTTGTTATTTTTTTCTTCTTTTCAAATGATATTTTTTGGATTTAGAACATGTGAATTTTTTAAATAACCAGATCTTTAGAAGTAAAAATTTGATAAAGAACTTCAATAATATTTTTTTTAAAAAATTATTTCTTTTAAAAAAACTTTTTACTAACATTTAGATTTTTCTTTTTTTAGGCTGTATACTAATGTTTCAAGCGAAACTGTTTTGTGATTGGTGAAACGTTTCGCCTTTTTGATCAAATTCTGAAACTCTTGCCCAAACCTCCGTAATCTCCTCATAAACTTCGTTTATTAACTTGTAATTAAATTTTTATCTATTTATTTATTATTGTGAAAATCAAATTATATATTGTACATCAATTATCACAAAACAAAATGCACAAGTTGTAACAAAAAAATGTTGTTAATGCTCGTTAGAATTTGTATAATGTACAGTACATACGTCATTAAGTGCCGATTTGCGTCAGATATGAATCTATTAGTGACAATTTTATAATGCCTTAAAAGAGTTTGGCCAGCATTAAGAAGTTTCGGAGGTTTCACCACAAGGTCATATGCAAATGCACCAATTAAAAGTTTCGCCAAGTTTCGAAAATTTCGCCAGATTTCAAAAGTTTCGCCAAGTTTCAGAAATTATGCCAGTTTCAGAATTTTGCACTTGTGGCGAAATCAGTCTCACCAAGTTTCAGAAGTTTTGCCAAAAATTAGGTTTCAATTTTGCCCGAAACACTACTATACAAGAATTTGGTAGGAAAGAAAATGCGTTTTTTAAACTATTTAACAAAACTTATTTTTAACATTTTAATTCTTTTCTTTATTTTTTTAGATAACTAGAATTTTAGTTTGATGCATAAATTATCAGTTTTTGAAAAGAATTTTTTTTTAAAATTTATTTTACTTTTATCAAAGTATTTACTAACATTTCAATTTACTTTTTTAGATAAAAAGGATTTTAGACACCTTTTAGAAACTTAAATGCATAGAATTTTATTCTATGTTTACGTAGGAATTAGATAGTATTGGCTTATTAGGTTTTTACAACAGATTTTGGTTTTAAATGACTTGGATGTGAAAGGGTAAATTTTTGCTTGGAACTTGGTAATATTTTTCTTTAAAGAGCCTGGATGTAGAATTTTAAAGTGAGAAACAGGTAATTTTTTTATAATAATTTTCTTTTTAATGAAATGTTTTTTAACGTCATTTTTTTACGACCAGTATTTGGACATGAAAAATTTGATGAAATTTTTATTTAAAGTATACAGTGAGAGTATAAATAAAATTAAAAATCTAACTTTAATTATAATTATCTAAGATTCTATACTAATATTAAAATAATATTAAAATAATATTATTAAAATAAATTTAATAATATTGATTAAATTAAAGTTTTATAAAATAAAATACAATATTTTTTAAGTTTTAAAAAAATAAATATATAAAAAATTTTAATTAAAAAAAAAAATCAGAAATTATTATCTAGTATTATTTATAGTATTTCTTTTATTATACTCTTCAGATAAAGTATCTATCTTAATATATTAAATATATAATATATAAATTTATTTAATACTTATATTTAATAATTATTATTATAAACCAAATTTAAAATTTTATATATTAAATCCTTTTAATACTATTAAAATAGAAATTATATTTAAGATACTATTTAATTTTAAACTGAATAAATTGTAAAAAACCTAAAGTACTTTAAATAGTATTAAATGGTATATTATTTATTAAATAGAAAAAAAAATCAAATCAAAATAATGTTATTATTGTTATATTTTAATAATAATATATAATAAAGAAATTTATTAAAATAAATAATAATAAAAAAAAAGAACTTTAAAATTTTAAATTTTAAATAATGTAATTTCTAATGCTTTCTTAATTAATTTTGAATTTATTAAGTTTTATTAAAAATTTATAGTTTTATATAATTTAAAATTATATAAAGATTATAAGTTTTAATAAAGTTTCATAATTATATAAAGACTATAAGTTTTAATAAAATTTTTTGAAAGCTAATTAATTATAATAAAATATTGAAAAAAAATTATTTAAATTATTTTACTATTATAATAATAATTCTTTTTTCATATTATTTTATAATGAAAAATTTTTGTATTTTTTATCTGATAATTAATTAACTTTTAAATAGAAAAATATAGAAAAATATAAAATTTGATAATTTTAAATGTAATTTATTGTTGTAAAAATGGATTATATATATGTCTTATATATATATACTGTATTTTTTCTTATATAAATACCTTTTAATATTATTTTTATTTCGATTTGAAGTATATTACTTTATATAATAAATTATACTTAAATTTATACTTAATTCTCTAAATAATTTTTTTAAATACTTTATTAGCATATCGTATAAATAATCTATACACAAAATTAATATTAATCGTTAACTGTTAATAATTAGATATATTTTTTAATGCCGTAAAAATTATAATTCCGATCAGAGTTAAAATTATGCTTTTATTTTATTTAACGATAGATAAAATACTAAAGGAAACAATATCAAGTTAATCAAATTTTGTTTTACCATTTATATTCTCATTTTTTTTGATTCGGGTAAGATCGGGTAACGGAAATTACCTTGATTCCGCTGATTTACGAAAAATTACATGTATTGTCTGTGTTTTTATATTATCTTGGATCATTCTCAATCATGACCCAAATCACTAAATTAAATAAACCTCAACTGTCTATTCCAAATTATCTACGAGATACTTGGATAGATAAACATAATAAAACCTCCTTTAAACCCATACAACTACCTACGCACTGGAATCCTAGCGAGTGCTCGCCTAATTTGAAGATTCAAGATGGGCTTCGGCTTTTATATATAGGACTTGGAAGAAATATTTATGATACTGGAGCCGTGAGAGCTAATTGTCCTATTCCTTTTGAAGCTGGAATATACTATTTTGAAATGGAGATTATCGACATGGGTGAACGAGGGTATGTTTCAAATCTATTCATTCCACCGAACGTTTGTACAATAAGCGAAAAATTTCCTCTCAAAATAGGAATATTGGTTTGGGATTTGGAAAGCAAAGTTGTCCTCTCACTAGAATGCCAGGATGGGAAAAAGATTCAATAGGATATCATGGTGATGATGGGTAATTAATCGATTCTAGGAGAATGGATAATTTTTTAAAAATAAACTAATATCACTTATTCAATTTTAAGATTGGTCTTCTTTCAAAACCCTGTTGGCAGAGAATATGGTGCTTTATATTCAACTGGAGATACAGCTGGATGTGGAATTAATTTCTTAAATGGAACTGTATTTTTTACAAAGAATGGAATTCACTTAGGTAATACTCCACGAAATCGTTATAGTAACTGTGAAAGTTTTATTTAATTTTTTTTTTCTTTTATTGAATAATAGGTATTGCATCAACACATATATTTGATGGAGACATATATCCAACTGTTGGATTAATAAGTCCTAATGAATGTGTTGAAATAAATTTTGGACTGAAGCCTTTTAAATTTAATATTGATCAATATGCAAAGGTATTTTTCTTTGTTTGATGCAATTATTTATGCGATCTTATATAGCCGATTATTTACTATTATTTTTATATTATTATTTGATAGTATGCATTTGCTATTGCTGAAGATCAAAAAAACAAGATGAGAAAGGATTTACAATCTAATTAAAAATATATATATTTATTATTTGTATGTAATGTATTTTAAATAAACAATTCTTTTTT
The DNA here is from genome assembly GCA_015698045.1 of Rhizophagus clarus. Lineage (NCBI taxonomy): Eukaryota > Fungi > Glomeromycota > Glomeromycetes > Glomerales > Glomeraceae > Rhizophagus > Rhizophagus clarus. The sequence goes on from BLAL01000086.1 coordinate 158,527, forward strand.
TTTTGTAATAGATTTAACCTTAATTTATTATTTTTTTTTTTTTTAAAAAAAATAAGGGAGTTTTCTTTTTATTTATTAATATAAATTAATATTACAAAATAATAGATTTATACTTTATTATTATAAAATAATATTTAATTAATAGGAAAAATTATTTTAACAGATTTATTTTAAAAGGCAACAAATTACATTTTATTGTTTTAATAAATTTAATAAACTTTTTTTTTTATTATTTTATAAAATGCAAGTTAATTATATTTTAAAAGTTTTTATAATATATCATATTATATTTTTATTTTTATATAAAATAATATTATATATATATTTATAAATATAAAAAAAAAGTAAAATTAAAATAATAATATAATTAAAATTTTACAATGTTAATTATATAATTAATTTAAAAAATTATTATTATTATTTAAAATATATTAAAAAATCACTATATAATGATTATTACTATACCAGTATTAATAAATACTAGAGAATGGTTTCAGAATCATTATTAAGTCCAGAGTACAAATATAATTAAATGAACCAAAACTCAATTTTTGAGCAGGTAAATAATGGAATATTTTGATAGTTCTTTACAATGCTTTAGACTAATTAGTAAATAAGTTTTATAATTTTTATATAAAATTTTATTTTAATTATAATAAAATAATAATCATTAATAGTAATATTTTATTATTTTAAAAAATCTAAAAAATTTGTTTTTAAATAAATTAAAATTTTATAAGAAATTTATTAAAAGTATTAATTTTTTTTAATATATTTATATTTTATATAATTTATTAAAAAAAAATAAAAAAATTATAATATTTAAAACTTTTATTATAATAAATTTACTAAAATTATAATAAATTATTTAGTATAGCATAATAAATCTTTCAATATAAAGGTATTAATCATATAACTTATTAATTCAATTTATTAAATAAATTTTTTTTTTTTTTATAGAAAAACTAAATAAATATAAAATATACAATTTAAAATCAGGTAGTTTTAAAAGATAATTTAAAATAAATAAAAAAAAATTTTTTTTATTATTATAAAAAAATTTAAACTTATTATTTAATAATTTATTATCTTAAGATTAAAATAACAGAAAGTTTTTTCCAATTAGATAATTTTATTATAGGATTTATCAATTTTTAAATTATTTAATTTTATATATATTTTATATAAAAATTTAACTATTATAAATTTGATCAGAATTAAGTTATAGTTATAAGTAATAATTCTGACTAAATTTTTAATATAAAATTAAATTAAAATTTTTTTTATAGTTTTATAATCTTTGATCTAAAATCTTTTTTACTCAATTTTTAACCAGTATGCTAAACTGATACATTAATTAATACTATTAATGCAAATCTAAAAATATGTTAAATAAAGTTAAAAATTAAAAGTTTATTTATTAGTAAATTAATTATATGAAAAGAATAAACATAAAAAATATATCAACTATTTTAAAGTATAATAAAAAATATCAATATAATATAATATTAAAAGTATAAATCTTATAAATATATTACAAATCAAATATACAAATCATATAATTTATATATAATCATCAAAATTTAACTACATTTTTAAACTTTAAATTACATATATTATAGATAAAATAAAAAAATTAGAATTTTAAATAAATAAATTATATATGATAAGTTTATTTTTTTTTTATTTTTTTTAAAAAATATAATTAATATTTTTTTTTTTATTTTTTTTTTTTAAAAAAATTAAATAAATGAATAAAATTAAACAATTAAAATTTTAAATAAATAAATCATAATAAATTTATTTTTTTTTGTTTTTTTTTAAAGAATAATATTTTTTTAAAGAATTTAAATAAACAAATAAAGGTAAATAATCAGAATTTTAAATAAATAAATTATAATAAATTTATTTTTTTTTTGTTTTTTTTTTAAAAAATAATATTATTTAGGAATATTTAAATAAATAAATAAAGCTAAATAATCAAAATTTTAAATAAATAAATTATAATAAATTTATTTTTTATTTTTTTTTTTTTGTTTTTTTTTTAAAAAAATATATTAAGTTATAATAAAATATTTTATTAATTTTTAATTAAATAAAATATTTTATTTAAATCTAATTATATATAAATTTATTTAAATTATAAATAATATATTTTTTTTTTATAATTTATAAATTAATGATATAAATCATAGTATAATATAAAATAATAGTTACTTTTTTTATAAATATAATATTATAACTAGTAGATATATTAGAAAAGAATCAAAAATAATATAATTTTTAGTTTTTCTTTTATAAATATATTAAATCAACTATTTTTTAAAAATTCTTAATACTTATTTAAATAAAATGATTTACTATTTTTTTTATTAATATTATTATATTTTTTCAAATAAAAAAAATTTAAATTCATTGTTATTTTTATATATAAATTAAAAATATATATAAATTTATTAATAATACAGTATATAAAAAAAATTAAATTTAAACTAATTTTTATTTATATATTTATTACTCAGAGCAAAGCGAAAGACTATATATGTTTATAAAAAATGATGATTAATTAAGATTACGTAGTGATATCCATTTATCTGTACATGTTATATCACTTAAATTTTGTGCTATATTAATAAATAAAAATAAAAATAAAATTGCAATATGCTAAATGTAACATAATAAAATAAATATATTGCTTTAAACTCTTAACAGTTTCTGTTTCCTTAGTATAATATTATATATTTTAAATAGTAAAATTTTCCAAAAAATAAATTTTTACATTAATCATTAAATATTAATTAAAATTAAATTTTAATTTATAATTTTTTAATTATAGAATATGATTATATAATAAAATAATTATTTACTAATAAAAATTTTAAAATAAATATAAAAAATTATTTTTCATGACTAGAATTAACATTAATATTTTTATATACAAATATATAACTTCCAAACTTTGATCAATATATATATTAATAATATACATATATTATATACATTAAATCCTTATTTTTATATATATTTTATTAACTTTAATTTTATTTAATATTTTAATGAAAAAAATTAATATTATTATTTAATTAAAAATATTAAAAATAATTTTAAAAATAATTTAAAATTATGTATACTGCAATTATAAATAAATTATAATATATGTATTATTTTTACTTTAATAATAAAATAATTAGCTAATTTAAAATAATAATTATCAATTTAAAAGATTTTTTTTATTTTAAATAAATTTTAATTTTTTATTAATAATTATATTAAAAAATTTTTTTTTCTTTATTTTTTAAATTATAAATAAATTTACAAAATAAAAATTTTATAAAATTTTATTTTTAAATTTTTTTTTTTTTAAAGAAAAATAATATTATTTTAAAAATTAATGATTAAAAATTTATTAAAAAATATAATATAATATATATTATTAAAAACAAACAAATGCAATTTTAAATATAATTAACTTTTTTTTAAATAAAAAAATATTATTATAATTTTTAAAAATATAGTAAATATTTGGACTGGCCTTATGCTAGAAGTACTATATATAAAATAAAAATAATTATGATATAGTTCTATCTAATCTACTAAATACAAGTTTATTTTTAACATCTTAAAAAAAAAAAAAAAGATATTTTTAAAAATATTATTATAATTTTTAAAAATCTTAATATTAATTTTTTAAATTTAAAAAAAATATATAAAATTAAATTATACTAAAATATTTTAAGTTTATCAGTAATATTATAAAAATTAAGATTAAAATATAGCAAAAATAACTAATATTATTTTGATGATCGCATTTGCAGGTCAGGGTGGATATAGCTTCTGATAAATTGTTTATATGATATATGAACTAAATATCAATAAAAGCATATATAGATCATTAAAAAAAAAAAAAAAAAAAAAAAAAAAAAAAAAAAAATAACTAATATTAAATTAATAATTTAGGATGAAATTGCATTTTAAGATTAATATTATATTTTAACTTACTATCACCAATTTTAATTTGAAAATAATTTAATTAAAATACTAATATTTTGATTTTTGATTTTTCTTGCTATATGCTAAGGGTATCTAAAGCTGTATTCAATTATATGATTTTTACTATTAATGTTATAATTACTATGCGATACATAGTAGTGTGATAAATAAATTTTTAAATTTGTTTTTAGGATAAATAATAAAAATAGAAAACTGGGGTATAATAATAGAATGATAAGATTGAAATAAATCATGTGATCAAATCAGCTTTAGACATTCTCTATATGCAGTATCTAGGTTTGTAAATTTAGACATAAGAATTATCTGTAATTCAATATATTTAAGCAAAATGTAATTCTTGCAGAACATAATTTTTTACAACTTGATTAAAAGAAGACCTATCAGATATTTGCACAGTAAGAAATATTCAGATATTCTAATTTGCAACATAATTGTGCAATTGTACTTAGAACTTTTGTTGTTATTGCCCTAGAATTCCTCAAATTGGGATATAATTTGTATTAGTTATTTACTAATCTAGTAGTATATAAATGGGTTATCATCCGAAGCCTTCTATATACTAAAACTAGATCAGTAAATAACTTTTTTATCATCCTGGATATACTAATTGGTCCGCCAGTTTATAACTGTGGAAAAAATCCTATTAGCCAGGTGATAAAACGTTTTTTAAGTATTTATTAATTAAATTGAATCGAAATTGATCGACAATTGTATGACAGATAAAAAGATTTATCTATGATTAATGTTAACTTGTTTATTTCGAGAAAAACCGGTTTAACATTCCTTAAAGTTAATCTTTTAGGGTAGTTAAATAATGAATTAATTAATAAATAAATAAATCAATAAATCAATAAATAAATAAATAAATAAATAAATAAATAAATAAATAAATGAATTCATATATTAATATGTACTACAATAACCATCATTAAGACTAAGAAATTTAAAGAGCCCTAAACATGGACCGCGTTATTAAAACTTGGCTGGCATTATGTATAAATTTTTTCTATCCTGAAGACTAAAGTCATATGAGATTATCAAGTTCCTGATATGATGCGATTTGTTCTATTCATAGATGTCAAGAATTAATATACCATGACGAAATATCATCAATGAGTAATAAGAGATACTGTATATTACCTTATAATTATAAATCACTATGGTTGGTAGGTGATTCGCGAGTTATAATTGTTGTTGTTGGATTTCCTTTATATGGACTGAATATTTGTGTGATGGTTTTAGCATATTTTTTATTATCACAAGCCACAATATAGACTCCACCATCACTTTTTTTAACAAAATTTTCCATTTTTTTCATCTTGTTATTCATTATATGAGAACATGACATACAATTTGAACATTTTCCAAGTCCACCTAACATATCTGCAATCCCATGACACTGTTCATCTCCTTCTCGAGCACATTTACAAGATTGTTTGATTTTTTCACCTTTTTTAACAAAAATTTTCCTTTCAATTGTAAAATAACATTCATTTGACGTATGCTCCTCACTATATTCCTTAAATTCTTTCTGGTCATGTAAAGGACAATTATCTTTAAAACGACATGATCTTATATTATGACCATTGTCTCCACAACAACCACATGTATATTTTTTGCTTTTAATTAAATTCTGACTATTTAAAGGACAATTATCTTTAGAAATACATGTTCTTATATTATGATTATTTCCTCCACAACAACTGCATCTGCTTTTAACTAAAGGAATAAGAACTAAAAATAAACAAGAATAAATTAAAACTCTTGAAAAAATCATCTTTTTTTTTTTACGGTTACAATGCTTGAGAGAAAATCCGGATTTGTGTTTTTATAAAATGCGCTTTACGTTACACTGAACTAGTTACAAGTTATACAACATGTTAATATGACAACCCTGATGATCCGGATCCTTGTGTCCTAAAATAAATTTGCGCAACAGACATCTGTTTGTTCCGGGACTGGTACACATTGACGAAAATCGCTGTACCAAGTCCTGATTGTTAATACCGATATTATAATCATTATTGCGAAAACAATTTCGTTTCAGAATACTCTGAATCATAATACTCGCTGAAGATATTTTCCCATGTCCGTATTGTGTTCGGAAAACTTAGATTTTACAACTTTTCCACTTGAATCAATTGCAGTAATTTCAGTAATTAATAATTCGTAAAATGTAGGATGAAGTATATCAATGCTATTTATCAAATAATTTACCAACATCTGGGATCCCTTTCTTCATCAGTTTTTATTATAACATTAATTAATATGAATTATTATCTAACGTACGTAGTTTGCTTTAAGTTATAAGTATGTAATTTAATACTTGATGTCACAATACACTCTTTGTTGTTGAAACATAGATGAGTTTACTGTATACATGCTGGTGTAACTTGGAATATCGCTATATACTACTACTACTATATATCACTTAGTAAAGGGACAAAGAATGTAATATCAGTATAATGAGATTTTTTATTAATTGTGAAAAAATTCATCGATATATGTTAATTATCGGTATCGAGGTTAGACTATATTACTTATAATATAGTACAACAGTTTTTAAGATCCTAGATCGGAAGATAATTTATAATAAATGACATTAATCCAGGCGTAAGAAACTCAAGATAACTGGTTGTATGCATTTTACGTTGTTAGAAGAATTTTTCAATCGGAAAATTAAAGATAATGCGCAGAAATTTGTGTAGTTCATCCGATCGATGATTAGAGCTTAGATCCGGTAAATAAACCTAATGGTTTATTCAGTGAATATCTTAGGATTTATCCGGATTTGCTTAAGAAAACCCGGATATCCTGGGATATGATGTATTGTAAGTAAAAAATATCAATTTTTTAAAGTGGTTTGATATTCATAAAAGAATTTCTAATTTTATCTGAATTATCACGAAAGTATTTGATAGCTTAAGTTACATGGGCCAGACCATTCAGTAATGCAAGAAACTGAATATTATGAATTTATGACTGCTAAGTGTATGTATGTACTTTAAACATGGGGCCCGAAACCGAAACCTCCCGAAACCCTTTAGGTTAAGGTATATACCGAAACTTAGTTTCGGGATGTGCATCTATTTCCCGAATCCCGAATCCCGAATCCCTCCCAAAACTCCCCCGAAACCATATATACCGAAATATAACCGAGACTTACGTATTAATCATGTTATTTATTTTGATTTAATTGTAGGACTCAAGGTTCCTTTTAAGTAACAATAGTGATTACTGGTGTAATCCATTTAGCATTTATAATTAATAATAAAATGAAATTAAACATTCGTAATTTTCAGATTTTAATAAATTAATATTTTGGGTCCGAGTCATTATCTTGGCCAAAAATTATAGATAGTGCTGGCCAAGTCGAGCATAATTCGGGCCAAAACAGTTTCGGGTTTCGGAATTAATTTCGGGTTTCGGGAAAGGTTTCGATTCGTATATTCCGAAACCCGAAACTTTCGGAAATCCACTTGGAGGTTTCGGGTCCCATGTATAATGTACTTCCATGAAACCTGATTTTTGTTTGGCGATTAAACATATTTAAAAAAATAACTTATTTCAATAGGTAATGCTAAATTATGCATTTTAAACGGTTTTGTTTTACTAATATTAATTATTAATTAATTTTAATAAACTTACTAATTTTTATTGATAAAAGAAAACAGTATATAGTAATTATTAGATAAAATTATAGTATAAAAATTGTGAATTAAATTATAAAATGCGATCAATTTTTGCTGGGTATCCTATGAGAATCCGGATTTTATCATCCCGGATTAACATATCCGGACATCCGTCCGGATTTACAACGGATACTACGTTTTCACTTGAATATTCGCACACCTCAGAATAATACACTTATTGCCATTTAGTGGGCTGGTTTGTACATTTTTCTGCTGAGTGATTCTAGAACTGCCAGATTGGGTATTGTAAAAGTGCAATTTCTGGAACAGTGTAGAAGAACTCTTGATCACGTGCTAAAAACTACTAGCAATACTCATTTCATATTTAAGATGCACAGTTATGTAATTTTGAAACTCATTATGGGCTAAAGTATATGTATTTTTAATAATAAAATTAATTCGGAAATTGGGTTTAGTTACCGAATTAATCCCGTGACAAGTTGACGTGTATTTTAAAATCGAAAAAAATTAGTCAGATAATTTTCAATGTATCGGTTTTTTTTTTATTATTGTATCAATAAAAAAAATATTCATTAGGTGAAATACATTGTAATAAAGAAAAAAATAATTATTCAACATCATCGTATTTATCCAACAATAGATTCTGATCCAGCTTTGAACGAGAAATATGCCAAGGTTTCAGAAATGTTTCGATGTGATCGACTTGATCTCCCAAAAATTCATTATTATTGGACTAAATTTCATCGTAAGGATCAACGTAAGCATTAAGAATTGCACGAAGACCTGCAAGAATCTTTCCACGCGCAACCTCGAAGGAATTAAGACCTGAAATGGCGTAATGTGTGGTTGGTTTTGGATCTTGATCAGAAAATATTGCACTGCTAGTAGATCCCAATCCACGTTTTGAATACTTTTTGTATGAGCGCCAAGTTGCCAATACATGGCAAGATAAGGTTCTTTAAATTTTTCTCTATTACCTAGATCACTCTTATCAAAAACATAACGAGGCATCAATTTAGATGTAGTGTCTATTTGAAAATTGGAACCAGTGCTTTTAATATTATGGTTCTTGATTTGAATAATCCAAAATGTAAATTTATTATTATTACGAATAGGTATCAAGAAGTCTGCTCCTTTGTGATTTCGTTTAAGGTTGAATGCTACGCATGTTTCATAGCCTATCTGCACATCTCTTAGAGTTGGGATAGTACAAATGGTAACAAATCTTGTAAAAGAGATATTGGCATCTCTGAAATAATTGTGTTGATCATCATCATCATTAAACATGTTTGTTTTTCCAAATAAGTCGACAAGAAAATCCATAATTTTAATTTCCTCTACAAAAAAATTAATTTCATTATCTTTTATGCGTCTCTTTTGAAGTCTTTGACGAGTCAGTATAAGAATGAGTTCCCCAACTACTACACCATGTTTATCGGATTCTACAATTCCTTGGCCAAGTGCTGATGCAATACGATTCAATATAACATCATTTAAAATTTCATAGGCTGCTTCAGTAATCAATGGTTCTGATGGATAACTGACTAGAACTTTCGTTCTATCTTGTGATATCGCAAGACAGGTTCCAAGGTGGCTGGCAACGAGATTTGAAGCAATATGTACTACCGATGGGGAGATGTTTACAGAGCACAAAGATGCAAGAACAGCTACACTTGTAAGATTCTTATTTTCTTCGTCAATAACATTAAAGTCAATATTTCCTCCTTGTAACTTTGCCATCACAAGTGTCTTGACTTTATTCCATGCATATATTTCATCCATAATATTAGAAGAAGAATCCGTATTCGGAGTAAGATCATTATAGTATGCATCTTTAAAAGCTTTCCAGCATGGTCTTCCTTTAGAAAATAACTTTATAAAATCAAAATTGTCCATATCCGGAAGTTCAGTCAAAGAGTCGAAGCTAATAATGTAGATGAATGGCATGAAAAGCTTATAATCAACGATCGTTTTTATAGTTGGGTCATTTCCTGGAGAAGATGCAAAGTGTGAAACTTGTGATGTAGTGTCTAAAATAACTGAAAACAAGCCTTTTGCACGCCATCTATTTTCTCTAAGTGCACGCCTCCAACATCGAAACAAAGACGTACGCAGATTCTTATTATCACTTTGTAAGAGTGTCCTTCCTTCATCAACACATAACAAGATTTCGATATCAGATTCAGTCTGAAAATTTTCTGTCAAATAATTCCAATTGTTGAATATTACTACCAGTTCTTCTTGCTTGCTTTTTTCGTGCCGATTTGCAGCATCTATTGCTGGTTTCCAAATAGATTCGCCATCATCATTAAGATGGTCTTCCCAAAATTTATCTGGAGCAAGTTCAGTTTCTTTCACTAAGGAGACTGCTTTTGCCAAAAAAATGTTGAACCAATACATTGGATTTGCAGTATTTTCAAGTGATTTGATAAAGTATTCCGCATTAACTGAGGGACGGGGGAAACAATTTCGTCCAATACCTAAGTTTAGATATAGGGTATGAACATTTTTCGCATATTCTCTTATGAGTCTCGATTTGCCATAACCCGAAGATTGTATGATGGTAAATAGGGCATGTAAGTGTTTTCAGAGTGATTGTGGCATAATGTGATATAATTTTCAAAATTTCCAACATAATTTGAATTGTCTTTAAATTCGTGATTGAATGCAGAAAACGCTATTTACCGATGGTTAATAATTTTGACATTTTATTCGGGAGACCTGATGGTCGTAGTTATAATTAGCCAAATTGCATTTTTTTTTTTTTAAAAAAAAAGAAAGAAATTTGCAGTAATACTTACCATCAACTACTACCTCCAATGCATTATTTTTTATATTATATAATTCAGAAAGAGGAGTCATAAAATTTAAAACTTCGCTCCCGCGACGAAGGGTAATAACTCTCTGATCAATGTTTTCAATAATATTTTTCATCCGAATTTGAATTAGTTTTATTAGATCTACTACGTTAAATGATTCCGTATTTTCCAAAGTACTCCGTTCAAAAGAGAAAACTTGATCTTCATAACGGCACCATATTGCTTGACCTATATTACGGTTAAATAAAATGTAAGCAAATCTGCTGTATCTAATAAATATTAGATCAATTTCGAATGATTATAGTTACAACTACCCAAATTGCATTTTTTTTTTTTTTAAAAAAAGAAAGAAAGAAAGAAAGAAATTTGCAGTAATACTTACCATAAACTACTATCTCCAATGCATTATTTTTTATATTATATAATTCAGAAAGAGGAGTTATAGGATTTAAAACTTCGCACCCACGACGAAGGGTAATAACTCTCTGATCAATGTTTTCAATAATATTTTTCATCCGAATTTGAATTAGTTTTATTAGATCTTCTACGATAAATGATTTCATTATTTCCAAAATACTCCGTTTAAAAGAGAAAACTTGATCTTTATAACGGCACCATACTACATTGCGATCAAATAAAATGTAAGCAAATCTTTCATCTTGAACGATTAAATGATACATGTAATTAATAATTTACTATTTAGTATTACTAACTTTCAGTCTTCTTGACTATAATAGGGTTATCTATTGCTATGTTATAATTTGATCTTAATGTATCATAATTGTAATCACAGCTACCAAATAAGACTTCATTCAATTGTACGTAGTCTGTTCCCGTAGAAGGACTTATTTCGAGAGAAATGTTAATTGGGTTCAGATCTTTATAAGTGTCTGTAATTATCTTACGAATGTCTGAAACAGCAGGTTCTTCATCTAAAGAAGGAAGTACTGAAATACGCAATCGAACCGGATCGTGATTTTCGTATTTATACCATAAACTAGTTCTTGGTGGTTTAGTCATCGTATTTGACTATTGAGTATTGACGTATTTTTCAGTTATTTATATAGATAAAAATCTTAGTTATACATCACGCAGTAAAAATCGTAGATAATAATACCGCTATTTATTGAATTGCTACTTTAGAAAGACAATTAGAAAAACCAAAAAAAGCATACTGATTATCATACGTACAATTACGATATGTATTAAATAGTTTGTGTTGTGTTGCAAATTTCCATGATGTTTGATAAAAACTTATTTTCACGTTCTACATATTATATAATATATTGTTAGCGCAATTTGTTATTTTACAATTGAAAAAAAATTAATAATTGTGTTTGTTAATCACATCTTATCCCTGAAAATTGCGCGGCGTGAACGGAAGACATTTAAGTTCAAAACTATTGTTCTGTTCGCACATGTGGCCAATGATCTGGTTGTAAAAAAATCATCCCAACATAAATTTTGTTTAACAATCGATCTGATCCTAAAATTTCATTGGCCATTGCACGCATTTGCACATGTGTTTGTCTATTCGCAAAATATGCATCATTTCGGTGATCAGATTTTCATTAATAGTTTTTTGTTTATTAAAATCTTATTCATGCATTTGCCATTAACTTTTTTTAGATTCTATTTCTTTTTAAAGTACCGTATATATTGTAAATAATATTGTAGTGAAGGATGAAGGCGAAGTATGTATCGAAGTGTATCATTATAATATAATTATTATAATTAGTCCGGAGTGTAACGAAGGACTATATATTTCTATGCAAAGGTCACACAAAATGTCCGTCTGTCCGCCCGCTCAAAAATTGAGTCGATGCGTGATTGGTTCATTTAGTCACATTTGTGCTCCGGACTTAACAACGGTTCTGAACTCCCTAGTTATATTAATTTAGTTGATTAATTAACTTTTACGTAAAAATTACATTTGAAAATCATTAAAATATTAACTATTAATAAACCTTTCCGAACCTAAATAATACATTATAATACCAAACAATGTGATCAAATTGGTAAATGTCACGTGAGCGGAAAAGCTTTGGAACGGTAAAACTTTGTAGCCGGTGTTAATAATATTTTTCTTTGTTCATCATAATGAAATTCGAAACAGTACTAAACCACAGGTATCAAATAATGGTATCAAACATTACAATTCCTTTACGTAAACGTGCTTTTATGGCATGAAATTTAGAATGTCCGTCTCAAATTAATAAAATTGGAAAATAAGTTCGTTACTCCGTATCATAAATTGAACAAATTTGTAACACTGAGGTCACTTGGATTACCAAATTTGCATAATTCAAGGAAGATTCCGGCATTAGATTTAACCATATAGTAAAATTAACGTGGTTAGGTAATTACTAATTAATAAAATATATAAATATTTGGATATTTTATAAAATTTTATTTATTCATTTTTTTTTTTTTAAAAAAAAAAAAAAAAAAAATGTCTCAAATTCGATTGAAACCAAATAATGAATCTACAAATACTTTCATCTTTAATGGGAAAGAATATGAGGTTTCATTTCCTGTTATTAATTTTAATGATAAACAACGAGGAATGAGTTTTCATACTCCTACTCTTGAAGATCATTGGGAAGAACGAACGGATCCAACCGGATCAAAAATTAATACAATAGTTTTACATTGGGATGTTGCCTATACTTCTAGAAAATGTTTTGAAGTATTAATTAATCGAGGTTTATCAGTTCATTTGATGATAGATCGGGATGGAACAGTTTATCAATCTCTAGATTTTGCTAAAAGGGCATGGCAAGCAAGAGGAGTCAATGATGTATCAATTGGAATTGAAATTAATAATCAAGTTTATGTTAATCGACAAGATCCAAATTGGCCTCGTGAAGAAATTTATTCAAGAGATCCAAGATCAGGTGTACCTTATAAACATCTTGATTTTACTAAAATCCAAAAAACTAGAGTTATTCAAGTTGTTGAAGCTTTATGTAAAATTGTTCCAACAATTCCAAGAGTTTTACCTCCCAAAGGAAATGATGGAAAAGTTATTACTAGATTATTAAATACAAATGAAATTAAAGGTGTTGTAGGTCATTTTCATACTTCTATAGAAAAAATTGATCCTGGAGATTCTTTATGGCCTCTTTTATATGATTCCTTCTCTAACCCTCCTCCTAAACAATAATTATTTGCTTATTTATTTATTAAATTATTGATTATTAAATTATTTATTTACTTTATTCTTTAACAATTTGTTCGGTTTAATATATAACGCATTATGATGGCAAGTAATATAACCAATCCAAGTAATGATGCATTAAAAATGTTTCCAAAAACTGAAACAAATAAATGAAATTATTAATAACATATTACTATTAACACATTATTAATAACAAGTTATAATTATACTTACAATAGGTTGGTCCATCACTTTTCGGATAAAGGTTCGATGATATTATACCTACAAATAATAAAAATATGCTTAAATCATATACGTAAAAATGTTAAAAATATTACAAATACTGTAAATACCTGATAGATTTGAAAGAGTGAGAACCATTGCTTGAGCAACCAATCGTTTTTCTTGTGGGAAAGCAAAAATATCTGTTACCCAAGTTAATAAGATTGGTGAAAGACTCCATAATCCTGATGTACATAAAACTGTTGCAAGATAAGATACGATGATATTATGAGAAGTTCCTAAAATTATAAATCCTATTGAACTTATGATAGCAGCTATTGAAAGATGAATTGGTCGTTCTTTAGTTTTATCGGAATGTAAAGCCATTAATAAAGAAAATCCACATGCGAATATATAAGGTGGAACCGTTAAAATTTGACTTTGTAATGTATTATCTATCATTGAATTAACTATTGTTGGTAAATGTAAAGCTATCGAATTTAATACAATTCCACTAAATGTTTTCATTATCATCATATAATAAGTTTTCCAATCCGAAAATGCGAGTAAAATTCCATCTTTTGAATATTCTTCAGATGATCTATTATCTTCTTTATACGGTTCATTTGGAATTTCTAATCGATTTAAAATTAAATTTCTTTCTTGTGTTGTAAGAAATTTGGCTCTTGATGGAAAATCCGGAAGTAAGAAATATGCGATTATTGAAATAATTAATGAACATATTCCTTCAACGAGTAATAACCATCTCCATCCTTCTATTCCAAAGGTTCCATTCATATTTCCTGTAATTATGAACGAAATAAATCCACTAAAAAATTTTTACAAATATAGTTTTAATTAAAAATGATCATGTAATAATTAAAATTTTAAAATTTTTTAAAATTACCCAAATGCTCCTGCAAGAGCTCCTCCACAATAAAAGATTGTAATTCGTGTTGCTAAATCTTCGGAACTATACCACATACTTAACAAGTACATTACTCCTGGTAACATACCTACTTATATATATATAGTATTTATTGTGAGTATAATTTGTTTTTCTTTGAGGAGAAAAAAAGAAAAAAAAAAATTACCAACCAGCTTCTGTTAAACCTAAAAATAAACGCGTAAAGCATAATTCTTCAAAATTTTTAACGGTAGCCATACAACATGTTGTAATGGACCATAATAACATAATAAATGGAATCCATACGGATGGTGTAAATTTATGCAATAGCTAAAAAGAAAACAAAAAATTAACAAAGAATTTACAGTAAATATTCAAAATCACATTTGTCAAGATATTTACGAGATTTGATGGAATTTTCATTGCCACTTCTCCCACAAAAAACATTGCGAGAACAATTTGAAATTGTTGATCGTTCAAATTTAAATCTTTTTCAATTCCTGCAAGTCGAGCGTTACCAATATTACTTCGATCCAAACAAGCGACGAAAAAAGAAGCGAAAATTATAGGTAATAATCTTAAATCTATTTTTCTTAATAATTTTCTTTCGAATTTAATCCGATCGGTGATTTCCATAACGACAAGGTCATCACAACTTTCCGTAGATTCACAATCAATATCATAACCAATATCTTGTATTAATTTTTCTTGTTCCATCATATATAATATTTTTTATATTTAATTCTTGTAAAAAAAAAAAAAAAAAAGAAAAAGAAAAAGAAATGAAATTATCATTTAATTCAAACTTTGCTACATTCGGTATTTTTTTTTCTTTGCTAGCATTTATAATTTATAAACTCTAATTTTTTTTTTTTTTTTACACCTGTACTGCGGACTTATGCCGAATCGTATGATCTTGACGCATGTCTGAGAAAAATGGTACGATTTTTTTTAATAAAACATATTTAATAATATGGTCGTACAAATCAACGAATCAATTATTTTTAGTAAACCAAAAAAAGATTTTTCTCAAAAAAGGTAATTCGGTTTTACTCAGATTTTTTTAATTTTTTTTTTTTTCTCCTCGAATTCGAAGTTGTACTAATTAATCTTAAACACAATAATATTTCACAATATCTGTTCAACTGCTAGTAATCGACATGATCGACAAAAAAAGCACTTAAAAAAGAATTCTAAGTGTCATATTATTATTTTACAGACAGTCTTCCAAAATATATTATACTCTATCATGAAAGCAATTGGTGAAGAAATTGGAAAAAAACATCGAAAACATCATCATACGTTGAATAATCATACGTTAAATCGCCATGCGCTGAAATTACCATGCGTTGAAATGTTGAATGGTAACGAAACGCTAGGTTTAATTTCTTTCTCGACGGTCATTCTCGACGGCCAAACTGATAAACGATTCAATTATAATTTTTCTAGAAAATTGATAAAGATTTGTTTTTCAAAATAAAAAACAAAAACTTTTCATATGTGATCATGATGAAACAAAAATTACTTTATGACCCCATGACCAGGGGTTTGATGTCGTATGATGCAATTTAATTTCTAAGCAAAATTTCCTAACCTACAAACATAATTATTATACCTTTATGTGTCCCAATATTGGATCATCATCAAAAGATCACTTTCAATAATGAGTAAATAAATCGTTAATTGGAATTTTTTTTTTGAAAAAAAAAAAAAAAAAATACGATCATCGTCTTTATTATCGTACGTTAATTACATGAATAAATCGATCAATTCAAATGCTTATCTTTATTGTTGGGGGGACATTTCAATTAACAAATGAGCTAGTTTTATATTATTCAGTTCTTTGTCGTTAAAAATGGTTTTGATGAGAAGTTAAGAATTTCCCCTAAAATTTCTAAAATTATTAACAGTATATCATATAAAAAAAGCAAAATTTATTATTGATCACCGTTACAAAAGACCTTTAAGTTGATTGTCACATGGTCAAACATTGTAGTGCATGAAAGAACTCCCCAGTGTTGGCGTATTAATAAAAGTAACAAAGGTAGGAAAATCATTGTCGCAATTAATATTGTACATCGAGAAAAAAAATGGAGTATTTTTTTAAAAATAAAGTAAATTTCTTTGGTAAATTACAAAATTTACCATTTATAATAAATATTGTAAAAGAATAGTAATCTAAATTAAATAATAAATTATCTTACTTTATTATTATTATTATTATTTATTCTTATTATTAATCATTAAAAAAAGTTCTAAGAATAAAAAAAAGTATAGCAAAAGATCATTCGTGTTTATTAAAATGGTCTTTTTTAATTGGCGTAAAAGATTGAAACAAGTGAAAAAAAAAAACTATTTCGAATACTATTAATAGTTATTAAAGATTTTCCTTGCGTAATTCTTTTAATCGGGAATGGTACAATATAATTAAAGAAGAGAAAAAAAAATTGGTAGATAAAAGGAAACAAAAAAGTCAATTAAGTGGGTAAAAGCCACAATACACTGCGCCGAATTTTAATTAATACCATAAATATATAAGCATCATAATATAACAGGACGTATGAAATTACTTCATTAAAAATATATTGAACCATATATGTGGTAGGGATTTATGTCGATCTCATCCGAATAGCCGAACAATAGTCGAAATTATTATCGGGGAATTAATATATATTTCAATTTTATTAGCATATTCGCATTTTCCGTTATCCTCTGTAAGATATGATACAATTTTTAACCAATTCTAATAAGAAGCTTCCGAGTTTTGTCATTTACGATAATAGAAAAAAAAAAAAAATTCAAATCGTGCTTGCAGATCTTTGGAAAGTTAACACACATACATATGTTTTTTATTTTTAAAGTTGTTTATTACACTTTGTTGACATAACAAGGAAAATTCTCATTAGAAGATTAATGGTTAAAAATCTAATCAACTTTTTTTTAGATCATTTCTTACAACGAGAAATAAGGCCATCAAAAAATACCATGGTTCGAGCATTATTTTGCAGCTGTGAAACGAGGAAAAAAGGGAAAGTGGCAATTGCCACATCGTACAGCAACTTTTCTATGCATTTTTGCTAATCTTTCCCCCCGATATTAGATATCATCTATAATTGTACAAATTGCATTAAAAAATGATCCATAAATGGTAATTTTTTTTTTTTTCCGTTATTTTTTATTCCAGAGTGGCGTGATAATTTTTTTAAAGAAAAAGATTAGTTGATTCTCTCATTAAAATTTTACCCAAAGTAGAAAATAATAAAAAAATCATTCGGAGTTGTTGCTTATTTTCCTAGTAAAGGTTATTTACCTGAAAATTATTAATCTTTCGTTGTTAAAAAAATAAAAAATTTAATTAATTTTTAATAAAAAAAAAATTGCTTACATAAAGTCATAAATGGTCATTGTAATTTCATCTACCATTCATTCTCATGCTTTAAAAAACTTTCCCCCTTTTTTGTTTAATTCTTTGTTATAACAAGCACATCCAAAAAAAATCAGATCATATTTTATCTCAAAAAATTGCTTTAATTTTTATTGGTTAAAATTTTTTTTTTTTTTGCCAAGTTTCTTTTTTTTTCTTTTTTTTTTTTGAGTCGAATAAATATGATCAGATTCCTATTGTATTTTTTTTTTTTTTTTATTTTCCGTATTATTAAAAAAAATCATGGTTGACATGCTGTCATGCGATTAAAAAAAATTAATTTTATTTTTATCCATTACGGAGTGCATTTTAATTGGTCCTCAAATAATCATGCATATTGTTTATATTTTTTATCGTTTCAATTTATTCTTTTACCTGGATCTCATCCGATTTACAAATATGTAATTTTTTTTTTATACATATTACTTTAATTAAATCTAAATTTAGATTTACTCCTCATACCACCCGAAATTTTTTTTCCGTGAGAATCTTGTTGTCTCCGTATATCAATTATTATTTATATTAAACCACTAATTATTTCTTATGATCCAAAACTTTATAAATACCCAATGTAACATTCACTAAATTTCTAACTTCTTCTTTGACATTTATTTAGCCCTTTGAATAAAAACAAAAAAAAAAATTTTTTTTTCAATATATACAAAGCTCTTTTGCTATTCAAGTAAAAAAAAAAAATTTTATAGAAATTATTTTCACTTTTTTTTTTTTACCTTGGTTCAAATTTGCTGATACGAACTTTGCGTATTTTACACGAGCGATTAGATTTTCAAAAATCTCTTCAATTGTCAGTGTCAAAGAAAAGTTATCAACGATATATCAAAAACGAAACGTTTCTAAAAAAAAAAAAAAAAAATTTTCAAAAAAAACACAATTATTATTATTTTTTTTCATTGAACGAACATTTTTTTTATTTTAATATTTTTACGTATAAATTATTTTTTAAGATATTTTTATTAAGGTTTTTTATTATATATACTATTTTTTTTTTTATTTTTTCTTCGAAAAAAAGAAAAAAAATAATAATTATGAAGTACAATAATTTATTATTCATCATAAACGTTTTGGTAACGCTCTCGTTCGTTGCTAATAATAATATTATCATTGATGCTGCTGTTCCACTAATATCAAGAGATGTTTCCAACGCTACTAATGAAGCTACTGATGGAAAATGGGAATTCGTTGGAAAGTAAGTACACAAACAAAAAAAAAAAAAAAATTTTAAAACTTATCAAATTTATCTATGCACCTTATTTGGTAATTACTCACAAATTTTTAATTAAAACAAAATAGAACCGGTGTATCTGCTATGCATATGACCCTTATTCGACCAACAAAAGTTTTAATTATTGATAAAGGTAAATAAATATGATCTACATTATGGTTTCACATTTATATTATTATAAGTATATATATTATATATTATATAATTTATATTATGTCTATATTAATATTATAATATATATATATACATAATATAATATTATATCCTATTATATTATTTATAATATTATTATTCATTTGACTTTGTTTATTTTGATTTTGTTTTACTAATTTATTATTTTCTTTTATTTTATTTTTACGCCAACCTTATTAGCCGGTATAAACCCAGAAGCTTTGATATCAAATGGAAGATATGCTTATTCGACACTTTACGATTTGACAACAAATACGTATCGTGTATTGAGTTTACATACAAATACGTTTTGTTCGGCTGGTGCTTATTTGGCCAATGGAACAATGGTGGAAACTGGTGGTGCTGAAGATACGGCCGGTGAAAAGAATGGTTTTCAATCGGTTCGTTTGATTAATGGTTGTGATGATGATAGTTGTGATTGGTTAGAATACCCTTATGAATTGGACTCGGCTAGATGGTATAATACTATGACTACTTTACCTGATGGTCGTGCTTTTAATCTTGGTGGTTCAATAAGAGCTTGTGCTATAAATAGAAAAGATATTGAAAATCCTACTTTCGAATTTTATCCAAAAGAACATGAAAAAGGTCAAAAGATTCAATTTTTGGAAGATTCTTTCCCTTTTAATCTTTATCCTACCGTTATAGTTTTACCTGGTCCAAAAGGTCAAACTTGGTTATTCTTGGCTGCTAATAAGAAAGCTCAAATTTGGGATTATGAATCTAAAGAAATTGTCAGACATTTACCCGATATACCAGGTGGTCCTCGTACTTATCCTCTTACTGGTACTGGTGCTTTGATTCCTTTATCTTACAAAAATAATTATAAAGCTGAAATCATTGTTTGTGGTGGTGGTACTGATATGAAAGATCGTGATGCTCCTGCTGAAAACACTTGTGAAAGAATTGATCTTACAGATAAAAATCCACAATGGGATGAAGATGAATTCGGACCAAATATGCCAACTGGTCGTTTAATGCCTGATGTTATTCATTTACCTGATGGTAAATTATTATATGTTAATGGTGCTGGAACTGGTATGGCAGGTTGGGATAAAAAAGCCACAAGAAAAACTCCAAGACTTCATACTGCTGGTAAACCAACAAAGAATCCTCTTTTATATGATCCTCATGCACAGAAAGGTTCCCGATGGAGTAAATTCGCTGAAGATCCAATCATTAGAGTTTATCATTCATCTGCTACTTTGGTTCCTGATGGTACAGTTTTCGTTGCTGGTAGTAATCCAAACAGATATTATTGTGGTATAGATCAATGTGAACATCCAACTGATCATAGAGCTGAAAAATTCTATCCACCTTACTTATTAAACGGAGTACCTAGACCTTCAATTTCAAAAGTTGCAGGACAAAGTAATCTTAATGATGTTGATGCAGTTCCAGTTAATTATGGACAAAGAGTTCCCGTAGAAATTGATTTAGATTCTCCAACTGCACAATTTACCGCTTCAATATCACATATGGGATTCGTAACACATTCACAACACATGTCCGCTAGAGTTGTCGAATTAAAAGTTGAAAATGTGAAAAAATCAGATACAGGTTATACAATGGACGTCATATTACCACCACATTCAAATATTTTCCCACCAGGAAGACACAACTATTTATTTGTTCTAAATAAAGGTACACCATGCAAAACCGCCATTGAATTAAATTTAGAAGTAGAAAAATAATTAGAGAATGTTTGAAAAAAAAAAACATTTTTTTGATTTAATCTTTTTTTTTTTTTCTTGTTAAATAATTTGTTTTTTTTCTGTATTTTACACTTTTGCATACTTTTTGCATAATTTTCATCTCTAGAATTTTTTGAACAATTTATTCATTGGTTAATTACCTAATAGCTACGTAATTTAATTTCTGGGTGTTTTATCGTGTAAATCATAGAAGCATTTTTTTTTTTTTTAGATAGCATTAATTAAGTAATATTATAATTATTATTATTAGTTATTATTAGTTTATGATCGATGATATGTTATTATTTTTAATTTTTTTTTCTTTCAAAATTTCTTTTATTTAGAGAAAAAAAAAAAAGCATAAAAAAAAAATTACACATAAAACACTTTAAAAAAATAACAAAAAACAATTTTTTTTTTAACTAGTTAATACTATTTCTTTTTTAGTTCGAATTTTTTTTTTCAATGTATTCTCAGCTGTGAAACAATTCAATAAATTATTTCAAGAAAAAAAAAAAAAATCAATTGATTAAAAAAAAAAAAAAAAAATTATTTTTTCTTTTTCAAATTCGTTTTTTCACCCGAATGGGCAAAACCGAAACGGCGAAACACCCGAATCTATAATTAATTAGTTCTTACCAAATTTGTCATAAAAGATCCATAAACATAAATGTCGTACGACATTTATCTTCTTTAACATGCGAGAAAATCATCAATCCATATGGTTCGCAATTTTATAACTTTTTTTAAAGTTGATTTTCATAACCATTTAGTGAAACAAGGTACAGACCAGTCATATTCGGATTAATAAATTAATAATTTATTACACAAATCCGTTTAAAAAAAAAAAAAAATATGAGAAAGAAAGAAAAAAATTTTTTTCTTTCTTAGAATTCCCTCATCATCTCTTTTTGTAATTAAATTTTGCGTCTTTGTTTATACAAAATTAAATTAAATAGTACTTTAATTAGCTTTAATTAGTATATTTAATAGTAAACACGAAGATTACATCGATTGTTTGATAAAAAAAAAAAAAAAAAATTGTTCCACAATAATAAAATTTAAAAAAAAAAAAATAAATAAAATAAATAAAATATTCTTTTTCATATTTATCTTTTTTTAGTTAAAACCGATGTAAAAAATTTTCTTTAACTAAACTTATTCAAGATATACTAAAAATGGGGGGAAGGAAAGGAAAAGATCATTTTAGAAAAAAAAAAAAAAAAAATTTTTTTTTTTTTTTTTTTCCTAACATAAAATATATTTTTTCATTGAAATCGTCATAAAAAACCACGTTATTTTTGTAAATCTTCCATATCCCGATTTGGTTTCGATCATACTTGTATGATTTACCCTTTTTAAAATAAAAAAAATTCTCATGCCCTTTGTCGATATAAATCGTTAGATTAATCATTAATAGGAGGTTTTGTTTTATACGTAATACGAATATGTATGTTACCCGATATAACTCCCTAGAAAATTCAGAAATTTTTTTATGGGTAAGAAATGGAATAAAAAAAGAAGGTTGTGCCACCATAACTCGGGTCAACAGCCTCACAAGGTTGAAAACCGACAAATTTTCCTATTATCTATTTTATATCAATGATTTGTTTGGATACGGGTTAATAAACGGATAATAAACAAATTATTATGATATTGCTTTAAAAGGTAGGTAATTTTTGTATAAATAGATTTAACGTTTTTGGATTTATTTGTTTATTTATAATTGCTTAATTAAGGATGGTTTGAAAAATATTACAAAGGATCAAAAAGGAATGAAAAAAAAAATGTAAACAATTCGATATCGAAAACCTAATGAAATAGTAATTATTATTATAATATATTTTTTCTAAATGGGTCTGAACCTAAAAGTCAAAAAAAAAAAATCAAAGGAAAAATAAATAAAAATGCATGTAATAAAACATGTTTATTGTTTAATCGGAAGATTCGGGAATAATAAAAAATGAGAAAGAAAGGAAGAAAGAATTTGTTTTTTAAAAAGACAATAATGTCACGTGATGGTATTACCGCAAGTGTCCGGAATGTCTGCGCATTTCTGCGTATTGACGCAGCTGACGCATGCTACGCAGGTCACACGGGTTACGCAGCAAATACAATCTCGATAATCTTCGTTGTAACGGTGTTTGATAAACCTGAAACCTTTCAAGAAACACTTTCACAATAGCTTTAACTTTTCAAGGAACATTTTCAACAATAGCTTTATTGACTTTATTGGACTTATTTGGTTTAATTGGTTCGTCTTTTTGGATCATATATAACGAATCTATTTACAAAGTGTGACGACATGACGGGGAGTCAGGAATACCATGATTTAATCCTAACAAGTAAATTTTTTAAAGTTTTTCTCTCCTCGACAACTTATTGCACATATTGCATATTGGAGTATTGTAATTGTTGCAATTTGTCGTTTCATATTCAAAACCAACAAAAAAAAAAAAAAAATTCCATATATGTATAAGAATGTTAGATAACGATAACTTTAAAAGCTTTATCGGCTTTTCCGCCAATTAATCAAACAAAACAATCAAAATGTATACAATTATCGGTAATATATCAGTTATTATTCTTTTTTTTTTTTCACATTATTCGTGGTATAACCACAAGGCTAAAACATGTTGATCATCAAGTTGTACACTTATATAGTAACAGAGCGTCAGTGGAGGCTGAAACGAGAAAATTCTTGGCAAAAATTTCGCCAAAAACTTTTTCCACACCTTGTCACACTTTTATTAATATTACATAATAGCATATTTTTATTTTTTGTTTTTCTACTTCTTGGGAAGGGGAGGAAGTAAAATATACAGTATGAATTGGTCATAATACTTGATGAAGATCATGATAAAAATAATTTTTACTTAATTGTTATCGTTTGAGAAAGGACGAAAGTAATATACGAGAAAACGTTAGAAATAAAGATCGTAATAAAAATATTTTTTTTTTGTATGATATTTACTTAATTGTTCTAAACTCTGTCCATTTCTTGGAAAGAAGGGGGAAGGGGTATTTTTTTTTTAATTATACAGGATGGATTCTAGTACTTAATTGTGTTCATAATATTATATCATATATAAAAAATCAGTTAATTTTGATTGCAGTAATTCTTGGCATATCTTAATATCTTATCATGATGTGAAATTAATAATTACGGTAATATTAAAAATTAGATTATGTCAACTCTTTTCGTATTCGTTACTGTAATTCGGGTTACATTTTACGAACGTTACCGAATCTGTCCATCCAATAAATGTAGCGTGGTTTGGTGCAACTTTAGTTTTGGCTGGAGTTACCATAAATTCGATCAGAGTAAATATCACAAATTTTTTTTTTTTTTTGATTTGAAATCCCGATCCACTTAAACGTATTTTATTATGTAAAGTATGAAGAGTATGAAGATCGTGAGATAAAATGCGTCCATACTTTAAAAAAAAAAAACTAGCAAAACAGGTCAAAGAAAAAGTGTGACCGTACGATTGAATCTTCTGGTTCGTGACACCCAGTTTCTTTGTTTATTTAGGATTCAATTAAAAATTGATTATTCGTATGTTATCTAATTAATAAATAACTTGTACGATTTTTACTTATTGATTTGATTATAAATATTTAATAAACCATTTCATTAATTTCATAATTCATAATTCCGATAAAAATTCATAAACCTTTTTTGTGTGATACAAATAATGTGAACACCTCATTAAATGAAAGAATTGATGAAAAAAAGGTCTTAATTCATGATGATTAACAAATTAATTGAAAAAAATGGATTAACTCCGATACATAATTTAATTCTGACATAAATATTTTTATTATTATTTCCAAAAAAAAAAAATAAAATAAATAAATTTTTTCGGGCTAACCGAACCGATTTTTAAAAAATTTATACGATGTATTATTTAATTGTAACAAAAAAATATATATATATATGTCTTGCAATAAAATTAATTAAAAATAAATATATTCATTATCATCATTTTGTTTCATAAATAAATTATCAAGTTTGTAAATATTATTTTATTTTTTAAGAAAAAAAAAACAAAAGGTTATGCACTGTACTTCAATTATTATTTCGGTAAAGAAGGAATCCGAGGAATAAATTTTGTTATGGTGTAACGAATATTAACAAACATAACTTTGATTTATTATTTATTATGTCCGGAGTAAACTCGGACTTTTTTTTTCTATCTTCATAATTGGATTAGTGATTCGTGTGACCATAATTTAATTTGAAAAAAACTCCTAAAAAGAAATAAAATTATTACCTTTTAAAATGATAAGAATCACTCATTCGAATCGACTTATTTGTTTAACTGGAATTGGACGTACCAATTTTTCAATAAAGTTTAAATGTAGAACTATATCTGATATCCAATCGTCCAATAAAGTCCAATAAAGACATGCAATTCTCCGATTAAATTTTGTAGTGCTGTATATTGCAATTATTTTAAACTTTTACATACAAAAGTTATCCTATTTTTTAATTAAAAAAAAAAAAAAAAGATTAAGAAATGATATGGGATAGGATAAGAAAAACCCATTGAGAGAAGGATAATTCTAAAGACCCCTATAGAAAAAAAATGTTCAGAATTTGCATTGATAGATATGTCCAGAAAATGTGAAGTTATCTGGATAACGAGGACAAATTCCGGACAAATTATTGAATTTCTTCATTGACCAAGGCCAATAATAACAATAATATAAGACCAATGATAATAGATATAATTTTTCTTAAAGAAAATTCGATGAATGAAGCAAATATGCATTAGTCGAGACTTTACTAGGAAGCAAAGACAAAACTTGTTGAAAAATTCTACCATAAAGCAGCATATCAGTTGGCTGGCAATAAGTCAATTATCCAATGAATTGTTGCTATGTAGTACCAAATTGCTAATACAATTAACACGGTACCAAATGATCCAATTTGATAAAAGTAACCGATTAAAGTAGTGGAATATAAAGTAACAATAAACAATAATGATCACATGTATTCTCGGAACAAATAGAAAAAGAGGAAGTAATATGGCAAAATATCCCAGTTAAATATTTGTAATATTAGACTTAAGATATAAATCTTAAAATAAGACTAAAGAAGAAAAAGCGTAAAGAATGGAGGAATCAATTATATCATTATATAATTGGACGACTATTTCTTGGAATTTGCCGTTTTAATGCTGGTAAAAATTATTAGTTGTAAGATTATCTCGATCACGTGAATTTCAGTGCAGTTATCCTCAACCAGAAATCTTACCTGTTATAAAACCTCTTATAATGATATTTATAGTACTTACAAAAGACTGTAATTGAAAATATTTCTGAGAGATTATGAGGACTGATTTATGAGTGGCTCTATCTAACGTGTAAAATAATTATCTGCTTCTGTTTTAAAGTAATGAAATCAGTCAGATTGTTAGCACTTAATGGCTTACTATTTTTTTTAGTTAAAAGAATTATTAATAAAGTCTTCTTTTAAAAAACTTCAGTCCTTAACTCGTGAAAAATTTAAATCTATTTATTGGTTAGTCTATTAGGATCATGCTGATTTTGACGGACCGATATCTTTTGGCTAAATAGTAAATACCTAAATATATTTCAACAATCCTATTTATGAAATTGTAATTGGCTCAAATTATGTCGATCAAGACGTGCTTGAGCAACGCTACGCTATAAATACACGCGTATAATTAAAAAAAATAAAACAATTTTAATATATTGAACAAAAATCAGTAATGACTTTGACAGGCCTTCGATACTACAATTGACCTTAATAAAGAAGCATTTATTAAATTGATAACTTCGAGGCTCAATTTAAGAAGTACTAATAATAAGTCATTATTATTTCTATGACATAATCAGTGAATAATATACTTTAAATTTCTTTGTCAATATACCAAGGAACTCAAATGTGAACACAACACCGGTTAAATATACGCAACAAACTTAAAATATAATTCCATAAAATTACCGTACAATTAATTACTGATTAAATTCATAAATTGGAAAATAACCATTCTGAATTACTCTTCATGGTTTCTCATTACTTGTAAAATTTAATAATGAATACGGGAAAGAATATTAAATATCAAAACCGATTTCTCTAGTAATATATCCTATGAATAAGAAAAATACATCAGATTGTAAATTTAAATATTGTTATTTATTATCTGTTATATATTAACTTACCATCATCTTTAGATTGTTTAGAATTTATATCGATATCAAATTTAAGTTCTTTTGTAACGTAATCTAAATGAAAATAGTTGATTTTTTAAAAAGTACTATAAGAACTATAAAAAACAGTTACAATTTACCATTGTTTTCGTCTTCAATTTGTTTAATCTTTTTATTATTTGTACCTAAAAATTATATTTTTACACTAATAAACATTTGTTTTTACGTCAAAATAAAATTTTTTTTTCCGTACCGTTATCAGATTTGTTTCCAAATTGATTATCTCCAAGCTTTCTTTTATCTAAAAAAAATTATATAATTTATTAATAATTTAAACGAAATAAAATGAAATGTTATGCCAAATAAACCAAATGATTACTATTAGAATTCCTTTGATAAAAATTAAATTGATCTAAAAATGTGTCGAAAGTTAATATAATTAACTTTATATTATGAAAAAAAAAATACAATTAGGAATTAAAATTACCAGGTTCTGAAATAATGGATTGACTTCTTAAGCTTCTTGTAGAAGCTGCGGATTTTATCATACCACTTAAATATCTACTCTTATATATGGCACTAGGATTATTTGCTACAGGCCCGATATCTGATGATCTTATTATCTCTGTATGAGAACATATAGTGTTTTCATTTTCAGTTATTACGCCAAATTTTTTTAATACTTCATCCGCTGTTGGCCTTTTATCAGGATCAGGATGCCAGCATTCTTTCATTAAATCAATATAACCATTAGGTGCATTTGTAACAATTGGTGGACGTAAACCATCACATATTTCAATTATAAGTTCAATATTATGATTTCTATCCCAAAAAGGTCTTCTTCCTACCATTAGCTCCCACATAATCATTCCAAAACTATATATATCTGAAGCTTCGGTATACTTTTTTCCTTGTAAAACCTCTGGTGCAACATAAGGAATTATGCCGTAATTTCCTCTTCATTATCTGTTAATTCAGTTGTTAATTCAGTTGCTGATTTACTTGATCCTAAATCACATATTTTTGCATTCCATGGTTTATCAATGGATGGATTTAAAAGAATATTTCCACTATGTAAATCTCGATGTATAATCTTTACATCATGAATTTTAGAAAGCCCATTTATAATTTCATACAAACTATCCATCTTGTCATACCAACTAATGTCGTAAAAATCTTTGGTTATATAACGTGTCAAATCCGATTTATAATATGGCATAATAAATATAAGATCTTGAGTAACAGGATCTTGAGTAATGCCATAATATACATTAACATAACCATCATGAATGTCGTCAATCTTACTTCCTTCATTTAATGAATAATGATAAAACATCTTGAGCTGAAATAAAAATTCATTAATTAAAAATTATTAATCTTTACATTTGAAATCAATTAATAAAATTAATATGGAGTATTTACTTCATTTAGCTCTTTTGAGGTAATATTTTTAGAATCGGTAAGCTTTTTAAGAGCAACTGTTTTATGACTACCTCGTAGGGAATAATCTAGAGCACCAATATACGAAATTTTACAATCAATCCAAGTAGCTTTATAAATTTTACTAAAACCACCTTCACCAATAAATTCTATATTTATGAATTTGTCATAAGGAACAAACATCATTTTTCCATTATTCTTGTTAGGATAATTAGTTTGAGTATATCTGATAAAATCGTCGATAACTTTATTTCCACTTTGTATAATTCTTTTTTTTGCATGGAAACAAGTATAACAAATCTGATGATTTTCGATTGAAGGTATTCTAATTTTATTACATTCACTACACTTCTTTCTTTTGCGCTTTAATTTAATTGTTGTCTGTGTTGATTGACTTGAAAGTGCGTCATTGGATAATAAAGAATCAATTTTATGTTTAATATTTATAGATTTTTCCATGACGAAGTTAAAAATTTTTAAAATTTTTGAGCATTATAAACGTCTATTATAAATATTTCCAAATTTTATATGCAATTCCGATAGAATTTCTTAAATGTCGATCATCAAGTTCTAATATGCAGTTAAAATATTTCCCAATTGTTGTTATCTGTTGGGTGATACGAAATAGAATTAAATTCTGGAAGAAAAAATTTTTTTTTCTTTTTTATGTGTAAACTTTTGAATAATTTATTTTTACGTATAACATTAAACATGTTTTAAAGAATGTTTTAAATTTTTCTCTTAATATTTTATTAAGTGAATTAATTGTCTTTATTTCTTCCTCGGCTTTATACAATTAAATAAAATAGAATCTAATTTCTTGGAGGATGGAATCATTCTTAAGTCTTAACGTTAATGGCATCCTTACTTTGTATAAATTCGACATTGCGAGTCTAGAAGCAAACTTTGGAAATTAATGTTCGAAACTTTTCTAGTAAATTATAATTTAAACAAACATGGGTCTGAGAAAGTTTTGAGTTTCGGTATCCGAAATCTAACCGGAAAATTCACTCATATCAATTACATTTCTAATTGTTATTATACTCGTCATGTTGAAGAACACAAAATCGATGATTATAATGAAATATAAAATACGTACAGTACCTACAAATGTAATAAAATTTTAAATTTCTCTTCTTGATGGAACTTCTAATTTCATTATCTGTTAGGTGATACAATGTAGAATGAAATTTTGGAAGAAAATTTTTTGTGTAATTGTTGATCATGTATAACATTACCTGAATCGATTTTCCTATTGTCTTAAATATTTTGTTCCCACAATTTTACACAAGTTGTTTTTTTTTGGAAATTACAAAATACAAATCATTTTTAACTTTAACGTCATCACTATCTTGTAGAAATTCGATATCATGAATCTGGAATGACTTTGGAGATTAACGTCCTGAACTTTTCTATCATATAAAAACGATAACTTACGAGGACGATAATAGAACATTTGAATATAATATGATCGATTAAATACAGTATGATCAAGCATTCAAACAAGTTTTTTTTTTTTTTGATTATCGATCAACTTGTTCTTATTTTTAACTCCCATATATTTAGAATATCATAACTTATACTAGTTATAGTATTAATTATATTATATCGGTAAAAATACCTCAAAGCAATTAACCTTCCCTTTTAAGAATAAAAAGATTCGTTTAATTTTGGTAGAATCACACAAGGTATTTTTAAACAATGCAATAAATAAATTCAATTGAAAAAATTTTATTTAATCTGATCCATCATCGTATAATATAATACTTCAAACGAAACCTTTGACGTGCCATTCTAACCTTTAAACATGTTCTTTGTAAATTTGATAGTAACTCCATGTCTTCAAAAACGCAATAGACAAATATTATAATAATTTTTACCGTTAAATTAGAATATTGGTAAAGGTTTTTAAATCTACTAATGGGACTAATAACCAATTTCTCTGATAAAATATCGTTTACGGAATAATTTCAATGTACCTGCGCTTTAATTCAATTTGTCTGTTAGTTAATATTTGTAAAAAAGTCATATCCATCCATATAAAATACTTTTTCTCATAATAATTTTTTATTTTATTATACTATGTAATTTCCGATAGAAATTTCTTTTAATATACAGTACAAATATATAACTTAGTCGCAAGTATTTGAATAATCTAAATTTCTTTGTATTTAATATTACTTATCAGATAACTGAAATTTTTCAATTCGAATTTAACACGTAACGCAAAATATTAATTGGTTTATACTTCATTTAAATTGTACGTAGCATTTATAAGTAAAGTATATCAGATTATTTAATAATCTATTTTTATTCATTTAAAAATTATAACTTGTAATAATTATATGAAAATAATAATAATATGGTTAAACTACTAAATAAATTTGGAAATTCAAAACATCTTCAAAAAGTATTAATATCAAAATGGATTTCACTAGTAATATATTCTATAAAGAAGAAACATATATTAGATTGTAAATTTAAATATTGTTATATACTATACATTAACTTACCGTCATTATTAGATTGTTTAGAGTTTATATCGATATCAAATTCAAGTTCTTTTGTAACGTAATCTAAATGAAAAATAGTTAATTTTTAAAAAATACTGTAAGAACTATAAAAACAGTTACAATTTACCATTGTTTTCGACTTTAATTTGTTTAGTCTTTTTATTATTTGTACCTAAAAATTATATTTTTACATTAATAAACATTTGTTTTTACGTCATAACAAAAATTTTTTTTTCCGTACCGTTATCAAATCTGTTTCTGAATTGATTATCTCCAAGCTTTCTTTTATCTAAAAAAAATTATATAATTTATTAATAATTCAAATGAAATGAAATGAAATGTTATACCAAATAAACCAAATGATTACTATTAGAATTCCTTTGATAAAAATTAAATTGATCTAAAAAAGTGATCGAAAGTTAAAATAATTAATTTATATTATGAAAAAAAAAAAAAAAATACAATTAGGAATTAAAATTACCAGGTTCTGAAATAATGGATTTACTTCTTAAACTTCTTGTAGATGCTGCAGATTTTATCATACCACTTAAATATCTACTTTTATATATGGCGTCAGGATTGTTTGTTGTCACGGGTCCAATATCTGATGATTTTATAATTTTTGTCTTATTATTCCATTCATTATTAAGTATGTCATTAATTTTTTCTAATACTTCATCAGCCGTTGGCCTCTTTTCTGGATCAGAATGCCAGCATTCTTTCATTAAATCAATGTAACCTTTAGGTGCATTTGTAATAATTGGTGGACGTAAACCATCACATATTTCAATTATAAGTTCAGTATCATGTTTTCTATCCCAAAAAGGTCTTCTTCCTACCATTACTTCCCACATAATCATTCCAAAACTATATATATCTGAAGCTTCAGTATACTTTTTTCCTTGTAAAACCTCTGGTGCAACATAAGGAATTATGCCATAAATCTCCTCTTCATTATCTGTTGTTGATTCAGTTGCTGATTTACTTGTTCCTAAATCACATATTTTTGCATTCAAAAACAAATTTAAAAGAATATTTCCACTATGTAAATCTCGATGTATAATCTTTGCATCATGAATTTTAGAAAGCCCATTTATAATTTTATACAAATTATACATCTTATCATACCAATCAATATTATAAAAATCTTTAGTTATATAACGTGTCAAATCCAATTCATAATATGGCATAATAAATATAAGATCTTGAGTAACAGGATCTTGAGTAACGCCATAATATACATTAACATAACTATTATGAATGTCGTCAATATTACTTCCTTCATTTAAAGAATAATGATAAAACATCTTGAGCTGAAATAAAAATTCATTAATTAAAAATTATTAATCTTTACATTTGAAATCCATTAATAAAATTAATATGGAATACTTACCTCATTTAGTTCTTTTGAAGTGATATTTTTAGAATTGTTAAGCTTTTTAAGAGCAACTGTTTCATAAATTTTACAATCATCCCAAATAGCTTTATAAATTTTACTAAAACCACCTTCACCAATAAATTCTATATTTATGAATTTGTCATAAGGAACAAACATCATTTTTCCATTATTCTTGTTAGGATAATTAGTTTGAGTATATCTGATAAAATCGTCGATAACTTTATTTCCACTTTGTATAATTCTTTTTTTTGCATGGAAACAAGTATAACAAATCTGATGATTTTCGATTGAAGGTATTCTAATTTTATTACATTCACTACACTTCTTTCTTTTGCGCTTTAATTTAATTGTTGTCTGTGTTGATTGACTTGAAAGTGCGTCATTGGATAATAAAGAATCAATTTTATGTTTAATATTTATAGATTTTTCCATGACGAAGTTAAAAATTTTTGAGCATCATAAATGTCTATTATAAATATTTTTTCTCTTAAATAGATTTCCAAGCAATTCCGATAGAATTTCTTAGATGTCGATCAACAAGTTCTAATATATTTCCCAATCGTACTATGATACGAAATAGAATTAAATTCTGGAAGAAAATTTGTTTTTGTAAACTTTTGATTAATTTATTTTTACGTATAACATTAACTGTTAAACATGTTTTAAAGAATGTTTTTAAATTTTTCTTTTAATATTTTATTAAGTGAATTGTCTTCATTTCTTCCTCAGCTTTGTACAATTAAATAGAATCTAATTTCTTGGACGATGGAATCATTCTTAAGTCTTAACGTTAATGCCATCCTTACTTTGTATGAATTCGACATTGCGAGTCTAGAGGCAAAACTTTGGAAATTAATGTTCGGAACTTTTCTAGTAAAGTATAATTTAAACAAACATGAGTCTGAGAAAGTTTTGAGTTTCGGTATCTGAAATCTAACCGGAAAATTCACTCATATCAATTACATTTCTAATTGTTATTATACTGCACTTGTCATGTTGAAGAACATAAAATCGATGATTATAATGAAATATAAAATACAGTACCTAAAATTTTAAATTTCTTTTCTTGATGGATCTTCTAATTTCATTATCTGTTAGGTGGAAAATTTTTGTGTAATTGTTGATCATGTATAAACATTACCGGAATCGATTTTCCTATTTATTATTTTTTGTCTTAAATATTTTGTTCCCACAATTTTACACAAGTTGTTTTTTTTTGGAAATTACAAAATACAAATCATTTTTAACTTTAACGTCATCTCTATCTTGTAGAAATTCGATATCACGAATCTGGAATGACTTTGGAGATTAACGTCCTGAACTTTTCTATCATATAAAAACGATAACTTACGAGGACGATAATAGAACATTTGAATAGATTAAATACAGTATGATCAAGCATTCAAACAAGTTTTTTTTTGATCATCGATCAACTTGTTCTTATTTTTAACTCCCATATATTTAGAATATCATAACTTATACTAGTTATAGTATTAATTATATCATATCGGTCAAAGCAATTAACCTTCCCTTTTAAGAATAAAAAAGATTCGTTTAATTTTGGTAGAATTACACAAGGTATTTTTAAACAATGCAATACGTTAAATAAATTCAATTGAAAAAATTTTATTTAATTATCTGATCCATCATCGTATAATATAATACTTCAAACGAAACCTTTGACGTGCCATTCTAACCTTTAAACATGTTCTTTGTAAATTTGATAGTAACTCCATGTCTTCAAAAACGCAATAGACAACTATTATAATAATTTTTACCGTTAAATTAGAATTTGGGCAAAGTTTTTTAATTTTAATGGAACTAATAATCAATTTCTCTGATGAAATATCGTTTACAGAATAATTTCAATGTACCTGCGCTTTGTCTGTTAGTTAATATTTGTAAAAAAAAATCATATCCATCCATATTAAAATACTTTTTCTCATAATAATTCTTTATTTTATTATACTAAGTAATTTCCGATAGAAATTTCAAGAATAATGTTTGAATATATTATCGACTATATACAAATATATAACTTAGTCGCAAGTATTTGAATAATCTAAATTTCTTTGTATTTAATATTACTTATCAGATAACTGAAATTTTTCAATTCGAATTTAACACGTAACACAAAATATTAATTGGTTTATACTTCATTTAAATTGTACGTAGCATTTATAAGTAAAGTATATCAGATTATTTATAAATCTATTTTTATTTATTTAAAAATTATAACGTAATAATTATATGAAAAAAATAATAATATCTAAATAAATTTGGAAATTCAAAACGCCTTCAAAAAGTATTAATATCAAAATGGATTTCACTAGTAATATATTCTATAAAGAAGAAACATATATTAGATTGTAAATTTAAATATTGTTATATCATACTATACATTAACTTACCGCCATTGTTAGATAGTTTAGAATTTATATCGATATCAAATTCAAGTTCTTTTGTAACGTAATCTTAATGAAAATAAAAATTTATAAAATATATTGTATGTATGCATGAAAAACATTATTACAACATCGCTATATACCATTGTTTTCGCTTTTAATTAATTTAGTCTTTTTATTATTTTTACCTAAAAAATATATTTAAAAATTAATAAACATTAGTTTTTGTGTCATCATGAAATTTTTTTCCGTACCGTTATCAAATCTGTTTCCGAATTGAATATCTTTGAACTTTCTTTTATCTAAAAAAATATATAATTTATTAATAATAATTCAAATGAAGTAAATTTTTAAATCAAACAAACAAATAATTACTATTAGAATTTCTTTGGTAGTAATCAAATTGCACTAAAAGTGATCGAAAGTTAAAATCATTAAATTTATATCATGAAAAATACAATTAAAATAATGAATTATTTATTTACCAAGTTCTGAAATAGATTGGCTTCTTAAACTTCTTGTAGATGCTGCAGATTTTATCATACCACTTAAATATCTACTCTTATATATGGCGTCAGGATTATTTGTTGTCGCGGGTCCAATATCTGATGATTCTATAATTTTTGTCTTATTTTGTTGGTTATATTCAGCTTCACATACTTCTTCAATTTCTTTTAATACTTCATCCGCTTTCGGCCTCTTTTCAGGTTCAGGATGCCAGCATTCTTTCATTAAATCAATATAACCTTCAGGTGCATTTGTAATAATTGGTGGACGTAAACCATCACATATTTCAATTATAAGTTCAGTATCATGTTTTCTATCCCAAAAAGGTCTTCTTCCTACCATTACTTCCCACATAATCATTCCAAAACTATATATATCTGAAGCTTCGATATATTTTTTTCCTTGTAAAACCTCTGGTGCAACATAAGGAATTATGCCATAAATCTCCTCTTCATTAACTGTTAATTCAGTTGTTGATTCAGTTGCTGATTTACTTGTTCCTAAATCACATATTATTGCATCCCATGCCGAATTTAAAAGAATATTTCCACTATGTAAATCTCGATGTATAATCTTTGAACGATGAATTTTAGTAAGTCCATATATAATGCAACGCAAACTACTCATCTTATTATACCAACTAATATTATAAAAATCTTTAGTTATATAACGTGTCAAATCCAATTCACAATATGGCATAATAAATATAAGGTCTTGAGTAACAGGATCTTGAGTAACGCCATAATATACATTAACATAATTATAATCATTGATATTAATTAAAGAATAAAGATAATACATCTTGAGCTGAAACAAAAATTTATTTTAAAAATTATTGTCTCACATTTAAAGTTAATTAATAAAATTAGTATGGAACGTTTACCTCATTTAGCTCTTTTGAAGTAATATTTTTAGAATTGTTAAGCTTTTTAAGGGCAACTGTTCTAGACTTATTTCGTATGGAATAATCTATAACACAATCAATCCAAGTAGCTTTATAAATTTTACTAAAACCTCCTTCACCAATAAGTTTTATATTTTCGAATTTTTCATAAGGAACAAACATCATTTTTCCTTTCCTTCTTTTAGGATAATTAGATTGAGTATATGTGATAAAATCGTCGATAACTTTATTACCACTTTGTTTAATTCTTTTTTTTGCATGGAAACAAGTATAACAAATCTGATTATTTTCATCTGAAGGTTTTCTTATTTTATTACATCCGCTACATTTCTCTTTCTTGTATTTTGGTTTAACCTTATTTTGCGTTGGTTGTGAGTCAGTTGATAATGAAAAATCAACCTTATGTTTAATATTTATTTGTTTTTCCATTATGGCACTAACAAAAATTTTTCGAGCATCATAAACATTCATATAAATACTTTTATCGATTTATTAATATTAAGCCCGGAGTTTTTCATTCAAAATTCCATATTCCATCACATGCAATTTCTTGTAGAAATATCGATTATGTAAATAAATATTTACCTGCGGCAAGATTCGAAATATTGGATTTCTGAATTGCGGTCACAACAGGTGATACAACATAGAACTAAACTGATTTCGTCAGAGATTAATTATTTTTTATGTTTAACATTAACGAAATATATGTAACGGAAATAGATATCTGATAATCAATATTTTTTAATGATAATGTATTTTATTAGCAAACTCTCTTTATAAAAACGATAACTTACGAGGTCTATCATAGAATGAATATCATCATTTTTGGCTGATAATGTTCAAATATTTAAATACCAAAGAATATTCTAAATTATAAATAAATATTATGTCAGTAAAAAAAATATCTTATAGCAATTATAGCAACTATCTTCCCCTTTGAGAACACCTTCGATGTTATAAGGACTCGAAATAATATACATTTATAAAACAATTCTGGTAGAATTGGGCTGGCTTGTATCACCAAAATGACTAAACCATTTAGCTATAAACAATGCAATTATACATTAGATAAATTAAAATAAATTTAATTTATCCAACTATATCCAATACATCATCGTATATTATTACAACGATATTCCATTCTAATTCTTTTGTAGATTCGCTGATAGCTTCAAGTCTTTAAAGCCTGTACATTTCGAACTTCTCACATATTATTCCTGCCATGTATAGGAATGTATACAATAATATTTACAGCTAAATCTCAATAAAATTAGAATTTACAGTAAAATGAGCGAAGCTTTATTTAAATCCAGTGGTATAGCTAATGGAGGTGTTTCATTGTTTCATACAAGGAATATACAGAATAATTTCAATATGCTGCGTTTTGATTCAATTATTGTCTTTTTTGTTGACTTGAAAGTTCGGCGTTATTTGTAATTTCATATTTTTCATGTTAAAAAAAAAAAAAATTTATACATCCATATAAAATATTTTTCATTCTTTTACTAATTCTGTATTTATTATATACAATTTCCTATAGAAATTTCCTTTAAACAATAATGCCATTGATAAACAATTGATCTATAAACACTACTGAAAGTCTGAAATCGACTACACAATTTTCTAATTTTCTTTCTATAACACAACATAGAATTAATTTTGGAAGCTTTTCAGATTTCAAACACGTAAGATTGATGTATCTCGTACGTTATAGATAAGGACATAAGGTATCAAATTGTCGAAATAATATATTTTATTTCTTACATATAGTAATTAACAAGCACAATAAATCTGGAAAAAAAATTATAATAAATTTGGAGATTAAAAACACCTCCAAGAGATATTAAATATCAAAATTAATTTCTCTAGTAATATATCCTATGAAGAAGAAAAATATATTAGATCGTAAATTTTAAATATTGTTAATTATTATATTAACTTACCACTATTGTTAGATTTGTTAGATTGTTTAGAATTTATATTGATATCAAATCCAAGTTCTTTTATAGCGTAATCTAAATGAAAATAAAAATTAATTAATTTATAAAAATATTTATACTGTATATATAAAAAACATTGTTATTTTACCATTGTTTTCGTCTTCAATTAATTTAGTCTTTTTATTACTCATACCTAAAAAAATATTTTTAAATTAATAAACATTGGTTTCTTCATCATAATGAAAATTTTCCCATACCATTATCAAAGTTGTCTCCGAATTGATTATCTTCAAGTTTTCTCTTATCTTAAAAAGATATATGCAATTTGTTAATAGTGATACAAACGAAATAAAATTATATCAAATAAACAAACAATTACTACTAGTATTTCTTTGGTAAAAATTAAATTGATCTAAAAAAAAAAAAAAGAAAGTTAATACAATTAGAAATAATGCAATTGAGATTAAAAATTATTTACCAAGTACTGAAGTAATAGATTGGCTTTTTAAACTTCTCGTGGAAGCTACAGATTTTATCATACCACTTAAATATCTACTCTTATATATGGCGTCAGGATTATTTGTCACAGGCCCAATATCAGGTGATTTTGTAATTTCAGTCCCCCGTGCATAATTACGTATTGTTGTAATTATCGTTAATATTTTATCCGCTGTTGGCCTTTTTTCTGGATCAGAATGCCAACATTCTTTCATTAAATCAATATAACCTTCAGGTGCATTTGTGATAATTGGTGGACGTAAACCATCACATATTTCAATTATAAGTTCAATATCATGATTTCTATTCCAAAAAGGTCTTCTTCCTACCATTATTTCCCACATAATCATTCCGAAACTATAAATATCTGAAGCTTTAGTATACTTTTTTCCCTGCAAAACCTCTGGCGCGACGTAAGAAATTATGCCATAAATCTCTTCATCATTATCTGTTAATTCAGTTGGTGATTCAGTTGCTGATTTACTTGTTCCTAAATCGCATATTTTTGCTTGCCATACCCAATGACGTCTACCTAAAAGAATGTTTCCACTATGTAAATCTCGATGAATAATATTTACATCATGCATTTTAGTAAGCCCATTTATAATATTTTGTAAATAATACGTCTTGTCATACCAACTAATATCATAAAAATTTTCCGTTAAATGATGTGTTAAATCCGAATTATAGTATGGCATAATGAATATAAGATCTTGAGTAACAGGATCTTGCGTAATACCATAATAAACATTAACATAGCTATAATAACTATCACCGTAATAAATATCAAATAAATTCCCATTAATAGAATAATGATAAAACATCTTGAGCTGAAATAAAATTTATTATCTTAAATTATATGATTCACCGGCATTATTTTTTAAATAATTAATAAAGAATATTTACCTCATTTAACTCTCTCGAAGTAATATTTTTAGAATTGTTAAGCTTTTTAAGAGCAACCGTTTTAGACTCATCTCGCAAGGAATAATCTAGACCCCAATCAGAAATCTTACAATCAATCCAAGTAGCTTTATAAATTTTACTAAAACCTCCTTCACCAATAAGTTTTATATTTTTGAATTTTTTTTAAGGAACGAACCCATTAATTATACTAGGACAATTAGTTTGAGTATATCTGATAAAATCATCAATAACATTATTTCCACTTTTCGCTTTATACAAGTATAACAAACCTGTCGGTTTTTATATGAAGATATTCTTATTTTATTACTCTTACATTCACTACATTCCTCTGTTTCAACTTTATTTTGCGTTAATTGTGATAATAAAAAATCTTTAATATTTGTTGATTTCTCCATGATGAAGTTAAATATAAATATTTCAAGTTGATTAATTAAACCCGGAGTTTTTCATCCAAATTCTTTATCCTTTTATATTGCAATTTCCTATGGAATTATCTTAAATATCGATAAGCAATCATTTTATTTTAAATATTTATCTGAAATTCGAAATCTTATCCTACTAATTATAGTTACATCCAAATTTCTTTGTATTTTTCATTATCTGTCAGGTGATACAATATAGAATTAAATTATGAAAGAATTGTTTTTTTTCCTTTTTCTTTTCTTTTTTTTTTTGCGTCAAATTTTTAATTGTAATACGTACATTAGAGATAATCAAATGGGTTGACTTGTTAATTTTCTTTTATCATTTTTACTAAAGTGAATTGCTCCTCAAGTTTCCACAATGAAAATCTCGTTTTTTTTTGGAGAATGGAAAATCATTCTTAACTTTAACGTCGTCTTTAAATTCAACATCGTGATTCTGGAGACAAAAAAAAAATTTAGGAAATTAACGTTCATAAACTTTATCAAAAGTTAATAAAATTTACAAGGTCGATCATAGAATATTCCTTTAATTCACATGATCAGTTACATAAAGTGTGATCGAAAGTAAGCTTTTTTTTCGATCATCGATCATTTTTTGTGACCATTATCAAATATTTAAATAATTATATAGGTAAAAAAGAAAAGATACCTTGTAACGATTATTTCACCATTTAAGAATACCTTCCACGTCAAAAAGACTTGAATAACACGTACGACTTGTACGACTTATAAAATCTTAATTCTGGTAGAATTAGGCTGGTTATCGCATAAAACGCCAAATTATTACTATAAATTGACTATTAATTTAGTTAATTTGTACCGTACACAAGTAATACTCTAGCAACGCTAAATATTTAAATATATTTTACCTAACAATCCAAATTCAATCCACTCATCGTATAATAATACTTCAAACGAAAACTTTTGGCGTGCCATTCTAATCTTTAACGTGTTTATTTGGAGGTTTACTAATAACTTTCAAGTCTTCAAGAACGATAATGACCCCCTACATTTCGAATTCTTCATGTATTGTATGTAGTTACACAACAATTATACTTCAATAAAAAATTAGTGTACAATATATACAAACAAATTACCGTAACTGGTTTCTCGCATGAAATACCATATAAAGAACGTATAAAGAGGAATAGAGAATAATTTCAATGTTTTTTTTTTTTTTTTTTTTTTTTTTCAACGTTACCTCAAGACGCGATTGAAGGACCGAAATTTTGAATTAAACAATAAGGATAAAATCGAAAATCACTTTTTTTTTTTTTTGGTACCTCTTGATTGTGACTTGACAAAATATTTTTAATTAAATATATTCGGGGGGGATATTAGTAAAAATAATTAAAATAAATAAAATAAAATAATTTTAATTACTAAGCAAAATTATGAGATGTCATTAAATGTAATCCCTGATTTTTTATTCTTGAAAAGAATATATTGAAGGCGTTTGATAGAAAAGAATTTATATTGGGAATTTTCTCAAAATTCTATAATAAGTAATAGGGCTTCTTGTTTCAGTTACAAGAATAACAAACAATGATCGTTAAGATAAAAATATCTTCTCGTCGTACAAATTTAACCGTTATATCTGTGACATCACGATTATTGTATTGTAAATTTGTGATATGAAAGAATGAACGTGATATACGGGAAAAGAAAGAAAGAAAGAAAGAAAAAAAAATTTGAAACGAATTTTTTTTTTTGAAACCTTTCAAAAAAGTTGTAAAAGTTTCAGAAATAAAAATAATAATAAATATTAAGGTTTAGGTTTTAGAATTTTTTAAAAGAGTTAAATTTAGGTAAAAGTTTATTGTTTCAGATATTATTATAAAAAAAAAAAAAAAAAAAAATCTATAATAACTGAAATCATCAAACATATATAGGTTTTTACGATGATAAATGTTAAATATGTAAACAATTATTATCTTATCAGCTGCAGAAGTGGTCGTTGCCAAGAAAAAATTATTTTTAAAAGAAAAAAAAATTATTTTTAAAAAAAAAACATTATTATTTTTTTTTTTTTTTTTTAGAAACAAAGTCTAGGAGTCTAAGATAATTTTTAAATTTAAATGGCCAATAGAAAATTGAAAAAACAATATGTATCGGATAAATTTATTTTTGGGAACATATTACTAAATAAATCATTGATAATGATTTTTCTTTGTTAAAACTTTTAACAATAATAGCTTTCATAATAGCCGAATACGAATAATAAAAATAATTCAGAAGTAACATTCACAACATACACATTCAACATGCGATTAAACATATGTGTTCATAAAGATAGTAATTTGTCAAAATATTCCGACCTATTCCGACTCTTTCTTTGTATGTCGTACTTGAATTACAACAAAACATATCCATGCGGTGATTGTGCCATTTTTTCTCTGCAGATAACAATACACTTTTTTTGTTTACAATAACCCTAATGACTTTTTGTTTGGTTATTCGAAAATATTTAGAAGAATAAAAAAAACATATTGTACCAACCATAAAGGATTAAGTATTAAAATCAAGTATGATTTTTCCTTTTATAAAATTGTATGTCAAAAAAAAAAAAAAAAATGCGAAAAAATAGTTAGTATCAAAAACACACGTATATTAAACGTGTCTAATTACTCTTTTAAAATCTAAACTTGATTAACTTTGATTAGAAAGTGAATAAATTGTATAAACAACTTTTTGAGAAGGCTCGTGCCAAATATGGACATGTTAATTTAAAATATTACTTCTTTAAGTAATTTTTGCACTTTAACTTTATTTCTTCGCAAAGACTCGTGTAATTTACCACACCTTATTTAGCAAGATTCAAACATGTTCAAATACTTGTTGCAACAACAACAATCAATTTACAGTTCAGGTTAATTGATTTTTTTATTCCTTTCGCTATTTTCCAAGTTTAATCTATACTGTAATTGGTCATTTTGCATAAAAAAAATCCTGCAAAACCAGATTTTTGTTCTCATTGTTATATTCGCAATATGACATCATTATATAATTAAAAAATTTTTATTCATATTACCACACAGAAAATAATGCAAAATACATTTTAATATACAATAAAGAAGGAATTATTAATGTAAAAAATTATCTAAAATAAAACAAAAAAATTGTCTGTTTTGATTAAGGTATATATATATACACACACATACATCTATATAATATATATATATATATGTATGTATACATAATTTTTTTTTATATGAAAATCTATTATAATTATTAATTTAATAAAACTTCTGCTGCTCTCACACAAGGAGCTCCATTATTTGATATAAATATATAATGTGGACCTGGTGCAATTATTGTAGGATTTGGTGGTGTAGTTACTGTTATAATGTATTGATTAGCTGCACTCGAATCAAAGTTCGCTGAACTAATTTCTAATCCGACAAATCTTTGTCCCATATTTTGGGAATGTGTTACGAATCCGAGATGATGAAGTGAAGCTGTGAATGATGGATTAGGATCTGTGACTGAAACAACTATAAGTAATGGTTGATTGTATGTTACTGGTGTTCTAACTCCATCTACTGATGTTCCATTAATATTTAATATCGTTGGTCGTGGAACATTATTTAAGATATATGGAGGTCTGTAAATTTCTGCTCGATATCTATTTTATAAAATGAAAAAAAAAAAAAAAGTTAGACAAATGTTTTTAAATGTCAAAACGCACTAATTTACGTACTCTGTTGGGAATTCAACATTCTTTGCAACGTTTGGTTGTGGATTACTACCAGCAACAAAAATATATCCATCAGGAGATAAGGTTGCAACTGAATGATACAATCTTGGAATTGTTGATGGATTCATTTTCGTGTATACTTTTGAAGCTGGATCGTAATGAACTGGATTATATGCCGGATTACTA
Source organism: Rhizophagus clarus (assembly GCA_015698045.1). Classification (NCBI taxonomy): domain Eukaryota; kingdom Fungi; phylum Glomeromycota; class Glomeromycetes; order Glomerales; family Glomeraceae; genus Rhizophagus; species Rhizophagus clarus. Next base: position 202,876 of record BLAL01000086.1, read on the forward strand.
TTAACCCATAAAGCATTTGCTGCACCACCTTTACGGAAACCTGCAAAACCTGTTTGAGCTCCATTTAAAAAGAAAACTGTTCCATCTGGCATTATTACATTGTCAGGCATGCAACGAGGGATTCCACCAAAATCGTCCATTTCCCATTCAGGTTGATTAGCGTTTAAAACCATTCTACCGCAAGAAGAATCGGCAGTTGAAGTAACATCCATTACTGCTTGACCTCCACAAACCATAATTTCAGGTGTGTAATTATTATTCGGGTATAAAGGTAACATTAAGGAAGTTCCGGTTTGTGGGTATGTACGTTGAACGTTTATCTTTGGATAGGTATAAGCAACATTATTATTGTCTAAATCATATAATATGGGTTGTTGATTGGCGAGCATAAATAACAACATTCTGTTATCATTATTTGGGTATATGTGAACGAATATATATAAATTGTAGGGGAGGGTTTCCGTAAGGAATGGTAAGGGTCTATCAGGATCCGGTGTACCATCAACTGTTGATGGTGGCCATATATTATAAGTTGGGTTATTAAGCTCGGCTCTATTGAGACCTGTACCTCCAGTAGAACCTCCTATAATAATTACTTTTCCGTTTGGCAATCTAAAATTATTATAAAAATTAGTATCAAATAATAAATTATAAAATTTTTCGAGATTAATATACTTACGGTGACATAGTAGGATACCATCTTTTTGATAACATCAAACCGATTCTTTCTACCCAATCACCAACCATGGGATCATAAAATCGTAAAGTTTCTCCTCCTGGTGCAAATTGAGCATTACCAACATCACCTCCGGTGTGAACCATAGTTCCATTTCCTAACCAAGAACCTGCCGAACAAAAAGTATCCGATGAAACACTGAGTGCTGTAATTGTGTTTTGGTCTAAATCATATAATGCAGAAGCTGCTGGTGAACCATTTGCTTGTTTCAATTGATTGGCTTCAACTAATAAGTAGATTGGAAAATCATGTGATTAGGTATGTAGATCATGATACTGTTGTGTAACAGATTAAAAAAGATTTGATGATGATGAAATAATTACGTTTATCAACGAAAACAATTTGACCGGCTTTAGGTACAAACATGTGCATCGCGGCAACACCCGTTAACCTACCGAAAGGAATTAATAATGAATGGAATGGATAATGATAAATTAAAAGTGTTTAAAAAAAAAAAAAAAGGTAATTACATTGGGAGGATTTCCCATGTTCCTAGTTTTGCATCGCCATTTTGTGTGCCAGGTGGTGGTGATACTGGTGATGGAGATGGTGCTGGCGCCGCTGCTGGAGCTGCTGCTGGTGCCGCTGCTGGTGCCTTTGCTGGTGCCTTTGCTGGAGCCGCTGCTGGTGCCTTTGCTGGTGCTGCAGCTGGAGCTGGAGCCTTTGGGTCTTTTGCTGGTGTTGGTGGTGGTGGTGGTGCTCCTTTTGCAGGTGCTGCTTTTGCTGCTGGTGCTTGTCGTTCTAAAAAATTTATCAATAGATTTGATAAAACATTAGCAATTATCATTGGTTATTTTTTTTTTTTTAAAAAAAAAAAAAAGGAAAGAAAAGAAGGATAATTACTATGCTTTCGAGATGGTAAAGCTGAAACACTATCATTAATTGATAAGAGAAAACCTCCAATAAGGAGGAATAATAATAGATAATTATAATAATTTCTCATATTTATTAACATTTATATTGAACAGATTTTTTTCTTCAAAAGAAAAAAAAAAAAGAAAAAAAAAATTGAGGACAAATAATTTTTTTTTTTCGACTTTTCACTAAAAAGAAATCCGTGATCATTTTATATAAAAAATCAACAAAAGTTGAATTGAATTAAATCAAGGGTTTTTTTTTTATTGTTATTTGTTAAAAGACAAGTTAGGAAAAATAATAAATTGTATAATCTATTTTTATTTTCTACCAATTAATTAAGTCTTCGTGATTATTAAGAGTAAGTTTAATTAAAAAAAAAACTTGTATACTCGGAATTCATTGTATAATAATGAACCTTAAAGAATAGCCATATATGTGGTGTAACAAATTGATCTTTGCCAAGCAAATATCGTACATTTTAAATTGTAATTTATTACTTCAGCCATATTTATATTTATTAACTTTTTATTCTTTTATCCTGCCCAAAAAAATTTTTTCCTTAATCGAAATTTTCTAATCCTCATTCAGGGTGTTTTTTTTTTCGCGGATAAATTCAACTTCCATGGATCCGAGTTCTGAGTTAAGTCCATCCCTTAAAAGATTTTTTTTTATTCTTTCTTAATTTAATCATGTCAACGTTTTTCATTTCTAAAAATATCTTAACATATGGATTTGCATATTGGTTATTATAATGATGGACTTTTTTTAGTATATATTCCTTCGAATGGTAATTTTCTCTTTTTTTATTTTTTATAATAATGATCGAAACAATGATACTTACAGTCTTATCACCTTAAGAAAAAAAAATTAGTAACATGTGACACTTATTATTGATTGATGGAGGGAACACAAAAAAATGTATCACCCTTATTTAAACAATCAAAGTTTTATTTTAATAATAAGATAAATTTTATGTAAATATGACGACGTTTTTGGGAAATCATTGCTGTATAAAGTTCTTTGTTCTGTTAATCGGAGTTACTATGCATTGCCTTATTTATATTAATATAACTTATCAATGGTATCGAATGACCCATTTATTTATTCAAGTGGTAAATTTGCAATTTTGTAATTTTATCATTATAGAATAAAATGTTTGATAATTTTCTTATTGAAACTTTTGTTAAACCGTTGATCTTTATTTTCTTTGTTCTAATTTGTCAAATTTTTGAAATGCAAAAGCAAAAAAAAAATAATAATCTTAAAAAAAAAAAAAAAAAAAAAAAAAAAAAAAATTTTTTTTTTTTCAAAAAAGATTTATTCGGTAAAATGTTTTAATTATTCAGCCGTTATCCAAAAGAAGAAAATTTTGGCGGTAAAAAATAGGCCCAATCCTTGCGGAAATATTTCGGAGTTATACCTATTTAAAATATCTTTAATCGTGAAAACAATTTGTGATTCATTATATTGACTTTTGTGGCTTTTTTAAATTTTGTTGGTTGAAAGTTATCAGTTATCATATTAACAAGTCTTTATACATACGTAATATTATCTACGTAATATTATCTACGCAGTATTATCTACGCAGTATTGTCTACGCAAATACTATCCCATCCTACGTAGTATTTATTATCCTACGTACGATACGCAGTATTTTCAGACATACAAAAAAATGGAAAATATAAAAATATATAGATAGATTATGCTATATACGCAAACATAAAACTGTCATTCTGGATACTATCCCCTAAATTGTCATACCTTTTCAATGTCACACGATCTTAGTTTTGCATAACAAACAATGAGGAGATTGGGCCAATATTATTTGGTTTTAACATCACAATTTTTTTTTTTTAATCCCTTTTTTTTAAATAAGGCTTAGCATAAAACTTTAATATAGTAATGTCAACATCTACCTACATTTCTTACTAATACATTATAAGATTAATAATTCCGCCGAAGTTCCGTTTGTTAATATATACCCCCCCCCCCGAATATTCTTCATTCGAATCTTCTATTTTAAAAAATAATAATCTAGATATTTTATTTCCAGTACAATAGATCTTATGTTCATTCGCTAAATTTAAATTCAAACAAATCGGGGAAATAGAAAAAAAAAAAAAAAATAATTTTTCTTTTTTTGCTAAAAGTTGAAACAGATCCTATAAAATGATGCACGTAATTAATGTTTCAATATATGATTGATTGAAATTTATTAACTTGTTATATTGTGCATCAAATATTTATAAGATATGATTTTAACTGTTTTATAATATTGACCCTTTTCTGGTAAATTTTTTTCATTTTTTTTTTTTTTTTACCGTTCGGAATTTTAGGAAATTTAAAGATATTTTACTGAAAATTAAAATATCACATAGGCGGAACAGATCTATTTTAAAAAAATATGTTCCCTCCCCCTTTCGTGCCAGGTTTTGCATGTGGATGATTGCATGGTATAACCTACCTTTTTTTTTTTTCTTATCGGATCACTAATTTGGCCTGGCAGAAAAAGTTTTTTTCATCTTATTGGGAATATAATTATATCGTAGTTGATATACTTCGATTTAAAGTTTTTCTTGGCGTTGGATGCAACCCTAATATCTTCCAGTTTAAAAATAATCCATACATTTCTCCTTTTTCTTGGCATAAAAATTATTTACAGGAATTGTTAACTTTAGATTTTATATTAAGATCATCAAAGAAAAAAAAAATGATTAGGGCGTATTAGGCTTACCTTCATTGTTTTTTTTTTTTGCAGATAAATCACGTGTTACCCATCGGAGTTTAGTCTTGTATCACGTGCTTATACCGGAGTTATGTTTAACCATTCTTTTAACTTCTAATGGATTATGTAACAACAAAAAAAAAATATCTCTTGGCAGAAATGCTATTTTCCCATGATACCAAAATGTTGGACCATCCGTAGTTAAAGCTTGTAACGGAATCGTGTTTTAACCGTTTTGTAAAATTCTGATTTATTATGTAACTAAAAAATCGCTAAAAAATTCTTGGCATAAATACTTTTTTTATTCTATTTTCCCTTACTAAGACGTATTTTTTTTTAAGTGTAACTGAAAAAAAAAAATAAAGAATTTTTTGAGCGAGTCTGCAAACAAGTAGTGTCAGTTTAAAGAACAATCATTAAAGTAAACTTATACGACAAATAAATAAATTTATAACAAATAAATCATTTCATGTGAGTAAAATGTGACAAAAAAAAAGGATTTCAATTGTTTTTTTTTTTTTATTATTAATTTTTTTTTTTTTTTCCAACAATAAAAATTTTTTAAAAAAAAAGCTCTCCTGAATTTCCTGATTTCGTCATGCATTGCCCTTATTTTTTTTTCTTTCATTCTGATTTATTTTTAGTTCCTAATTCCGAAATTCCGCATTCAAACAGTGTTTTAAAATATTTATTGTACGATCACTGTTTATCAGTTCAAAGCTTTTGACGTACATTTATAGTAAATTAATAATTAATAATATAAATAAATATTTTAAAGTTGACCCTGTTTTTGGCCCTGCATGAAAAAAAAACAAATAACCATCAACCTAAATCATGTGGTCTATCCTTAATTTTGCCCGGAAATTAATGCCAGGCTGAATTAATAATCTGAGCACATCAATGAGGTTAATTAAATAATGCAGAAAAAACATGATGCATAACTAAGCGTATACAGTAATATTTTTTTAAAAAAAATACCTATTAATAATGTTAGCGACTTGCTACTTGAAATACTGAAATACTGAAAACTAGCCTTGTCTTAGATGATACTTTAAACCGCCTTTACCGATATACTGTAAAGCACAAAATTATTAACATGTGATGTTCGCCAAGATTATCATCAAATCACATCATATACTTAAAATACACATCCTGTTTAGCGCATCATAATGATAAATATTCGGAAGAAAGAAATCCGTTTTTTAAAACAATGCAATGACCTATTTAAAATAAGTGATATCTTGGAGAACAATACATTCATCTAAAGATGCACGTTCTAAAAATGCTCTGATTTTTTGATTTTTCATTATTATATCCTAATAAGTACTAATAATGATGATAAATTAAACTAAAAATATCTCATCATATAAATATCTTTATTAAATGTATATTTAAATAATTATATGCAATCTTTTTATAGACATGTGTAAGATCTTTAAACTTTCTTGGATAAAAATATTAAAGCAGTTTTGCATGTGCTAATTTAATGAATTAAACAGAAATGGTAAGTTATTACATTTATACATAACTCATTATTATATAATGGTTACTTTTTATTTTATTTCTTTTCTTTTTCTCTCTTTTTTCTTCTTTTTTTCTCTTTTGTATAAAAAATTTTTTTGCATATTTTTCAAACTAGCATTTTTTTTTCTTTTTAATTTTTTTAAATTAAATATATTAACTTTTATACCTCTTTTTTTTGTTGTATTTTATTTTTTTTTTATTTTTATAAATTTTTTAAATTTTTTAATTTAATATTTTACTTAAAATAGATTTTTTAACCAAAAATTTTTATTTTTTTAATATTAAATTACATAAAATTTTATTAAAAAATAATAATTGGATTATATAATAATAATTACAACTATTTTAATTATTTATAAATAATAATCAAATTTTTATTTATTTATTTTTTTTTTTATATATATATATAATTTTACTGTTTTTTTATAAATTGCTTTTATTCTTATTTTTTTTTAAAAAAAATTTAATTTTATTTTTTAATTTTTATTTTTTTATATAATTTTAATGATTATTATTTTAATTAAATTTTTTTTTTTTTTTTTTTTAAAGGTGTTGAAATCGCACTTGTATTTTATTTTAATTAAATTAAAAATCAATCTATTTAAATTTTTATTACAATTATTTTAAATACAAAATTTAAATTTTTAATAAAATAAATATATATAAATTTAATAATATAAAAAATAGATTGTCAAGTGATTTTATTACAGTATATAAAGAAATTTTTTTAAAGTTTTTGTATATAATTATATAATAAAATTATAAATAATATATAAACTTTAATTTTTAATAAAATTTTTTAATATAATTATTATTTAAATAAGGATTTAATATTTTTTTTTTTTTTTTTTTTTTTTTTTTTTTGTATATACAGTATATATAATATATTATATATATATATATATTTTGTAATTTTATATAAATTTACCAATTCTTACTCATTTTCTAATTTTTAATATTCTATTTTTTTAATTTTTTTTTTTTATATTTTTTAATATAAATCTTATATATCTATTATAATATTAAAAAATTTATATACTAGTATATATATTTGTTTAATATATTAAAAAAATCTAAAATACTATTCTTAACTTTTATATAAAAAGTATATAAATATATTATAAAAATAATAAAATAAAATCCTTAAAATTATTGAAATTTATTTTATATATTTATATTAAATTAATATCTTTTAATAAAATGTCTTAAAAAATAATTAAAATTAATTTTAATTAAAAAAAGAGAGGGGCATTTTATCTATTAATCTATATGTTTATTTTTTTTTCAAGAAATTTAAAAGTAAAAAATCAGTTTTTTCTATTTTTTAATTTTAAGTAAAAAGATTTTTTCTATTATAAAAATACTTTTATTAGTGATATTAAGCATTTAAAATCAAAGAAATTTAATGATTTTAGAACTTTTATTTTGTATTAACTTTTATTATTTTTACTAATATTTGTAAAAAGTTTTTAATATTTAAAGGAAAGTTTATTTCTCTTATCAGCTACTTAAATACTATTATTTTATTCAGATAAACTGAATTAAGAAATTATCAAAACCAGGTTTTTTAAGTATTAATTTGTATTGAAGATTTAATTTGTACTAAAGATAAAAGAAAAATTTAGTAGTTTTATTATGCTAAAGAAATTGTTTATTAGTTAATGTTATTTAATAAATAGAATTGATGAATTACTTTTCATTGATATTAATTTGAAGTTTTTTTTATATAATTTTTAGATGGATTTTACAGATTTTACCAGATTTAAATCTGATCTGACGGATCTAGATCTATCAATTTTAAATCCAGATCTGTAATTCAGATATATATTTGAAATCTGAATCTAATCTGCGGACCTAAATTTAAAATCCAGATCTGATTTGAGTTTGATCTGAATCTAATCCAAATCTGATCCGAATCTGATCAAATTCAGATTTAGATAACAATAAAAAAAATGATTTTACATTTTTTTAAAATCGTTAACAGTTAATAAAAAAACGATTCTATGTTTTTTTTTTAAAAATCATTTTAATGAGAGAACGATTTTTAACATATTTTTTAAAAATCGTTTTAATAAAAAATGATTTTTAACAGTATTTTTAAAATCGTTTTAATAAAAAAATAATTTTTAACAGTTTTTTTTAAAATTGTTTTAATAAAAAATGATTTTTAACAGTTTTTTTAAAATCGTTTTAATAAAAAAATGATTTTACGCTTTTTTAAAATTGTTTAATAAAAAAACAATTTTACATTTTTTTTTAAAATCATTTTAATAAAAGAATGACTTTAACAGTTTTTTTTAAAATTGTTTTAATAAAAAAATAATTTTAACAGTTTTTTTAGAATCGTTTAATAAAAAAAATGATTTTACATTTTTTTTCAAGATCGTTTTAATAAAAAACGATTTTACACTTTTTTAAAATCGTTTAATAAAAAAAATGATTTACATTTTTATTTAAATCGTTTTAATGAAAGAACGATTTTAACAGTTTTTTAAAATCATTTAATAAAAAAAACTGATTTTACATTTTTTTAAAATCATTTTAATAAAAAAATGATTTTACGCTTTTTTAAAATTGTTTAATAAAAAAACAGTTTTACATTTTTTTTTAAAATCATTTTAATAAAAGAATGACTTTAACAGTTTTTTTTAAAATTGTTTTAATAAAAAACAATTTTAACTTTTAAAAAAAATTGTTTAATAAAAAACAATTTTTAACGTTTTTTTTAAAATTGTTTTAATAAAAAAAAAATGATTTTACGCTTTTTAAAATTGTTTACCAAAAAAAACGATTTTACTTTTTTTTAAAATTATTTTAATAAAAAAATGATTTTTATCAGTTTTTTTTAAAATCAGTTTAATAAAAAACGATTTTACGCTCTTTTAAAATCATTTAATAAAAAAAAACAATTTTACATTTTTTTTTAAAATCGTTTTAATGAAAGAACGACTTTAACAGTTTTTTTAAAATCGTTTTAATAAAAAAATGATTTTAACAGTTTTTTTAGAATCGTTTAATAAAAAAATGATTTTACATTTTTTTTCAATGAAAGTACGTATTTTTTAAAAAAATCATTTTAATAAAAAACGATTTTACATTTTTTTAAAATCATTTAATAAAAAAAAATGATATATATTTTTATTTAAAACGTTTTAATGAAAGAACGATTTTAACAGTTTTTTAAAAATTGTTTAATAAAAAACAATTTTAACTTTTTTTTAAAAAAATTGTTTAATAAAAAAACGATTTTTAACTGTTTTTTTAAAATCATTTTAATAAAAAAAAATGATTTTAATAAAACAAAACAATTTAACATTTTTTTCTAAATCGTTTATTTAAAAAACAATTTAATGTTTTTTCCATTAATAAACGGTGTTATTCAAAAAAAAATACTGATTTCAGTATTTTTTTTCATAAAGTAATATGAAAGACTGCCGTTTTGGTGTATTTAATAGGTCACAGTTCTATTCTGGCATTTTTTTTGAAATTTTATAAATAAAAATGCAGAATCGCCTGTTCTGATGTTTGTTTTTTGCAACTTGGTATGTAAAAAATGCTAAAACCATCTGTTCTGGCATTTCTTTTGCAACTTCATATATATAAAACACCAGAATTATCTGTTATGGCATTTTCTTTTACAATTTTATAAACAAAAATACCTGGATTAATGGATCTTATGATTTGATCCAAATCTGGCGGATCTGATTCAGATTCAATTTGACAGATTCGGATTATACAATTTCAAATCTGAATCTGATCCACGGATTATAATACTATAATCAGATCAGATTTTTTGTGGAATCCTATGGATATCTATATAAATTTTGAAATCAAATATTCAAGTAAAATTGAATTGAACAATAATATAATATTTAAAATATATTTAAATAATTTAATTAAATCAAAAATCATTCATATAAATAATAATTAAAAATGTATTATATAAAGTTACATTAAAGAAATAAATAAAAAATTTTAAAAAAATAATTAAATATAAACTTTACAACTTTTAAAATATATCAGATATATAATTTTTTAAAATATTATTATTATAGTACTGGAAGTCGATACTCAATAATAAAATTGAGATGCTAATAAAATTTTCAGCACTTTAAAAAAATAAAGTTTTAAAGAAAATAAACTGGTAACTTTATTTTTCAAAACAAGTACTATTAAACTACTGATCAGATTTTCAAAAAAACATTTATACAAAAAATTATAAGCGTTTAAAATTAGGTGATTTTTATATGATCAGCTTATTTTTTGAAACAAAAACAAATCATGTAAATGAAATTTTATTGGTCAATTTTTATAATTTGGACTGAAATTTTCATTTCTAAACTTAATATTTATTAAAATCAACCTAAAAATTTTAATTCAATTCTTTATTTTTCTATTCTCAAAGCTGAATTTCTTTTTTTTAAAAAAAATTTCTTTTATATCTATGCTTGTATTTGATTGTCTTATTTTTCTTACAAAATCATGAATTCCTATTGGCTATTTATTACTCACATGACAGATAAAAAAATTTCAGTCTTACCTTATTGAGTCCAGTCTGATGGTCTTCGTGAGTGCAGTCATGATGTTTTAGATATGTGTAATATAAACGCATATGATGCGGATTCAAGTGATAAATAAATAGACTGGTCCAGAATGTTTCTTTTATGATATGTTTACTATGTAGATTATTTGTTATAATTATTTATTACTTGAGTCTGGTAACAAATAGTCACCTGACTGTACTCATGAAGGTCACCAGACTGGACTCAATAAGGGTATACTCAAAAAATTTGAAACAAATATCAAATATTGTCAAGTATAGACTTCTAGCACCATATAAAGTTTAGTATTATGGTTATATATTATATTTAATATAATTTTTTAATAGATTTATAATCATTATAATTATTTGAATTTATCTGCATAAAATTTTATTTATCTAAATAGCCTGATTTCATGCAAATTATCTGGGTGACTATAAACTGATTCTAATCTTTATTATAGTGTAAAAAAAAGTTTATAAATAAGATTTTATTAAATAATAACTAATATAATTTTTTAATATAGTTGAAATTTATAGTATTAGTTGATTTTAATTTATATTTATTGTAATATATTTTATTCTTATAACCAATAAATTTCATTAAATATTTTTAAAAATTAAAAAAAAATTTTAATTAAAAAATAAAATTACAGTTAAATTAATATATAAAATATTTAAAGAAATTACCATATATCACGGGTCACAGTACCCCAGGTATCTTGCAAAATTTGGGGGTTTTGGCCTGTACCCGGGGGTACTATACACAGGTGGTTACTATACATAGGGGGGGTACAGGATTTTTAAAATACCTGGGGTACATGCCATGTATAATATCCGGGTTTAATTAGATTGGTGAAATGCCGAAACTGACTGTTCCAGTGTTTTTTATATGTAAAGTAAAAAAAAATGCTGAAACTAATTGTTCCAGCATTTTTATATATATAAAAATGCAAAAAAAACGCCAAAACTGATTGTTCCGGCATTTTTATATATATAAAAATGCAAAAAAAGCGCCAAAATTGACTGTTTCAGCATTTTTATATATCTGGAATATACATTATATATAAACCTAGTATTATACCCTGGGTATTTTACAAAATTTTAAGCTTTAAATTGGAATTTTCTATGTAAAGTACCCGGGTACTTTAAAATTCTGGCAAATTTTTTGATGGGGGTACTATGCATAAGAGGGGTACTGTGGCCCGTAATATACGGTAGTATTATTAAATATAAGTTAAACTAAATCAAATTAAATTAAACTAATAAAAATTAATATAATTTAATTTAAAAATTCTTAAATCATAATTTTAATTAATTTAATTTATTTTTATTAGATTGATAAAATTAAACTAATAGAATTAATAATAAAAATAATAAAATTAATAAATTAAATTAATGAAATTAATAGAAATTAATAAAATAATTTTAAGTTTAAGTTAATTAGTTCAGCTTAATTTTATTAATTTTTTTTTTTTTTTGATGTTAAAATTGTATATATATTTATTAAATTAGATAGGATTATATAATAATTACTTTTATTCTACATGTAATACTTTTAATCAAAGCCAGTTCAAATATCCATCCAGCTTAATTTTATTAATTTTAAATTAAATTAAATTAAATTATTAGATCTTAATATTAAAAGAATAAATTTATAAAAATTATATAAAAATTTATACTATAAAAAATTTATATAAATTTATGTAAATTATATAAATTATAAATTTATAAAAATTTATATTATAAATATAAAAATAATTTAAATTAAACTTTTAAAAAATTAGGTTTAATAATAAATAATATTAATAATTAAATACTATAATTTAATATATAATAAATTTTTAAATATAATATAAAAAAATCCTAATAATTGTTATTATAAAAATAAAAAATCCTAATAATTAAAATTCTAATAAATATAAAATCCTAATAAATTAAAATTTCAATAAGTATAAAAAATTCTAACAATTTTTTATTAATAAATTTAATTTATTTGCTTTATTATTTATTTTAATTATTTTAATTTTAAATAATTTTCTTTACTTATTTTATTTACAATTTTTTTTTTAATATCTTTTTAAAGTTAATTTTAAATAATTTTTATCTTACATAAAAAATTTAATATAAAACTTTTCTTATTTTATGTTAATAAAAAATATTAATAACTTATCAGAATTTTGTACCTATTTGAATTTGATTTATTAAGATTTTAATAATTAGGATTTTAGAATATTTGAATTTTTAATTTTGGAATTTTGAATAGTACTTTAATAAACTTTAATACTTTTAATATTAGAATAAAAAAAATTATAATATATAATTGATTTTTATATAAATTTTAATTTTAATTTTATTTAAACAAAAAAAAAGAATAATTAAAAATATATAAAAATAACAATAAGATTCAATCAATATAAAAACAGGTCTAAATAAACAATAAGATATGATCATACTATTAAATTATTAAAAAAAAATTTATTAAAAAATAATTATAATACTCTATGCCAAAAATCTAAAAAGATAAGTAATAAAATTCTATAAGATATAAAAATATCTTAATAATATCTTCTTTTAATAAAGTATCAACATCTTAAATATAAATATATAGTAAACATATAGTATATGAAAGACTATGTATATAGCGTAGAATTAAACATCACATATCAACAAGTCATGCCACTATACGTGGTACAGAATAGACTGGTCTAAACCTTTCTTTATTTGGTAATCCAACAATATCGATCAGTATGGTTGGGCTGTGATACTTAACTATACACTACAAGATTTTTTTCCATACACTACATGTTATCATAACACCCCTTAAATATTACTATATATATAGATGAAGCTTAAGTAAGTTACTTGATAATATTACAAAGACTACATTAGTAATAAAAAAAAAAAATAAGAAGAAAAAATATAAGAAACTGTTATATATGACTAAATTAATTAATTAAAATTAACAAGAGTTTTAATAATATTCAGTTTATTATTATTAAATAATTTATTTAAAGAATTTTTTTTTTTTTTTTTTGTCTTTTAATTTTTTTAAAATTTTTGTTAAATCCTTGAAAGATTTAAAATTAATGATAAATGATTTTTAGAAGAATAAAAATCTTTTAAAAAATTTTTATTAGGTTTCTTGATTTTAAAGATAAAAGTGAAAAAAAACATCAGAAAAGAAAATAGTCCATTTTATTATAATTGAAATTAAATTTATTAAATGATAAAATTTTATGTTTTGGTATTTTTTAAAGTAGATTATAATTATATACTTTTCACTTATTGTAAAATATTTAAAAACTTTAATCAGATAACTATTGAAAATGTTAGAAGATAAAGTATAGTTTTATAATTACCAAAAATACAAGTCTTAAAATAAGTTATTTAAGTATAAGTAGAATTGTTCTTGTTATTATTTTTGTTATAAAAACCAGTATTTTGAAAACTTATCATATTTTTTGGTTGCTTAAAGAATATTGCTAAATATTTTTTTTTAAAAAAATAAGAATAAAGGATAATAAACAAATTTTTATTTGAAGTATTTGATATTTTCACTACTTTTTTGTTGTTATAGATATTAAATTTCCTTATGCTTTAAATTGGTAATAATTTTTTATAGAACTATTCTGCAGGTACATTATACACAAAAATCTTTTTAATATTATTTATTTGATCATCAAAGATTGCATATATTTTTTTAACAAATTTAATTACAAGCTTATTGATGTATTTTATTTTTGTTTAGTGCTACTACTAAGAGGCTGCAATTGTATAATATTTATATTTACAATTTTTTTCATAATATTGAGATTCATTAGTGATTTTGAGAAAGAATCTAGTTAACTATACACTAATTTGAAAATAATTTATAATGTAATTTAATGTGAATTACTAAAAATAATCTGTTTTTAACTTTTACATAATATTTTATTTATAATTATTTCACTGTTTTATTTTCAAAATTGGATTCAATTTTCATATAGAATTTTGGATTATATAAAAAGTTTTTAGATCTACATAGATTATGAGAAATAATAATATGTTAGAAATATTAATTTGTTGTAAAAGAGATTTATATTTAATTGGATTGATAAGAGAACTAAAAGTTTTGACTAAATATTTACCTTATCTCTATATGTTCTATGCTATTATGTCTTGAAAATTTTTCTTTATTATTAATAATAATAAAGTTTCAAAATAAAAAGTTCAGAATATCTTGTTAACATTTACATTTTTTATTGGTTATCTTAATATTGAAATTAATACTAATACTAATTGTTTTTTTTTCAGATTTTTCTTTTGATTTCTTAATAAAACTGGCTAAAAATCTCTTTTATGTAAATATTTTTGTCTTCAAAAAACAAAATATTCAGAGAAAGTAATTTTAGCTTTTATAAGTTGTAAAAATTTTTTTTTGTTTATTTTTATAATGTTTATTTATTATAAAATATCTTACAAAAAATTTTTGTTTGTTTTTTAAACAAAATGAAAAAGAGTTTTTTAGTTAATATTTGATTTTTATATAAATTTATTATAAAAAAAAAAAAAATATTAAAAAATTTTAATATTAATAATAAATAATTTGTTACTATTTATTATTATAATTATAATTATTAGAAATTAAGTATTAATAAATTAAAAAAAATTAATTAACTTGATTAAATATAAATAGTAAAGGAAATCTTGATGAAATTGGGCAATTCTTGAATATTTAATCCTGAATATTATAAAATATTATTAAAATAATATAAGTTATTAGTTGAAAATTAAAATATGCAGTTATTGCTTAAGTAAGAAATATAATATTTATGGGTGTTCAAAGTATAAGATGTATAAAGAAATCTTTAAGATATCATAATTAGACATATTAATATTTGCCATGTAATAATATAATGTTTACTTGACTAAATAATAGGAACTAACTACAATTAAGTAGAAAATATCCTTACAACACTAACGCCATTTTTTTTTGGATTAACTACTGGCTCAGTCTATTACTATTAAAAAGGGCATAATATTAAAGTTTCAAAATTAAAAATTCGTGTAATCCGTGTTAGATATTAAAATGTGAAGAATAATATATATAAATTTTATATAAATTATCCTGATTACTTCGAGTTAAAGAGAAATTGGATCCTATTAAGTATCTAATAAATCTGATTTATGTGTTCTCGTCGATATAATAATGCTTCGCCAAAGTTAAAAGTTTATACATATCTAATAGGGTGTAATTGGCTATACAAGGTGGAATCAGATACTTTATTGCGTTCCTAAAAAACATGGTTTATTACCTTCACATTTGCACGGTAATCATATAATTATGCAGTTGTAACTTATGGGTTAAATTATCAAATGCCATTCCCATTGCGGAAAAAGTCTTACAGAATAATGTCTCTCTTACGCAAAATCATACAATAGTCAATTAGATCTCATAGAGTGCCTTACGATTAGCAAAGCTATTTAAACTCTTAACTAGTGATTTCTATGATGGAATCATGTAAATAAGATATAATATATATAAAACAATTATTTTTGAGACGTGTAGTTAGAAGGATGACAGCGTTAATCTGATAGTATGCCTTGTATGCTTTCCAGAGAATTTGGTGCGCTAGTGAAAGGAGGATAATTATTATTTCCAGATCAAAAAGTTTTCAGAGAAGGTTAAAACATTAGAATATAATGTAGATGGGTTAATTAAAGATTTATGCATCCTAGAATATCATGCAAGAATTCGTAACAGATTTATTTTATTCGTTCTTCATTCTCATCCCAAGAAATTCCATCTCGTACAGTAATTTTGAATATGAAAGCGATCAGTCTGGATCGCACTTTGCCGGTTTTTTTCCTATCATTCTACTATATAAATGAATACAGCTAATTACTGTATATTGAGCAAGAGTTAATGCCGTCTATTCTGAAATCTTTCGATTCAGGATCTGACTGGCAAAATAGCTATTAAAGCACTGATTGATTCTAAATTCTATTATAGTATCAGTAAGACACTTTGGATTTATATTTAAGCCAAAAAAATCCTTAACTTGCGTTACCAACTAAGTTTTATTAACAAATCATCAAATTTAATGACAATTGACAACCCGTTCAAAATTATAAAATCATAGCTAAAATTATGAACGCGCACAATAAATTTTTAAAGAATAAAAAACAATTACAGTAGCCCAATTAAAATATAGGTGCTCAATTAGAAATGAATATGTAAGAAAATATGAAATCCAATCTTGTGAAATTCAAATTGATGAACAGTGTTTCGAGATTCTCCAAAAATCTATTTTGCCATAAGTTTCTCTCTTGAAGCTTATGAAGTCAGCCAATGTAATTTGTTATCATAGTAGTATTGGAGAGTATAACAATTCTCATTAGGTGGAGCATTTCTTTGCTTTTTTTTGTCTGAAACATTGACCCAAGGAAGTGTCTGGATGAACAGTTAGTGTTAACTGAAATGGTTTGTATTGTTGATATAAGTTGTTCTTTGAAGAAGTTGATTTTTAAGTTGACTAACAGCAAAAAAATAGATTAGATAAATGAATCATTAAAATAATAACACTCAATAACCAAAATTAAATACCATTTTGCGTCTCTTTTTTATCATTCTCTCTCTTCGTCACCATTGATTAAATCAATTATTGAGGATGTCATTAGTCGTTAATGGAAGTTGTTGCAGTGGAAATCAGGAACTACTGGTATGAAACCTTCTCCTTCACTCTGAACTTATAGGTTGCTGAAAACTTAATCGTGACATTGATGAGTGGTCCATTGTGAATTTCACCATTCACATCTTTAATCGTATTAAAATAGATTATGCCATTAAAGTTACGTCAAGTACAAGAAATACATTATTTAATTTTAACGAGCCACAATGTACTACTAACGATTTGGAGGAGACTTTTATGACGTGTGCGAACGCATAGGGTTTGGAAGATAGCCATTTCCCTGTCTTAGAAAATGTTTTCTAGGTTGCCGCAAAAAAAACCACTCACGGAGCAACCTTTGCACGTGATTTCTGTAAATAAATGGAGCGAGCGAGTGAATGTAAGACGTCTTTAAATTGTTATAAAGAAGATAGCTAATTAGCAGATCTAGTCTCAGAACACGATATATATTCGTGATCTGCTGCGGCTCACCATTGTAACAAGTGACTTTTGGCCTGCATTACGGAATTGTGTAACTAATATTTGAGCCCCTGTGACCGAAAAACTTTTTCTCATGACTGACAATTTTTTTTAAAAAGCACTATGCCTGTTCGTTACTGCAACTGTAAATGAGTCTGTCACGCTAGCTGAAGAATTAAAAATATATTATAGACTCTTATCGAATTTTTACGAAAGGAAGAGTCGACGTGGAAATGGTTAGCAAGCAAAAAGTTAAATGGCCGTGCATTCCTCAAAACGATTAAGGAAGGGTTCCAAGATTTAAGTTTGGTCTGGCCTGCGAAAATCTTGTGGATCTTACCAAGGGTATAAAGAGAAAAATTAGGGCCGACCGCAATCTGAAGAAGTGTTAGCGAGATACGGCATTGACTCCAATGGTACGGACACCACGAAATTCAAGACTCCAACAGGCACTTTGAGCATCGCATGGCGGAATTTTTAGTCGGATTAAAAAAATTGCTGGTCCTTTATCGTGGATAATTTAAAGACCATGCGCAACACCGCAATCAATATCAGGGACGCTACAGGAAAAGAACTCGGTATGAGACCTGAAATAGATGATAAAAGTACGGTACGGGTCGATTATGTGATCAAGGTAATAGAACAATTCTTTCCAGGACCGAAATTACTTAGCATTTTCGAAAATACACTATTGTCATACTTTCATTTTCAGGAAATCGAGAAATTTATTTACGTTACAGGAGACAAACCACAGCGAAATGTGATTGAGAGTTTTTGCTCGGAATATCAAGCAGTTAGAAAGTTCGTTCCAAACGAATGAGAGAAAACGAAAGCAGGATTATCTGTATGATGTTGTCACTACAGCCCGGGACTGGCGCTTCCTGCATGAAAGATTCGCAAGGGAGTAGATTATCATTAAGATCAATATATATTTAAGCATCAAATTTTCCGTGGAATATTAAACGTTGTGAAGTGGCGTAAAAAAGGTGTTAGGTACAGTAGCGGGATTATTAAGGGATGGGGCGATATGCATAGGGATAGGATAGAGTATTCGAAAAATGATCAAGTTCTTATTATGATTAGATAAAATATAATTATCAGGACTAAGTTACATTAGAAAGCTAAGTGCAACTATATCCTTGGTTTTCACGTAAGGTGTATTGTAACAGTATATTTTGTTGTCATGGAAAAGATATATTAGTCTGACATCGCTAGCATGAAATTTCGTGCATTACGGCTACGTCCCGGACTTTGTATTTATTTTTTATCTCTGTATTAATAAAGCGAAATTATTACATTTGCCACACAACATTGATTAATTCTCTTCATGTATAAAAATTTTATCAATCATGTCAGAGAGTGAAGCCAACCCATCCGAACTTAAAGTATTGAGACAACACAACATTATGCTTGAGGATAAGATTAGGGAAAAGAATGCTTCGTAATTTTCGAGAAGCTCAAGCAGGAACTCAGAGTCGAATAGAGGAGTTGGAAAAGAGTAGAATGATCACTGATGCCGAGAATGCCAGACGTGCTAGAATCGAGGAACTAGAACAAGAGAATACAGAGCTTGAGGCCAGGCTCATGAAGATGGGACAGATTAATAAGAATATGAACTTAAAGCTGAAATATTTGATGCTTAAAAGAATTAGAGTCATAAATTCCAGAGTTCAGACTAGATGTATCCAGATAGCTAAGGAAATTCATAATGAGGAACCTATGATCAAATATCGCTTTCCTTTCTTAAATGGACTATTAGAGCTTAATGCTCCCATCAAAAATATCAAATTTTATCAGAGGTGCAAGGGGCTCAGCATCGGTTTCATAGCATCAGCTGTAAAAAACTTGGAGATATCATTAATCATGATCGCATTTGTCAGGATAATGGAATTTCCTTCTTGAAGAAAGACCGGATAGATAAGTAGAAGTTATGTATCGAGGCTAATCTGAGTGTCCCTTCTAGGTTGGTTTATTGTTTGATTAGCTTCTTGAAACATGTCATCATAATGTTAATCGACTTTCCTGCTTCTATAGATGTTCTAAAATGCGAATTATACTGTAGGTTTGAAATAATTACTTATGGATAGCTAAACCAATACTTTTCTATAGAATTTATGTGATTTCGTGTTTGTAGAGAGGCGTGGGATCTTGTGACTAGCAATAGTGACAATCAACGCAGAAATAACTTGATTCTGGGATTCCTAGGATCTGTGTACTCCCCCCTCTTTCGCAAGTATTTTTGCGGAGAACTTGTGCCGAGTTGCAGTGACTGCTATACAAAAAAGGGATTTTTATCATGTGCATCAGAATAATAAAAAACCGTTAACTGCGAATTTCTTTGAATCTTCTTAGCACGTAGACAGTTATTAGAGATCAAAAAAATTGGCTTTTATTTTATTTCCGAATTTGAACCTAACTTTAATACATCAAAAAAAAAACCTTCACTTATAAAAAATTGATTTCTTTTTTTTTTTTTTGTATTACTTTGCGTATATTTTTATAATGTTATGTTATAATTCATCGGTAACAATTAATTATTAAATTTTTAATTCTTAAAAAATAAATCATCTTGCCCGAAATCACTTTTGCCCACTCCCACTTTAATAAGTAACCAAGCTGTACAAATCGGCTCCTGTTGAAGTTGAGCATTTTGGCTGAAGAACGCATTGGAAATATCGTATGCGAATGTTTCCATATTTTGATTATTGCAGTATTTCAATATTTTTTTTGTCGATTGGGTTTTTATTGTTTTTCCTTTAACTCTTGACTTGTATAAACTGCAATAGATTTCGGTCCTTCTCTGGATCGATAAAATTTCGACGTAAACCGAAATTTTTCTCTTCTCTTGACTTCTTCTACAACGTGTGCTGATATGATTTCCATGTACAATATGTACATTTCAGTTACAGTTGCGAAGTGGAACACAGTGAATGAGTTTTCATCTCTGCATTTATTTTGGTTGCAAATGCACACATAACCGCTTGATAAGCTTGCAATGAATGTTGGTTTATCCAAGTTTTGGTTTGGAGAAATTATGAGGACAGGATCAAAATCATCCATGTTATCAAGTACTTTCTAATATCTTTGTCAGAAGCTTGTGGGAGAATAGTCATAAGAGCTTCACATTACTGGATGTGATTAGATCATCAGTTATATCTAAATATATTAGAAATAATAAAGGCAATAATAAAATCTAAAGAATGTGTATTTGCGGAAATGAAAACAATTAGGAAAGTGATAAAGTTTAAAAAAGTTGGCAAAGTGAGAAAGAGAGGAGACAGACCAACCAGTCGAATAAAGACATAAAGAACACGGATCATGAAATAAGTGAACCAAACAAACCATTCAACAGTGATAGAAGTAACGAAGTGACATGGATGAAATAATTTTTTGGATAATATCTTGTGAAAACATAATTTTGGAGAAACTTGTTAGTAATTTTAAGGGTAAAATTTTGGATATTAGGAGAGACAATATTACAAATCAAAAGCGAGTCAATCAAGATTTAGACCTAAAAATGATAACGAATTATATGATTTTTAACGAGATTGGTTAGATTTTTCAGCAATGTTTCACAGACAATGAATGTTCTACATTAAGATATAAATTAATATTTTAAAGCTTTCGACCATAAACAACTGAGTCGTTTAAAACTTGTATCGGCTAGTAGAATTGAAGTTATTGACTGCAAAATAATCACGTGAAATCAATCGATCTGAGAAATTACTGAGGCTGGGAAATAACGTCGCCCCGTCCTGTTTTAATGATGTCTTGAGACTTTACAACAGATCGCGATAAGCTGATTGGTTGAAGAATAGAGAGTTGTTTAAGCTCTGCATGACGTCAGTGATGATCTTATGGACATAAGAGGTCATGTGATCCAATCACCTTTCTTTTTTTAATATTAGGATTTTTTTTTTTACAAAAATAAAAAATTTATATACTAATTATTTAAGAAAAAAGGAAGTAAAATCCAAATTATTATAGTGCAAAATGCAAAATAGTAATAATTTTCGTTTATATTGATTCTATTGGGATTATTACTAGTAGTATTAATAGTTTGAAATTTAAAATAGTGAAATAATTAAATCTAATTTGGATTAAAAATAATTTTATTATTCTTTTTATCCTTTATAATATATTCATTAATAATCATATTGTTAAAGTTATATTGATAAAGTTGAATTTAAATTATTTTTAATTTATTTTACTAAATTATTTATTTGATTATTTGGAGTTTGCTGCATTTAATCAATATTTAATCCATATTATTAATCATTCAATTATTGCAAAAGTTATATATGAAAAGTAAAGAAAAAAGTTTTTGAAATAAGTATAAAAAGGTAATTTAATATATTATAATTTATCCTTTCAAATTTTTTGGATTTTAGAACTGAATCTTTAAATTCAGTCTTAGTAGGATTTGGTCATAATTTAAAATTAATTTTGTAATGATAATAATATAGATAATATAATAATAATGCATAAAAGATTTATTTAATATGTACCATATATAGGTGATAAATGAAATTAACCGGCCAAAATTATCATAACGCGGGCCTACATATCACTTGGTATGCTTCATTCCCTTATACAGTATGTACTGCAATAGCGTGTACCACTAAATTTCCATACCATTGGTATTCATCTTACCGAAATTGAATAGAATGGACAGTTTTATACTGCGGATATTAATTAAGTCTGTAACCATCGATCCTTTATTACATAATGCAGATTTTGAATTATAAGCAATTTAATCAACCTTTTTTTTTTTCAACCTTTTTTTTTTCATTTTAATCATGTTGGCAGAATTTAGAACAAAACGAGAAAACGGAAGAATTCGAGTCGAAGATAAATATCAAGTAATAGGGTTTATTAGTTCAGGAACTTACGGAAGAGTTTATAAAGCCAGAGCAAAAAAGACTATAAAAAGGTTTAATAAATGTTATTCATTCAAGTCATATTGCTTTGAGAGTTAATTATTCAAAAAATTTTTTTTTTTTCACAGTGCTGATGGTGAAGAAAAGGAACTTATATATGCAATAAAAAAGTTTAAGCCAGATAAAGAAGGAGATACTCATACGTATACTGGAATATCACAGTCCGCATGTAGAGAAATATCGGTACTTTCAATTTAGTATATTATGTTTTACTTATATTAAGTTCAATTTCTTGGACGGTTTATTTATCAATTGTTAATTTAATTTAGTTATGTAGAGAGCTTCGACATCAAAATATTATTTCATTGCAAGAAGTGTTATTAGAGGACAATTCGATTCATATGGTGTTTGAATACGCCGAACATGATTTTCTTGTAAATAATTAGTTGAACTATATTTATAATCTCTTATTTATAAGATTTACAATTATTTATTAATCATTAAAAATTTTTAATAGCAAATTATTCATCATCATAGCCAACACGAAAGAAAACCAATTCCGGAATTTACTATAAAGTCATTTTTGTGGCAACTGCTTAATGGAGTGGCATATCTCCATGCAAATTGGGTTTTGCATAGAGATTTGAAACCTGCGAATATTTTGGTGACTGCTGATGGTGTTGTGAAGATTGGTAATGATAAAATGTTATTCATTGTATTAAGAACAGACAAAAAAAAAAAATTTAATACTAATTTTTTTTTTTCCATCGAATAATTTAGGAGATTTGGGTTTAGCAAGAATTTATGAACGTCCATTACAACCGTTATTTAATGGTGACAAAGTTGTCGTAACTATATGGTACAGAGCTCCAGAACTTTTACTGGGATCAAGACATTATACTAAAGCTATAGGTAAGATTTTTTAATGGTTTTTTGTGCATAATAAAAAATTGTTTACTAATAGTTTTTTTTATTAATAGATATATGGGCAGTTGGATGTATTTTTGCTGAGCTTTTGACATTAAGACCTATTTTTAAAGGTGAAGAAGCTAAAATGGATAATAAAAAGAATGTCCCGTTTCAGAAAAATCAATTGAATAAGATTTTTGACGTCTTGGGAAAACCAACAAGTATGTTGATTTCAAAATTACATGTTGATTTCTCTACTTTGATTAGTTAATTAATTAGGAATTTTTTTATTCTTTGAATATTAGAGGATCAGTGGCCTACCATAGATCAACAACCAGAATATCCTAATTTGAGTAGTTTTAGACCGTAAGTACTATTTCATAAAAAGTTCCCGATTCTCCTAGTATTTACACAACATTGTCTACAAATTAGATCGTCGAATCGACTTCGTGACTTTTATACTAACTCATGCTCATGCAAGTCGGATGCGGGTTATGGGCTTTTATCGGCTATGTTGGAATATGATCCAGTTAAGCGTATCACTGCAGAAGATGCATTATGCCATCCATATTTTGAGGAAGAACCTAAACCATCTATGGAGTAAGTAGTTTTTTTTAGATCCTTTGCTTAAAGTAAAATTTGTTCTAATGATTTTCTTTGAATAGCTCATTTGAAGGACAGCTCTATCAATATCCACTAAGAGCTGTTAAAAGTGAAGATAATGATATGAAAGTGCCACCAACAGCAAATTCAGCCGTGCAAGGTCAGGCAGGGACAACGCATGGAGGAACGAGGGGAAAACATGGTCATAGTGGAAAGGATGAAGGAAGACCAAGCAAGAGGAGGGTATAATTACTATTTAAATTATTATGTATATTTAGTTTATTAATAGAGATAGAATATTTATTTACAATGTAACTTTAAGTCATATGTTATTGCTGATAATTGATCGTTTTAATTTATAATCATTTTATAGGAAGTGCAAAAAAAGTCGGGCAAATAAAATTTAAAATTTTTGTACGTGATTATGTTAAATCAGTGGTTATAAACTTATGATTTTTTGTGTAAGTTCTAGTAATCCTGAGTGAATTTATAATATTCCTGTAATTATGTGTTTAGAAAATTATTAAATGCTTGGTACATTTGATAGCAATCGAAACTTTTTTAAGCGTCTTCAAATAAAAACTTTTTTTATTTTTTCGATAATGATGAAAATTTAATACCTATAAACTAACCTGTTTCCCTATTGGAATATAACAAAATTTCCTGATAGATCTTACTTATTTTCACCTATCATTTATAATTTTAACGTCTTGTTCCATAAATTGAGTAGTTCCAACTTTACATGCTCTCAATATTTCACGTATAAATATTGATCCTGCATTAATGTTATGAAATCAAAAAGTTTTATCAAACCTCTAATATATTACATTAAATAAATTTTGATTTCTTTGGCGAAAAATTATTTGGAAGTAATTGATTCCCCAACTAATGTTCCCAGCTTAAATTTACATTAATAAAAAAAAATATTAGAAATAATAATGAAAATTTCCATTGATCCCGTGTGAAATCAAAAGGTTTTATCAAACCCTCTAAATATTACATTGAATGAATTCTGATTTCTTTGGCAAAAAATTGTTTGAGGGTAATTGATTCCTAACTAATGTTACCGACTTAAATTTAAATTTATTAATATAATCATCTTAAAAAAAAAAAAAATATATTTGAAATAATATTGGATGCTGTACATAGGGATGTTAACGGTCCAAATCGGTTCAAATCGGTCCTGAAGCAATTTAACAAATTGCCGATCCCAGAAAAGTGTGATCACTTATCTCCAATAAGTAACCTCCCCTAAAAACGGTCTGGGAACAAATATTATTAATAATTCTTTTTAAAAAAATCATCTCAAAAACCGGCCGGACCGATACTAGGACCGGTTCCACGTTTTAAGCATTTCTGATTTCAGGTGGAACTTTATCACTTAATATCAATAAGTAACCTACCTAAAAAATGCCTGGGAATAAAAAATTTTTTTAAAAAATCATCTCAAAACTTGGCAATTTGCTTGGGACCGGTCGGTCCTAGTCAATAGGACCGTTAACATCCCTAGCTGTACAAGATCAGAACTTATAATATTTTGATTTACATCAAAAGAAATTGTTCTTGATCTTCTAAATAATTTTCATCATTATTCTTTCTTATATTGGCCGAATTTTGAGTATCCAATTTTTTCATAATAATTATAATATTATAATAAAATATAATATATTTTTAATAAGCGTTTTTTTATTTGAAACAATATATTAACAGTTAATATAATACATTTATAATAAATATAATAAATACCTAATGACAATAATTATATAATGAAACCTAAAACGTACAATATGTTTCCGTATAATTATTCTAGAAACTCTATAAATCTAACTATCTACGGACGTCTTTTCTCATCTTTCATACTCGCTTCGCTGGTTATAAATTTAATAATTTTAGTTCTTTGAATCAATTTCTGATTTTTAATTCAAAAATTCAAATTTTAAATTTGATTCGAATGAATCATGAACCTTATTGCTCAGATTCCTCAGGAAATACTCTTTGATTAATAATTTAAAATAATTATCCACGTGTGAAAAATTTTCGAAACGAATATCTTTCGCTCGGAAAAGCCCGTATTATTTTTTTTTTGTAAGTGTTAAATAATTAGTACAAAACTTTTTCCATTATCCATTCAACGATCATTTAAATCCTATTAATCGATAAACATAATTGCATGAATAATGCTTAATTACTTCGTATGTTTGGTGACAAAACTTAAATATCCCCTTGGCCATTTAATTTGGCAAATAATATTTGATTAATGATAATATTATCTAGCATGTTTTAATGCAGAAAATTCTTCTAAGTAACACTTTGAATTTGTACAATGTTGTGTCGTTTTTCTTTTCCAAATTTCTTTTTTCGCATATTTGTTTTCTTAATATATGTAAAATAATTTCCGATTAAAAAATTTACTATTTTCTACATATGTTTCGTTATAAACTCTTGGCGTAAGTCACCTTTAGTCTCTAAAGCATCTTGTATTCCATATTTGTACTTGTTCTTCGGAATTAATTATATCTGTTCTTCATTTTAGTATCCGTATATTCATGAGTTTAAAATTAATCGGTTTTTAAAAAATTCTATTATCCAAAAATTCTAATACATTTTTACGGATAATATTTTTTTGAATATTTTAAAAGGTGACAATGAGTTTACTTTTTAATCAATTCCCGTAAGTAGATCACATCTTTATAAGGAAGGTCCCAGTTTCGAAATCTCCATATTAGTTTAATTATTATACGCGTCAATCAGGGTTAAAATATAACAACTTTTAACGAACTCTCATAACCTTATAAGACATCATTTCTATGCGGGTCGTGCCTCCAACCAACGCCATATGGGCGTATTTATATAAATCATATGTGTTCATAAAAATTATTAAAATAATATTATTACCAAATTATTGAATAAACCTTTTACTGAAAATAATCCTATTTGTGTTCGTAAAAAATTACTTTTGTCATCGAACAAAAAAAAAATCTCTTGTTACATTTAAAAAGAAAAGTTTGAATGATTTTTTTTACAATTTCTAACGTCAAGTCTCATTCTTAAATCATAATTATTTTTAAGAAGGTTCGCGAAAAAAAAGAAAAATATCTTACATAACATATATATATATAAAAATATATATATAATACGAATTTCACAAAAGTTCTTAAAAAACATTTTGAGGATACAAAAAAAAAAAAAAAAATTTTAAGGTCAGTCATACCTTTTTACAAATAAAAAACAATGTGTAAGTAAAAAGTTCCCATGATTAACTCGTGGGCTGTGACGCATCAATGACGCAATTTAGTCGTACGACAGATGTCCCTATATTATATAATCAACAGTGATAAAAAACCTGAGTCCAAAATTTTACACAAAAATCGCATAGCTTAAATTTTTATTTAGTGTAGTACAAAAAAGCTTATAAATATTTCTGATGATGAAAATTTAAAAAAAGATGGCATAATTATTTTTTTTTTTTTTTTTTTTTTTTTAAATTATAAATTTCGAATCCTTAACCCAACCCATAATTAGATTTCCTTCATTTTTATCTTTACCGATAAGAAATAATCCTTCATGAACGTTCCAACCTTTCCAATAAATTGTTAAAACTTCGATTTGCGGTAAATTTTTTATCCTAACATATTCCCAATGGTGATTTACTGTTGATAATAAGTACATCAACTCCCATGGACGATTTAATTCTTTTTCATTAAACCAATCATCTTTTTTAGAACCTCCAAATATTGCAATTCGATTATTCATTGTAAACATTCCAGCAAAAATTCTTTTACCTGGTACAGGTCTTTGGTAAGTAGATGATGTTAATATCCAATCAGGAGGGAGCAACATTTTTGAAGACCTTCCATCGATAGAAGAAAGGTTTAACAGTTTATACCATTTTTCTTTATAAAAATCGAAGACCGAAATATCTTCATCGTCATGAATTTCCGAAGAATTTGAAAAGAATTTGTATTTTTGACCACCGTAAATATAAAGTTTCCCTTTCGTTATATGGGAACACGGTAACGAACGTTGATAAGGAATATTAGATTCCTGAGCATAACAATTCCAATTTTTTGTTTTAATATCATATATTGCAAAATCTTTACTATCGTAAGAAAGATTTTTGTCTATTTTAAACAAAGAAAAAAAAATAATAATAATAATAATAATAAATAAATAAAACTTTTTTAAAAAGGTACAGGTTAATAATAAATTATAAATTATAAATATATTTATATGTAATACATTACCATCAATTATTAATCCACCAAACATCGCTAAACGATGATTATCTATAACATCAAGTGTATGCATCATTCGAGGGGATGGAGTAACATTATTTTCATTTATTACGCGTAAAGTGAAGGTGGATACGTTTAATTCATAAAAAATGTTCGTAGTTATGCCCTTGTTGATATTTTCTCCACCGAAAATGTAAATAGAATTTTTAATCGCAGCAGCAGCGTAATACCTTGTTGGTTCGTAATAAAGTTCTGAACCAGGTTCAATAATTAAAGGTTTTTGAAACCATTTAATGGGTTTAATTGTTAGATCGATTAACCAACAAAATGGATTCTCAATATGAAAAATCGGTAAATAAAAAATATCGTTTAACCACACGCCATGTCTATAGTATGTAACGGGAATATCAATATGTGAAATTTCTTCCGATTCCCAAATGGGAGATATGACTCCGAAGTGGTATTTACGTGTAATGTGGTACAATAGTCGACAGGTCCATGAAAGATTTTGTAGATCACGTATAAATAACATATCCATAATATCATAAAAGATTTCTGTTGGTAATTTTAAAAGAGCATTATTACTCTCATTATGTAACCGTTTTTTCGTAACCATATTAATAGAAATCATATCTGTAGGTTTTATTAAAATGAATATATATATATATATATATATATAAGTAAGTAAAGGAGTAAATTATACCAACAAAAATTAAAATAAAACGTACGTATAACATCATATAATGTGAGAAATGAAATATCGAGTGACAAAGAAAATAATTTCTTTGCGATTTTATAATTTTCTTTAAAGGAGTGAAATAGAGAACATCTCTTCGAAAGGATTTCAATGCGGCCAATTTTTAAATTTTATGTGGCAAACCTGTTTATAAATACATTTTTTTTAAAAAAAAAAGAACATTTCACGTGTCATTATTTTAACGAAAAACTTGATTATATTTTTTACACGTGTAACTATTTTAATGACCATTTAAATGACAGTATTGAAGATTGCGTGATTAAATGAATTTAGTTAGTATATTATGTCATTTAATCATTTTGTGTAGCTTTGTAAAGTTTATAGAAGAATATTAAATAAAATTAAAACGGATCGAAATGGTGAACGAATTACTTGAACACACACATTGCACAATACATGAATAAATACATACATACTAATATATTTTAATTAAATGTTACGCATAATAAAGATAGGAATGTAACGTAATACTTTGGCAAAATGTGATAATTAAAAAAAAAACATTTTAATGAACATCCAAAAGAAGTTTCATAAAAGGATTTTGTTTTGATCAATTTTAATAACAATGACGAAAAGACACGTCCAATTCAATGATTTGTGCTATTTTCACAAGTTTTTGATTGAAAATTCTCAAAATCTTTGTCATTCTTAAATAGAAAAAAAAATGTATGTATAAATTTAGATAATTTAACCTAAAAAAAAATTTTCATCAATTTCTTTGTTTAAGTTATAACTTGTAATATAAAAAATTTTTTATTTCCTTGTATGTAACAAAAGTGCAGATTTACCCGGGTCCATTGGCGTTATTGATAATAATCGTTTTATAATAGGTTCAATATTATTGATTGTTACTCTTTATTTTAAAGTTTAAGAATATATTGGTGATTTATGAGAGAGAATTCTAACAATCTTTTAATCGATTCACTGTATTTATTTTCATTATTTGATTCCCCTTTCCTTACTTAATAGGAATTCCCGATTGTTACGATTATTTATTACATGACGGCTGAAAAATATATTAGATCCGAACATGATAATTATTAATTAATTACTTGTAAACAATATAAATTCACGTGTTTATATAAATTATTTTTTTCTTTTATTATAAGTATATAACCTTTATTTGGAATTGTAAAAAAAAAAATAATTAAATAAATTTTAAGGTTTTATCAACATATATATACAGTATATATATATATATATATATGTATGTATGTATCAAATAATAATAAATAATTATATAATATATATAATATATAATATATTTAATTTTTATAAATATAAATATATATATATATATATATATATACATATATATATATTATTTATACTTATTTGTAAATATGTTATCTTTATTTTGACGCGCTTTTTCATTATGGAAATTTTATTAATTGATTTTCAAATTTTTTATCTATGACTTGGTTAACCTTTTAAAATTATGTAAATATAATGACTTCATATAATAAAGAATAATTTTTCTTTTTTCGATAATATTTAGTTGAATTTTCGTACCTTTCAACTCTAAAGGTTAGAATTACGTTATAGAAGATTAGTTAAAATTTTCATGTTTTTAATTTATGATCTAAACTAGTCTGAATGCTGCGTCATGCAACCGATCAACATTTTAACTAAAATAAAAATATTTTGATCATTACTAAATAAATTAATTTGTTTCCAAACCTTTACTTATTTATTTATACTAACCTCGGCCAATTGCGAAATTTCTTTAACTCTATGATTATATGTATGCTGCTTAATTTATTATTCTGTTTTTACATACAATTAAATTTATTATACGGGAGAGTAACTTGAATCGGTCTGAGACTAATACTTTCGTAATTTATGGCATTAAAATTAATTTAGTCTCAAAATTCCATGCTTCATTAGGTTTGTTGAATGTGAATTAGTTAAATTTTCCGTTTTGGCGTATTTGTGCACAGCCACGTTTTTAAACCATAATAATTTAGTTCGCTTTCCTTACTTATCAGTTACGACCCTTTTAATGATTCCTTCCAGGTTGACTATGTCATCGTACAACATTTTAGGATCGGGAACTTTGCCATTTTGCCATCCGAACGATGGGGGAAGTTTTTAGAACATTTCCAAATGTTCTACCGATACCTTCGATACATTCTATGGTATTGCCGAAGATTCGATATAACCCTAAATGCTAACCTTGTTTGTTTCAGTGTTGTTTACTTGTGTCATTAAATAAATATTGTCATAACAACCCTAGATGTCTATATTTGTTCATATGATTACAAAAATAATTAGATAGTAAGATATTCGTTTTGTTTCTCTGGGGTTGAAATTTAAATTAATTTTAAGTTCATTTACTTTTTATATTACCATGTTTACATGCATGTTATGCATAAATATAATTAATTATGGTAATGTTACACTTTAGCCAATCCCGTTAAAAGTTAGT
Organism: Rhizophagus clarus; assembly: GCA_015698045.1. Lineage (NCBI taxonomy): Eukaryota > Fungi > Glomeromycota > Glomeromycetes > Glomerales > Glomeraceae > Rhizophagus > Rhizophagus clarus. Next base: position 234,204 of record BLAL01000086.1, read on the forward strand.
TTCTAATTCAAGAAATAATTTAGTAATTTTAAATGTGCAAAAAAAAAAGGTGGAATTCAGGTAATCAACGCATTATTTATGTTAACAAATGCGGCGAAGTAAATACATAACCAAACTTGTTAATTAATCACGTTTTGGATTCATTGAACATTGTCATGTTGTAGTGTAATTCCAATCTCTTCTTTCCTCAGTTGTAAGCAATAAGTGTATTTTTCTAATTCATAAAATAATTTAGTAATTTTAAAAATGCACTAATAAAAAAAAAGGGTGTAATCAACGCATTATTTATATTAAAAAATGTGGCGAAGTAAATAAATAACCGAACTTGTCAATTAATCATGTTTTTGGATTCATTGAACATTGCCGTAACGTTGTAGTATAATTCCAATCTCTTAGTTCCTCAATTTGGAAATATATTTTATTAAAAATTTGCCTATGTTTTGTACGCAATAAGTGCATCGAACGGAATTTTTCCTTTTATGTTCAATTTTTATGAAATTTGCACCGATTGATAGTGATTCAAATTGATTCGACACAGTGAATTTATTATCAAAAAAAGAGTACAAAAAAGTACTTGTTAATAATGAAAAGTAGTTATCCTCCTTTAATATAATATTTGCATTAAATCAAAACGCAAACGCCTATTTGTGGCTAACCAAATGCCATCACGTGATATTCTAATAAATTTTCAAAATAAATATGGCATGGTTTTAAAAAATCTTATACTTTGTATGCTTAAAAAAGTTAGCTTCTTTATATAATTATAGTACTTATACATTTCAATAAAAAAAAAAATTTGATTTTTACAAAATACAAAATAATAAAATATTACTTTTACAATATAAATATTTTTGTTTTTATTTAAAATAAATAATTAGTATTTATAAAGATTAAATGATTTTCTTTTTAAGAAATATGCTATTAATTATGAAATTCCTTTTATAGAAATAATCAATTAATTGTATATATAAGGTTTAGATTTTTAATTTTATTTAAATAATAATATTATTATTTAATACAATAATATATTTAAATACTTGTATATAAATTAAGATTTACTTTATAAATTTATATTTAAAATTAATATTATAAATTTATAATATTATATTTAATCTTTTAATTTTATATTTAATTTAAATATGATATATATATTATATATTTTTTTTATATATATTAAACTAATATTATTTCTATTATAAATTAATTTTTTATAGATTAATAATTAATATTGGATTAATTTAAGAATAACTGGTAGTTAAATTCACCTGCTAATGATAAAATACCATATGGTGAATTTCACTATCCCTTAAACGGTAGAACCTCGCAGGCAAATTTGCCTGCAATTTTACCCAAATTTTAGCTCTCATCTATTTTTAGAAATATTAATGCTACCTTAATAAAAATTTTTTTCCAAATCGTTTGAATTTTATATCATGTGATTATGATCATCATTTTCTAGTTTACATATTAGAACGTTTAATTAATCACCGATCAAAGTTTGCACTTTTCATTAATAGCCATTTTTTAAAAAATTTTGCATATATTTTGGCGAACTCATTGGGGTTTGGTTATAACCTGTCAAACCTTAATAATAAAATGCAGAGTAGTTTATGAGAAATAATTTTTATTATTTGAGTTTTTAAGATTTAAAAATAAGATTTTGAAATTACATAAAAGCTTAAAAAAAAGAATAATTTTCGTAAAATTCATAAAAAAAGTGCAATGTAAATGTTATGAAAATTAACTAATTTTAAATGGAAAAAATAAAAACAAAACTTTATTTTTAGTTATCATCTTCCCTATATGTATGAAAATCTTTAAAACAATTACTTCTTTCCTTATTAAAACATAAGGCCAAATCACATTTTATGCAATATAATTGTGATTGAAGCAGATTTTTTGCTGCTTTTTCTTGATTTTTTTTTACTAAATATTTACACCATACACAACTACTTCCTGTTTCTCTCCATTCAGGATAATGACCTTCTGGAAATAATCTTATTATAGGAAGCTCATATTTTGTTGTAACATATTGCTGCTTTTTAGTAGGATCAACGTAAATAAACTTAAATTGATTTGTTAATTCATCAACTTGGTTTCATATATGTGGTTTTTTTTCACTTTCTTTTAAACTTTCTTCAATTAAATCCCATACTATTTGTAATCTAAAATCCTTATGATTAATATTTGTATTAACTTTTTTTAATATTAAATATGAATTAACTATTAATGCAGTATCTAAAAGCCAAAAAAACAGTGGCATCCATGTTCTTCGTACTGGTAGCTGAGTTCCATAATATCCTCGTAATTGATCAGCAATATTTACTCCACCCATGAAGTGGTTATAGTCATCAATTATAATAGGAATTGGTAAAGTTTTTTTACTTAAAATTCCAAAAATTGCTCGAACTTTAGCTGCATTTGTGCTTGTCTCTCGTGGTTGACGTCGTACTCTTTCTATCTGATTTTTATTTTCATTATCAATCTGATGAATAGTAGAAAACATCTCATTGGACCATTGTCCATCCACAAAATGGCTAATACATTGTCAACAACCACCCCAGAAAGTGTGTCCCAATCTAATTTTTTATTTACTTTAAGAACATTTGGAAAATTAGCACTATTTGTACGAACAGTTCCACATACTCCTATTTTTTTTTCACGCAAGTATTTGAAAAGTTTGATACTAGAAAAATAATTATCCATATAGATATTGAATGATTTATCTTTTATTGGTAATTGAGATGTAAGATGATATACTTCATTTCCTACTTTACTTAAATCTGATACTTACTGGATTTCTGGATGGGTTTGAATTCTGGAGGTAAAAATAAAAGTATATGTATAGCCAGCATCACAAAGAGAAAAAATCTTGTAACCTTCTGAAGTAGGTTTGTTTTTAATTCTTACAGTATGAGCGCTTCTTCCAGAAAATCTTGCAATCATTTCATCAATAGAAACGTTTGAAGATGGTATACAAATTGTTTTGGAAACTGTTCAGATATGAGTTGCTAAAGGATCTACCTTTAAATACCAAAACTCAGGTGGAATAGTACAATCTGAAATATGCATGAAATGTTTAATCTAAATATATCAATAACAGTCACCGAAAATGTCACATGCAGATCATTTTCATATTAAAATTATCTTGCGTAATATTAATCGCATTACTTCATTTAGTAGTTAACATTAAATTTTTTAATGTACTACACTTATACAAATTAAGAAATTGATAGATTATTATGTGTTCTATCAATTTCTATTCTTACTTTCTGATCTTGAATAATAAAATTTTTTTTTATAATGTACGAAAAACTCTTCTTAAAAACACACTTTTTTCAAGATTGAAGTTGAGAAATAAAAAAATATGCAGTTTTAAAAGTAAAAATATATGTAATTTTACGAGTAGGAAAAGTTTTTCTAAGCTTGTAATAGCGGTTATTCAGGTAGTTTTTGTATAAAACATGAAAAACTAAAAAAAACACATTATTTTTAAATATACATAAATTTTTAGAACAAAATTTCATCACCTTGATCAAAGTAAAGTACATTTTATTGCTTAAGTAAAGTTGTTTAGCAAAATCCAAAATACTTGGATCTTAAATTTTATAAATATAGGTATAATATTTGAAAAAAAACTTGCATTTTTATAATGGAACTGACAACTAAATCTATTTTACATATTTAGAGCGTAATTTTGATACATTGACAAAATGACATTGCTTACTGCGGCTTAAGTTATGTTGTTCAGAAGTGTCAAATATATTTATATTATAAATTTTTTAAGTATATAATAAACATTCATAGAGTAATATATATTTTACAAAACTGCACTAATTTTCAATTTCTAAATTTTTTTACATCTATTTAGTGACTTCAGAGCGTAATTTTAATATTTTGATCAAAGTAAACTACATTTTGTTGCTTAAGTAGAGTTGTTTAGGCAGGTTAGATCTATTCGTATCTTAAATTTTATAATACTATGATTAATATATATGGAGAAATTAACGTTTATATTTTCTCACTTATTTAGAAATTTTAGAGCATAATTTCAACACTTTGGTCAAAGTAAATTGCCTTTTATTGCTTAAGTAATATTGTTCAGGAGGGTCTAAATTACTTGTATATCAAATTTTATAATGCGATGATTAATACTTATGGGGAATTAGCATTTTTTATAACGGTATTAATTTCTGATCTTTAATTTTTTATTATTTTAATAAAGAAAATAGACTATTTTTAAATAAAGATTCAAGTTGAATAATAAAGATTAAATGGGAATTTTTTTTTATAAAATCGTAAAGGCACTTAATAAGTTTATATTTTTGCTTTTAAATTAAAGTACTATATTATATAAATGTAATATTATATTTGATCTGTATTTTTTCAATTTTAACTTAATTTAGGCTGAAATTACGAGATTGGCCAGAATTAGCAAAATTTTGGCCAGAATTATGAATTATTGATCAGCAAATTTAACCAGACTTAATTAATTTTGGCCAACTTTAATTATATACTGTACATGCGCTATACATTTGAAGAGAATACTGTGCCACAAATTTTTTTTTGCTAACTTTAATAAAAAAAATTTGCCTTCTTTTTTTATGACATTTCTAGTAACTGATAAACAGTTTTAATAAAATTTAATTAATTTAATAAAAATATTAAATTAAATAATAAAATTAAAAGAATCTTGCTAATTTACTCCCTAGGTGAAATCACCCAGGTGATTTCACCTGTAAATAATTTGCCAAAATTCAGGTGATTTATACGTATAAAAAATTTTACCCTGGTGATTTCACTCATAATTAATTTATGAAATTTGATTGGCTAAAATTTACAATATTACGCATGTAAAAAAATCTAATCGGCTAATTTTTATTTGAAAATTTCCGTTAAATAATTAATCTGACTACAAAAATAATAAAATTTATTTATATATTAAACTATGACTTTATTTATTTAAATACTGTTTATCAAAGTACAATTATTTATCTTTAATGTAACTAGTAATGATAATGATATAAAAAAAAGTCTAACAATAATGGTAAAAAGAGAGAAAAAACGGAAATAATAAAAAAGAATCATTAGAAACAAAAAAAAAACCAATGGGATGAAATGGTGACATAAAGTATAATTGGAGACAAAGAAAATGATAGGAAACGAAAGAGATAACAGAAAAAGAAAAGATAGTGAAAAGACAAGGAAAAGAACGTGAAAATAAAAAAGAATAGGATTGAAAACAAAAGGAAATAGGGACAAAGTGAAAGGGGACAAAAACGAAAATAAAAAGATAATGAGAGGGGACAAAAAACAAAAAGATAACGAGAAGATGACGAAGAAAAGATGATGAGGGTAAAACGATGATGAAAGTGAAACGATGATGAGGATAAAATGATGATGAAAGTGAAACGATGATGAGGGTAAAACGATGATGAAGGTGAAATGATAATGAGGGTAAAATGATGACGAGGATGAAACGGTGATGAGGACGAAATAATCATGAGAATGAAATGATAATAAGGACAAAATGGTGATGAGAACGAAAAAAAGAAAGGGAGTGAAAATGAAAAGAAAAGGGAAACAAATTAACAAAAAGACAAACCATAAAAGAAGAAAAAATAGAGTTAGTAAATTGAAATATAAAAACAAATTTGAATAAAAATATAGAGAAGAAAAAACCGCCATACCTTCCTTGTTCGCAAAACTAAGACTTAAAAAAAGAAAAGAATTAGAAACAAAAAAACAAAAAAGAGGAAAAAAAAAGAAGTAATATACTTTAATGCAAAACTGGAAGAAATTAAAGACCTAAAAAGAGAAGAGAAATAAGAAATGAAAAGAAAAATGAAAACAAAAAAGAAGGAAGGATGAAAAAATGACACTTTTTTGGCGTAAAACTGAAAGAGCTTAAAAGACCTAAAAGAAGAGGAAAGAAATTAGAAACAAGAAAGAAAAATGAAAACAAAAGAAGGAAAAAAAGAACATATCTACATACTTTCGACCAAGTAAAGGGAAGTGAAAAGGATGAAAAAAAGAAAGGGAGTGAAAAGAAACAAAAAAAAAAAGAAGGGGGAGTGAAGAAACAAAAAAAAATGAAGGGAAGTGAAAAGGAACGAAAAAAATAAAGAGGGAGCGAAAAAAAATGGTGTGGAGTGAAAAAAAATGAAAAAACAAGGAAATGAAAGTAATAATGGAAATAAAAGAACCACTTGGTGCGAAAAATAAAAGAACCACTTGGTGCGAAAAAAAAATAAAAAAAAAAACTGCAAAAATTAATTGGGTTAAATCACCTATATCGAAATAATTAAATTATAAAAATCGATCAGGTGATATCACCCGAGTTATATCACCCCCGGTTAAAATTAGTTATAATCAAATTAAAATACCTGTTCAAAACGAATTAAAGACATAAAAGTAGTAATTTTATGCTCAGGAAATTTACTATCCTTATTCCAATAATTTTGGATACTAGGTAATTTAAAAACACCAGTATATATTAATATTGCTAACCAAATTTTAAATTCTTTCATTGTTAATTCTTTCCAATCACGCCCTTCTCCTATATTCTTTACATATGCATATTTATTTGTATTTTTAACAATTATTTCTATTTGTTTAAGAGAAAAAAAAAGAGAAAATATAGAATAAGGTGATGGTGAAAGGAGGAAATCTCTAGATAAATTTATTTTAAATTCATGTAAAGGTCTAACATGTTGAAAAGCATTAAAAAAAGGTGGAGGTGAAAGTTGTGCAATTTGTTCACCATTATTATTATCTCTTTCACTATTATTATTTCTACCTATACCTCTACCTTTACCTCTTCCTCTTCCTCTACCTCTATTACTACCTCTGCCTTGGATATTCTCTTCATGAATTTCTTCAAAATTATCAAAATTTTCGATATCGTCATCATTTTCATCAGTAATATTGTGAATATTTTTTGCAAAATCAACAACAAACAAATCTTGCTCATCATATTCAATAGTATCCATGGTAAAAATAAAAAAAAATAAGTAAATATAACGTTAGGAATAAAAAAAAATGCAAAACTCCGAAAACTCTGAAATTCTGAGGTTTTGATCAGCATTTTTACAAATTAATTTCTGGTTTAATTTTTGCCAAACAGCTGGATTTTTAACTATATATTTAATGGCCATATGTTAATCAATAATGTGGTAAAATTTTATAAAATTCTGGCTTTTATTAAAAAAGTTTTATATAGCTGATGTTACTTTTTTTTTTAAATTGCAGGCAAATTTGCCTGCATTACCGTTTAAGAGATAATTATTATAATATTTAAATTATTAAAAATTTTAAAATAAAATGGTAAATTATATTTAAATTATATATTATAATATGTATAACTAATATTTATTCCAAAAATTGTGAAAATAAAAAATATTTCCATTTTTTTTATTTGACTTTTTTTTCTTTTTATTAAAAAACTTTTTTAATAAAATTTTTTTTATTTTAGTTTTATTATTTTTTTTAACCAATTTTCCAATAAACTTGTATAATATAAAAAATGCAAAATATAAAATAAAATTCTGAATTTCTGATTCAATTCTATTTTTGATTCTAATTTAAATCTTTCATATAAAATTTTACTAAAAGTATTTTTTAATCCAAAATTTTTACTAAAAATATTTTCAAATCATATTTTAATCAAAAATATTTTTAATTAAAAATCCTATCAAAAAACATTTTTAGTTTAAAAAATTAATTCTAGTTTTATTTTTAAATTAAAAAATGAAATTAAAACCATTTTTTTTTAGAAAATTCTTCAAATTAAAAATATTTTTAAATAGTTTTTTAATTATAAAAATGTTTTTCAATTAAAATATAATTTTGAAAATATTTTTCAATAAAAATAATAGTTTAAAAAATATTCAGTAAAAAATCAAATTCAGAATTAAAAATGAAACTTTAAATAAAATTGAATTAAAAATTTAGAACTCTAATACAATAAATAAAAATAAAAAAAAATTAAAAAAAAAAAATTATAAAAAAAAATTATAAAAAAAAAGAAAAGCTTTTTTTTTTAATTTTTTTTAAACAGTTATTTTAATTTTTAAATATAATAAATAATTTAATAAGTTTTTCAATTTTTTTTTTTAACTATTTTATTTTAATAACAAATTTTAATAATTATAAATTTATTAATTTTTTAAATAATTTTATTTTTAATATTCAAATATATATATTTTTTTCCTTTAAAGGCGTTGGTAACGCAATACTTTATTAGAGCAAATAGTAGGTTAAAATAATCAACCTTCAAATACATAAAAGAAAGCTTCCAGGGTCCAAAACCTCCTGGTCTAACCATATCACCTTCAAACCAAGGCATAAAGTGATGCTAGCTAATCTAGACATCCTAAAGGGAAATGGGGTATAAAAAAGGAAATATTCTAAAAACTAAAAATGAATTAAAAATTAACACTCTTAGACCTAAAGTATTACTACCCTAGTCTACTGCTTAATGAGCGCGTTAAGAGTTTCTATGATTGTTACTATATCTGCTGCTAGTTTCTTCTTGGAAATCTGGGACTTCTTCAGAGATGGCTTCTTGGTTGAGTCTAAAGTGCTTTTTGAGATCAGGTGTATTTCTTTTTTAGTTTTCTTTGCTTGCTTGGAATCTCTACGATTACCAATAGGAATACGATTCGATCCTGTCCCAATGGTCTTGGGCTTATGGGATGGGTTCTGTAAATTGTTGTTATTGTTTAACTGCTTACTTGTTTTAATCTTTTTCGTATTTTTGTAAGTAGCCTTGTTGTTAGAAGGGCCTAGGTGGCAGGACTATGTCAGCGATGCGCCATTCCAAATCATAAGATTTTCTATGCATTCTTTCATGCTGTCCCATGTTGATAGATAGCCTATAATTTTTCTAGATCCGTCTGGAAATTTAATTTCTTTAAACATGCGTATATCACGTTGCATTAGGGAGTTAATGTTCTCTTTGAGAGCCAGCATAGTCGTGTTCATATCATCAGGCAGGTTATCGATCACAAATTGATATCGCTCTCTTTCCTTCTGTTCTTTGAGTGATCATGACGCTGAAAACTATCGCACTGGTAGTGCATTTAGCGGAGCCATCCAACTCTTATTTATATCATATTCCAAAAAGAGCTCTGTCATTTTGAATTTATAACGTATGGTCTTATATTTCTTCTGCCGCTTAACTTGTATAGAAATGACTCGTCCCCATGACGCTAAGTGTTGCAGGATGTCGAAGTTGCTCCATTTTGCAGGTATGTCATATATGAGGATATCTCAAACGGCCTTTGACGTTGGCGAAGATTGAAATCCTGTGACAATATAGTTAGCTTCATCTTCACCATATATATCCAGTTTTTTGTCTTTCCTTCCTAAAGATTTGCCTTTCTCTTGTGTACTAGACGGTATTAGTGTTAATTTCTCTAAAACGAGAGGGAGGGGAAGAGGGTCGATGATAAAGAAGATAGAATTAGTTGGGTCACCTGATTGGCTTCTGATGGTTAGTTCTTGCCAGATTTCTTCTTTTTCCTTTTCTTCTTATCTTGTTTTGTGAAACTGTCCATTTTAGGTTGATCTTCATTTGTGATGAGCAACTCATTTGCTGATTGGTCCTCCTTTGTGAAAGAAATATCTATTTCCTCCTCAGGGGCTTGTGGTGTAACTACTAATTTGAATTTATTAGCTGCTGTAGAACTACTTGATGCGGTAATAGGCAGTTCGTCATCAGCACTATTATTATTTGAGTTTTCAGAGGGTTTTGATATGTCATTTTCTATCAGTATATACATTCAGACAGAGGCAGACACTCGGCAACTCAGAGCGAGAAGGAAGCCAAATATTTCTAACAAATAGTCCGTTCGTCTAAACCTATACTTCTCTTTTTGTAGTTCTTTTATAGTTGATCAGTCGTGGTCTTTGAGACTTTTGAGAATAAATTTTTTAAGTTCTTTATCATTAGACGTATTCCGTAGTAACTTAGGAAATATATCTATTATGTTTTCAAAAAAAAATTCTTCTATAGACTGAGTAATACATTCTTCTAAGACTTTCTTATTCATCAAAAAGGATGCTGAGTCTTTATCCATGTTGTTTCCTATGACTACTCAGAAAAATAAAAAATAAAAATTGTATTTTTTATTACAGAAAAAATTGGGCTGAGTGATCCTAATATTCAAATATATAAAAAAAATAATATGAAATTATAATAATAAAATTTTTTTTTATTAAGCAGCTGAATTTCTAGATAAAAATTTTAATAAAAATATAAAATATATATTAATAGTTTAGTTTTTATTTTTTTAGATAAATACTTTTAAATAATTAAATATAAATTTTAATAAAATTTTTTTTTAAATTAATTTTTACTAAAATATTTATTATATTTTACTTTTATTTTATTTAAATAACTTTTTTTATAATATATAATTAATTTTTGATATAACAAATTTTTGATAAATAGATTTTTATTAATATATAATATTTAATTAATTAAATACATTAAAAATTTCTTATTGTAATAAAGTAATTAAAGGTTGTCTCAGTGGATGATTAGACCAGTTTCAGAACTGGAAGTACTCATAGCAAGTTGGAAGTGATTATATTTGTAATCCTATCTTACTTAATAAATGATGGTACAGTTTCAACACCAAAAAAAAAAAAAAAATAAAGTAATTAAAGGCATATTAAAAATTAACTGATTTAATAGAAGGGTAAAAGATTAACCCAAAAAATTAAATTCCTATAATTGGCTATAAATTATATAATATATATAATATATTATTATTATTTATATATTAAAATAATTTTTTGCAATTAACTTACTATCTAATAGTTCAATTTAATTAAACATTTTTTTTGTTTTATATAACTTTTAGATGCTACTTAAATCATTTTAAGTAAATCTCAAATTAATTTATATATTTTGGTTATCATAATCTCCAAATCCTAAATATACAAATTACAAAATTTATATATATAATTTGTAAATTAATTTGGATTTATATATTTAGATTACTATAATCCCAAATTATTTTGGATTTGAATGGCATTTATAATATAACTTAATAAAAATTACAAAATAAAAAATGTTATAAAAATTGGATTATTAAATTATAAGTTAATCAAAAAGGAGATTCTAGGACAAAATTTTTGAATAGGTATTAAGGTTGCAGGCGAAACTTAATAGTTTAGATAAATGGTAAAATTGAAACTGTTTAAACTGTTTTGCCAAAAATTTTTAAAAATGGAAAACTGTAAAACATTTTGCAAATTTTGAAACTCTTTATGTTTTACCAGTTTTATCATTATATTATATATATAGTTTTGCCAATTATAATAATTTTTGTCATATAATTATACATTATATATCAAATCAGAAAATTTATTATCAAGTTTTATTTTTTTATTTAAAATACATTATTTAATATTTTAATTTTGTATTTATCTAATAATTTTATTCATCTATTCTGTATTTATTTACTAAATCATCAATATCATATTCCATTATATTTTTACCTTCAATACTACTTTCATCATTTATTAAAGGAATTTCAACGTATTCATTATCCATATTATCAATTAAATCATCTTCAGAAATTTTACCAATATCCTCCAAAATCAATTTATTTGATAAATCAACATTTTCTTCAATCTATAAATTATCAATTGGTACAATCACATTATCATCTGGAATAAGTTCACCTGATGTTGTCCAACGTTCAGTTCAGTTGTACTTGTTCATGTAATACTATCAGTTAAATCAGCAGTAACTTCTTCAATTTTTTCTTCAAATTCTTTTGATTTGGCTAAAGCTTCAAGAACCCTTTTATTTAGTTCTGCTGCATTTAATTTAAATTTATCTTTGTTTTCTTTTCCATAAAAACCAAATTTTTTTTCAGCATTTGATTTCCAATAAGTTATTATTTTAGACATAGATTCAAGTTTTTCAACTCCTATTTATATACAACGTTTATTAGTAAGCCAACCTAATGTAGAAAACCCTCTTTCACAACTTGCAGAATTTGGGCAAATTGAAAACAAATAATGAGCAATACGTGACAAAGAATCAGGATCAGGTGATATATGTATAAGATTCCACCAGTTAATAGGTTCTTCATAACCAATACCAAATTCAGGATTAAAAGGTTCTTTACACTCTTTATAAAGTCTTAATTGTAAACATAAAGCATTTTGTTCTTGAAGATCTAATCCCAAATTTCTTCTAATAAGTGTAGCCATTTTGATAATCTTTGAATATGATTTTTTCTTTAATGGTGAATCTAATATTAAATAAATTATTATTATAAGATATTAAATTAAATAAAAGAAAAATGAAATTTAATAAAAATTAATTTAAATTTCAATACCTTGAAAATGTGAAGGGGTTCCTCGGAATTGTGGAAGTAAAAAAAAATATAATAAATATTTATCATCATCGAATTCCTTAAACCTTTTATTCAATACTTGATGACAATAATTCTAGAAAGACTTGTTAAAAGAACGTGGTAGTGATTTTATAACTGCAGCCAATCATGTTAAATTTAAAAAACAATCAGCTAAAGTTGCCTTTTGTACTTCTAGAGCTAAAATGGCCTTGCGTAATAGGTTTAATATGAAAGCTAAAATATTTAAATCAGCCTAAAAATTACGCCCATTAACAATAGCTTTAATATGAGTATTTGTTAAATATTCGACGTGATTTTCCATCATCTAATTATTTAACAATAGTTATTTGTAATTAGATTATTTGTTATTGTTGTAATAAACGTTTAAATTAATTATGATAAATAGTATAATACCTTTTCTATAATGGACTTTAAGTTTAAGACCGAATTGACTGATTCACTTAAGGTGATCCATCATGTCTTGCAATAAGATTTAAGTCCCCCACCTTTAATACCACTTTCTTTAATTAATTGATTAAATTTAGCACCTTTTTAAAAAATAAGAATTAAATAAAATTTAGTAAACCTTTGTATCTTTAATAAATGTTTTGTATTTCAAAATTACCTACTAAATGTGAATTACGAAAAAATGATGCTAAGATATTAACCTGAATAAGGAGACAATTAGCAAATACGTGATCAACTATATCGCTAGCAATTAGATTGATACAATGAGAAATACAACGGACACTTTCAATATGTAGATATTTGTCTTTTATTAATCGTCTAGCCTTACAAATATTAGCAGCATTATCAGATACAATCGTGAAAATGCGTTCTAGTCCTATTTGTTCAAGTATATTTTCTATTTTTTTAGCCAAATAGGTGGTGAATCTAATGAAAGATCGGAGAGTTAATACAGATATTCTTTACGTAATGGGATAAGAATGATGAAATTCTAATAAGATTGATGGTTGCCTGAGGTCCACTCATCCAAAGCTGCAATTACTAAAAGCTTAGATTAATATATTGATACTTAATAAATGATTTAAACCCTTAAAAAACTATAAATCCTACTTACAGAGGGTTAAATTATTCTGTTTAGACAAATCCATTCGTATATTCTCATTAACATTAGTTAATTTTTCTTCAAGAAAACATCCTGATAGATAATCTCGTGATAGCAAATATATGCGGCATTTAACTCCTTTACAAAATCTACAAAAAAAGGATGTTTAACTATCCTAAAAGAAACTCCACATGCCACAAAGAATTTAACCAAAGTACGATTAATTCAATTTTTCTGGCCTTCAGGAAGTTCTGTAGATTCGTAAAAGTCTTTCATAGTTGTTTGTCCACCAGAGAGATTTTCAGCTTTTCTCTTTTTATTAGAAGTATTGACTCTTTCTCTAATCTTCGCCATATAGGTACGAAGTACAAATGCAGGTGCATTCAAGCAGTGGTTAGCAAGGTGTTCTTCAAGAACTGGTGTTTCTCCTCGCTTCTATTTTGTTGAGCAATATTTACATTCTGCTCCAAATTTTCCAGGTGATATAGCTTCTTTCCTTTCAAAATGAAGCCATATTTCTCTTAAAGGACGTCCACCAATACTTTTTCCCTTGTTTTTATTACTTTTGGATGATTGAACTTGTGGAATGACAAGTTTTGTATTGTCAACAATAACTAAATCATTAGACACATCTATTTCGTGTGAGTAGTTTTGTTATAAATTTAAAACAAGATAAGAGGTGTATTAAAAAACTCTTCACTATAATTATATAACCAAACTACCCCTGAATGAATTACATTTTGTTTAATAATTAATATATTCAGAATTTTAGAATTTATGAAATATGAATGCATCCGAATATTTAGAGAAAATTTTTTTAAAAAAAGATTATCAATGTAGTAGATTTTTATTGGTTGAAATAATCTACCGCAGTTTGACCTTTTAGGCATAAAATTGAGTTTCAGTAACGTCAAAACCTTTTACCAATAGTTTAAATGCTTATAATCAAGGTTTTGACTTTTGTCAAATCTCAAAACTGATTTTGCCCGCAACCTTAATAGGTATAAAATAGTGTAATCTTCCTTTGGCTTATTTCCTAATATATAAATTTATGAAATCTTTTTTGTGAACTAAATTTGTTTATAAATCCAGAAAATATATCAAAATTTAATATTAAATTTAAACTTAAAATCAAGTTGGGTTCAAATTCTATTAACATATTTGCTTTACCCAAATTTTTTGTTTCCAAGTTAAAGAAGAATACCATTATTGTTAACACGCTGGCTGATTTTAATCTTAAATAATATAACAAAAAAAGTATGCCATTCAGTTTGTCTCTAAAAAACCCTATGAATATCAAGGACTAAGGTTGCCTGCTAAAATTCATCTAACCAATACCAAAAGTCAAAACTCCCTATATATATAGTGCTGAAACTTCTGAAACGTCAAAATGCTGAAACTGCTAAAACTGCTAAAACTGTTTCAGCATTTTAGTATTTTGGCATAGTTTTGGCATAACTAATACTATTACTTTATTATAGTTTTAGCATATTTCAGCATGTTAGCAGTATTTAATTTATAATGCTTATAAAATTTATTTTTTTAAACTAAAATTTAAAATATATTAACATTTAGTACAAAAAATGTTTCATTTATTGTATTTATTACAAGTAATATAATGATAAAAAGTTAAAAACTAGAAATTAAAAACAAATTTATTTGTGACTATAGTCTAAGTGTAAGTATAATTCTTAACAAAATAAAATAAAAAGAAATGTTTCTAAATTAAAAGAAATAAATTCCTAATTTTCACACATCTCTTCAACCTACTATTTCAGAGTTTCAGAAAGTTCAAATTCAGAAGCTGTATCTAAAGTAAAAAACTAAAAGAAATATTAATAACATTTCCAATTAAAAATTCTCCCTTCTTATTATGCTTACAATTCTATATGAAATATCTGAAAGTTTGAAGTTAAGAGGAAATCCTAAGAAAGAAAAAATGAAAGAAGCATTAGATTATATATTTCTAATTAAAAAAAAGTTCATCAGTTTTTTCTTACTTTAATCTTAAAGCCTGTTTTATAATTTTGTTTAACAATCCTACAGAAAAGAAAAGAAGAAACATTAGAAATGTCTCTCTTAAGAAAAAGAAAAACTCATCATCTTCCAGCTTACCTTGAATACCTTTATATTCTAGATCAAAATTCAGATCCAAGAAATTATCCCCTAAAGAAAAAACGTTAATGAAGTTTCAAAATCAAAAAAAAAATGAAAATCCTTCTTACTTTTCATATTCTAAAAGTCTGAAAAGGTATTCCCTAAAAAAAAAAAAGCAAAAGGAGTGTTAATATTGTTCTAAAAACAAAAAAAATTATGAAACTTCTAATTCTTGGCTTATCTTCATATGTGAGTTGAGGCAAATTATTATCTGAACTTTCACTAGCAGAAAATACAGGAATAATATTTTAGGCTAAAATCCAGATTTAAGAAGACATTTCTAAAGAAAAAAGAAAAAGAACGTTAATAACATTTCAAAGACTAAAAAAAGAGATCTCCTTTTTCTTTCATTTTTTAAAAATCCAAAAAAAATTCTACATCCTAACTTACTTTTGAAACTCAAACCAAAATCCAGATTCAGGAAGGCTTAACATATTGCTGTAAAACTATGAAGTGACTGTAAGAATGTTGTTACCAAATGCCAAAGGCTTATTAAATATAAGTATAGGCAGTGGTAAATTTCTTGCTTCACTAAATCTGCTACTACCAGATATTTGCATGACAGAAGGTTAGATTCTCAACATTGCTCTAAAATTAAAGTACCTAAAAGGATTAAAAAGAAAAATATTTTTTTTTTTAAAAAAAAAATAATTTAATCAGATTATCAATCCGGTCATCTATGTAAATCTAGATGATCCATTTTTTATTAGAGCATATCTCTACTATTATCAGATCTGAAATAA
This sequence comes from Rhizophagus clarus, assembly GCA_015698045.1. Classification (NCBI taxonomy): domain Eukaryota; kingdom Fungi; phylum Glomeromycota; class Glomeromycetes; order Glomerales; family Glomeraceae; genus Rhizophagus; species Rhizophagus clarus. The sequence continues at coordinate 250,553 of BLAL01000086.1, forward strand.
AAAAAAAATAAAAAAATTTATACACTCCTACGTTAAAAGTTTAGAACCACCCAATAAATTGTAAAAAAAATGGGTTTTTTAAACTAACTAACATTTTATTTAACTATAAAAATTCATTTATAATTACTTTAATAAATAAAGAACAATTTTTTATTATTATAAAAATAGAAAAAAAAATTATCAGTAATTTAGTAACCAATATATTCATATGATCACGTGATCTATATGTATATCACGTGATTTTTCAAAAGAAAAGAAAAATCATATAAAAATAAAAAATAAAAAAAACTTTTTTTATTAAACTTTTTGCTATATATAACATAACAAAAAAATTTTCTGACCTATAACTCCATAAAATAAAAATTAAGTTAATATTAAAGTTTTTTAATAAAAATGCATAATTTTTAGTAAAAATGCAAATAAAAAAAATCAATTTATGAAACCTACATTATAAAAATATAATAAAAACATTCCTCAATATCTTGTGAGATATCCACGAGCTTTTATAACTGCATCTATTCTATGATTTATACTTTCTACAAGCTTTTGGTAAATCTCACATGAAATTTCCAATTAACATTCTTGAAGAAGTGCCTCTAATTCTCTTAAATTTTTAGGATTATTTTGCTTTACTCTTATGCATCTTTCAAGCTCATCCCATAAATGCTCGATAAGGTTTAGGTCAGGACTTTGTCCTGGTCATAGTAGCAAATTTATTTCTATTTCTTTACAAAATTCTCTTGTTCTTGCACTAGTGTGAATTGGTACATTGTCTTGTTAGAACAAATAATCACCATTTTCTTCTTCAAATTTTTCCAAAAATGGGATCATGTGATAACCAAGTATCTCTTCTATATATCTTTCACTATTAACTCAACCATCAATTTTTACTAAAGGACCCAACCCAAACCATGAAAAACAGCCCCATATCATAATTCATAACCCCACCTCCACCATGCTTTATGGTTGGAACAAGGCAATTAATATCATATTTTTCTCTTTAAAGATATCAAACCCAGATTTTTCCATCATTCTAAAACATAATAACTCGAGATTCATCACTTCATACTATTTTTTTCCAATCATTTAAGGTCCATGAACATTTTTTGTGAGCCTAATTTAATCTTATTTTTCGATTCTGCTCACTAACACAGGGTTTTTTCAGAACTACACAACTATTATAGCCCATTTTATACAATGTTCGTTGTATAGTATGTCTGCCTACATCATTTTTAATGGATTCTGTAAAAATTTTTCTTATTTTTTCCTCAGGTTCATGGTAATTTTTATTAATAATGGCTTTAAGATGCCATTTATTCTGTTCAGTTAATTTCTTAGAATGGCCACTTCTGGGAACAACAGTGACAGCACCAGTTTCATGATATTTTATTATTATATTATAAACTATAGTTTTACCATAGCCTGTTTTTGTTGAAATAACTCTCTCAGAGTCATCTGCCTCATAAAAACTGATAACTTTTTCACATTCAAAATCTATTAGTTCTTTTTTTTTAACTATTTTTTAAAAAAATAAAAAAAAACAAAGCTAAAACCTTGTGTAATAATATTACTAATATATATATATTATAAATAGTTTTTGTTTATATTACACAAATATGTAATTATTACTGTTTAAGTATTGTTTATGCAGATCGTTTGCAGATCTTACACAGGTTGAAATTAGTTAAATAGGGTATCAATAGGGTATCAATAGGTTATCAATCGGCTATCAATAGGTTACCCTATTGATAAGGATGGTGCCGCAAATAAGCAATTGCGGAATAATTGCGATTTACGGTATTGCGGAACATTGCGAATTTTTAAACCTAAATATCCGCAATTCCGCAATCCGCAATTGTCCGCAATTCCGCAAATATTCCGCAATTTCGCAAAGTACCGCAATTCAATTGCGGAATAATTGCGGAATTGCGGCACATTTGCGGAATTGCGATACATTTGCGGAATTGCAATTTCGCTAAAGCAATCCAAAAAAACGTTGCGAAACGTTTTTTTTAATTAAATATACTTTGAAAAAACGTTTCGCAACGTTTTTTCTTTAAATTAATTAAAAAATGTTGCGAAACATTTTTTTTTAATTAAATATACTTTGAAAAAACGTTTCGCAACGTTTTTTCTTTAAATTAATTAAAAAAACGTTGCGAAACGCTTTTTATTAATTAAAATACTTTGAAAAAACGTTTCGCAACGTTTTTTCGTTAAATTAATTAAAAAAACGTTGCGAAACGTTTTTTTTAATTAAAATACTTTGAAAAAACGTTTCGCAATGTTTTTTCGTTAAATTAATTAAAAAAAACGTTGCGTAAACGTTTTTTTTATTAAATCGGTTCGGTAAACTGCCAAAACCGATCAGGTGAATTGCGGAATTGCGGTTCACTAACCGCAATTCAACTCCAAAATCCGCAATATTGCGGATTTGATAAATCAATTGCGGCACCATCCTTACCTATTGATAGCCTATTGAACTTGCGCCATAATCCGTCACCAATCAGGCAGGCTGATTGATAACCTATTGATACCCTATTAATACCCTATTTAATAAAAATACCAATAGGATACTAATAGGTTATCAATAAGTTATCAATCGGCTATCAATCAGCCTGCCCGATTGGTGACAGATTATGGCGCAAGTTCAATAGGCTACCAATAGGGTAGCTTATTGATAGCCGATTGATAACCTATTGATACTCTATTGATACCCTATTTAACTAATTTCGACCTGTGTTAGGGGATGGTCCTAAACTTTTGGCGTGAAAGTGTACATAATATTTTATTATTTTTTCATTTTTTTTAAAAAAATAACTTTATTTTTTAAAAAAAAGAATAAAGGTTATATGGGTTTATAACTGATATCAAAATCTGATTATAATAACAGAATGCCAAAACTATAAGTCTATCATATGATATATTATGCTGAAATGCTAAAATAGGTTTGGCAGTTTCAGTAATTACGGCATTTTGGTATTTTTAGGTGCTTGTTAAAACTTAGTTTCAGTAGTTTTAACAGTTTCAGTATGCTGAAACTCCCTAATTTTGGTAAGCAACCTTAGATAAATTACAATAAAATTTTAATTTATTTTTAGGAATTGTATAAAAAATATATATACAGTATGATACAACTAGGGATCAATAAAAAAAATATTTTAATCAATCTACGTTAAAAAAATAAATTAGCTGATAAAAAAAAATTTTTTACATTAAAAAAATAAAAAATTTCACATTAAGAAAATCCATTTACCTTTTTTTTATTATAGAAGTTAAATTAAGCATACAGTAATAAATAAATTAACATATCCTTATATAATATATATTTACCGTTTAATACTATAATTTTTTTTAAAAAACAATCAATCTATACAAGAAAACAATTATTTTAATATATAATTAAAACAGTCTACATAAAGAAAAATTATCACTTATAAGTCACCAAAAAAGAAAGTATAATATTAATTTTTTTAAAATACTTTAATAATTCTTATTCTTTGAACGCTAGAAAAAAAGAATAAGAAAAATTGGTGAAAATATTTTAAAAACAATATTTGTGGATTAGAGATGCAATCTGGATGAGATTTTACGATCCGTGATCTGATTTAGATCGATCTGGATTCATCCAACAGATTCCAAATCAATCCAGAATTTTTTTTACAAAAAATAAAATATTTGGGTCAGGTCATCAAATTCATAACCCGAACTCAGGTCATGTCAGTGTTAGTTGGCTACCCGACCTGACTGTTGACCTGACGTATATTTGGGTCAAACAAATATAAAAAAAATGCCAAATTATGTAGTTCTGGCATTTTTTTTTATTTTTAGGCATCAGAACTATTAGTTCTGGCATTTTTTTTTATTTTTACATGTAAATGCGTTAGAATTATTAGTTCTAGAGCTCCGAATAGATCGGGCAGGATCGAGTAATTGCCTTGACTCTTGTATATATAAAAAAAACTGATATAATTATTAAGTTTCAGCATGAAAAAATGCCGGTGTAATGACAGAAATCGATGGAGTCATGTGATCAAACAGATCATCAAATTGAGATAGTCAAACATTTAGTACGAAATTAATAGTTATTTTATTAATTATTAAAGTAGATCATTGATCGACGAGTATAATAGTATATAAACCCCAGTTTGTAGACTTAGTAAAAGGATGAAGCGTTAAGCATAGGTTAGATTACGAATACTTAAAAATGTAACTACCTAATTATTTAGAGATAATAAAGTTTTTAGAGAATAAACAAAGTTTATATTTGAGACAAGTAAAAGTTTAATATATTGTTTTATGGTATTTCTTATTGTGCCGGAAGTGGCAGAAGTTCGGCATGACACCGGTAATGATGGTTCTGACATTTTTTTCAATCTTTCATAACAATTTTCTTAATTGTTTTTAATAATAAAAATAATAAAAAAAATGATTTTTCTTAATTGTTTTTAATAATAAAAATAATAAAAAAAACGATTTTTCTTAATCGTTTTTAATAATAAAAATAATAAAAAAAACGATTTTTCTTAATCATTTTTAAAATAAAAATAATAAAAAAAAAATGATTTTTCTTGATCGTTTTTAATAAAAATATTAAAAAAAAACGATTTTTCTTGATCATTTTTAATAAAAATATTAAAAAAAAAATGATTTTTCTTAATTGTTTTTAATAAAAATATTAAAAAAAATGATTTTTCTTAATTGTTTTTAATAATAAAGTAATAAAAAAAATGATTTTTCTTGATCGTTTTTAATAATATTAAAAAAATGATTTTCTTAATCGTTTTTAATAATATTAAAAAAATGATTTTCTTAATCGTTTTTAATAATATTAAAAAAATGATTTTCTTAATCGTTTTAATAATATTAAAAAAAATGATTTTCTTAATTGTTTTTAATAATCGTTTTTAATAATGAAAAAATTGTTAAAGCCAGAATTATAGTTTCAGCATTTTTTAATCAACATTACATATAAAACGCCGGAACTGTGAGTTTTGGCATTTTTTTTATTTTTACATGTATATATGCGCTGGAACTAATAGTTCTGGCATTTTTTTTATTTTTATATGTAAATGCGTCAGAACTATTAGTTCCGGTATTTTTATGCTGAAACTACCAATTTTAGGTGTTTTTTTATATATAAAATTGCAAAAAAAAACACTGAAACTGATAATTAAATATAAAAAACGTTTCAGCGTTTTTTTATATATTAAATATACTGGTTTTTTTTTATTTCAAAAATTAATTTTTTCAATCTGTTTTAATAAAGAAATAAATTTTTTTCAATTTGTTTTTCAATTTTTTAAAATTTTTTATTAAAAATTAATTTTTATAAATAAACTGGATTATACGGATTATCCGTAATCTATCTGGATCAATCCAAATCCATGCTGAATTGGATGGATGGGCAGATTATCTGAATCCTCAGATCACAGATCGCATCTCTATTTTATTTTTTATTAGTTTTGGTTTTATATTGATTTTATTATTATTTGGAATAATTTATTTAATTTTAGTTTTCTTTTTAATTTTTTGTGTTATATGATGGTGGATGTTTGAATTGGTATATTACTAGGAGCACAGTATATAGAATAGATGTGATATTTTGTATCCTCCTTTTTTTTCTAATAAATACTAGTGCATTTTCAACACCTTAAAAAGAAAAAAAAAATTATTTCTGATCTACGAATCTGATCATTGTGAAATTTTTTTTAAAAAATTCACTTGTTAAAAAATTATAATAATTTTATTATAAAATATACATATTTTTTTTTATATTTTATAATTATATTAGTATTAATCTTATAATTTTATATATATTAATACAATAATTACTAAATATACTATTTAAATAAAATTAATTAATAAACTATTAAAATAATATTTTTTTTTTAATAATTTGAAATATTTAATATTTATCTATTATTTAATTTATAATAAAACATCTTTGCTGAAATCTTCAAATCCGCCACAATATCTTAACAATACATTTTCAACATCTTCACAATAACATCACAATTTTTTTAAATGATATCGTGACGATATATTTATGATAATCTTAACGATATCTTTTCAACATCCTCACGATATTTGAAATTTGATATCGTTCTGATATCATTTTGATATTATATCAATTTATAGTCTTGATGTCGTGATGATGTTGAAATAGAAATTGTGATGTTATCGTAAAGTTGTTGAAAATGTTACGTTTCACTTTATAGTAATAAAGATGAGAGTCACGTGTAATTGATTGATTGGCTATATATCACATGAGTTTATTACTTTAAGATGATTCAAAACCTTATTTAAGACATTTTTTGTTTGGAACTGTGATTAACAATATAAACAAGTAACACAACGTCACTTAATTAGGAATGCTGGATTCAACATCGTTAAGATTATCATAAATATATTGTCACGATATCATTTAATATATTGTCATGATATCATTTAAAAATTAATATTATCGTGAAGTTGTTGAAAATGTATCGTTAGGATATTATAATTATGTCGTTATGGTATCATTAAGATCGCTAAATATTTTATTGAAATATCGTGACAACATTTAAACTGTATCAGAATGATAATGAAACGTAGTAGATATATTCAATAAATTAAATCAATTTTAATTAGTTTAAATTAATTTGTTTATTAATTAATTAATATATATATATTTTTTATAATGCAATTATGACAATTATGATGTTTTAATTGTTATTTAATTGTTAAATATTGCGAATTACAGTAATTAAAGGAAGAATATCCCTATCTCTGGATAGGATGACATAAAATAACGTGACAATATCAGTTCAACACTAATATTATATTGAAACTTATTAAAAATGTTGAATTAGAGTGTCTGGATTATGGCGCAAGTTCTACGAAATTAAAGTTATGATCGTATCTGATTAAATTAAGTCAAAACACTTGAACCTAAAAGAAACAGAAAAAACGTTATTATAACATTCCTTACAAAAAAAAGAAAAAGAAAAGAAAAAAAGAAAATTTATATATTCTTACAAAAAAAAAAAATATTAAGTTTCGCATCTCTCTCGCTAGATGATTAACATAAAACAACATGACGATATCATTATGACACTAATATTATATTGAAACTTGTTAAAAATGTTGAATTGATGAATCTAAAAGAAATAGAAGAAACATTATTATAACGTTCCTTACAAAAAAAAAAAGAAAAAGAAAGAAAAAAAGAAAATTCATATAACATTTCTTACAAAAAAAAAAGAAAAATATTAAGTTTCGCATCTCTCTCACCAGATGGTTAACATAAAATAACGTAACAATAATATTATATTGAAACTTGTTAAAAATGTTGAATTGATGAACCTAAAAGAAACAGAAGAAACGTTATTATAATGTTTCTTACAAAAAAAAAAAGAAAAAGAAAAGAAAAAAAGAAAATTCATATAACATTTCTTACAAAAAAAAAATATTACTGTATAGCGCTGCATATAGTACCCGGGGTACTATTTAAAAATGCAAGCCTAGATTAAATAGTACCTGGGGGGGTATTATATGAGGAGGAGGGTACTATAAAAAGGGGGTACATTGTAAAGGAGGTACTAATCATATGATAATATTATTAACAGTTAAGTAATCAAAAGAACTCTAACAGTTTTCAACCGCAAAATTTAAAATAAAATAAAAAACTTCAGATGTAAAATGTAAAAATTTTGTAAATTCAGAAATTATTGTAATGATGATCGCAATTCAGATCAGAATAAATCATGAAATTCAATCGCGTTTTTCGCATTTTTATTCTGCAACTTTTATCATATAAAATGGGTTCTCGCGTTCACAAATGTCCATCTGGTACGTGATGATGTGTGATGATAATTGCGCTCCAGACTTGTAACAGTTTCCTTTCCTAGTTAGTATGAAGAATTTTTATTTAAGCTTTAATCACTAATTATATACCAGGTACTATTCAGAAATACCCAAATGTAAACTTGAATAATACACGGGTACTATTTAGGGGGGGTACTATTTGAGAGGGGTACTGTATGCAGCGCTATACGGTAAGTTTCACATCTCTCTCATCAGATGGTTAACATAAAACAACATGACGATATCATTATGACACTAATATTATCTTGAAACTTGTTTAAAATGTTGAATTGATAAGTTTCTGATTACGATGCAAGTTTCTGCAAAATTAAAGATACGGTCGTGCCTGGTAAATTACTTAGACATCTCTCTTTCTGAATGCTAATATAAAATAACGTGACGATATCATTATGACACTAGAACAATCGCATTCCCAAGTATAAAAAAGAGGGAAAATAATACTATACTGAAACTTTCTTTGCATACATTCTGAATTTTGTTTGAATTTTATCGCAAATATTATTATACACTACTATTAAAAAATTTTTCTTTTTTAAAAAAAAATAATAATAAATAGATAAATAAATAAAAAAATACATCCCAAATTTCTGTTATATTGTTAAAAAATATTTCTAAACAATATTTGCACAGCAAGAGCTAAAATTTGTAAAACAATTAATATTATTATAAATAACTTTTTGTTTCGTATCTGTCAAGGTGTCGAATAAACTATTTTTCAATGTTGAGATTACGCCAGAATAAAAAATAGAAATAGACTGACAATATTAAAATGTAAGTTATTACAGTAAAATGTAAAAAATGGAGTAGAAATAACCGGCATGCGAATGTTTTAACAAACAAACAATGATTTTGATTGGATAATCAATATAAAGTCACGTTATCACGTAATAAGTAATGAACCGGTCACGATACCATAACGATATCAAAATGATATTGTTGCATTTATTTAATAAAAAAAAGATACTGTATCATTTTGATATTGTTAAAACAATAATGAATTTAATGAGTAAATGTAGTATAAACTTATATGTATATTGTAAATTTATTAACATAATATTACTAATAAAGCTATATAACTGTAAAATAATAATTATTTTTTATCCACAAATCAATTTTCGTATCATAGACAAAGTGAACTTTCTGTACGTGATCAATTATTGATATTGGGAAGATTCTTCTCCAGTGAATGTCTTGGCTTGTCTGAATGTGAAAAAGAGGACATTTCAATACGTTGTGAATTCTGTTAATATTGTCAAACCAATCAATTGTAATAAAGGCATAATATTTATCATTATTGCCTTTGTATTTGAAGATCCCTTTTATAATTGCATAACATTCACCACTGTCTTCCTCGTGTATTGTTATGACGTCACCAATATGAAGATGTACTTTGGAAAAGACGCCATCGCTTTCTTCCATAATGTATGTCACCAATTTATACCAGCTCATTTGAGAATATATAAGAGCTGACTTTTGTCCAATGTCCATAAATGAAAGAAGCAGCTCAGATTTGAAATTTGGCAAATTTTTCATGATATTTTCACGATCCTGACGGGACAAGCTTTTCTTTAAGATAATATTTGTAATAAAATCCACTGGAGATGAAATCGCTATATAAAATAAAATTACGTTAATAATTGCGAAAATATTATTATTATAAAATTGTAATACAAACCTCTTCATTTTCTTCCAATTCTTGTTCATTTGATACCTTGTCTTCAGTAATACACCAATTAGTCAATAAATTTCTAAAATTTGAGGACATAGTAGCAAAACCTCTACAAGGTTGTAATAACCTTTGATCTGCGCCTCCATCTACTAAATGACAAATTGCAAAGAGTGTAGTATACCGCTTTAACAAGTCTAGCTCGACATTCTTGCAATTTGTTTGTGATACCATTACTTTAAAGATCTGATATACTATCTCTTTGATACCAACTTGAGTGTTTATAAGAGTACCATAAGTCCTTGCATGCACCAGCAAGTGGATATTGATATGCAGGTTTGGTAAGTTAGCAAATTCAGGGAAAACCTAAAGCCACATTATTAAATAATATTTTATATATTGATAAATAAAAAATAAAAAATTATATAAGAATTATGAATAATTGTACCTTTGGAAGAATTTTCATTTCTTCTTCAAGGCATTTTTGTAATTTGTTATACAAATCTAATGTAAACTTGCTTTCAAAAACCATCCTCATTGTTTTTGCTACATATACTCAACAAGCAATTATTACATTTTTCGCCATGTTAATGCATGATTCTTGAATTCGTCGCAGAATGCTTCTGGATTCATTTTCCTTTAAGCTTGATATTTCTAAAAAACTATTAAGTATAAAAGGCATTATTATAGCGAGCCTAAGATAGTCAGACATCATGAAACTAGCATTGTGACTAATTGGATTTGGCAAACAAGACCATTTTTTTGGTTTCTCAAAGTTCTTCCAGGCTTTGATAAACTTGTCCTTTCCTTTTTGTGAAAATAATTCGCACCTGTGGAAATCAAAAAGCTTTATTAAAAGATTTTGTTCGTTACATATCTAGTCAAAGTTAATTAAATTCAAAGATCATACGTTAATTTAAGAAGTCGTCCAATCTTTCTAGCAGTTGCATGATATATATCTTGAGGTGTCTGTAGATGCCTTTCTCTTAGCAGCCTATCCAAAATGCTAGGCCTTGTTCTTAGTCCAAACTCAGTACAAAGTCATCTTTGCCTTGTGGTAGCAGGTTTGTTAAATATATCTTTAAATTAATCGTTAGTGATGTGATGATATCTTGATGTTGCTGGTACATCCTGAGAGAAGTTGGTAAGTGATTCTCGAGAGGCTGTACAAGTGCGGCAACCTTTATTGACATTATGTGTAATACACCACACATGTCATTCCCTTGTGGTAAATTAGCAGTTATGACACCTAAACTGGCTATCACTCAAGCATCTTGGCCATTCACTTCCATTAATTTTCCTTGTTCGAATTCTTTCATTTCAGAAATAAATGGCAACATGAATTCATTGAAATTACTACCGAAAGGAACAAACCTGAGAACAAAGTGATTTTTGAGCAACTTTCTTTGACGGGTAGGCATATTTCCAAACTGCACATAAACACCTCCTAACGAATGATAAACATTCCTAAATGTTCCAAAATCATCGTAGTATATATCTAAAAATAGCTTATAAACTGGAATTGTTGGAGATGGTGGCTGCCTTATGGAAATATATTTCGAAGGATGTTGATAAGAGAACGTTACATTACGAATGCACCAGTGTGTATGATGTTTATAAAGTATTTCAGTAATTCGTAGTGTATCTGCAGCAATCTTTTTAGAAATTTGTGATGTTGTTATTGTCAAGAATAGTTCATCTTGTAACCAAACTTCTCTGGAAAGAAAGCAATTTTGTCTTAATTCTCCCTTAAAAGTTCCAGGCAAGTCACTATAATCTAAAACTTTTTGGATTCTCAGCCGATACTGTTGGTTCTCTTCATTTAATAATATCGCTCTCAATCTGCCAAGTTTTCGCTCATTGTCGTAATAGTAAACAAAATCGCCGCATTGGTATATCTCTATTATATACATATGAAAAAAGTGTTAGTCTCTTGTACTTTATTGCTTTGCCTCTTGACCATCAGCTTGCATTTAATAAATAATTACTCCCTGATATCATTAATTGTTCTTGACCGAAAAGAGGTGACTCTGCCCATAAGGTACCATGCCAGTACTCAGATTTTGTTTTTGAATCGACACCAGCACCAAAATACATTTCCTTTAATAGTGATGGGTTGTTAAGAACATTCCAAATGATATTACTTATTGAAAGTTGATATGCCATCTTTGAATCCTTTAAAGTTGATAATGTTTTTTTTAATGAAATTGAGATAGATTTTGCTGATATTGAGGGAAGAGGAAGATGCTTTCTCCATGCTCGAAATCTTCAAATATTCTTTACAATATGATTTCTATTAAATTCTGGTCTCATGATAATGTCAACAAGATCTTCATATGCATTTGTTGAAATATTATGCTTATAAATTCAACAAAATAAGGCAGTAGTAGTTAAATTTTGAAAATATGGAGCAAAATCACCATCATAAGATGGTAATTTATCTTTAGCCAATACTTCATCAACGAATAGCTTTTCTTCTGAGATATCAGAATCATGTCTTTCTTCATTATCTGACGACATTGTTTCATATTCTTCATCACTTTCTAAGGATATTATATAATCGCTTTCTGTTTCATTTTCTGATGATGTTGAAATCATATTGGTATCACCTTTTTCATTATTGCTTAGTTGTTCTAAATCATCATCATTATCATTTCGTTATTCTAAATGATCATTATTGCTTCGTTATTCTAAATGATCATCATTGCTTCATTATTCTAAACCATCAATATTATCGCTTCGCTGTTCTATATGATCATCATCACTTCATTGTTCTAAATCATCACCATTATCACTTCGCTGTTTTATATGATCATCATCGCTTCATTGTTCTAAATCATCATCTCCGTCACCATATTCATTATACTCTTCGCCGCTAATATTATCATTTTCAAAAACTTTTTATACCATTTTTTCATTGTCATCATTATCCGATAATAAAAATCTGTTGGGCAACCTTCTAAAATTATTACAGATACGAAAAGGTAATGTAGCAATATTCGCTTTTTGAGGTTTATTTTGTAACATGGCTATGATAATAATTATAATAAGGAATAATAAAATGAGTAAATTTAAAAAATGTCTATGCGCGTTTGTGTATTTAATTCATTAACTGCTTTTATAATATTTTTAATTGGAAATCATAGTATCATGACCGCAGCACATAAACGGAAATTTTGGTTTAACAAATTTTTCATTAACGGAAATTTTAGGCAATGATCTGGTTACATGTAAAGAAATTTTGTATGAAATCGTGACCGCAGAACATAAACAGAAATTTATAAATGGAAATTTATATTGAAATTTCAAGAAAAAAAATTGTCAATGGTTACATTAGTTCTTGGATCACAGTACATTAATGGAAATCTTGGGGAAAATAATTTAAAATTGACGTGTTAATAACAGTTACATGCAAAGAAATTTTGTATGAATATCGTGCGTGACTGCAGAACATAAACGGAAATTTGAATTGATCAGAAATTTTCTTAATGGCTACATTGGTTCTTTATTTACAATGCATTGACAAAGTTTTGAGGCAATGATCTGAAGAGTTAACTTCTTTAACGGTTATATGTAAAGGAATTTATATGAATATTGTGACTGCAGAACATAAGCGGAAATTTAGATCATCGAATTTTGGGATAATTGATCAGAAAAAAAATTTGTTAATAGTTAGTTACATTAACTAATGAATTATATAATGAATAACATCGTAACTATAGAAATTTGGGTTAACAAAGCTCTTGAATTTAGGATTGATGTTTTGACGATTACATGTAAAGAAATTTATATAAGCTGCTAGACATAACAGAAATTGGTTAACAAAGTTTTTCTGAAAAATTGATATTACATTTTAAGAATATCGTGATTGCAGTACATTTGGACAAGACAAATAACCAGAAAAAAATTGTTAGCAATTCGTGTTCTAGTTTATATGAAATTTTGATTTTTATGATTTTAAATTATTACAATCAATTATTATGATAAAATCACTAGTTGTGAGCTTTACAGATATATACAATTATAAAATTACATAAGATTTATTTTTTTATTGAAATAAATTAAAAAGAAGGTGAATATAATATTGTGCAGTATTGTAATGAGATATTAATTTCATATAATGGCAATATCAATTCTAACAAATAATTTTAAAGTGTTAAATACTTCAAATTATCACAAAATATTAAAGAATCAAATGATCATACTTTTTTCACCATCCGAGCCCAGTCTCCCATAGTCTTCACTTAATTGTTATGAGACAGATGTTTCTGTTTCTTTTTAATGTTGGTTTGGAGAAGATCGTTCAATCAGGTTTGTTCTTTTATTAGATCGTCTAGCAAGATCAATATCATATTATCTATATATGAAAAAAACTATTTGAATATTATTATACGTTATTTAATGAATTAATATACCAGGTATTTTTTTTTTATACCTGTTTCTTCTCTACTAGGTTTGGGAGAGAACATTCTCTTTCTATCTTTTTTTTATTAGAAATCTAAAAACTCTGATCTGAGATGTGGTATTTTTATATGTAACTGATAAGATATGGACAGTCAAACTTTAAAAAAAATATCAATTGAATTCTTTGGAAAAAAAGCACAAAGTAAATTTTTTTATAATATTATGACTGTGATATCATGACTGCACTATATAAAAGGAAATTTGGGTCAACAACTTGAAAAGTTTTTTTTAAAACTTCATTACATAATTCTGAGATAGAGAACTAATGTAACAAATTCTGTCAATGCGCTGCAGATAAAAATCAATGTAACCATTAACAATTTTTTCTCCTGATCAATTATTGATCTAAATTTCTATTTATTTATCACGACCACGATATTCATGTCAAATTTTTCAGATCATTACCCTAGATTCCACCAATGTGCTGCAGATAAAGATCTTTTGCAAATAAAGAATCAACAGAACTGTTGACAAAATTTTTTTCTGATCAAATTTTTGATCTAAATTTCTGTTCATGTCCTGCGATCACCTTACATGTAACCGCAATTTTTCCATTTCTCAAATTTCATCAATTTACTTTATATTGCACTAATATTGCACTGTTAAATATTTAATATAATATTTTTTCTATTAAGATTAAAAAAATAGTTAATAATTTATTATTAATCCTAATTATTAAAATAAATATATAATATATTAAACTTATGAAAAAATGTACTCTATTTAAGTATTAGGACAGCATAATATAGTACGTACAGTATAATTTTTCAACCCTGATTATGTAACCATTAACAAATTTTCTCCTGATCAATTATCCCGAAAATCTGTTTATGTCCTGTGATCACGATATTCATGTCAAATTTTTCAGATTACCCCTGAATTCTATCAATGCGCTGCAGATAAAAAATCAATGTAACCATTAATAATTTTTTCTGATCAATTATTGATCTAAATTTCTATTTATTTATTGCGACCATGATATTTATGCCAAATTTTTCAGATCATTACCCTAGATTCCACAAATGTGCTGCAGATAAAGATCTTTTGCAGATAAAGAATCAACAGAACTGTTGACAAAATTTTTTTTTGATCAATTTTTTGATCTAAATTTCTGTTTATGTCCTGCGATCACCTTACATGTAACCACAATTTTTCCATTTTTCAAAATTTCATCAATTTACTGTATACATTGCAATAATATTGTACTGTTAAATATTTAATATAATATTTTTTCTATTAAGATTAAAAGAATAGTTAATAATTTATTATTAATCCTAATTATTAAAATAAATATATAATATATTAAACATATAAAAAAATGTACTTTATTTAAGTATTAGGACAGCATAGTAATATAGTATGTACAGTATAATTCTTTAACCCTGATTATGTAAACATTAACAAATTTTTTCTCCTGATCAATTATCTCAAAAATCCGTTTATGTCTTGCAATCACAATATTCATGTCAAATTTTTCAGATCATTACCCCTGAATTCTATCAATGCGCTGCAGATAAAAAATCAATGTAAATATTAATAATTTTTTCTGATCAATTATTGATTTAAATTTCTATTTATTTATTGCGACTATGATATTCATATCAAATTTTTCAGATTATTACCTTAGATTCCACCAATGTGCTGCAAATAAAGATCTTTTGTAGATAAAGAATCAACAGAACTGTTGACAAAATTTTTCTGACCAATTTTTTGATTTAAATTTCTATTTATGTCCTGCGATCACCTTACATGTAACCGCAATTTTTTCATTGCCCAAAATTTCATCAATGTACTGTAAACATTGCATTAATATTGCACTGTTAAATATTTAATATAATATTTTTTTTATTTAGATTATATTAAAAGAACAATCCTAATTATTAAAATAAATATATAATATATTAAACATATGAAAAAAATGTACTCTATTTAAGTATTAGGATAGTATAATATAGTATGTACAGTATAATTCTTTAACCCTGATTATGTAACCATTAACAAATTTTTTCTTCTGATCAATTATCCCTAAAATCTGTTTATGTCCTGCGATTACAATATTCATATAAAGTTTTTTTACTTGTAACCGTTAAGACGTCAAATTTTCCCAAAATTTTTGTCATAAAGAATTGATGTAACCATTAACAAATTCTTCCAATCAACTATCCAAGATTTAATGTAACCATGAACATTTTTTTTAAGAATGCTAACCCAATTTCCTTTTATGTGCTGCGGTCATGATGTAATTTTTTCTTAATATTAGGAGAAATCTCTATAAATAAATAAAGATGATGCTGTATTCGTTTTGTCAGGAATCACCTATTTCTTTACGTGACGAATCACCTTATTTTAGGTAAATACGTTATAATAATTGTTTTATTATTCAATTGAAATAATATTTCTGCAAATTTATTTAAAACTAAATTTACTTCGTTATAATGAAAATATGCTTCCAGAGCAAGAAGAAAGAAATATTGAAAAAGAAAGAAGAGAAAATGAGAAGAAAGAGATGGAGAGGAGAGATAAAGAGAGAAGAGAGAAAGAAAGAAGAGAGAAAGAGAGAAGAGAGAAAAAGAGAAGAGAGAGGGATAGGAGAGAGAAAGATAAAGAACAAGAAGAAAATGAAAATGATGAAAGCGGTAAAAACATAAAATCTAAACATAATTAATGAATATAATTTTATTCTCATTTAATATTACTTCTAGAGAGTGAAGAAGAAATTCTGGTTCAATTTGGCGCAATGACCAATCAATTGCAAATTTGCAATTAGTTGGTCTTACATCCAAGTGTACTACATCTGGCAAACAAAATGCTTGATGCCTTGACGAAGCAGCCATCAACAAATTTGCCACTAACCACCTTGATTTTATCACCATTTGACAACGTAAAATCCATTTCTTATTTTGGTTATTACATTCTTACCAATTAAGAACAATCGTTATTACACAGAATTACTAATGTATTATGTATTATTGATATTATTACTGTTTAGGATAATTATCGTCTTATTGATGAAGAAATGAAATGCCTTTTTTTGTGAACTAGAAATCCGTCCGATCATGCGTTTGATAAATAACACAAAAAATTTTTGGGCATGATGCTTATCAAAGCATGGTGAAGTCAATTAACGAATGATATCGTAAATTATTTTTCAACTATCGATATCAATTAAAAAATGTACTTTCAGCATTAGTAAAAGAATTTTGACAAATTGTAGAAAGGTGATCGATATGTTTATATCATTATGTTGTTGTTTTATTACAATGATTTAATGATTTAAATTTTTTTTCTATTAAAGTGAATATACGGAAAGTTCAGATTCTACCGATGAAGAAGTAAACAACTTCATATCACGTGAGGTGGTTTTAAAGAGAATCTTAAGTTGATATGTTTCAGCCATCAATTTTACAAAATTATCAGAAACTTCACTAGATAAATTAATAGAATTCTCCAGAAAATGCTTCAAAATAGTCTAGGTTGAAACTGAAAGCGCAAATATTAAAGAAAAGGTTAAGGAGTTAGATGTTATTACAGAAGATCTAGAAATTCCTTCCTGTAGTGGAAGAAACATTGCTAGCTCTTTAAAACTCCATCTTTTTTCATAAATACAGTACATATCACATAAAAGACCGTGATAACATTGATATGTTTTTTATTCCTTTATGCTAATAAAGATTACAATATATCATAGCGCCACCACTCTGCTAATAATTCATGTGACCTGATTTCGCATTGTACGTAGATTTTATTGATTTTTATTGTGCCATGTTAACCATCTCTTTTTCTTTCCAACTTGTTTACCATTTTTCGAAGCGAAATATAAAACCACATAGACTATAATAAATATTTTTATTTAATATTTTATTTAGTTAAATAACTAGTATAGCATTTTAATCTTAGATAATGTATCTATACATAAAGTCAGCATTTGCGGAATATTTGTGAGGAGAAAGGAATACGACTTGAGTTTTTGCCATCTTATTCTTCTGATTATAATCCCGTAAGAATTTAATCTTCCATTATTTAAAAATTTATTGCTTACAGATCGAGCAAGCATTTTTTTATATTAAAAATTTTTTACGACAATATCGTGATTGGGTAGAAGCTGTAGAAAATCCAGTAGACACGTTAAATTTCAGTTGTATAACAATTGGCAAAAATTTTGCTAAGGCGTGCTTTGAACATCTGGATATTTATAAATTAAAATTAAATGTCAAAATTATTTGAACTTCAAAATTTATTGCTGAATAAAAGGAATTTATTATACAAATTAATAATTTTACTGAACTAAAAGTTATTGATCAGCATTTTTATAGTAAAGAAACAAACAATCTTAACAGAAACCTTAGATTTTTAAACAGCCATCAAATTACTAACTTCTATATTGAACAATTTTTTTTTATATTTTCTGCAATATGAATTTAACATTATCATCATATCAATTTGGCATTCAAGATAATATTCAAAAAATGTCTGTTAACTCTTTATTAGGTTGTAAAAATTGAAAAATATTTCATACAATAAAAGTATAAAAAAAAAAGTTCACCCTGCCACCACGGCCTAGATAAACTTTCAAAATTTTGGACTTCGGCTGTTGGAATTTGGAAAAAGATGCGTGTATTGAAACTTGAAATTAGTAAATGGAAAGTTAGTGAATATTAGTTAAGCATTAAATATTGTTTTTTAAATTTTTTTTCTTGTAGATACCTTTCTGGACGCCTGAATGTAAATTTTAGCCTTTGACTTCGATTTAGGAATATTAGTAAGATCTTTACTAACATTTCTTTCATTTGATACTTATCTGACATCAGGAAATTTTTTCCGTGCAAAATCCACAGGGAAATCCACATCAAATATCATGGAAATTTGCAGAAATCTGAATAGTTCCTATATTTTCCAAACATCCTGTAACGAAATATATAGTATTGACCTATTACATTATTCCTTAATAAAATATGTGGATCCACGTAAGATTTACAGAGAGATATATATAGAATTATAAAAATTTCGTAATGGAATACCTTGGACCTGGGATTTGTGATGCTAGTGATAATAAAAACAAATTTTTAAATTTTATTTTATTTTTGTGTTGCAGGTATATTGTTAACATAATAGTGAATTGTTTTATAAAATTTCATTTAAAAACATGTAAAGAAATTTTTTTTTCTGACTTTATTTATCTTTATTAATTTTATTATTAATTCTATTATAATAAATTGACTACAAAACAAGATTTACGTGAATCAGCAATTTTAAGCACATGTTTATTAACTACCATATTCTAATGTATAGTGATATACATATATTTTCGTTAATTATACATTATAATAATCATGTGGTTATACTGCTAACTAGTAACTACCATTAATATACATTTATACTGAAAAAAAATGTGATCAAAATAATCAAAGTAGTGGACGTTTTAAAAGCTAATTCTTTCTATGATTTATGTGTAAAATATTGGCCTATTCACTGCCTATTCCTTATATATAACTTTATAATTGAATTTTATTGGTTATAATTTTTAATAAATTTTATTTAGTGCCAGTGTGATTGATAAAATGCATTATTATTTATTATTATTATAAAAAAATATCAAAACAAAAAAAAGAATACGCCACAAGGCGAACCAGAAAAAAAACTCATCACCAGATGAACCAGGAAAAAAACTCACCACCAGGCGGACTAAACAAACTACATAGAATAAAAAATTCGCTACCAAGGTGACCAGAAATGAATTTAAAAAAAAACATATTCCTCAATTCTTCCAAAAAATTTGATTAAATCGGCCAGCTTTAAAAAATTCTTTTTAAATGGAATAGGTCTTCTTTCGCCTCTTCGTAAATGATAATCTCTTGACTTGTGCAGACTGATCTAACACCTGCAGCATCTTTCCTGGTAATATTGCTAAATATTTGGGCAAGTATTAAGACCATACCCCATAATATTCACATAAGTAACACAGATCTTTATATGAGCCGATAGGCGCAATCCAATTTATCCTGCTAGATAAAGCGACCCTCTCTGACATGCATATAAAATTTAAATTTAAACCAGGAGTCAGGTTCAAAGAAATTGGCGAATTCGAAGAAATTGGTAGGTTCGAGGAAATTGGGAAGATCGAGGAAATTGGTGAGATTGACAAAATTAAAGTTGTTAAGGGAGTTATTAATGATAAGGTTACTGAAGAGTCTAAATGTAGCGAAGAGCTTAAAGATGAAATTGAATTTGACAAGGATCCGTATGTTGAGATCAGAGGAGAAGGAGAGACAATAGCAGAGACATTAAGAGGAGAAGTAGAGACAATAGGAGGAGAGATAGTAGATGAAGCAGCGGTAAGTCATTCTAATATTGTTAGTCAGTATCAAAACATACAGTATCAGTAACCTGATAGAGCCATATACAGCATCAATGCACCCAAAAAAACATAGTGTTAACTTACCTTGGAGTATTGTAATTAATATTTGAATTGTACTAGAATTATTCTTTATTGTTATAAAATGATTAACAGATATACTTAATATATCTTGAATCACGTTCAGGTTATCAATTATATCAAAATCATCACTAACTTCATTATTATTGTCAATAATAGTAGTGTTATCAATGTTATCGGACATATTAAAATTAAGACACGTTATTTTAAAAAGGAAGAGTATGAACTTTTTTTTGATAAAACTTAAAGGTTCTTTCGGGTAGAAGGAGAAAATTCTTTTTTTTTTGATAAAACGAAGTTTCTTTCAGGTAGGAGGAGAAAATTTTTTTTTTTTAATCATATTTATTTAAAAAAAAAAACATGGGAATAAGATTTTTTCTAAAATTTTTATTTCTTTTTTTTTAAAAAAAAAATAGGAACGTAAAAATAAGTTATTAAGAGAAATCGTTATAAAACTTTATTTTTCTTGAAAAATTAGGGGTATTTATATACAACTAGCGAAGTGTTGGGCCTATCCTAAATGGGAAACATCATTCAAAAATCTCAGTATGGAATTGCTGGGCTTATTCTAAATAAGGCTTATCCTAGCACTGAGATGTTCCTGTTTAGTTGTCTAATTACGGATACCTTTTTATTTGAAAAGTTGTCGTCAATATTTGTTTAGTCACACACCATCAATTAAATTAATATACATTAGTAATCTGCACCAGAAAGACAACTAAAAAATAAATTCTTTTATATCAATATACAATATACATAACTTGACGACCAATTATTTTATTAAACACCCAGAAAAGTGCCAGTGGGAAATTTGCACAACCACAAACTATAGCTTTATACAAAGCGATGATTGATGGTGAAATAAATATAGCCATATAATAAGTAAATCAATGGCACAATAAAACACAGCCTTAGATAAAAATAAAAAAGCATAATAATTAGAAAAAAAAACAGAAAAAAAGATCTCTTTTTTGTAAGTACCAGCCAGTTTAATTAGTACAGTATAACCTGTTCTTTACGTCAAGTACAAACAATTTATCCAAATGAGATTAAATGATAATCTCAGTACAAAACTGTGATTTTTATTGGTCTACAGAATTTGGTAAAATATGCATTATGCACATGTGTAATTAGCTAATTAGGAATTTCAAGCAATGCTACGATCATTTGACCAGAAGTTTTATACAGTATATGCGCATAAGACCAGCTCAAGAATACCAAGTCATCAAAGGAAAGGGAAATGGATACTTTCTTGGATAAGGCGCATAAGAAAAAGCATCAGTGATGAAATGAGAGAAAAGAAGCTTCAGCATTAATCATCTACTCAGATATTTCTAATTTGCAGAACTGTTGCCTCTTTCTTTTTAAGATGTTCCTTTTCCATACATGATTCCCATTCTTTGATTTCTACTTTGCTTCTTCCTCAGAGATCGGTTGAGACAGAACTAAAATAATTAATGTAGAGCGAGTTTGATAAAAATCAATTGTAGAACAAGGGCTAATACGTGAATTGTCTTTATCCATACCGTCTGAAGATACCAAAACTATCTTGTTTCTAACTTTGGCTTAGTTCAAATCACTTACTATCCTAGGAATCATTCCTTTCAGTTCAGTGCTTTAAATAATCTCTTTTTCCCAAAGAATTTATTTTTCGTTCTCATTACTAACGTATTTTGTATTCATGTTTACATTAAAGTAAGTTACTCTCTGTTTATAGGAGAGGTTAATTATAAATTATATGACTTAAGATGTTTGAGAAGGTTTAAGGAAAAGATAACTTGTAGTGTTATGATATCAATGCAAACAACTTTTTTTGCAGGAAAAGTTTTTTTTGATAATAGGTATAATCACGATATAGAATTTTTAAAAAAAAGAAAAAAATTGAAAAAAAGATTAATTTTTACTCGATAATCACAATGTCCGTCATTATATTAATCAAATTTTTTTCCTTAGAAAATCTATTGAGATCAATGGTAAAAAAGAAACTTATTTTCAAAATTAATGGTAACAATGTGAGAAAAATATTAATTTTACTTGGATATGATTTAATTACAATATCCATCATTATATTAATCATATTTTTTTTCCTTAAAAAAATCTGTATCATATGATGTAATAAAATCAATGGCAAAAAGAATTTTTTTTCTTTTCGTAATTAACCATATTAATCATAGATATAATTACAATGTAAGAATTTTTTTCGATCATGATGTGGTAAGATCAACGCAAAAAAAAGGGGATAAAAAAAATTTTTTTTTTTTTTTATTCAATTATTTCTTTTTTTTTTATATTGAGATATCATTAAAATGTCTTCTCAAGATCTTGATAAAGAACAAGGAATTCGTAAAAAAGGTTCTCTTATTAAATATTGGCAGCCATCACAACCGCAATATCAATAATCTCAGTCTCAATGGCCGCAACAACCTCAACAGCTGCAACAACCCCAATCTCAACAACTGCAACAACCTCAATCTCAACAACTGCAATAATCTCAACCCTAAACTCTACTTCAGTGGCTGCGACAACCTCAACAATTTCAATTTCAATGGCCGCAACCACTTCAATCTTAATGGCCTCAACAACCTCAACAATCTCAACCTCATCAATTTCAATGGTCACAACCACCTTAATCTCAATGGCCTCAACAACCTCAATAATCTCAATTTCAATGGTCGTAACCACCTCAATCTCAATGGCCTCAACAACCTCAACAATCTCAACCTCAATGGCTGCAACCGTCTTTACCTTAATGGTCTCAACAACCTCAACAACCTCAACAAAATCAGCAACATCAATGGCCACATCATGAATACTAATGGTCGCAATCACCTTCTCAACAACCTCAACAATACTTACCTCAATTACCACCTCAACTTCCTTAACAAATTGATGATGAAGAAAAAATAAGTGACCTATAATTGAAATTCATTATTCTTTCTTTTTGTGATATGAATAGTTCACTTATCTTGATATTTAATAATTGTAGACAAAATGCTAAAAGAGGAGTTCTTGAGAATTGAGAAAATAATAAATATATCTCCAGATCCCTATAAAACTAAGAAGAAAATAGCAGATGAATTCGGCCTAATTTTACCCAAATATGTCAATTTTATGACCGATAAATACAGGAAAAGTCAAAGTCCCATATCAACAATAATATCACTGGAATCCTCTCCGGTGATGTCACTACATTCCTCGCTGCATTCTCTGCCTTTGAAGAGTCACACTCCAATGTAAATATATATAGTAAATCTGTAATATTTATAATTCATATGTTTTGAGCCCATTTATTTTTATTATAGGGATAATTTTAAACGACAACTCATAAATAACAATTTGGAGTTGCTGTCTCAATATTTTACTAAAGAACGTCACTACCCCAGAAGTCCTTCCCCAAGACCCAACGTGAATGTTCCAGATAAATATACGGAACCTAAAACCAGTCGCGAATATAGTTAAAAACAGATGAGTGAAATATTAGAAAATAATTATAGTTCTCTTCCAAAATGGATCTTAGATATCATTTACGTTGAATTAAGAGCACTATTCCTTCGTACTCGACACCTTGATCATTCTTCTAGAAATTTAATGATAGAAGATATAATTAGTAAATTATTTCCGCATTTTGCTAAGAAGAAAGAAAACAAACAAAAGATTAGTTTTATGAGTAAACGTTTTCAAAAAGTTTTTGATGGATGGAAGAGCGAATTATGGTCGAATATAGGTTTTGCATATCAGAATAGTTGCACTAATGATAATATTTTCCAGTTAAAATCTAAAGTTTCAGTTTCAATTATATTTCATCAGTGGTTGACATGTGTTTCAAATGAACTATCAGAAGAAATGGAAAGAGCGTCCCAAAATATTATTATTTACAGGATTAGATGTTTAAGTGAGGAGGTGGATGATGACAAGACAGCTTGTCGCAACTTTTTTATAGCAAATACAGATTTATACACAATAATTTTGGACTTTGCTTGTACTGATAAAATAGATGTTACAAGATTAATGGAGCTGTCTCATTATTACATAAGTGCTGCAAGGTCATTTCCCGAAGATGATGACGAAAAGGATGATAATGATGAAAGAGAGCAAAGAAAGTATAAAAAAAAAGTAACTAAGAAGATTGCAAATTAAGGAGGCTAGTAAAAAGCGTTATTATAAATTTTATATAATATATTTTTATTATATATCATTTTACATTTTTATCACATCCTTTATTTTTATATTTTTTCAAATGGAGAGGACATTGTAGCTGGAGCTAGTGGTGACGATAATACTTTAAGGTTCTGGAAGATTTTTAATACTCTAAGAACAAAAGGGATAGAAAATAAATATTCGTGGAAACTTGATGGTCTTATAATGTTATAGCGCTTTGATTTTTTATTCAATCAATAGTTTATAGTAAATATTTAGCATAGAAGAGCTATAATTTAGTAATTATACTTAACATTTACATTATTAATACTTTTATTATTAACACTTTTAATCATAAATAAAGTTCATATTAATAATTTTACTTAATATATATATAATTTATTCTTTGCTGAAATGTATTGAATTGTGTCTGAATAGTAAACATATCATGCAAATAATTGTCTACTGATCATAGATCAATTTACCAATAAATCGTCATGAATTATTATTAAAGTCATTCCGATTTTAAAAATTTATTAACCATATCGATAAAATTTAGTAAATGTATTGAATAGAATAATGTCTCTAATACATTTCAAATACTGTATATTAAAATATACATTTGTAAATAAAATGAGACTACTTTTACTGAACAAGGCAATTTTTTCAAGATATCGTATGATACTTTTATGATATCATAAATGTACTTAAAATTCAAATTTTAATATAGTTGTAAAGACATTTTATATAATAAAAAATTATTTTGAAAACCACATTAGAACCCATTTATATGTTATCCTGACAATGTATTTAAAACCATTTTATGATAATTTTCACAATTTTGTAAAGATTGACAGAACATGATTAATATATTTTAAAATGCTAATAAATTATTTTATTATACGGCTAAATAATAATACATAAACTACTAGTATAATTTACAAAATAGAAAAATTCCAAAGAAACGAACTGTTAGTAATAGTACATTAAAAAAAAAAGATTTAAAAAAAAATGTTATAAAATACCCACCAAAATCTATATTCCCGAGCTCCAGTTGAAATCCCATGCTTTGAACCTGTCTAAAAAAAAAGAACAAGTGTTAGTACATTTTGTTAAAGTAGTAATTAAAAAAACTCTTTTCTTACCAAATTCTTAATATCTAAAATCATATGGAGAATACATCAAAGTATATCAAAAAAAATATATTTTTTCTTTTGAAATTGACCACCATATTAATTATACTCGATCATGATGTGGTAAGATCAATGCAAAAATAAGGAATGAAAGAATTGATTTATAATAATAAAAAAAAATGAGAAGAAAAAAAAAATTTTTGACTCACATTTTAACCTGTAGAATCATCATCAAACAAGTTTTAAAAATGTCTTCTCAATATCGTAATAAACCTATACAAAAACAAGAAATTCATAAAAAGAATTCTCTTATTAAAATTTGGAAGCCTTTGCAACCGCAATTTCAACAACCTCTGTGGTGGCAACATACAGAAATAGTCAAAGTCCCATAGTATATTTTTATGTAATCTTACTTAATCGTATACAAATATCAGAATTTTATTTTAATAATATGGCAGTATATTATACATATAAAAGTTGTAAAAAAAAAAAAGTTTAATATTTGTGGTATTGCAGATGAGTTGCGATACCACAAATGAGTTGCGACAATGAAGTGACAATATTAAATCAATATCGTAAATACATCTTTTTTTATCCCTGAAATTACCAATATCATAACGATATCAAGACTATACCGATCAGATATTTTTTTAAATAAATGTTGTCACAATATCTCGGTGATAAATTGTGGGATGAAGTGACGATATCAAATCAATATCGCAAATATATCATCCTTTTTTTTTGAAATTACCAATATCGTAATGATATCAAGGCTGTGCCAATTTGATATTCTTTTGAATAGATATCATCACGATATTTTCACGATAAATTATGGTGATGAAGTAACGATATCAAATTAACATTATAACAATATCATCACAGAAATTGATACCATTATGACATGAAATTTATATTGTACCTGT
Source organism: Rhizophagus clarus (assembly GCA_015698045.1). Taxonomy (NCBI): domain Eukaryota; kingdom Fungi; phylum Glomeromycota; class Glomeromycetes; order Glomerales; family Glomeraceae; genus Rhizophagus; species Rhizophagus clarus. The sequence goes on from BLAL01000086.1 coordinate 277,178, forward strand.
ATCAATTCAACATTGCTCATATTTTTAAGGTTTCTGTAAAGATATAATTAATTTGTTGTAAAATGCTAAATTTACTAAAAAATATAAAAACCACAAAAGTAATGCATCCCATTTTTTGATAAAATGTGATGTACATAAAAAATTAACCAATTGATTTACATTAAATTTTAGCATATTCTGGTAGTTTATATATTAAATAATCTACATTTTAAATTTTATTTTGATTGGCTTTAATTTTGACATCAATATATATGATTAAAAATTAATTTTTAAATAATGTGTTATTTTTGTGAGCCACTGTATATCTTAGTCCTTACATATATCCCGCTTTTTTGATCACGAATTTTCTGTGTTTCAAACTTTTATTCTTCTGATAATACAGATGATTGTGATGATAGTGTTAGGAATCCTGGTATTTGAAAGCAAGATGCAATTCCTCATTATATCTATTCAAGTATAGTTTATCTAAGAATTTAGTCCTACATGGTGAAAATTTCTTTTCTAGTAGATCTTCAAAATATATTAGCATTGGCGTTTACTACTTCTGTGTTGGTAAAGAGGACACCATTCGAATTTTTTCATAATATATTTTAGTGGATACTCCCATTGATGTGCACTATTCTCACAAGACTAAAGATACACATCATGACCATTTATTTGACCAGTCCTTTCTAAACACTGACTACCACATCTTCTGACATAATCAATAGCTTAATCTATCTCTCTATTAATGACATAGGTAATATGTACAGATAATATGCTTTAGATGGATATCCAACTTTTTCTGTTTCAGGAATTAATATAAATTCTTTTTGCACAAACCCTGTGATGAAACATATTTCCTATCAAGATAATATAGAATTGGCTCATTCTTTATAACAACAACTTTTCCAATTTTATGAATAGAAGGCGAATATGTAGGATCTGTAGCCTCTTCTGATTTTTCATACCTTTTTTCTATTTCGCATTAACAAGTAGGTAGTGGACAGTATCTCCTTTCTTTAATACTATTTTATCTTTTCCAACTGGACACTTATATTTTGTAGGTGATCTAGATTCTACTTATTCCAATACAATGGCTTTTACTGGCTCTAGTCCCCACTTTTCTGATCCCAGTTCTCAAATAAATCATGTGAGATAATTATTTAGGTAGTCTATAATTACTGTTTTATATCTAATTCATGCTCTTATTAATCTCAGATCAGAAGATATCGATTCAACAGCATATTGCATCTTATATAGGAATTTTGAAAGTGTCTAATTGAAATGCTTCATGAAGGCAAGTCCCCTATGACTATATGGGCTAATCACCTAAATTGTAACATTGTTCTTTTGCATTAGCCAGGAGGTTTATTTACTTGAAGTAATTTAGGATAGGTAAGAGGATTATTTTGATCACTGTATACTTTTCTATTATATTTTTTACCCTTTATAGTGATTATGAGTGAGAAATAATATATCGCACTGGTATATACAGTTGGGATGTGTTATCCGTCCATAGCTAACTCTAGGGATGTATTTTGAAGAAGTTTTATTAGTTTGGTATGACTCTTGATTTTTTAAAAAATCTTTGCATTCACTTAGGCGAAATTGATACCCTTTTTTTTATATGCATTTCTCAAAAATTTAGGGTTGAAATAATAGCCAGTCAGATAATAATATATTTCACGCAATATGATATTTTTTTCAATTCATCAGGATCTATCAAAATTTGCAGTTGGCTCATTCTCTTTCTCTTTTATAATCACAAAAAAAGAATAGCATTTCAAAGGCCTCATCCAAGCAAAGAAGAACATGTGAAGAACATAAAGTTGAGCTGGAGGAGAAGAACTATTATCTTCATAGTAAGTTGCAGACAGAAGTTGATAGTAATCGCTAGAATAAAAAACAAATTAATCAACTGGAGCGAAATTATATCTGATGTGAGCAAGAGATTCAAGATCTCAATAGAGAGATAGAGCGTCTTGAAAATGCTTCAAAAGAAGAGATATTAGAACTAAAATCTGAAATCTCCAGCCTAAAGAATCAGCTATATTAAGTCAGGAATAGGGAATTTAATTGATTTAAAATTTAATGATTGATTAATTGATTGATTATAAGAGTCAGTAATTGATTATTAATCGATATAACTTGATTGTTAATTAGAATGGTCAATTAATATTATCGATTAATTAATTGGGAAAAGATCATTGATCAATTAATAACCGTCTCGCAAAAATTTTTTTCATCAAAATTTACTTGCATGCTAATATTTATCATATTTATGTTTTATAAATTTTTTATTATTATTAAAACACCTGTAATAAGAAAATTCCATAATAAAAAACTACATATAGAAATTTATATAAATGGATAATGTTTCGCTTAATAAAAAGTAATTTATTAACAGTTGAGGGCTTTAATCTATTTTGTTCTGCACTAATTTGGTTACCTACGTCACTAAAAAGTCTGTCACTTAGAACTGAAGTGGCCGGTATACCTAAATATTTTCTTGCAATTTTATATAAGGTAGGAAACCTTTTCTGATTATCATGTCACCATTCAAAGGGATCTACTTCAGAAAAACCTGTGGTGTTTTTATTTCATCCAAATAGTGAGAAAGTTCTTCATAAATTGGAATTTGAGATCAAGGAAAACCAAAGATACTTGCCAAAATAGTTGCATTGAGTGGGTTATCAAAATAATTATACAGCATGTTATATATTTCTTCTTTGACAGAATTAATAATAGCTGTAATATCAACTTGTTCGTCTATTGAATTTATAGAATTTATAGAATTTTGTTCATCATCATCTATAAAAAAAAATTTCATTAATAGAAAATAATATAATTACAGTAAATTAAACAATAATTTAATTAATATTACCATTTTCATTATCAGATTTATTACTATCTTCATCATCATCATAATTATCCTCATTATCACTACCTTCACCTTTATTAATTTCATTGTTGTTATCATTGTCATTTATTGCATAAGAATATTTCAAAACTTGAATAGTGGGATAAATTAATGATAACGTGCAATACTTTTGACCACCCAGGAATTCAATTGCATCTTCAATTGGTTTAAATAATTCAATTAGTTTATCTAATAAATTCCACTCATAGATTTTTAACATTCATTCCTGTAGTTGCTTATAGTTTTTTTTGCTTTGATAATCAGTCTCAAGACTTAAATTAACTAAAACATGTTTAATTGCAGGTTTCAATTTCCTTAACCTTCACCATGAAGCTAATGCAGATTTCTATCATATTGGAACTTCAGTGATTGTTCATAAAATATGTGGTTCGTGGCATTCTTCTAGTATTTTATTTTGATTTTCATTTTAATTTTCATCAGATAGTTGAAATTTTGCTTTTAATTCAGCTTGTGCTTCTTCCAATCTTTCATTCTGTTTAGGTAAACTAAAAAAAATACTCAATTTTTTAAATTGATCAATATGATCTGTTGCTTTTTTTAAACCTTTGATTACACATAACTGCAAAGTATGTGCAGAATAAGGTATATGTTCTATACCTTCCTACTCTTGGATTGCTTTTATCATATTACTGCCATTGACAGTAATTATAGTAGTAATCTTATCTATTAAATTGAATTCTATTAGTTTAGTTTTAATTGTTTCACGTATATGACTACCAGTATGTGGATATTTTATTGGTTCTATACATAGCATGATATCCCTCAATTCTATTTGATCTGTAAGATAGTGACAGGTAATTCTGATATAACCATTCTGAACACATGAAGTCCATAAATCAGTAGTTATTGAAGTATTGTTACATGTAGAATTTAGCATATTTTTCATCAGTTTATTTGCTGTTTTATATCCTAAATCCAAATCTTGTTTAAATGTTTGATAACATAGTGGTTGAAATTGCGAATTAATTTTTTTCATCATTCTTCTAAAACCATCTCCATTTACTTTATTGAAAGGTATTCTGTCTGTTAATATCCAATCACAAACTGAATTTCTTAATTCTTTTTGTTTATGTTCTTTGTAAGGTATCACTTTTTTAAATTCATTATCAATTTTAAGTTACTCCTAAATATATATACAGAAAATTAATGTTATTTTCTTAAATGTATAATTTTTGTAGTACACATACCATTTTTTTTTCTCATAAATTTTATATGCTGTATTCAAATGATAATTCATAGTACTTGTTTGTGAATTATAAACACAAGAAAAATCACAAGTTTCTTCTATATCATTAATTGTTTTAGTATAGAAACAATAGGTTTTTCTATCAGTTGCCAACTTAAAATATTTCCAAATCTAACTTGTTTGTTAGATATATCAACCCATACTAAGTCTTCCTGAGTATTTTGTCTTTTTTTTGAAGGTACTTCTGTATTTTCAAAAGCTCGCTTTTTACCTTTACTTGAACTAGGCATATTCGATATTTTATTTTTTGTGATAGATTTGATAATTTTAAAAAAAAATATGAAAATCATTAAAAAGGAAAGTGTACCAAATTTTGTGTAAGATCCCTGAATATATTGATTAAATATCTCCTTGTACAAATTACGAAGCCAACATTTTTGATAGAAGATTTCATAATTTAAATTGCATAAATTACCAAATATCATAATGATTAATACAAACTTGCCATTAGAAAACTTTTTCAGAAATTTATTGTATAGACTATAATATATTATATAAGTGTATAGCAATACTCTACAATTATAATAAAAAAAAATTTATAATCATGATAAAAAATTAAAGTATTCCAGTATTATCAAAAATGAGATTTAATCCAGATTCAGAAATAAAAAGTACCTATAAAAATAATTGTTGGCGTAATGATTACATAAAAATAAAAAAAATAATCATTCAATAAACAATTTAACTGTTAATATGCATTTTACTTAAATTCTAACGAGATTAACGTACTATCAAAGTTCTTTATTTAATCAATTACTTTGCCAGTTGCGTTTGTATAATTATTTTATGCAAATTTTTTTTAGATAAGAGAAAATATTTAATTATAGCAAATAAACATTATAGGTTTTATAATATAATATATTATTAAATTTAATGATTTATCAAAAGAAAAATTATGTATTTTAAACAAAAATTTTTTGGAAAAATGATTCTTTCATAATATCTTTGTATTTATATAAAAATTTTCATGATTAATTAATCGATCAAAATTTCCTTTTTGATTGATCAAAATTGTTGATTGGTGAATTTCATTGTTGATTACATGTGATCGATCATAATTGAACTGCAAATATTGGGATCAATTAATTGATTGACTCAACGATTAATTGAGTTTAATTGACTCGATTAAGAACCCTAGTTAGGAAAGATATATGAGATAAGGAAAAGTATATTTCTAGTTTAGAAAAACAGTTGGTAGAATCTGAGGAGAAGGTTAATAATTTGTGATGTAAGATCAAGAGTATCTTATCACGAAAAAATTCTTCAGTACGGGAGAATTCTCTGAACTTGTATAATTCTAATATTGACTTAAAAATGGCTACTATCACAGAATTAGCAAATGCTATATAGATGATTATGTGGATAACAGAGCAACAGCCAGGGATATTCTGATAGATCAAATAAAAAGAGCGACAAGGCAGATACGCTGAAAAGAGAATAATTTGCATCAGGATTTAGTCTGTAAGTAACATAAATGATATGATACATAAGCTGAGCATAATAATAAAATTATACGAAGACAACTTGCTAAAGGGAAGATGGCAACAGTTGTTGGTGATCTCCATCAGGTGCAGATTGGCACCCAAAATCAGGTAAATAGAATGTTAATTAGAATAGCAGAAAAGCAAACCCATATTGGTATATTGATACAAGAAAAATTTGCTTTACAGATATTGTATCAGCGAAATAAAGCTGAGACTGACTTAGCAGAATTCAATCAAGCCTAGTATTTAACTGATATCAAAAATGGAAGGCCAGAGAGATAAATTTTTGCCAGAATATTTTAAATTTGCAGGGACAAATATTCACGTTACAAACCAATCTTCCACATATAGGGATGGCAAAATATGCGCTCAAAAGATTTGCAGGTAAAGTGGATGAAGATATAGATGAATTTGTAAAAGATTACAGACTTTATCTTATGGCAGCCAATATTATTACTGCTAATGCAGCTAGCAAATAGAGAGCTTTAGAGCTATTCTAGTCCTGCTTGACGGATGAGGCATCATGTTGGGCTGAAGATAAGCTTAAAAGTAAAAAATGGCAGTTGAATCATGTAAAGTGTAGAAATGCTTTAGCAAATATGGCTAGGACTCTGATCAGTTTTGGTAATTACCAAACCGTACCAATCAGTTTTAGTATCAGAATGGTTTTAGTTTTTATGGTTTACTGAACCAAACCTGTCAGTAAATTTACTGATCAGTTTCAGTAATTTTGGTTTCAATACCAGTTTTGCAATTTACTGAACTGATTTACCAATTTAAAAAATATTTATTTTTTTAAGAAAAATATTTTTTGTTTAATAAAGAACGTTTTTACAACATTTTTTTATTAAAATATTAAAAAAGTTGCAAAAACATTCTTATATTAAATAATTTAATGAAAAAAAAATGTTTTGTATTTATTAAATAGTTTAATTAAAAAAATAAATATTTCGCTACATTTTTTTAATAGTATTAATAAAAATGTTGCGAAAACATTTTTTATTTAATAATTACATATAAAAAACGTCATTTTTTATTTGTAGATTTAACAAAAAAAAAGTTTTCACACTATTTTTGATTTTATTAATTAAAACGTTGTGAAATGTTTTTACTTATGAATTAATAAAAAAATGTTGTTCACAATGTTTTTTAACTCCATTAATTTTTTTTTTTTTTTAATTCAAAGGCCATATTATTTTTATTGTTAAATATTCAAAATCAAATACTATATACAATACATAAATAACCCTCCCAGCTCAGCTAAGTGTGACCCATGAACATTTAACTCCATTAATTAAAAACATCATGAAATATTTTTTAATTTAATTTACACATAAAAAACGTTGTGCTTAACATTTTTAACTATATTAATAAAAAATGTTGTGAAACATTTTTTATTTATAGATTTAACGAAAAAAATAGGTTCACAATATTTTTTTAAAAATGTTACAAAACATTTTTTACTTATAAATTAATAAAAAAAACTGTAGTTCGCAATGTTTTTTAACTCCATTAATTAAAAACATTGCAAAAACGTTTTTTATACATAAAAAATGTTATGTTCAATATTTTTAACTATATTAATAAAAAATATTGCAAAACGTTTTTTATTTATAGATTTAACAAAAAAAATATTTTTGCAATATTTTTTTTAAAAACATTTTTGCAATATTTTTTTTAAAAACATTTTTGCAATATTTTTTTTAAAAACATTTTTGCAATATTTTTTTTAAAAACATTTTTGCAATATTTTTTTTAAAAACATTTTTGCAATATTTTTTTTAAAAACATTTTTGCAATATTTTTTTTAAAAACATTTTTGCAATATTTTTTTTAAAAACATTTTTGCAATATTTTTTTTAAAAACATTTTTGCAATATTTTTTTTAAAAACATTTTTGCAATATTTTTTTTAAAAACATTTTTGCAATATTTTTTTTAAAAACATTTTTGCAATATTTTTTTTAAAAACATTTTGCAATATTTTTTTTAAAAACATTTTCGCAATATTTTTTTTAAAAACATTTTGCAATATTTTTTTTAAAAACATTTTGCAATATTTTTTTTAAAAACATTTTGCAATATTTTTTTTAAAAACATTTTGCAATATTTTTTTTAAAAACATTTTCGCAATATTTTTTTTAAAAACATTTTCGCAATATTTTTTTTAAAAACATTTTCGCAATATTTTTTTTAAAAACATTTTCGCAATATTTTTTTTAAAAACATTTTCGCAATATTTTTTTAAAAATGTTGCAAAACATTTTTTACTTATGAATCAATAAAAAAAATGTATTTGCAACATTTTTTAACTCTATTAATTAAAAACATTGCAAAACGTTTTTTATTTAAGAAATTAACAAAAAAAAATGGTTTCACAATATTTTTTTAAAAATGTTGCAAAATGTTTTTTACATATGAATTAATAAAAAAATGTAGTTCACAACATTTTTTTTAACTCATTAATTAAAGACGTTGTGAAAATGTTATGTTCAACATTTTTAACTATATTAATAAAAAACGTTGCAAAACATTTTTTATTTATAAATTAACGAAAAAAAAACATTTTTATAATATTTTTTTTAAAAACATTGCAAAATGTTTTTTACTTATGAATTAATAAGAAAAAACATTGTTCACAACGTTTTTTAACTCCATTAATTAAAAATGTTGCAAAACATTTTTTTATTTAAGAAATTAATGAAAAAAAATAGTTTCGCAATATTTTTTTTAAAAACATTGCAAAATGTTTTTTACATATGAATTAATAAAAAAAATGTAGTTTGCAACGTTTTTTAACTCATTAATTAAAGATATTACAAAAACATTGTGCTCAACGTTTTTAACTATATTGTTAAAAAATGTTGCAAAACATTTTTTATTTATAGATTTAATAAAAAAAAAATATTTTCGCAATGTTTTTTTTAAAAATATTTTCGCAATGTTTTTTTTAAAAACATAACATTTTAAAAACATTGCAAAATGTTTTTTACTTATGAATTAATAAGAAAAAATGTTGTTCGCAATATTTTTTAACTCCATTAATTAAAAACATTGCAAAACATTTTTTATTTAAGAAATTAACAAAAAAAAAATAGTTTCGCAATGTTTTTTTTAAAAATGTTGCAAAACATTTTTTACATATGAATTAATAAAAAAAATGTAGTTTGCAACATTTTTTTAACTCATTAATTAAAGACATTATGAAAATATTGTGCTCAACGTTTTTAACTATATTGATAAAAAATGTTGCAAAACATTTTTTATTTATAGATTTAACAAAAAAAAAAACATTTTCGCAATGTTTTTTACTTATGAATTAATTCATATGTAAAAAATGTTTTACAACGTTTTTAAAAAAAACATTACGAAACCATTTTTTTTATTAATTTCTTAAATAAAAAATGTTTTGCAATATTTTTAATTAAAATGGAGTTAAAAAATATTGCGAACAATATTTTTTTTATCAATTCGTAAGTAAAAACGCTTTGCAACATTTTTTATCAATATAGTTAAAAATGTTAAGCACAATGTTTTTGTAATGTCTTTAATTAATGAGTTAAAAAAAACGTTGCGAACTACATTTTTTTTATTAATTCATATGTAAAAAACGTTTTGCAACATTTTTAAAAAAAACATTGCGAAACTATTTTTTTTTTGTTAATTTCTTAAATAAAAAATGGTTTGCAATGTTTTTAATTAATGGAGTTAAAAAACGTTGTGAACAACATTTTTTCTTATTAATAAAAAAAACATAGTTCACAATGTCTTTTAACTTATTAATTAAAAATGTTGCGAACCATTTTTTATTTAAGAAAGTAACGAAAAAATATTTTCACTTTGGATTCCAATCATACCATATATATTGATTCAGTAATATAATCGGTATCAGTATTCTAATTTATCAAACTGAATCCATTCAGTAAATTTGATTTAGATTTTGGAAATTTACTGAATAGGTTTTGAAAATTTACTAAACTTAATTTTAGTACTGAATGGATTTCAGTAAATTGCCAATTTTATAATTTATCAAACCGAATGATGATTTATTTACCAAATTTCTGCAGATCAATCTTATCAATTTTAATCTATTTTTTACATTTTTTTTATTTCCAATTTTTTTCTCTCAGCTAATTATATAAAATTATAATTCTAATTATAATAATTTTATTTCTAGCTATAAAAAATGATGAAACATCAGATGAAGGAGTTGGTAGTTTAATATGTAAGGTAAATATTTTTTTTATGGTTATTACTATTATTTAACTAATAAATTTATTAAAAATTATGTTACCTTTTAGCTTTGTACTCTTGTAAAAAAAATAAAAGCATCACCTCGACAAGAAAATAAATTCAAAGCTAAAGCTCCGCATAAGCCGGCTCTGGTCAAGCTACAGTCTGGCTTGGCTTGGCTTGAAAAAAAAAATTCTGGCTTGAACCAAAATAAGTCAAGCCAAAATCTTGGCTTAACTCATTCAAGCCAAGCTGAGCCATGAAAAATTCTGGCTCAAGCCAAGTTGAGTTTGAGCTGGTTCAAGCTGGCTCAAGCTTTATTATCAAAAAAAAAAGCTGAAACTAGGCGTTTTTATATGTAAAGTTACAAAAAAAAACACTGGAACTAATGGTCCTGGCAGGATCCCAAATAATACTAATATAACTCATATATGGGTTTGCGTAGAGTTTATATGAAATTACTTTTTAAACCTACAAATTGAGTTTGCGTAGATCGGTCAATTATGGAGTAACTCACATATTATGTTTGTGTAGAGTTTATAATAGATATACGTGGATTTATTTTTAAAAAATACTAATTTCAGTAAATTAAATTACTCAGTATTTACCAAAATTTATTTTATTTTATTTATTTTTTCACTTTTTTTCAGTATTTTATACCAAATTTATTTATTTTTATTATTCTTTTTCAGTTTTTAATACCCTAATTCCAAAAGTTCAGTCGTGTTTTTTGCCTGGCAACACTACAAAAAATAAAAAAAATAATTAATTAGTTAAAAAAAGAACAATGAAAGACACCTCACCTACCCTCCCTTACCTTAATTCCAAAAGTCCAGTCATGCTTTTCATCTGGTAACACTACAAAAAGTAAAAAAAAAATAATTAATTAGTTAAAAAAAAGAACAATGAAAGACACCTCATCCACCCTCCCTTACCTTAATTCCAAAAGTCCAGTTGTGCTTTTCGTTTGGCAACACTACAAAAAATAAAAAAAAAAAAATAATTAATTAGTTAAAAAAAATTACCGAAAAACACTTCCCCCACCCTCTCTTACCTTAATTCCAAAAGTCCGGTCATGCTTTTTGTCTGCAACACTACAAAAAGTAAAAAAAAGTTAATACTTAATTAATTAAAAAAAAATAACAAAACACCTCCCCCAACTCTTCCTTACCTTAATTTTAAAAGTCCGGTCATGCTTTTCATCTGGCAACACTACAAAAAAATAAAAAAAAAATAATTAATTAATTAGTTAAAAAAAATTACCGAAAAACACTTCCCCCACCCTCCCTCACCTTAATTCCAAAAGTCCGGTTGTGCCTTTCATCCGGCAACACTACAAAAAAATAAAAAAAAAGTTAATATTTAATTAATTAAAAAAAAACAACGAAATACCTCCCCCCAACCCCCTCCCTTACCTTAATTCCAAAAGTCTGGTCATGTTTTTCGTCTGGCAACATTACAAAAAAATAAAAAAAAAAATAATTAATTAATTAGTTAAAAAAAATTACTGAAAAATACTTCACCCACCCTCCCTTACCTTAATTCCAAAAGTCCGGTTGTGTTTTTTGTCTGGCAACACTACAAAAAGTAAAAAAAAATAATTAATTAGTTAAAAAAAAGAACAATGAAAGACACCTCACCCACCTTCCCTTACTTTAATTCCAAAAGTCCAGTCGTGCTTTTTGTCCGGTAACACTACAAAAAAATAAAAAAAATAATTAATTAATTAGTTAAAAAAAATACCGAAAAACACTTCCTCACCCTCCATTACCTTAATTCCAAAAGTCCGGTTGTGCTTTTCGTCTGGCAACACTACAAAAAGTAAAAAAAAAATTAATACTTTAATTAATTAAAAAAAACACTGAAACACCTCCCCCAACCCCTCCCTTACCTTAATTCTAAAAGTCCAGTCGTGCTTTTCGTCTGGCAACACCACAAAAATAAACTGATAAATGATTAAAAAAAAGATCAGATATTCGGATTATCTGATTAGATTGGCAAGTCACATGACCCTGCCTTTATACCGAATAATTCGTTATAGCGTTAACAGCGTTTTGTATTATAAAATCATAAAAAAAATGCCAGAACTATTGGTACTGACATTTTTTATAAAAAATTGCTGAGCTTGATCTGGCTCATGAGCCGGCTTGAGCTTTTCAAGCTAAGCCCACTGCCAGCTTAAATTTATCAAGCCAAGCCTAATACCTGACTCAAGCTTTTTCAAGCTGGCTTGTGAGCCACCAAGCCAATTTAATCATGGCTTGGTTTGGCTCAGCTTGAAAAGCTTAAGCCAGCTTGCAAGCTGGCTCAGCTCATGCAGAGCTTTATTCAAAGCTCAATGTAAAGCTGCAAATGTTCTAAATCTTAATGTTATACTAGATGTTTGTACTAGGTAAAATTCCATATACGACATACTTGTAAGGGCAAAAAAGTTCAAAGAAGTAAGTTTGTTATTCTATTATTTATTTTAATAATTTATTAAAAATAATTATATTCTTTTTTTAGCCTCTTAATACATTAAGTAATAGTGATCCAACCCTTCATTTATTTACTATCAATGAAGAAGAATGGGTTCATTTATTAGAAATAGAAGAGTTATTAAAGGTTAAATTTTAATATTATGTATGTAATTATATATTTCTATAGTTTTGATTTTTTTTTTTTTTAGTGTTTTGCCAAAGCAACAAAGCAAATCTGTGGGGAAACATATCCAACAATATCATACGTAATTCCTATATATAATATTTTATTAAATAAATTAGAAAATTTTTGTGATACTTCAAATCGATTTGAAAATGGCAAAGTAAATTGAATTTTTATTTAATATTTTAATAATTTTACATTATATGTAATTTAAATTTATTTTTTAATAGAAAGCGGTAACTAATGCCATTAATAAGCTTAAAACTTATTATAATAAAACTGATTCAACTTTATATGCAATATCTTTGAGTAAGTTATTATTAAGTTGATTTAATTTTAATAATTTTAATAAATTTTTTTTATATTTTATTATAGTTTAGACCCATGTCTTAAAATAGAATATATGAAAAATAATGAATAGAAAAAAAAACGGATCGATAAAACAAAAAAAAATGTGAGTTTTATTTATTTTATTTAGATTATATTGTAATTTTTTATTTAATACATATTGTATACCAATTTAATAGGTATTTGAACTCTATAAGACATTATATGCGCCTCAAGAAACTCAAAATACTAATATAGAATATAATTCTTCAGATAAGAATCTTGTTTTACATATTTTCAAATAGCACCGTATTGAATCAGTAAGTGAATTTGATCGTTATCTCAAGGCTGATTAAGCACAAGCTTTGTGTGATATTTTAAATTGGTGGAAAGTAAGTTTATTATTTTAAAGAGTATTTATTTAATTAAATATTTGTAACAATTTTTTAATCATAGCAGCATGAAGAAGAATACCCAAATTTATCGAATATGGCTAGAGACTACCTTGGGATTCCAGGTTATTAATTTGTTTTTATTTAACTATTCAATAATATTTATTAATGTAAAAAATATTAATATTTTATTTGGTAGCAACAAGTGCCCTCTCTGAACATATTTTTTCAAGCGCTGCTAATGTAATAACATATGATAGAGCAAGTTTTGCTTCTGAAATTGTATGTGCAATTATATGTCTAAAACATTAGTTTTGTTCAGGTATTTTAGATTAAATTTTAATGTAGAACATTTATGTGACATACGTAAATTTTTTTTTTGAAATTTTTTAATTGGGTTTATTAGTTTTTTATTTTTTCCATCAATTTTGACCCAATTTTATTATATGAATTTCATTATTTGTAGTTTTGACATAAAGATTGTATATAAATATTTAGTATGTTTCTTAAAAAAAAAGAATCAAAAAAATTGTAAAATATTATAATATATAATTTGCGTAATACATTTACATATATTTCTTTCATTGATATATTATTAATTATTATGAACTGAACTAAATGGTTTTTCTTAATCAATTTAATGAAAAAAAAAAACATTTTTATTGTTTTAATAAAAGAACATTTTTATTGTTTTAATAAAAGAACATTTTTATTGTTTTAATAAAAGAACATTTTTATTGTTTTAATAAAAGAACATTTTTATTGTTTTAATAAAAAAACATTACGAAACATTTTTTTTACAGTAGTGATATCATATATTCAAATTGCAAATGAACAAAGTGAAAAAAGATTGTGATTGAAAAATCAATAAGAAAATGAATTATTTGAAATTATCACACTCATTATTGTAATATATACCACTAAGCCACGTTAATTTTTTCACAATTGTAATATAAAAGTTATAAAAAAAATGTTGCAAAATGTTTTTTTGCGATATTTGCGAAATTAATAAAAAAAATACTGTGAAATATTTTTTTATAACATTGCAAAATAATTTTACATTTCGCAACTTTTTTTTTATGTAATCAATGATAACATTTTTTTACAGCATTTCATGTCTTTTTGCAAAATTAATAAAAAAAAGTTGCAAAACATTTTTTTACAATATTTCGCACTGTTTTCATTAAATATATTGTGAAATATCATTTTTTTGTCAATTAAACAGCTTCGCATCTTTTTTTTAATACATAACTTATTAGTAATTCAGTTCAGTTTTTGATAATTACTGACCGGTATCAGTATTGATGATTACTGAAACTGATCAGTTTCAATAATTACTAATACCAATACTAATCAATTCAGTTTAGTATCAGTTTTTGCAAAAACTGTACTTAACTGAATTGATCAGAGCCCTAGATACCCATATAAACTTTTAAAAATCAAAAAAAAAATTTATTTATTAAATATATCCTATATGAATCTTAAGAAATCTCTCGAAAAAAAAATTTCTTATCAGATATCTTATAGACTCATATAAACCCTTCCTATATAAACTCTTAGAAAATCTTTTAAAAAAATTTTTTATCAAAGAATCCTATGTGAATCCTTTCCATATAAACCTTAAAAAATTTCATAAAAGAATTTTCTATTAAGTATCCTATACAAATTCTTTCCATATAAACTCTTAGAAAATCTCAAAAAAAATTTTCTATTAGATAATCCATATGAATCTTTTTCATATGAATACTTGGAAAATCTTTATCAAAATATTTCATATAAACTTTTTCTTCACGAATTCTTAGAAAATTTTTATTAAAATATTTCATACAAATTCTTTCTTTACAAATTCTTAGAAAATCTTAAAAAAAAATTTTCTATCAAAGAATCCATACAAACTCTTTCTATATGAATTCTTAGAAAATATCTCAAAAAAAATTTTTTATCAAATATCCCATACGAACCTTTTCAATATGAACTCTTAAAAAATCTCTTAAAAAAAAATTTTCTATTAAAGATATTTTATACAAATCTTTCCTATATAAATTCTTAAAAAATACGAACTTTTCCTATACAAACTCTTACAAAAAAAAAATTTCTATTAGATATCCTATATGAACTGAATTCAGAAAATCTTTTAAAAAAAATTTTCTTCAGATATCCTATATGAATTCTTCTTATATGAACTCTTAGAAATAAAAAAAAAATCTATTTATCAAAAATATCCTATACAAATTTTAGAAAATCTCTTAAAAAAAAAAATTTCCTATCAGATATCCTACACAAATCCTTTTCATATGAACTTAGAAAATTTTGCAAAAAAATTTTCTAACAAATATCCCATATAAACTCTTTTTATATGAACTCTTAGAAAATAAAAAAAATTTTTTATTAAATACTCTATATGAACTCTTAAAAATCTTAAAAAAAAAATCTTTATTTATTAATAATATCCTATACAAATTTTAGGAACTAAATCTATTAAAAAAAATTTTTTATTAGAATTTAAAAAGTTTTAAAATGGTTTATAAATAAAACGTTATTATTAAAAAAATCTAAAAATCTGCTAATATATAATAAGCCAATTACTAGCAACCAATCAGTTATCAATTTGATATGTAATCTATTGATAACTGGTAAATTCAACTGTATACCAATTGGTTATCAATCAATTATATGATCAGTTGATAACTGATTTGAAATTTATATCTGATTGATGACTGATTAAAAAAATTAATTATCAATAAGTAACCAATCAGTTACTAATCAGTCATATGACTGATTGATGACTGATTTGACTCCATTTAACCTGTGACTGAAAGCTGATGAATACATTCATAGAAATCTTTTTCAGTTTGGAACATAAACATTATATGAAGATTGAATAAGTCCTTGTTACCTAAGTTTTAGATAAATCTAATAAGGTTGTCAATAGTATGTGACAGGTCTCTGTCCCTACTACTGTTTGTGTCATTAAAGGCATCAAAGTTCCATTGAATGATCAGAGTAGGGTTATCTTTTTTCATGTTGAAAATTAAGGTTACTAGGACAGATTTATCTATCTTGATATTTTCAAATAGTTTTGCTTGATCTAAATACATTGAATTAAGCTTTAATATTTAATTTACACATTTAGAATATCAATGTTTTCGTTACTTTTAAACAACTCAGTAAGACTTTTTTTATATTTTTCTTTTTATTTTACAATACATTTTCTTACAACTATAAAAAAGTTAAAAGTAAATATTTAAGTATGTAAATAGTAATAAAATAACAATAATGAAAAAATTACCTTTTTTAACAATATTTTTTAATATTTTGTATTGGAATGATTTTAATATTTTCATGAATGATTTTAAAAAGAATTTTGTCTTTAAATACAATTCAGGTTATATAAGAAAGAAATATTTAATTATAGAGTTTTTGAGGTATATATATATATATAATATATATAAGGACTTCCCCTACTTCTAATAAAGATCACTGTAGAAAATTGACCTTATTTTTTTTTAAATTCTATTGGTTAATTGGTTTAAAAAGGAAAAATCATGAGTTTTAGGCTTAATTTAGGGGTTCTATATATATATGTGACTAATCTCATTACAGTAATGTATTAATCATTACTCAATTTTTAAAATCACGTATACTTATAACTCACTTGATACTACTGAGTAAAATCTTCAATAAGTCTATTCAGGAGGCCTATTTGAACTTTTAGTACTGTTTACTACTGTACTATTTTTGTAACCTTATACGAATTGTGTTAATTATCACGTGTATTCAGGGGTCCTTTGTAAATCATTAACATAATTTGCGAAGAAGTTCAAACGAAAAGAGCTGTACAAAATCCTGAAACTCAAAATCCTGACACTTGTAAAAGTCATCTAACAGGTTTGAAGAACTTTCAAGTTAAGACCTGAATTTTTGGTAAAACAAGTTTAGAAGGCAGTAAGAAATGATAATACTTCTAATAAAAAGAAATTTTTAGGTATATTTATGATTCTTCAAATAAAAATAAATCCTAAAACTCAAAAAGAATATGCTTTACAGAGGGCGATCAAAAGTATACAGATATTTTTTAAAGTAAAAATTTCATATAAATTAATACAATAAAATTAAAATTTATTAAGTAATTATATTAATCTAATTATCCTTTATTAATTTTATTAAAAAAAAGTTATATATTAATAATTAATACTATATCCATTTGCAGCAATAACCACTTCTATTCTTTGCGGCATGCTTTCAATTAATTTTTTAAAATATTCTGGTAAAATGTCATCACACGTATCTTTAACATACTTCTCAAATACTTGGATATTAGATGGTAGTGGATCATGATGACATACCATTTCTTTCATTTCTGCCTATATGTTCTTAATAGGATTCAAGTCAGAACTTTGTGCTGGCCATTAAAGCATCACAATTTTGGCATCTTCACAGGCTGCTATAGTGACTTTTGAACGATGTGGTAGAGCATTATCTTCCTGGAAAATTCTGTCACCACGTGAAAAATGCTCATCCAAAGTAGGTATGACATAATCTTGAATAATTTTAGCATGAGTTTGATCTATAACTGAACCCTTTAACAGAACAATTGGTCCAAGTTCTCATCAGAAGAAACAACCCCAAAATATTCTGCTAGGGCTGTATTTAACAGTAACAGCAATACAATCAGGATTCAATTCTTCTCCTGGTTCATGTTAAACCCTTTCATTACGACCTTACTGAAACTGTGTAAAAGTACTTTTGTCTGAAAAAAACACTCTTCTCCATTTTCTTGTTGTCCAATTTCTGTGTACAAGAGTCCATTCAAGGTGAGCCTGATGATGCATTTCTGTTATTGCAGGTTTGCGACGAGGAATACAAGAATTAAGTCTGACCTTTTTAAGATTACGGCGTATAGTAATTGTAGAAATAGATTGCTTTTTACGACTTGTCCAAACAGTTGCTATCTTTTTTGAACAAAGTTGGTGATTTTTACCATTTTCTTGAATGAAAGTTTTGAGTTCTTATTATACTGGTGAGTTAAAGAGTGAAGGGTGACCAGATTTTTTTTGGTGTGAAAGAGCCAGTTTCATGAAAATGTTTAAGTACATCATAAACGGCAGTTTACTACACCCCAAGTTTTCTGCAATTAAATGACCTGATTATCTATAATTATAACCATAAATAATCACATATCGAGTTTTTGGGGTGAGTGGTTTCATGTTTGGCTAATGTTTACTAAAAAAACATTGGGATGTATTTCATTATGATATAAAGTGTTAAATGACGTCTTGTTTATATTACATCATTGCGTAATGATTGGCATAATTTTGTCAAAACAAAATGTCTGTATACTTTTGATCACCCTCTGTATATGTCAATGAATTTATTAATATGCTTAAGAAAGCAAATGCTTATCAATACTATATTGAAAATTATAATCTAACCACCAAATGGCCATAGCATATAAGGAATATGTTAATTATTGTCCTAGTCTTTGGATAGAAGAAAAGAAATCTCAGTTAAGAGATCAATTAGATAAAGAAGTACATGATCTTATTAAGGAAATATTAGAACAAAAAGGTTACAGACAAGCTTATATTTTTTGGTGGGGACTTAAAATTGTTTATCTTCCATGTAGATATATAATAGAATCTTTACAGGATTCTGAAAATTATCTTATTAAAAAATTCAATGGATATTTTGTTAAATTAAAATAATATATTTGTTCCCGCCATCAGAGTTGGGATTTTTTGACTCAGACACTTTAAGTCTCATGAATTATAGTTGTCTGACTGGCAAGAAAACAATGTCCGGCTGATCCTTTCCCAATACTGCCCGACACAGACTGCAGTCCGGTCCGGTTTGTCCCAAAGACTGCCAGTCTAAAGACCGAGACAGACCAGTAGGACCGTTGACCATATTTAAATACTATTATTAATTTAGAAGGGATTTGATCACATGTGTCGCATTCCTCCTTTACCGTTTCTATTAACATTAAAGTATGCAGTATAGAATTCATTTTGATATACGGCTTATAATTTTTATGATAAACAATTTATTGTATATAAAAATTGTAAAAAGCTTTTAGTTGCTTTAATCCTGAAAATCGTATCGAATTATCCAGCTTTTCTCTTAAGCCGTGCATCATATGTTAAACGATAGTGTTATAATGAATAAATTGAAGTCTATTTACTGATCTTCTCTAGTATACAAATGGGTCATCATCAAATAATTAAATATGATATACTGTATACTTATGAGTTTCATAAGGTATGAAAATTTATTTGGTAAAATATTGCATTTGATAACATCACTATTAATTTATTCTTCCAAAATTTGGATTACATGATAATTAAATTACAGCGTACCATCCATAACGAAGTAATACGTTTTATATGTAAATACCAGAGCAAGTCGATCCTTTTTTTCTTACTGTATAGCCATTTATAATGAGTCGAGAAATTACTTCATCTTTCGAAGAAATTAGGTTTATTTATAAATGTTATGCGATGCTATGAAGGAAGATAAAATCCATCTTTAATTAATTAATTATACTCTGTTTCGTATATGGTAATTTATTTATCAGCAAAAGTTCCAGTAAATTTTTTACATCCTGTATTGCAGCCTAAATTAAATATTACACAATTATAACGGTAAACCTATCATGACGCAATTACAGATCACTTTGTTGAATTATGGCAACTTGGCTTTAACGGTCCAATTATAACGTTAGGTATACGCTATTACATTCGCGCTTATATTCGCTATGGTGCAAAACTTTTTATTTATTATTTAAATGTATGAAAATAATTTCTTTGGCGTTTGCTACAATATTTTCCATTGCACAAATAGGTACTTAAGTTTTAGACTTAAAAGACAATTGGCATATTTAGACTGTCTGAATTTGCAAATAGAAATTTTTTTTTTTTAAAGTTATTTTGCGTAATTATTTTGCGTAGCACGTAATACACAGACGACCTTTTTTTTAAGACAGCGTTTACGGTATCTCAACTAAAATCGATTGGTAATTTTATTCAAAATTAAAAGATACCTAAAAAGTTTTAATTGTTTCCAAATCAATACGATACATGTAATTATTCCGTTTCATATTTCAAATTTTCTTTTGAAATGTTTACCTGATTAAGATATTCCCGCAAATCGACATTATTTGTTTAATAATTTCAAATTATTGTATATTATTAGCTTTAGCCACAAGTTCAGCCTTCTCAAAATACAAAATTGTTCAATTCAGTCTTAATTCAAAGAAAAATCCAAAAGAAATCTAGTTGCTCAATTGATCAATAGCATTATGCGAAATTTACTATATAATTATTTCGCACAAATAATATTGAACATGATCCGTTAAAATTCCGGGACCTTTGCGTGAAACGTTCATCAAATTTCCGGACGCCTCAAATTCTTTGATTATTTAGAAACAAAGAAAAAATCCATGTGCATGAGGAACCGTTTTTTTTCCGAATGATAAGGAATTTACGCCCAATGTTGCCGATCAAAACATAAAATTATATTGCTGTAAATCCTGATTCAAAGATTTCTTCTATCTTGTAACTTGGGTAAAGATTTTTTTTATCTTGTATCCGTAATTTTAAACCCAAATTTGCATACATTTACGGCGATGACAAGAAATGATAAAAGAATATCGTGATATCCTATCTTACACAAAAAATTTAAAAATTTTGTTTAAAACATGTATAAGTGTTAAAATGGTTAATCATAATAAACGATTGATAGTTCCTTTTTAGTTTCTGACATCCATTAATTAATTCCTATACATATTTGTTTGATTTTTGTATCGCAGAACCCTTAAAAAAAAAGAAAGCGATTTAATTTTAAATGTTACATAATGTTAAGGAAAAAATTCCAATAAGTTCCGCCTAAAAAAGAAAAATTTTCTTTAACAAGTTGTGAATAATAAGTATATAATTATATGCATATTCTAATTTTTTTTTTTTTTTTGTGCATTACAACTTATAATAATTAATGCATTGAATGAAAACAAACCTGTTTATATTCTGTGTTTGTGTAAAATTTTCTACTCTTCTTACTTGTTACAGAAAGTATCAAAGATTTTAATTCTAACCGATATGAGATATTTTAAATGAATTTTTCACAAAAAACAAACAATTAAACATATTTATTCATTGAATAAAAACTCCGCATATTTATTTTGATCACAAAAAAAGTGAAAAATTTACCACACCACTTTGGTTAAAAGTATTTATTTATCCCATCTTTACTTTCATATAATCTCTTTCATCATTTTCGATTTGTAATTATTATTATATTATTATCCAATTAATGAAATCTTCATTCTTTTAAGTCTATAATTAATTTTAATCATATTTTATATATAATAAATAGCATTTATTCATTCAAAAATATATTCTTACATTTTCATATAATTTTATAAAACGATTCATGATATTGTAAAGAAAGAAAAAGAAAAAGGTGTTCGTTGAAAAAAAAAAAAAAAAAAAAGGGAAAAGAGATTATTTAATATCAGTTACACAAATGGTTCAACTGATAAGTAATTTTAGTTTAGCATGTGTAGAATCACATAAAAATGTAAAAGCACAATTTGAATGTGTATGTGATTTTCGAATAAACGAAAATAATTGTTTAGAATCTTATTTATTAAGGACGGGAAGTTGGATTCTAATTCCCTATGTCTCATTTATTGCCGTAACTTCTATAATATTTCTATTCTATAGAGTGTATCATAAAGGACAATCTTTATTATTTCCCCCTTCAAGAGAAAGAGGTAATTTTAATAATACATATAAGTATATATGCTATCGAGATTTAAAAAAAGTATTAACGAAGTTTTAAAAAATATGCAGGTATAATACGCCCAAGACCACATGATGTGTTTCATTTAGTAACATTCGCTTTCAGTGTATTGCATGTCATTCGTCAAGTTTTTTTAATAAAAGGCGCATATCCAAATTCAAGATGGGCGGAAAGTAAGTTATATGCTATATACAATACATCTATTATATCTTTTTGTCAGTTATATTAACATTTTAATCAAATTTAAAGTTGTGGATGATCTACCGAGACAAACATCGTTTTCACTTTCAATATTATATCTTGTTGGAATCAGTAAGTAATAATAGGACTGTTATAATTTAAAAATTCTGTTTCGCCTAAGAAAAACAATAGGAGAAAAACAATTAGGTGGACCGCATTGGAAGTTGGTGGACTTCCAATTCTTCCAATAGAAATAATTGGAAACTTCCAAATGCTCATCACTGCGGTGGAAGTGATTTTTTTCTGATGATGTAATAATTGATCACGTGAAATTTCATATAAAATTTTTAACGTTTTATTATTTTCTTTTACTAGTATATTCAATACCTACATTGGAATCAACACGAATTGATTATTCTAAAAGACTTATACCGAATAAATATTTAATTGACATCGGAGCAATTTTTTTAATGATCGGACCATATATAGTTAATACTCCAATATCATATTATATTGGATATTATGCTGATATTGAAGAAATTCCGAATATGTCTATTAAATTATTTACAATCAAATATTTAATTTGGGCTTTTTGGTTAATAACATATTTATCAACTTTATTATATTTTTGGCATAGATTAAATTCATTATTAAAATATCATGCAAAAGATTTACAAAACAAACCAAATAGTGATTTCACTTTACAATGGAAGCGTGAAACTTTAAAAGTTGCTACCGTAAATTTATTCACAGTTGTGATGGTATTCACATTCCTTGGTTCCCTTTTTATTATAATTTATTTTATATTTGGAATCTCTTATAAAAATTCATTTAAGAATAGCAATGATTCAGTAAATGTTGTTTATTTTGTTATTTGGAATTTTGTTGAACCTATTAGTCTTCAAATAGCACAATTCATAATCATATATCAGTAAGTCTTAATTATTTATATTTCTTTCTTTCTTTCTTTCTTTTTTTAGGAGCAAATTAAACAATTTACTTATTGATTTAGTGCTGTAAGACCAACTCCAAATAACGCTCCATTTGGTAGAATGATGAGTGTTGTCAGAAAACCGATATCATCGGAAATGTCAAGACCACGCAGTATGCAAAAAAATGGTTTCTCCTCGCTTTCTGAAAAACCAAGATCAGAATCACCATCATCATCAAAGAAATCAAAGAAATCAAATAAATCACTTCCTGAAATACAAACACAAACAAAGTCAATTAGCATACATGAAGATCCATTACCAACTCCATTCATACCTTACACATCAGGATGGGATGAATTATTATTTTACGATAATTTCGGAGATTTTTTAGCTGGAGAAATCCCAGTAGAACATCATCAAACTACACATTATAGATGTGATTCAAGTATCGATATTTCAAGCTTGGCTTCTACAACATATTTTTCTACAACTCAAAGTGTGCATAGTAAAAATGAATCAATTTATAGTTTATCAAATAATAGTAAAAGATTGACCCCACTAAATGGACCTGAAAATAGTAAAACTTTGAAGAAAAATACTTCACACAGTTAAAATTTAAATGATAATTTTATTATTGTTATTTAATTAATGTATTTGTTTTTATTGATCTAACAATGTACAAGTTTTAAATAGATTTGTATTATTATAATAAATAATTAATCAAATCAATTAAAATTTGAAAACTACATATATTGAGTTAGTATTTATTCCTCTTTTAATGAACCTGAACTAACTTTGTTCCGTATTATGGGCCCGACTAAAGCGGGACTCCCTTCTCTTATATTGTCTTCTATCCCTCTATAAGTATCAACAGCATTTTCCATTTGATCTAATAATGTTGCAATTTTGTTTTCTGATTCATTTACATTTTTTTTTAATACCAAATTATTCTTCTCAAGATTTTCGTTTGATTCTATAACTTTTGAAATTTCCTGTTCTAACATTTTCCTTTCTTGTTCCCATTCTTGTTTTTTAACCTCACCTTGATTTTCATCTATTGTCAAATTTTCTTCCGCTAAATTTTCTCCTTCTTTATCTTTTCCTTTTTCACCTTCTTTTTCTCCTCCTTTTACTTCATCATCTTGTTCAATTTCGCCCGATTTATTTATCAATTCATTTTTTTTATCTTTCAATCCTGATTCTAAAGATCGTTTTAATAACATTTCATTCGATTTTTTTAATATTTCATTTTGTTTTCTTAAAGATTCGTAAATTCTCCTCAAAGCTTCATAACCTTGATCCATTAAACTTTTTTCATCTTGTGCAAGATTAATTTGGGTCTGTAAATCCTGGATTTTTTGATGAAATAACTCTTTCTCTTTTTCATAATTTATCTGTTGTTCTTCTAATTGTTGATTCGCATATTCTTGTAATATAGAATTTCTAATATTAGAATGAGAATTCATCGAATTTTGTAATTCTTTAAGTCTATTTTCTAATATTTCATTATGATTTACAACATACATTAATTTTTCGTTTAAATTATCCATTTCAGCTTTACTTTGTATCAATTCTTCTTTCATTTGATTTAATTTTTGCTCTGCATCTGAGGTACATACTACAGCTTTTTGGTAATCCTCTTCTACTTGACTTAATCTATTTTTTATATCATTAAGTTGTTCTTGTGATTTCACTGTCGTACTTTCTACCGATTTTAATTTATTTTCTAATCCTTTTGCTGAATTATTTTTAGATATTGTTCCTTGGGCGTATCTTACAGTTTCTTTATATTTTGTCAAAGAAGCTTTTAACTCTTTATGTGCAATTTCATGAAGAGCTTCTAATTCATCACAACGAGCCACAATTTCTTTAAACCGTGATGATATAATTCCTTTTTCATCTGGGTCAAGACTATCTGAAATAACTTCTCGAATAAATTCAACTTTGTTTTTTGCTTCTTCAACTTCTTTACTTGTTCTTTCTAATTTTTGCGTTTTTTCATTTAATTGTTGTTTTATTTCCTCAACATCAATCGCTGTTCTTGCTAATCTCTCAGTTTCATATTCATTCATTAACGCAGCAAACTTGGCTTTAAAATATGCTGTTTCTTCCAGTGATGCAGTATATAATCTTTCAAAATCTGAAATTTTTTGTGCGGCTACTCTTTCTTGATATGCAATAGTTTCCTAATTGAAAAAAGAATTTTTTTTTTATTTAATGACCAATATATGTATATATATATACATACATACATATATATATTTTAATACTAACCTTTGCTTTTTGTAATTGTTGACTTAATTTAATAATAGCTTCAATGACTTTGAATTTTTCCGATCCAGGTTCTCCAATATCAATAAATTCATTAATATCAATAACATTTTCAAAATCTTCATTATTATCATTATTAAAATTAAATGTTGGTATATAACCAGCTTTTCTTGCCAAATCAATTTCAGCTTGATATAATTTTTCACGTTTTCTCAATTCGGATATTCTAAAATCCGCATCTGATAATCTTTCTAAGAAATTCTCTCGTTCTAAAGAAGATAATTGATTCATTGGATAAGGTCCACCCTCTGAACTTGTTATGGAAATTTTCCTTTCATAACTTTTTGAAGAAATTGAAGAAGGTGTGGCTAAATCTTTTTCTTCAATATGTTTAATTTTATTTTGTTCTGATTGTTTTGTGTTAACGGTTAAAGGTTCCGAATGTAAACGACGTCTTGGTGGACGAACAGGCGGTGGTTTACTTGCTATTTGCTCAGGTGGTACAACTTGAATTGTTGATGAAGATGCAGGGATTTCTTCTACTTTAACTGAAGGAATTTCTTGTGGCGTACTTGAAGAAATTTCTTGTGATTTGACTGTAGCAATTTCTTGCGATTTATCAGAAGAAATTTCTTGCGACTCATCTGTAGCAATCTCTTGCGACTTAACTGTAGCAACTTCTTGCGAATCATCTGTAGCAACTTCTTGCGAATCATCTGTAGCAACTTCTTGTGAATCATCTGTAGCAATTTCTTGCGAATCATCTGTAGCAATTTCTTGAGACTCATTTGTAGCAATTTCTTGAGATTCATTTGTAGCAATTTCTTGAGACTCATTTGTAGCAATTTCTTGCGATTTATCCGAAGAAATTTCTGCTTCCTCAAATGATTTTGCAGTAATAATTTCTTCTTCTTGTAATTTAATCTTAGTAATTTCTTCTTGTGATTTAACCATGGCAATTTCTTGTGATTTGGTCAGTATGGTTTTTTCTTGTGGCCCAGTCAAAGGGATTTGTGATTTAGTTGAAGATGAACTAACTTCCTCCCGTGATTTAGCCGAAGTGGCCCTTTCCTTTGATTTAGCAGAAACAACCTTTTCCTGTGATTTAACCGAAGTAACCTTCCCCTTTGACTTAGTAGTAGTCTTTTCATGTGATTTAGAAGTAACTCTCTCCTGTGATTTAGTGACTTTCCCCTGTGACTTAGTTGAAGCGACCTTCTGTGATTTAGCCGAAGCAACTTTCTCCTGTGGTTTAGTCGAAGTCGCTTTTTCCTGTGGTTTTGCCGAAGTAACTTCTCGTTCTTGTGATTTAGTCGAAATAACTTCCTCTTTTGATTTAGCCGAAGTAATTCCTTCTTGTGATTTAGCTAAAGTCGCTTCTTGTTCTTGTGATTTAGTTGAAATAACTTCCTCTTTTGATTTAATCGGCGTAATTCCTTCCTGTGATTTGGTTGAAATAACCTCCTCTTGTGATTTAACCAAAGTAACTGTTGCTTCTTGTGATTTAGTTGAAATAGTTTCTTCTAATGTGGGTTCTTCTGATTTAACAGAAATAGGTTCTTCTAATCTAACAGTAATGGGTTCTTCTAATTTAATTGAAGTGATTTCTTCGTTAGTAGAGATTTGAGGTTCAGATTGAGAAGGATTGACTGAAGAAGTACTGCTGCTAGAATTATCATTCGCTAATTTAACTTTACTTTTCTTTTCTAATGTTCTTGCCCCTTTTGGTCTAAGACTTGGACTTGATAAAGAGCGAACTGAACGAATTGTATCAACACTATTTTGTCTTTGTAGATGACTTTTTTCAGCAGAAAATATCTTTAAAACTTTTGTTGATTCAGGTGTTTCATCCTCATTCTCAGTATCAACTTGTAAAGAATATGCTTTACCCTTTTGTTTAATATCAACTGATTGATTTTCCAAAGAGATTTCCTCTTTTTTCTCATTTTCTTTTTTATTATTATCTAGAATATTATTATTTATTGCTTTTTCTGAAGATATATCCTTTTTCGGATTATTTTTTTTTTTTACTTTTTCATTTGTATTTGATGATTTTTTTGATTCAATTATTGAAGAAGGTCTAGAGTTATCACTATTATTGTCCTTTTCTAAATTTTTTGAATGACGCTTATTTCCACCAGACTTTCCACGTGGTGGTGGTGTTGGCGTTGTGGTCGTCGTTATTGACGACGACGACGGTATTACTGGTGGAGGCATCAATGTAATATCTACATTACTAAAGTTACGAGAAGCTGGTCTCGATGAAGTTCTAGAAGAAGGAAGCTTTATATCAGGATTTCTTGCTTTTAATTCAATTTTATTATTAAAATTTTCAAAAGTAATCTCCCTTTCATTATTCGTTAATGGTGGTTGACGTAACTTTGGAAGTGGTTTTTTTTGAGGAAATGTGGATAAAACCATTTGTAATTGTGATTGATTTGGGGGGTCCGCATCAATTGGATATTTTATTTTGGCTGAGAAAAAGAGAAAAAAAAAAAAAAATAAACATTTTTTTTTTTGAATATATTAACCTATATTTCTTGAAAAGAAAAAAAAAAATGATAAAAATAATTAATTATAGTTACAAGTATCTAAAATATGAATAATTCCATCTTCATCTGGTTTAGTTGAATTTGTTGCTGCACCTCCAAACACCATAACTATATTTTTTGATGATGATACAGTTAACCAATATCTAGGACCTGGTGAAGGACCCATCTTTTGAAACATATACCATCTCCCATCTTTTAATTAATTGTATATTAAATTTTATATATATATAAAAAAAAAAGTGTGAGAGAACAAGTGAGAAAAAAAGAACTTTTAAAGAAAATGAAAATACATACTATTAATCCCGTAAGCTGCTAGATCAGCTAATTCTTTTCCATCTCTTGTTCTTCCACCAAAAATATATATAACATCATTAGCTAAAGCTGCTCCGTGACTTTCGCGTGGTATAGGAGCAAAGGTATCGCAAATTAATTCTACCCATTCCCTTGTTTCTATATCATAATACCATATATCATTAAAACATTTTTCTCCATCTGTTCCGCCGAATCTTTGGAAGAAGGAAAGAAAAAAAAAAATATTTTTTTTAGAATGTGCGCAATTAAGAAAAAAAAAAAAGTACAATATTATTATAAAAATTTTTTTTACATGTATATTCTTCCTTTATAAGCGCAAGATATATGACCTGATCTTCCAGGTGGAGATTCACCTATTGGGTCAATAAACTCCCAAGAACCCTCATTAAAATCAACTATCAAAAAATGATATGTTATTATTGTGTAAATTAAGATTATGTGGTTTTTTTTTATAATAATTAAACGATTTTTCATGATAATAGAAAAAAAAGAAAAAAAGAAAAGAAAAAAAAAATCAATAATGATTATTCTTTCAACTTACGAAATTTTGTGTCAAATGCTACCAAATCATTTAAATAACAACCATCTATACAACCTCCAAACACGTACATCATAGAACCTACTAAAACAGATGTATGTCCATGTCTTCCAAGAGGAGTGACCCCTTTTATGGAAGGTTTTGTCCATTCTTTCGTTCCTAATTTATAATTGAAATTCGTTAAAAAAAAAATCGTTAAAAAAAAAAAAAAATTTTTTTAAACTATCAGCATACCTATATTTAAAACATATAAATTATAATCGGGTTTTTCTTCAATATTTTCAAGTTTTCCTCCAAACACTTTTTTGAAATTTTTAAAAAAGAAAAAAAAAAAAAAATTTTTTTTTATTAAATTAATCATGAAACGATTGATTAAATACACGTTTTTGTTTACCTATTAAATTCGAACCTACACGTATGTGTGTATGTCCACTACGAGGTGATGGGATATTTCCAGTTGTTTTAACGATTTGGACATTATATTTATCTATAATGATAAAAAATATATATATAAGATATAAAAAAAAAAAATATGTATATAATATATATAATTTTTTAAAATTACCGGTATCTAACAAAAATACATGATTATTAACTTTTTCACATGATATTCCGCCAAAGAAATATAATTCATTTTTAAAAGAAATTGGACATGAAGAATGACCATATCTTGGAAAAAGATTTCTATAATGTTCTGATAATTTGATTTTAGCCCAAGGAAAAATTGGATTATTGATAAGGGGTCTTGATCTCGTTGAAGATATCGAGTGGGTAGTAATTACGCTCATAATTTAAAAAATTTCTAAAAGTTTTTTTTTTTTTGTTCTTAAAAAAAAGAGTATAAATAAATAAATAAAAAGAAAAAAAAAAAATTAGAATTTGTTAACTAATATTGTGTAAAGAATATTAAAGATGGCAAAAAAATTTTGTATTTTTTTTTTTTTTTTAAAAAAAAAAAAAAAAAAAAAGACGAAACATTTTTTTTTTTTTAAGGTTTTTTATTTATCAGAATTTTTTTTTTTTTGACTTCTCTTCTATTTTTTGTTTTTTTTATTTTTTTGATCAAATTAGGAAAATAATAATTAAATTAGGCAAATATCTATAAAAAAAAATCCCGTTATTTTCCTAACGCATAACGCATATAAATAAAATAATATGCAATAAAAATCAATTCCATGGAATTACCCTATAAAAACCTGTTCAGAATCGATCCTCATGGAAATTATTTATCTTGTTCTTTAAAGATAAAGAAGGTACAATGATGTAATTTTACATGTATGCAACCAAACTTCATTTTAACAAAACAATGAAAGTAACTGAAAAAGAAAGGTTCTTTTCTTTATCGTTATTTATTTTTAAATAAGGTTTTATTATTAACCATTACATTGTTTCCCAGGTGTTCATGTCACACTTTCAGAAGGTTGAAGATTGTACTCAATTTGGACTAGAAAAAAATTTTTTTTTTTTTAAAAAAAAAATAAAGAATTCAAGGTTTCCGTATAAATCGGGCGCGATGATCGACAAACATTAGAGGAAGGTTGGATAATTTCTAATAAATAATTTCATTATTGAAGATGACCAATTATAGTATTCATTCTAATATATAAAAAAAGAAATTCTTATTCTATCTTTTATCGTTATCAATCAATTATTGATTAAAAATAATTAAATAATTTTTTTCTTAAAAATATTGTATATTTTAACAGCTTATAAAAAAAAAAAATCTTAAGAAATTTAAAGATATTTTTTCACTACATCATAATTTATCTTAGTTGATATTATAAAGAAGAAAGAAAAAAAGAAATGGGAATATTCGGGTTACGGTCGAATGGGTAAGGGTACAAATCAGTCGACTCTTCTCGATCAAAAAACGTAACTAGCTCTTTTTAATATCCAAAATAATGATTACGCGTTAAATAATATCGATAATATAATGCTACTATACGTAAAATATTAGTCACGAATTAAGTAATAAAATAAAGTAATAAATCGAAGATTGTGAAACGAGAAAAAAATAGGATAATTATAACAAATTTCGTTCTAAAATGTTGTTAAAATTGCTTAAAGAATATAAACATCCATATCGTCACCCCAAAAAAAAGATAATATAATTTTTATTAGCAAATATATAATAATATTATAGTTTATTATTTTAATTTCTTCTCAACAATCATCTCAGAAAATTTCTTAATAAATACCGTTAGATAAGATTAACGTAAAAATGTTGTTGAAAAACCGGGCTCCTCACATACAGTGCCAATATACTATAATAAGAAGGACCGATACAGAACACTTTACGATAGTCATACCTTTTAAGACCGACCATTCATTGACCATCCATCCATCGCTAACTTTTTTAAGTGGACAAAATTAATCTATCCACATTTTTGGGTAAAGTAGGTTTGGGGGAACACAATAACCAATAAATTAATTTTGGGTAATTTAAATTTAGTTAAATAATAATTATTTCTGTTTGTGCGACCAAATTTTGAATTTTATATTTATCCCAAAAGAAATAAAAAGCGATTTGCCGAGATGATTGTTGAAATATAAATATGTTTAATATGCTTGATTCTTTCTTACCTTTTTTTTTTAAAGAAAGTTATTCAGCTTCCCTCTTCTCACTTATTTGCCTTTTCTGATTCAATAAAGCTATAATAGTCGATTTCTCGGTTGAAGTTAACAAATTGTTCTGTATAATGGACCGGCAAGCCGCGTTCCAGTCGGCATCATCTACCTCAAAGGCCACCGATACAGCTTCACGAACGGCAAGGGCGATGATTTTAGTACGACTTTTATCATCTTCGAATCCTTCAATTTCATTTTTCTTGTCAGTTGAACCGGAACTTTCCATTATCAATTTTGATGAACAAAAAAAAAACAATATAGATCAAAGATATTTAGGGATTCTTTTAGGTATTTTTGCATTAAAAAAATATATTTTTTTATTGAAAAAAATATATATATATATTAATTTATTTTATTTATTATTATTATTATTATTATTATTATTGTAAATTATTATTATTATTTTGATACGACTAACGACTTATGCAGAACATACCATCTTTAATTACGTTAAACAAAGAAACACAAATAATCTTACACTCACATATTAGATTAGATAGGGTGTTATAAAATTTTAAAATGAACGAGGAAAGAAATTAAAACTGAATGATTAATTTCTTTTCAAATATTATTCCTAAAAAAAAAAAAAAAAAAGAATTTTTTTTTTTTTTTTTTAAAACGATTAAATGAGAATCGTAAAGATCTCTCTTTATATACGAATTTTTTTTTTTTTAAAAAAAAAAAAGGTACATTTTTACCTTATTTAACATAAAGTAAAAAAAATAGGTGAATCTAGACCGTCTGTGTTATTATTGATTTGGTTTATCTTTATTTTGTCTGCATGCATGAAAACTTGGTTGAGTCCGAATTTAGAATGGCGTTTAGTGTATGTATGTATTACGTTAAAAACAATGTGAGAATTTTATCTTTTTTCAGATTATTTAAATATATATATATATATATTATATATTATAAACGAAAATGTAACCATAGAATATATCAATTTATATAGTTAATGCAATTATATAATTTCGGTAAATTGGTTAAATCCATAAAAAAAATTAAAAAACGCGCTTCCTTGAATATGGTAAGATTTAACACGTGTCTTTAATCTACGATAGATTGGCAAATTTTGTACAATTCTCTCTTGAACAATTTTATACTTATTTCTCTTCAAAGTTAACAAGCTGCATCACAAAACTACGCGTTTAAGAAACATGTTAAAAACAATAAATTATGTTATGTTACATTCTCTCCGTACATCCTTTTTTGAATTATCTATTTGTCTCACTAAGAGTAAATATTATTGTTGATGGCGTTTTTTGTTGCAAATAAATTAAAAGATTATTCCTGTAATTTCTTAAAAATTCTATCTTAGTTATATATATATATATATATGTTGTGAAATGTAAATAACATTATATTTCATCGTTACCTGAATTAAAGTTAATTGTTCTGGATGATAACGTATCATATGATGAGTTTCAAAAGATCGCACACGGAATTTTAATTACCGGTCATATAAAAAAAAAGATTACAGTTGTTTCATTAATAAAAAAAGAAAATTCTCACGGAACAAAAATGAAAAAATTAGTTAATTGGCTTCCTTAAAAAGTTGTGCTACATACTTTTTTTTTAGACTCCAATTTTCCTACCTTATGAACTATTCTTTGTTTAAATTATTGTAACATCCGAAAATTTTTGTTACGTAAATTTGTTTAAAACTAGATCTATTTTATTTATTAGTTATTAATGGTTAGTAAATATCAATATTCACGTGACTTTTCACATGTACCTGGAAAATTCGAAAATTAGAAGTAGAGTCTATATTTAGATATTCATACCTAACGTTATTGTCTTGGCGACGATTTATTCCCTATTATTCTTTTGTTATTAAATTTAAGCATATTAAATTAATTATATTGAACGGAAATATATTTTTGGTTAATACTTAATGATTTCCCGGTAACCGTGAAGTGTATTTGCGTCATATCGTGTCACTCCCATCCATCTTTCAGTTGTGTAAATGCTTTTTTACGATTAATCAGGGAGACAGGGGTTAGTTGGACAACTGTTATAATATAATTTTACTTATGTATCACGATCAATAAATTTATCAACAAGTATTTTCCATTAACGTGAAACATTCTTACTTTTTAAAGAGAAATTTTAATTTGTCCTTAATGTACCACAATTCTTCTGCTAGATCAAAATCAGATTCACTGAGTTAAGAATTAGATGATTCTTTTGTATCTAATACAGTATGTCTTAAAAAAAAAAAAAAAAAAAAAGGTTAGTATTTGGTCTTATCATTGTGATACAAAGGAAGCTAAATAAGTCCCATCAAGTCGGTTATGGTTATGGCGCAATACACCCATACACGATAACCCACAAATATAATTAACCCAAACATTTATATATTGCTATTTATTTATTTTTTTTTTTTTTAAAAAAAAAGAAAGAAAAAGAAAAGGAGAAAATATTTAGAATCACCTGCTATTCCATATGCTAAGTTTATGAAAGACTTTGGAGAAGAGAGAACCAGTTTATTTGTAAAGAGAAGGAAAAAAGAGTTAAAAGTTTTCTATGGTAATAATATATTTTTATTTTAAGAAAAGTTTAAAATAAACTATAATAGACTATAAGTTTGACTTTTAAAAAAGTTTGAAAAAAGTTATATAAATTTTTTTTATTAATTTGTCAATTACTATTGGTTGTACTAATTTTTTTTACGAAATATATATTATATATGCCTCA
This sequence comes from Rhizophagus clarus, assembly GCA_015698045.1. Classification (NCBI taxonomy): domain Eukaryota; kingdom Fungi; phylum Glomeromycota; class Glomeromycetes; order Glomerales; family Glomeraceae; genus Rhizophagus; species Rhizophagus clarus. The sequence goes on from BLAL01000086.1 coordinate 311,334, forward strand.
AATAGAAAATTTCTTATCTGTTATATTCATTCATGCTTAACCGGCTTAAAATGGCTCAAGCGATGATCGGCAGAGATCGGAGAAAAGTATGATGTTTTTTATAATAACTCGGAAAAAATCGGTATCGGCTGATTTACGTAATATCGCGAAACTAATAAGTGTGTCACGTAGTGGCTTAAAACAAAATCGCGCTAGGCTATCTTGCTTTACTATAATAACTGCAACTACATTTTGTTGATTTAAACTATAAATTGACAAAAGGTATTTTTAGGTCATTATTATGTATTGTATAACGTGTAATTTTTAATATAGAGTTCTAAAAGTGGTACCAAGTATAAGCAAGTTCAATTGACAACTTAATTGCTGCTTGTGATTAATTTGTGCTCTTCCAATCTTTTTCAACTCCAACTTCAATAATTTTCAATGCATATAAATTCTTATATACAAATATGTATCTTTTATGTGATAATATGTTTTGGAAACTTGGAATTAAAAATTATTGGAAATTAATATTAAACTTGAATGTCCAATGTCCAATTTTTTTAACAATTAGTTTAAGATACGTGCTTTTGATTGGTCAAATTATTTAAACAAAAATACATTAGTAATTAATGTTCTGTTTATTGTTTGCCTAAATCTGGCAATAATTTTCCATCAGCTATCAAATACAAAATTAGGGATGTACCCATTTATTAATTTATTGGCATTTTATTTGTTGTCATTTTTTCTTTTCCAGAAAAATATTTGTTGTCTTTTTGTCTTTTTCCAGATAAACCAATGAATATTCCAGAAATAAACTAACGCGTCAAAGTATTGATTATATTGCAAATATTTTAAACTTTATAGTTCAGGCTCATATAAATATTGATTCTAAAGGGATCTCGATGCTAAATATTTATCACTAACATCAAACAGATGGACCAAGAACAGTTTCTCGTAAATCTTAAGAAACCTCCTGTTAATTATTATACTAACATTTTTCCGAATTTTTAATGATTGAACTATAACTTTATTTTTATAAATGGTAAGTGCAAAATAAAAATAGATTGGAAATCCGTAATCTGATGTCAAAAATCTTTCTTATTGTAAAGTATTACGTAATACAAGGGGTGGAATGAACTTCGATTAGGAAACCTATTTCTTCAAAGAATGGGAAAAATTTCAAATTATATTCACATATTTGGTATAGATTTTCTTTTCAGTTATGCGCCCTGGAGTTATTGTTTTAACGATTTTTGTTTGTTACATAATTCCTCATTTTTTTTTTTTTTTTTTTTTTAATTTTGTGAATTACTCATCTTCCTTCAAAAAAAAAAAAATTTTTTTTTTTTTTTCGCTTCTCATTATAATAAATAATATTGATTTATTTCAACGAAACACCTAATTTTATGACTAATATTTTTCAATCAATTGAACAAATTCAATATCTTAATCCTTAATGAATTCATGACAAGGATGATGTTTAATCCTAAAATTAATTATTCGTTTTTGTTACTTTCTTCATTCCTTTCCAACAATATATATGCCGTTCCAGTTGAAACTAGTCTAGATAAATTACACAATGAACACAGTAATATCGAGATTCATATCATGTATGGACTAGATCTTATATTACTTCAACTTGGAAGTTTGTGTACATTATATTTGATAGTTCGTACATTTGTCCGCTGGTTCAAACAAAACTATTCTTTGTATATGTCTCATAAATTACCTTTTTACATGGCATTTTCTGGTAATTATATATATAATTTTTTTTTCTTGAAGTTTGTAAATTCAAATTCGAATTATTTTTTTTTTTTAGAATTATTATAAACTTTTAATATTTTATAGAATTTCTCATTTACACGGCTTTAATCATTAATCTGGTAAAAACGTTTGTATAATCAATTTTTTATATATTATTAAAATATTTATTAATATATTTTAATTTTAACAAAAAACATTATAGTATTATCCTGCCATAAACGATAGGCAGTGGCCCGAACAGTCGTGTAAAATTATGGGTCTGATGTTTTATTTTTTTGCGATTTTCAACATGATTTTGGTTGGTTCAGTCGCCGTAATCACTTATCTCCGAGGTAAATCAACATAATCTGTATTGTATAATATATCTTTATTATTATTATCCTACGACACCTTATATTTTAATTTTGATTTTTTATAATGGTAGTATGTAAAGCGATGAATATTGATACCGGAGTATTAGATTATAAATTGTTTATATGTCCTCTAATTGTTCCAATTGTTTTATCTGTTCCAGTACGTTTCTTTTTTTGTTTTAATCTGTTATTTCTTTTTTTTTTTTTTTAAAAAAAAAAAAGAAAAGAAAAGAAAAGAAAAGAAAATTAATCACTGAATTTTTCGATTATAAATAAGGCTTGGGGATATTTCGGATCTGATGGATATTGGTGTTTTCAAGATAGAAATTCAACATTTATTCCTTTAGTTTTACTTTATTTGAACATAATAATATTGATGACGTCATTATTTTGTTATATTGGAATCGCTCATGCTATTAATGTATCCCGATTCAGAAATGATGAAGAAAATTTTCGTACATCAAACAAGAAAATCATCGGTTATCTTTTTATGTTTATTTTACAATGGGTAAGAATATATAGTATCACTATCGGTTATCAATTAGTCGGTTATTCATAATATATTCATGCATATTGCTATATCATGCATATACTATATTATTATTGCACCGGAATAGTAATAATTTGCATGAATAATCTCGACATATTAATCGTTTATTAAATATTCGACCTTTTTTTTTTTTTTTATAGACTCCGGTTATGGTTTATTTAATATTTGATATCAATAAGGAACCGGATATGTGGATATTTGTAATATGTATTATTTCATTGCCAGCTGGTGCAATACTTAATACTTATCGTTATATATCTCATGAAAGTTTTTGGAATACTTATCCAGAATTTGGTTCAAGAAGAGATCCATCATCACGTAATGAAACAAATCTACATTCAATCAAAAATTTTGGTGGTCCGCCAACAGTAAGTCAATGGCGGGAATTATCCGGAGATGATGATATTTCTAATCGATCGTCAATTTTGTCAGAACGTGTACCTCAAGTTGTTATATCTGATCGATCAGAGGATTCATTAGATCAAATACAAAATCAATCACAATTATCGTTAGGTAAATTTAGTAAATCTTTTAAAAAAAATTATCAGCCATTCATCCTTAGACTATTATTAAATGATCTTTTTTTCTTTCATTAGATATAATTCAGCCTCAACCATCATCGTCTCTCTCACAAAATCGATCCCAAGATAAAATAGATAAGATTCATTCCCAGTCATCAACATCTCTTTCACAAAATTTACCAAATCGATCTCAAGACAAAATATATAAGATTCAATCCCAGTCATCATCATCTCTCTCACAAAATTCTCTAAATCGATCCCAAGATAAAATAAATAAAATTCAGTCCCAATCATCATCGTCTCTCTCACAAGATTTACCAAATCGATCCCAAGATAAAATAGATAAGATTCAGTCTCAACCATCATCATCATCTTCAAATCAATCCCAAGATAAAATAGATAAGATTCAGTCCCAACCATTATCGTTTCTTTCGCAAAATCGATCCCAAGATAAAGTAAATAAGATTCAGACCCAGCCATTATCGTCTTTCTCACAAAATTCTCTAAATCGATCTCAAGATGAAATATATAAGATTCAGTCCCAACCATCATCATCTCTCTTACAAAATCGATCTCAAGATAAATTAGACAAAGTTCAGTCTCAAACATCATCATCTCTTTTACAAAGTTCACCTCAGAATAATATGGACAATATTCAATCCAAATCATCACCGTCTCAGTCAATAGATAAGGATCAGTGCCAACCATCATCACCACCACAAAACCAATCACATGATAAAATAAATATTCGATCACTATCAGATGAATCTCTTTCATCCAAGTAAATTAATTTATTAAAGACATTTAAAGAATTATATTCTTGACTATCTCACATGTTGTAAAGTATGTAATGATAATATAGACAAAAAAAAAAAAAATAATAATTTAATTATTCTGTATTTTTATAACTGTATTTTTTTTAATATATTTTCTGAGATTGATTTTTTAATATTAATAATTTTATTCATTCAATTAAAAAATGTAAATATATATCATTCATGGTAACCTTACCTGTTAGTCTGTTAGTCTGTTACTAATAATACGTAATAATAATAATTACTAATGGTAGTTTCGTACAGATGATGTAATTTTTAAAATTTATTTTATTTTTCTAATATGATATGATTAACTCTGAGTGATTTACTACTGAGAGTTATTTTATTAAAAGATTTTTTCGCAAATATTTCTCTTTCAAGAATTTTATTTTGTTCTTTTATTATTCAAGTTCTGTAACTTTTACAACTTTTAATAAAAAAAAATAAAATAAAATAAAATAAAATCCTTTTTAATACAAACGCGAAAAAAAAAAACAAAAATGGAACAAGTAACGAATGGTCCTACAATTACTGATAATAAACAAGAAGCAGAATCACATTCGCTTGTCGGAACGTTTAAAGAAAAATCTACAAGGTAAAAAATTATTAATTCATCTTTTTAGATATTAAATGTTATATTCTACATAAACCAATAAATAAATAAATAATTTTGTGCCTATTAAAGGGTTCAAGAGAAATCATCTTTTTTTAAAGATAGTAAAGATAGTACGCAAGGAAAATCGACCCTTTATGAAGACGTGGCTCGAGAGAAATCATCATCTTATAACGGTATCGCCCAAGAGAGATCATCATTTTCTAAAAGTGTTGCTCAAGGGAAATCACCTCTTTATAAATATAATGATTATAGAAGTATTGCAAATATTGTCCAAGAAAAACCCATTTATAGAGATACCGTTCAAAAGAAAGCCACTCTTTATAAAGCTACTGCTCAACAATTTGGAAATAGCTTTATTTTCAGCATAATGGAATACATTCGACCTCTTACCAATTTATTTGGATATTTCTGGAATAACTTTGCTCCTCTTCGTTGGTTCGTTTATACTCTTTTAACTTTTTGTTCAGTTCCAACTGCTATTTTCATTGGATGGGCAGTTTTGTGCTTTTCTGGAGTTATTGCATTAGCAGGTGTTGGAATTACTATTGCGGAAGGATTTTTTTTATTTCTTGGAATGTCGGTATTTTTACCAGTTGCAATCATTTTATGTATTGTCGCGTTTGTTATAGTTGTATTTCTTACTTTTGCCTGGATTGGATTGAGATCTTCGGTTACGGTATATGAATATTTTAATAAATCTTCAAATGTTGAAATCGAAAGGGTAACTGAGGCTAATAAAAGCGAGGATGATTTTTGAAGGGTAGAAACGGAGGTTTTCGTGACGCGTTTGTCATCGATATGTGCGTAGAACTGCGGTGTGATTTTATTACAATTTATATTATAAGGAATTAAAAATTATTAGATTGTTTCATATTCATAAGCTGTATTGCTAATTTCATATTTCGTAAGCTGTATTTGCTAATGTTGCTAGATCAAAAAATCAAAAAATAAATCAATCAAATCTTTGATCTTGTTTTATAAATATATTTTGTATCGTCCAATATTATCCAAGACAATTTAAACGATAATAAATGATTGGTTATATGGATAGATCGGGAATGCCCCAATTTGTGTTCATTATTTTAACGCCAATTTAATCAAATTCGGGGGAAAAAAAAAAAAAAAATTAAAATCTTCGCACACTACCGTAACACTTTAACGAAACCCGCTTGAAAAAAAAGGATCGCAAAATAACACTAGCGTGACGAATCAAAATTAATTATTTTATAATGTGATGGTACCAATCAATCCAAACAATCGAAAAAACAATTATTCTCGGAATTCTCGGTATGTCGGTTAAATGATTTGTCATATTTTAATAACTTTAAAAGAAAAAAAAGGAGAAAAAGGTAAAAAATTTGGATTCACAATTGTAACACTACTTCTTTATTTAATTCTTTTTAACATTTTACATATATATATATATATTATTATTATTATTTATTATTATAAATATTTACATTAGGGTTTTTTTTTTTAAAGTTTTTTTGTGGCTAAACAATATTAATTATTTAATATAATTTATTTAAAAATGCAGGTCTTAATAAAAAAAAAAAAAATATATATAATATATTTTTTGAAATGATCAAAATGCATAATAATTACGAAAATTAAATTATTTGGAAAAAAAGAATATTTTTTTTTTCTTTTGCGTGGTGGTGTGACTTATTGTTTTCGTAAAGGGGCGAATGAAGTCTTGGGGGGGTTTTTTTTTTTTTTTCTTTTTTTCCTCTTAGAGAAATTTTTATTATTATTATGTGATTTCTTGTTTTTTTGTTTTTTGTTTTTTTTTTTAATTAATTAATGCGCGACGCCAGTCTCCAAAGATGATTTGTTACTTTTTTCTACCATTGATGGTGGGTTATCTCCGGGTATATGCCATTGGTTAATAATAGAAGAAGATACTGTGTCGGTATGACCACTTTTTGATGTAACAGTATTCGAAGTAATTTGATCCGTTCGGATTGTACTTGATAAACTTTCGGGAGCAGCCTCCGAATTTTCTTTTTTCAACCACCAACCCTCATTAGATATGTATCTAGCAGCGTTAAGTACCCCACCCATTGATAGAGAGCTAAAACATACTACATATACCCACATTGAACTATAGTAATAAAGAATAAAGAGTTTAGTAAATATGTCGAGAAAAAACAAAAAAAAAAATAAATAAATTTTTAAAAGAATTTTTTTTTTATAAACGTACGTTTGACGTTGACTATCAATGATAATATATACCATGACCGGTGTCCATTGTAAAATATAAATAAATAAATATCCAACCTAAAAAAAAAAAAAAAAAATTGAGCAAAGATTTAAAATAAACTCGAAAAATAAAGATAAAAATAGAAATAAAAAAAAAAAAAAAAATGAAATTTACAATTTTCTTATATGCTGGTAAAAATAAATTATTCTCATTATTATTATTACCACTATCGTTCCTTGATCTTACTACATTAATCGCATATGATATAGCAATATAACAAAATATTGATATTGTTAAAGTTGCGATATCAACATAAAGTAAAGTTAAGGGAATGAATGAAGAATCTCGACTTGAATAACACCAATACACATCACTTCCGAAATGTTGCCAAGCCTTTTTGAATTAAAAAAAAATTTTTTTATTAGTATTTAATCTCTTTCTTTTTAAAAAAATAAAAAAAAAAAAAATGAAAAGATTTAACTTACCGGTAAACTTATTAAAGCAGGAAATACGACAGGTAATAAAAATAATTTGTAATCCATTATCCCTAATTCATAATACATTGTCTTGCATACTCTGAAATAACTAAGAACAGCTAAACATCCAACTAGAATCATATTGCTAATAGAACTATAAAAAAACACAAGTGCAACTATTTTACACGAGTGGTCTGACCAAGGACTCATGTTTGCTATAAAATAATAAATTAATTTTAATTTTAATTCAAAAGATTATTTTACAAAAAAAAAAAAAAAAAAAAAAATATATATATATATATATATTTACCTAGTGGATAATACTTTTTATCGTTGCAAAGAATTATCGTTGCAAAAAAAAGAAAAAGAAAACAGATTAAAAATAAATTCATTTTTTATAAATTAAATAAATTAAATAAAATTTATATAATATAATTACCAAATTTACCGTCAAGGCAATGTATATGATTAAATCTTTAGAAGAAACAAAAAAGAACATGAATTAATATTTTAGATAACTTGCATTTTATTCAAAAAAGAAAAAAATATATATTTACCAGAAAATGCCATGTAAAATGGTAATTTATGCGTCATGTTTAACGAGAAATCGATACGTTTCCATCTTATGAAGGTGCGAAGTATGACATAAAGCGTAGACAAACTTCCAATTTGTAAAATTACTAGAATTATAATGTACAATGAATAGATTTCGGAGATGCTGTGACGATTTTTGAATTTATTAAATTCAAAATCTCCTTGACTTAGATTGGCATCTCTGGACTCCAAATTAGTAGGGTACGCTTCATTGCAACTTATAAATATAAATATTAATATTAAGTAAAATAGAGCCTTTGAAGGAAACAATTTCTTCGAATATGAAACTGAAAGTGACTTCATTAATAAATATGAAATGTTTTTTTTTTTTTGTGAATGATTTAATTTATATTATTAAAAGTTTGAAAAATATTAAAAGTATTATTATGTATAATCATGGAAATCTAAAGGAAATTGGTGGAAATAGAGACGAAGAAGGGATTTAAGGGAAAGACAGAGTGAAACGAAAAATATGAAATACAATACAGTCTAATTTAATTAAGTTAATGGCGTATGTGTCTATTTAAATATTCTTGTAATAGCAATAAAAAAAAGAAAAAAAAAAAAATCGTGTTTTCACAAAAATTGATATCCAATCAATAATTATATTATTTTTTTGTATCCCTCATGTGCAGTTATGTGCCCCTGTGTAACTTAACAACCCTTACGGAAAAACTTTAAATATAGCTCAATTAGGATCATTTTTTAATTCAGCGAATTTCGTCCAATCATCAAAACTGATGCTGATAATTTTAATCGATTATTGGTTAAGATTTGATGCTGATTTAACCGATTTTTTAATACATGCATATTCACTTCAGAAGTGGTTTAGCTTTCTGGTCACGTTAAAAAAAATAATGAAATTTAAATGAAAATGTCCAGTTTATCGGAAAATTTGAAATTTGACATCGGATGAAACATCGTACATTCGACATGGATTTTCTACTGTTAAACATAAATAAAATGAAAAAAAGTAAATAAAATGTTATCAAGTACATTGTATTGGAACATCGTTCATCGTATATTCCATTAACCTGCATGAGTTGCACTAATCTTTAAATTTTCAATTTTTGCATTGTGTATTTTAATACGACAATTTGATTGATTGAATTTTTATTATCCAATAATAATTAAGATTTATGGTCTATGACCATCACGTGGTATCACCTTACATGAACTTCAAGGTTTGTTACGAGAATTAATAAACATAAATAAATAATTAACATTTCATTATTAAGAATTTCTAAAAATTTAGAAATATTAAAACGTAAATAAACGCAGACTGGTTTAATAAATTAATAATAATACATGAATATATTTTAACTAACGAATAATAATTGTAACATATAAAAGTAATTAAAGTTGTAAAGTATTGTGGTCCATTTTGCGGAAATTGGATAATGAAATTTATTTTTTTATTATAAATTTTGAAATTTGTTCTCGAATATTTAATATAATTGTGTTCAGGAATATATTGCTGTTATATATTATGTTTACTATTAACTTTAATGTTTATTATTATGTTATGTTACCAGCTGCTAGTCTGCCACATATGTTACCAGCTGCCAGCTTGCTATTAAGTACTAGTTTTTGCAATTCACAATGATTAAAAATGACTGCATTGCTCAGTCAATTTTGCCAATCCAATCTTGCATCATGATTGGCTGAATTTATGCGCAGCTAAATCATTGTTAAATAATTGAAAAAAATTTGAATTTTACCGTAACAGATTTTAATTATTTATTTATGGAACTAAATTATATATAATATATCCAGTCCTTCGGATTTGTATCTCGGAATTATTCGGATATCCGGAGGATATCCGGATATAATAAATTTGGATGAAACGAATCCCCCCTTGTTTCGCTTTTTTTTTTTTTTTTCAAATTTGAACATTCGAATTAAATGAATCGGACTTATTGTAAAATCTCAAACATTAGATTTACTGAATTCCAGCTCAACCTTTATTAACAATTTTTTTTATAAAAAAAAAATAGGCTTATGGCTTATGATATTTTATAGGGGAGAATTATATTCCGTGCGGTTAGTTCCTGATCAGCACTACGCATCTTAATTTTGAAACTGATTACTTGAATTGCTCTAAAAAAAAAAAGTTCATTGGTTATTTCAATCCGGTACGAAACGGAATTTTCATCTTACTGCGGTCGATAATAACTCCTTGGCATGTCACATTACATCACTTTTTAGAGGCATTTTGTTAATGTAAATGCCATTACTTAAATTATTTAACTGATCAACGAGTTTACTGCACTCGGATTAATGCTCCGAATAGCCACGAATATATAAAAGAAGAAACAAAAGAAAATATAAATACGAGGTCTAATTTCATTCGGTACTAAATTACCAGTTGTATCACGATAATTTTAGCTTACACAAGCTTGAATCCAATTTTGGCCCATTAAAGCCACAAAAATCTCGCCACTTTCCATGAAGATCTTCTGTACCAGCAGTGGCTGGTGAGATGACGCATCACGAGATCATTCTCGAATGACGCGAAGGCGCGTTGTTTCTTCATTATATACACTTTTTTCTTTCGATTATTTATACATATCACTTTATGTTATTCTTAGTCACTCAGAAACACCTATAATAGTAATAGAATTTCAAACAATTACGTATTAATGTTTTTTTTTTGTTTCGAAAAAAGAATCACCAATCAATCAAATCGGTAAACTTTGAATTCATATTGTTCTTGCATAATCTATGTAATCGGAATTAAAGTCCCCTAGAATTGCATCTATCTTTTTTTTTCTCTTTTTTTGGTTACAAAATTTTTTTTTTTTTTTGATTCCTATGATCTATACATGGATAAAAATTGTCTTTTCTATATGACAAGGTAAAAACTATAATTCATTTATTATATTAACGCGTAAACAAAAGACGCCAATAAATAACATAAATGAAGAAACAATTATAAAAAAAGAGGTTAGTTATTCGGTTGAAAGCAACTAAGCATTCTTACAAATTTTATTCATTCAAATCATTCAGTATAATATGTATGAAAAATTGTATAATAAAATGGAAAAAGTTTTTTGCATATGTATAAATAATTATGTACACACACACAAAAAAAAAAAAAATATTATTATTATTCTTTTTTTTTTTTTTTGTTATGCATATAATGTACAAAATTTTTATATCATAAAAGTCTTTCGAATTCCATTTGAGAGAAATCCGATTAGCCGAGATTAACGCTTGTGGCACTGTAATATAATGTAAACAGTGTGAAACTTTACACAAGGTTAATAAGAATTCATTAAAAAACAGGTTTTTTATTTTTCTCTATGTCCTTTGTAAATTTATTCGGCCATGAAAAAAAATACCAAAAAAGGTCGCTAAACAAAAGATATACAAGGTGCAAGGATGATTTTATGATCCTACTTTATAATTAACTAAAAATAATATATACAATGAAAAATGTAAAAGGTTCGCGTTATACAATTCGCCAAATTCCTCCTATTGGTTGGTTAATATCCTACTAAAATTAGGATAATCATTTGCTGCGTTCCATTAAAAATGTTCCAAAGTATGTGAGAATCAAAAACATGAGATAACCCTTTTTTTTTTTCTTTATTATACTAAAATTTCAATTTTTAACTTTTAAAATTTTATGCATTTTATGTGCGAAAGTATTTTAAAAACAATATTATCATTATAATATCTAAAATAATTGCGCGATCTACTAATAATATGAACCCCTCCCCCTAAATTGTATCAAATTGATTAATTAGGAACTTGAAAGAGTAAATATTTGAAGTCTTCTTTATTCTTATTACTTCTTTTTCTCCTTTTACTTCTTCAACTTCATGCAATCAATTAATTTAAAACTTTCAAGTTTATTTATTTATCTATTTTACCATCATAAAAAAAAAAAACGCCAAACCGGCAGAACTTTTTAATATATCGGAAAGTTATAACCGGTAGATAATTTTAATCATCAACGTTAAAGATCGGAATTTACGATCATCTATTTATAAAAGAATTCACGAAAAAAAAAAATTTTATAAATTATTAGTTAGATTTTATATTAGATAAAATAAGACATTGAATGGAGTAATTTTCTATTCCTTCTTTGGACAACAAGTATATAATATATTATAATATATCACGTTTATTATTAAGTGGCGAATGAATCTATAATTGGAAGTGAAAAGGATTGAACCTTATAAGAATATTCCAATATTTTTAGATATTTTCCTCATTGTTTATATATTGTTTCTGTATTTCTATGTCCGACAAAGTCAACTTATCAAATTTAGGTTTAGCATTTTTTTTTTTTAAAAAAAAATCCGGTCGGAGATTTGATAATTATGAAATTAAAATTTTATATAAAAAGAGCCCTTTCTTTTTTTTTCTTCTTATCAATTTCTTATCAAATTTAATAACTGTTTTTATTTCTTTCAAAAAAGAAAAAAAAAACTATAGAAACAAAACAATGGCACAACAAGTAACTCTCGTACGTTCGCGACCTATCGTATCCGTTTCATCACCTTATTTATTGAATCCCAATCATTTTCTACCAAAAAAATCCAGAGGGTGCAAAACTTCTAACGCATTCATGATTTATCGTAAGGTTTATAGTAGAATGCTCATGATAAAAGGGTTACCATCAAAAATGACTGAAGTATCACGTTGGGCATCAGAAGCTTGGAAATTTGAAAGGGAGGAACTTAAGAACGAATATCGTGAATTCGCAAAAAAAGTTAGAGAAATTTATCGGGAAAGATCTCAAATGTTAGGAGTTCCGCGTGTACCTTTAGCAATTCGACCAGGAATTCCGAACATATCAGTACCAGTTCGAGAACAACCAGATAATTGTAATGAGGAAGTTCCCGTCCAATATCCAACTGTTCCGTATCAAACTCCAAATGTTATACACGATATCTATCTACCTGAAATTCAAAGATTTGAAGATGATTTTGACTTTGACAACATTACAATGCAAGATTTACCTTGGATTCCTACTACATCTCCTACTTCAAATTATTTTTTCTATGATGGAGATGATTGGTTATCCACCGCGAATGTGGAGTTCTTTAATAATTTTCGTTTATATTAAAAATCTTAAGTTATATGATAAGATCATATAAGTGCATAGTAATAATATTTTCTTTTGATCTTTATTATTAAAAATCGAAAATTTTTTTTTTTACAAAAATTCTTAGAATCAAAAAATATGTATTTTTTTAACGTAATTACTTTTCTCGTCGTATTTTTTTTTAGCACAATTACTTTTTCTCGTCGTATTTTTTTTTTTTTTTTAGTATAGTTATAATTATGTAGTAATTTTGTCTATAAAGAAAAAATTAAGTTTATAAAATTTGGTTCACGTTGGTGAAATATAAGATTAACAGTTATTAGACTGTTTTTTTTTTTTTTAAGTCAATTATGAATAAGATGTTTTTTAAGCTTGAATATGATTAAGTACAAATAAAAGTTAAGAATTTTTTTTTTTTTACTAAATTTGTAATCCCGGAATTCAATCTACGTGTTTCACGTGATAGATGATAAATCATAATACGAAATCACACCACATACGAGAACTCTAGAAGCTCTAGAACGAAAAAAAAAAAAAAAAAAAAAAAAAAAAACAGGGAAACAGCAGTACTAAACCAAAAAGAACTCCGCGCCACAATAACAAAATTTTGTTTTGTTGTCCATTTCAAGGAAGACTGTGCACCCAGATCATCATATTTTTCATTATAATCGTACAGATGATGAAAGGGAGAACGACGTAACATATTGACATAAGTCATATCATGAATGATGAAGGTTTTTGGTTAATCTTATTTTGTATAATTGGTTGGTTATATATTGATAGAAAATACTGATAGAATAATATAATAGATTCTCGAAGACAAGAAGGTTCTCTGCCACCGCAGCAGTCCGCAGAAAATATGAGGTTAACAGTCATTTTTTGAGAGTTATGACTTATAAAATAACTTTTTTTTTTCCTGCCAATTTCCATACTAAGTAGTTGTGTAAACGTCCATTTATGCTAAATTAAGAGATAGTGTACATTACACTGACCAATATCTTAAATAGTAGATCAAACTCGCATAGTTCAAATTCGACACATTAAATATTTATTTCTTTGAATTTTTTTCCTAAAAAAGTTTTCACATTGTATGATGCAATTTTTTATTAAATTTGCATGGATTTCACAGCTAAATTCAGAGTTAATATGCCCAATATCAAATGTCGTCGGAAGAACTTTTTTTCGGCGCTAAAGGTCTCGGATATAGTAACCAGTAATTTAGATTTACAGCCATTTTGGGCTAATAACTTCGGCCGGATTTCCAATTATGAAACAATTGAAACATGATCACAGAGTTACACAAATCGATCCACTAGAGTTAAAATATACTTGAAAAGATATTTAATTGAGTATAACAAAAGTAATATGAAACACTGCAAATATTATTTTTGATTATATTTGTTTCGTATTTTCGGCCGCCAAAATATATATCTTACTATATTATAATTATAATGCATTTCATAAATTTCTTTATTTCTTTTGCTTCTTCATTTCCTTATTATACTTTCTTTATCGAAAATTCTTTTTTCTTTTACTTTTTTTATAAATATGATGTGAAATTCTTTTAAACTTTTGAATCTTTTTACTTTTAAAATTTGAATCTTTTTTTTACTTTAAAAAAATTTTTTTAAAGATTTTTCATCTTTTTTTTTTCACTCATTAAAATTATATAACATTTATTTCAAAAAAAAAAAAAAAAAAAAAAAAAAAAAATAATAATAATAATAATAACTTGTAAAAAATGATTTCCAAAAAGTTAAGAATTTTATTATTAATATCAATATTCGTTATTCAAATTATTCTGGTGAAATCACAGACCTACTCGGTGGATCCAATTTTACCACCCGGCAACCCAAATCCCACGGATCCACCTATTTCATTAACAAATCATGTTATTAAAGTTGGTTTTATGCATACCGGGTTTAGTAGAAATAATTTCACTGCTAGTAAAGGGAATGTATTATTTTGGTTATGGGAAGGAGATGGTCCAAATTTACATTCTGTGGTAGAATCAACCCTTGAAAATCCATGTCAAAGTAAAGTAGGAGGTATGTAAAATGAAAATTATTATCGTTAAAAAAATTTTTTCTTTTTTTTTAATAAAGAAAATAATAAATTTTTATAATTTATAGGATTTAATTTGGGACAACATTCTGAACCATATAATGTTTCTATGGCCGTACCTGAAGATAGAACATATGTTTTCTTTTCTGATGTAGCTGATGAGTAAGTATTATGTTCATTCATATATAAAATAAAATTTTTTTAACATTACGCTCATTTAAATCCTTCATTTTAAGTTGTAAGAAAGGAATGTATGGTGGAATAAATCTTCCTCAAGGTTATACTTGGCCAAAGGATTTAACTCAACCTCCACAACAAATTGTTACAACTCCTTTAAATCCAACACCAACACCCACTGTTACAGGTTCTATGTCGATAGCAGCAGAAGGTGCTGAAAGTACAAGTACTAGCAAATCTAAATCTGATTCGTCTTCAACTTATTATTTAAAAGAATCTAGTTTTGGTATTATTATCGGAAGCTTGGTGTTAATATTTTTAAACTTAATATATTAAATTTTTTGTGTACATTTTGTTATTTTATTATATTATATTATTAGATATTACAAATATATTACAAATATTAGCTAGCATTAAGACTGTATGCTATTATATAATTTCTTTTTTTTTTTTCTTACCTTTTTTTTTTTTTTTTCTTTTTTTAAAAAAAAAAAAAAAAAAACAAACCTCAAACATAATTTATTTGCTGGACAAGAAAAATAATAAATAAAATTTAAAATTTATGTAATTGTATAATGGACCTAGTAGTCGTTGTCTCGTTGGTTAAAAAATGCACTCCCTATTTTTAAATTAAGGAAATAAGGAATAAGGGAAAGTGGCGTCCTAACTTTATATGGTCAAAGTAATAAGACCGGGACCTTTATTTTAACTTATAACTTATACCACGCTTTTACGCCGAATAACCGGGTATGCAACATGGCATTATAGCAAATAGCTTTTGTTTCACAATATTTGATTTTGTCCTACGAGACGTGCCAAGATGTCAAATTTATCATATGTTCCCATGTACTGTTTATGCCATAATGCTCAATACAAATGGTGGACAATATTCGTATTGTTTACCCCAGTAAATAACCCGCGTATTGTGAAATATACACGAGGTTTTTTCAGTTTTTTCAATGAGAAAAACTGCGTTGATCCGTGATCATTAATTATCGTGTACTTTTTTAACTGCTAAATTTAGAATTAGGGCGCAATTTTTTCTTTCGTGCCTTTAACTTTTTTTCAAAAAATAAAAATATGAAAAAGAGTTGGTGTAACGATTCAAATATAATCAATTTTAATCAGTTTAATACTTTGATTGATGTTAATTAAAACACTCAATAAATTTTTGTCGATGGATACGAGTATACAAAAAAAAAAAAAAGATCTATCGAATAAATTAAGAAACGTTTAACACAAGGGAGTTTCGATTAAAGTTCACAACCGTTTTTTTAATCTATAAAAAATTTGAGGTTAGAAATGTAACCTTAAATGGAAATGAATAATAATAATCAATGCTTACGTAAAATCGAACTTAAACCGTTGTGAAAATAAAAAAAAAAATACGTAATTGAATTCGAAATAAACGTAATATGTTAACGAACGTGAAAATTATAAAAAATGCATTCTTTATAACGATGTTTTTAAGAAAATCTTTATAAAGATTTCTTATTTTACGATAATTTACGAGTTTAATTAATTAATTAACCGTATACAGAGAATTCCCCGACATAATGGAAAACATCAAATCTTTTGACGTTCGCAAAGAAAAAAGAAATATGGGAGCGAAAATTAGATCCTTTTTATACTTGTTTTATGTAGGAAGAAATTCATGTGAGATGTGAGCCTCTATTTTTATAATCTTGAACATTCTCTCATATTTTATCTTCTAACTTGTTTTGGAAGTTGCGTTGGAAATTGTAAAACACTTATCATAAGCAATGCATGAAATTTTTATCGCGAGTTCAAAAAATACAAAATAGATCTATAGGGTGTCCCCTCCCGCAGGGGCAAATTTTAAATCAATTTAGAAATCGGTTTCAACTCGGTCTAGTGGTTCGGGACCCAATATAAAATTACTTGTGATTCTTTCATTTGAAAGGAACCTTATTCTTAAAACAGAATGTCTACAATAAATGATTACTAATTTGTGATTCTTACCTTGATTGGCCTTTTTAATTATTTTAATACCGAATTTATGGAAATATCATAATTTCGAAATATCTTAATAAAATGGTATATGGTAAAACCGGTATTTTGTCTATGTATACAATGATCATGTATATATATATATATATTTATAATTTATATATACTTTTGTTATACCCCCTGTCTGGATTGTACTACTTGACCTGCATAAGTATTTTGTTACTTCTTTAACGTCATTGTTGATTCGTGATATAATTTGTGATTCTTTTTAATTTTATTTTACTATTCATACTATTCTAAATATTTAAAATTTCATGTTCCGATACTGATTTTATAATTCCTTTTTAAAAATTTGTAACTTTATTAGTTTTTTTGAAATCGAAGAAAAAAACTCTTATGTCGATATTGTTTTAACTTGCTATTCATACTATACTAAATATTAAAAATTTGTGACTTTTATTAGTTTTTTTAAAATCGAAGAAAAAAACTCTTATTTCGATATTGATCGAGTAAAGATTTATCAAATCTATAAAATATATAAACCTAAACTTAATTTAACCTTATTAAAAGATTGGTTGACTTACATTTTCTTAACAACTTAAATTTTATAATTTTTACATAATTTAAAAAATGAAATAAAATTCTTATAAATAAAAAATCTTAACTATGACTTATTGATATCGTGTTTAAAAAAAAATGTTCGAATTTTTTTATTGTTCGTCTTTAATCCAACCGATAACTATTTTCCCTTCCTTTTGATCCTTACCGATTACGAAAATATCTTTCGTTCCGATTTTATATTCGTTAAAGAATGCAACGCATTCAATTTGTGGTATTCCTCGAACTTTTACATGAGCCCATGTTCGTTTCATTGGAGATAAAATTTTCATATATTCAGCCGACGTAAGAATTTCTTCGTTATTTTGCGTTTTAATACCTCCTAATATTCCTATATTTTTACGTATTGGGAATATCGCCGCACCACTTCTTTGAGATGGACTTACCCCATCAGTCGAAATACAATTTTTTGGTAATAATAATCTTGATATTGGTAATCCATTTAAATATCTTTTCCAATTATATTTTATCGTATCGTATTCCCATATATCGGGATCATCGTGTGTTCGACTAATCATGGAGGATGATGTTAATTGTTGTCCTCCATATATGTAAAGTTTGTTATTAAAGAACATTGTCGATTGACTCGATCTTCTAGATGGTACGAACGCAGATTCGTTATAAATAATTTCCCATGAATTTTTCTTTGCATCATAAATTGCGAAATCTTTTGAATCGTAATATTTTCCTTTATAAGAGGGAAAAAGAAAAAAATAAAATAAAATAAAATAAAATACATTAAGATATTTTTTTTTTTTTAAAAAAAAAAAAATGATATAAGTATATGTAAATAATAAATATATTTATCATTCATTTACCATTTATATACATTCGACCACCATATAACGCTAACCGGTGATGGTCGATCGAATTTAACGTATGCATCATTCGTGGTTTGGGCAAATGATGACTTTGATTTAAATTTTTTAATTCAAAAGTAATTATATTCAATTCATAAAATGCGTTCGTAATTTCGCCCGTGATTAGATTTTTACCACCAAAAATATATAAACGATTTCCGATAGCAGCGGTTGCTATAAATTCACATGGTTCGTAATGAGTTTCGATCAAAATCGGATGTTGAATCAATTTTAAAGGACTTTGAATTAGATCAATAAATAAACAATAAGGTTTTTCTTTTGCAAGAATTGGTATGAATAAAGAATTATTTATAATAACACCATCACGATAACAAGATGCGGATAAATTTTCTGATCCAATAACTTCCGCATCTTTCCAAACTGGTGTCACGATACCAAATAGGTTCAACCTTACTAAACGATAAAACCTTTTGCAAGTCAAAGAAAGACGATGTTGATCTATAAGATCTAATTGATCCAACAAGAGATAAAAAATTTCATTTGGCAAATACGATAAGTAATCACCTTTAGGTGATCTGAAAAAATAAAAATGGGACATTTGATCAAAGATCACTAAATAGATAGATAGATAGATAGATAGATATGTATATATTTTTTTTTAAAAAAAAAAAAGAAAGAAATCGAACGTATAAGGAATTAAAACGAATCGAGAAATCTATTCTCTTTATTGCTACCCTCTAAATTAATTAGAAGAGCCACGATCTATAAAACGTATGAAAATGATTTATTTATTTTTTTTTTTTTTTCGTAACAATAAAAAGGTCTATATAAAACCACCAGGGCTTACGAAAGGGTAGTTAATAATTCTTTCATCAAATTCCAAGGAATCAAAATCAAAGCGATTTACTTCAAGTTTTTATATTTTTTCGAATAACACAAGGCAAAGCATACACTTTTGTAAATTACGTCAATGAATTTCCATAAATCCAGTTCGTTGTAACAAATGTAGTTTAGTAATACTGTTATATAACAAACGAATGAAATAACGATTTTTCGATTTAAAGTTGATTTTTATTTCATCCGCCAATTATGAAATTTTTATATACTAGATTTGGTAAAGATAATGAATAAATATTAATGGCGATGTCATCGATTATATTCGATTTACTTACTAAATAATTTTTGGGAACGCCCAACAAAATTTTCAATTCGATCGATAGCCGTGTTTCATTGTGTTACAATTAAAAAAAAATAAAAACTAGCGAAATTAGTGGTTTTTTTTTTTTTTTTGTTTTGAATACGATGATCATTCAAATCCAATTCGCAGATCCATTTTATGAATTGTAGTAGCACGTTTTTTTGTGTGTCATTGGCATTTTTAATTGTTTCACATATTTCACAAAATTTATAGTCAAATTTTCAGCCTAATAAAAAATAAATAATTAAAATGAAATTATTTAAATTATTTAAAAAAAGAAAATAATTTTGATTATGTAAAAAACAAAAAAAAAAAAAAGGGTAATAAATTGTTGATTTAATATGGTATGTTGGCCCTAACAACAATTAAAAAGATTTTAAAGATTCTTTTTTACATTCATCGGTGGTATAATAAATTTGTAATCAAAAAACTTGATCGAAAAATTTTTATTTTACGTAAAATAATATTAATATTAAATAATATTACTTCAAGATCTAATTTAATATACCCGATTTAACCGATTTTTAATCATTTAATTAATCGCGTAATTTACCATATATGTACACTAAATGGATTAACGTTAAATTTTTTTTGATTTTGATTTGCATAAATGAAATAAATATACCCTGATACACAAATTAAAAATCGATAATAAAATTTATAATTTTGTCTTCAACATCAAAAAAGTGAGTTTCCAGCATCAAATGCGCCAAAGCAAAAAGTGAGCCTAAAGCGGAAGTAAAGTGAGTTTCCATCACTAAAAGTGGAAGTCTCCGTACCAATGCCAAAGTGGAGGTACAGTGAGTATAGTGTTCTACTTAATAATAACTAATAAAATTCTAGAAATGGGTTAGCTACTTTTGATGCCCCTTCACTTCTTTTTTTAAATATCGGAATTTTTTTCACTTTTTGATTTCTTATGTATCATGATCATGATCACTATAATAATAATAATAATAATATTACATCAAGAATATTTAACGAAATATTATGATTTTTTATTCTCATTATTATATGTTATATGTTTAAACAAAAGAAGTAAAAGTTTTTTTTTTAAAAAAAATGCGATAAATTGATATATTACAAATATCAAGGGGTCCTGTGTGGAATTGTTTATGCGTTAATCGTGCGTCAAATGTGTCATATATGTCATTTGTGCGAGAATTCCTGAAAAAAAAAAATAAATCTTTTTTTAAGTTCCGCAAGTTAATTCTTTTATTGCGTAACAATAATAGAAATGTCGTAATCATATGCGTGAGCAAAATTAAATTTAGAAAATCAACTGTGGCTTTTTTTTTAGAATTACCAAAGTGAGAATTGATTAATTTTTTAGTTTAATAAGTTCTTCACGTGATTGGCTGAATTGTATTTTTTTTTTTTTTTTATATTAAATAACGTTATCTCATTACTACGTTTTTTTTTTTGATGAGATGACCCGAAGTCAAAAGACTTATACATCATCGGAAATAAATAAATACAGTACAATAATACAATACTTGACAGAATTTGATTGAATTGAATGAGATTTTGAATGTGAAAACGGATGCAACATGTTGTATGACAATAAAATTAATTATTTCATCTCGAAATTTAGAAAAAGTTTTAGGAATTTTTCTTTTTATCGATTTTATGAATTATAGTATATTTCAATGATGATAAAAAAGGATTTTGGATTCGTACTTATTTTATACGATAATCTACTTTTCTCGTTCTTTTTTTCCCCCAAAAAACATGAATGAAAGTCATGACCATTTAAAGGAATTTGAAATAACGAAAGAATATCCTTTTTTTTTATAATTCATAATATTATGCCGTAACACTCAATTGTTAAAAAAAAAAAAAAAAAAAAACTTAAAAAATTTATTCCCATGGAAATAATGGAATGTAATTATCTTATGAATCGCATGCTTTTCGTTCTTTTTACAAACTTCTGCATCGAATTCACCTAAAGAGAGATCTTCAAAACTTTATTATGAAGGAAATTTTTTTGGCAGATATATATTACAACACAGTGAACATCTGATAATTCTTGTAGTCTAAAAAAAATTTCTTTTTTAAAAAAAAAAAAAAAAGTAAAAAAAAAAAAAAAAAAAAAAAAAATAAAAGAAAATAAAAAAAAAAAAAAGAAGCGAGAAGAAAGAAAAAATATTTATATAATTTTTTTTTTCCTTAAAAAACAAAAAAAAAAACATCATCAATTAGAAGAAATGGATGACCCACTTACTGACATTCCAGACATTTTACCAATTATCCTTGGTTCAAGTCAAAAACTTTCAAGTGATCAAACGATATATTATCATGAAAATATTGAATATAAAAATTTTGTTCAATACATACCAAGTAACAAGCATTCCCTTGAAAATTTCATTGCTCTAAATAGGCTTAACCGTGGTAATTTTTTTTTTTTTTTTTAAAAAAAAAAATGTTCCCGTAAAAATGCTTTTTATTTGAAATTACTTATTTTGGAATTTCATTAGTTTTCATTTGGAATGATAAATCTCGAATTAATGATGTTTGTGAGTATTGAGTAACCCTCTTGAAATAAATAAAAATTTAATTTAATACATATTACTTAATAATGTTTATTTAAATAGGGTATAATGAAGAATCTCGTAAAGCAGTTATTGAAGTAACTCAATCTGTTCGTCGTGGAATTTTCTTTTGGGTAGAAAGACGAAACAGGTAATTACACTAAAATAAAAAATAAAAAGAAGAAATAATAAATATTAATTAATTTAAATAATTTACTTTCTTTGTCATTAGACTTATTATTAAATTAGACCTTACTTTTGGAAATGATGGTAAATATATCATACGTCGTCAAGAAGAATTTATTCAACCAGAAGATTTTGTTGGAACATTAATTCCTTCAATTGTTCCAACCATCGTAACAATACAAAAAATTGTTATTGGTATAATCGCAATTGGAATTGGTCGATTACTTGGATTAATTGGATGTACTTGATCCAAATATTGTTTCTTATTTCTTTTGTAAAACTTTTTTCAAATTTCTTTTTTTTTTTATTTTTTAAAAAAAAAGAAAAGAAATATTGTTTAAAGTTTTCCCGTACGCAACAATCGTCGCATTGTCTTTTGGTTGTCTTAACGCACAAAATTTTTGATACCTTTTTTATTTTAGTGTCATAATGCACAAAATCTTTTATTTTAGTGTCATAACGCACAAAATTTTTGATACCTTTTAATTTTAATGTCTTGACGCACATAATTTTTGATATTATTAATTAGTATATTTTTTTTCGGCCCTAATATCTATCCTTGTTATGTTATTTATACCTTTTAACGAACAGAATTGTTGTCACCTTTTGTTTTTATGTTGTTACATTTCTGGTTCGTTTTATAACAAAATAATAAATTTAATAAATTTAAAAAGTCCTTTTTTTATTTAGAAAATATAAAAAAAAAACATCAGATATGTTAACAATGTTAACACGTACAGTTCATTATTTAAATATATAGTACATTAATACCTGCCTAAGTGCAAAACTCCAAAGTTAGGATGTTACCCATGTTTCGTGATTTCCATCATAAAAAAAAATCACGACATTTGTAAATAAAAAGCGCATTTGTTATGTCATTAACTTAACTTGATGTCACCTGATCTTAACCCATATTTAACAATTTATTTTTTAATTTACATCTAAAATTTGAAACTTTATTTAATAAATATGAAACAATCGTGACATTTCAAATAGATTATTTATACTTATTATACAATTAATATTTAAATATACATATTGAACAACGTTAAAAATTAACGATCATATTACATTATTTCATTCTTACAACCTACCATTACATTCGATAAAACGTTCGCAAAATCCTCTTAGTTGATTAGCTCCTGAATTTGATGCAAATCTTTTCATTTCTTGAACGTTCGTCCTTGTAACTAAATATGAAAGTCTCAACTCCATTAGCTCTTTCAAATGATTTAACACGAAATGATTTGCCATTTTAAGTAAATCTTTATATAGGGCTATATTATTGCTATCATTTACAGCACTATGTTGTTCGTCATCATCGCCATTTAGGCTTTGTCTATTTTGAATTGCATGATCAATACTTTGGCCATGGAGGTAACGTAACAAGATGCGCAATGAGCTGAATCTAATGTTCCTTATTGGTTCAAAACTCCTAATATCAATTGTAATCGGCGGACTTTGTCCTGAATATCTCCCTGAAAAGAGTTCATTATGAAAAAATTCAGAACTTGCAGCTAATACGTATCGGCTTACTTTTATCCTGTCGTTATTCATAACAAAAGTGACATCGTGCAAAGGTGAAGTTTGATCCAAAAAATATCTAAACATTTTGCTTTGATTAAAATTCGACTGATTATGTCTTCTAACACGAATATCAAAATTTGGTCGTGTAATTTCTCGTACACCAACATTTCTGAGCATATTAGGATATATAGCAAGATTTGGATTTACATATCTTTCCTCCTCCGATGTACCATTCAAAATCAAATCCGCTGCAGAAACCCAATTGTCAGGATCACATGGATCTTGATTTTTATTAAAATTGAGAAACAATCTGTCATTTTGTCTGATATAATCTGATAAATTAAGTTCGCCATTTGAACATTCTTCTTCGAGCCATTTATAAATCTCATTAATATTATGTTTGAATGTTCCAGCCCAACCATCCTGCCAATCATTTCGGATGGTTCCATGTAAGAAACGGAGATGTCTTACTACAATAGAAGCACTTGGTTTACCAAGTGAAGGATATTCTTGGAATATGATTGGTGGTGGTATCACATCTTCCGCAATTAAGCACTTTGTACTCCATGCAACTTCTTTATATTTGGGAAAGATTATATTCTTAAAACTATCTAAAACTTGAGTATGATTATAGTGTTGGCTGTAAGGTAAATCCAAACTTTTAGCAATTGGGACAAATGGAATTCTTTCAATGACTTCTAAATCAAAATCGTCAATATTTTTATAGAAATAATCAACTAATATAAAACCTCGGTAGCGTAAGTCAGATGGTGGATTTACATCATTTTGTAATTCCTCAATTTTCTCTGCACACTTGATGAATGTCCTTTGATCGATTGTATTATTAAATCCAATAGTTGACAATATTCCTGAGTAGACTGAAAAGTCAGGATAAAGGAAAACATCCGAGTCTCCAAATACGATCCGAAAAACTTCATTGTTTTGATCATATAAGTCGTTAATTTTCTTTAATTTACGAGCAAATGTGGGAAAACAACGCTTTTGTTTTAAACCTTGAAGTACTCCATTGATTGTACTGTTACCAAGTATGCTTTTTAAGAAATTAAGATAATAATAATCACACTCGATAGTAGGGAATTCAACGTCTTCGAAGGTATAAGAGTAGACATCTCGTAAAGGAACTTCGAGTTCACAAAGAACACGACGAGTAGTATCATTACTAGCTTCTAAAAAAATTCTGGATTCTCTTGTTCGATAATGCGGAATTTTTTTGGGTAAAATATGTCCGTGTAATGCTGCTTTTAAAGGGGGATCTGACTCTTGATTTAGCGGATCTGAGAGTGTTCTCCAAATAGGTAATGATCGGACCAATGACCTAAGGTCAGGATTCGATCTCACTCCTACAAAAGTCAGAAAGAAATTCAAAAAAAAAAAAAAAAAAAAAAAAATTAATTTAATTGCAAAGATTATATATAAATTTAAAGGAAATTACCAATCCCATCCCAATTGTTCTGTAGTAAGACATGGAGTCCGATAGCCTTATCACGTGGCAAGAGGTTGAAAAGAATATCTACTCTCTCATTTTCATCATCGTCATTATCAATCAATCGGAAGGTATCTTCATCTTGTAGTATATGATGGAGTACTTTAAGACCGTATTCAATTGCGTACTTTGGACAATTAAGAGTGATGGGTGGGAACGGCCAGAACTTTGATACTGGATGAACTTCGAGATCGATTCCGCCATCATTATATAATTCAATTATTTTATTTAAAAGCTCGCAATAAAGTTTTGGTAAAAAATCAAGCAAAATATTTCTGTTCCAGTTTATTTTCTCATAATCTGAACCAAATTCACCATTTTCGATTAACAGTCTTGAACGATCCGAACTCAAGGCCCAGGTTCCGCTAAGATGAACTGGCAAATACGTTATGTCGGGCAATGAAAGGAAAGAATGCATTCTACCTATAAAACCAATCTGTTGAATTGAGGTTTCAAGTTGTGCAGCGATACCTCCTAACACGCTTAATCGATGTTGTTCAGCATAATCTTCATGTTCTTCAGGATTATTTTGAGCACCAACAGCAATAATCCAATGATCATTGTGTTCGATATTATTTTGTTCAGTATCAATTAACCTGATCCTCAATTGGAAAATTCGACTTTCATCATCATTTAAACGACTTCTTCTTTTGTCTCTTACTTCTTCATCCAAATCTATTATGGAAGCTTTCCATAACGACCTTATTTGATTTATTTGAAATGGAATTCCATTACGTACTTGAGGTATGTAGGACATTTCAATTTTTTCGATGTTTCGAAGGAATAAAAATTCAGAGATTATAGTATTTTTAATATCGGCAAACAAATTCTTGACTTCCTCCATAGTAAAAATCTTATTGGATATACCACTTCTTCTCTTTCGAAGTGGTATTCGAAAGAGTGTCCCATTAAAAGTTGATCGAAAATCAATGCCTTCAATGTTTTCAAAAGGAACCAATTGATCCCTTTCAGGGGACCGACGAATGCCATTCCTGGGAAGGGGGCTTTTTATACCACGTTTGTTTAAGAAATTTTCTTGGGGATCCAAAAACACAATAGAGTCATTGCTGATAAGACTTGGAACATCGGTAAAGTGGTAGCACGAGTTAAAGCCTAATCCATGTTTCCCAATCATTGTTCTATCGTTTTGTTTTCCACCAACGCGTATATTCATGAGTGATTGAAAATCATCATTTTCAAATATTGCATTATTAAATATCAAGATAGCTGGGCCTTGCCACTCTCTCATCTCTCCACAAATTAAGGAGTTGACAGGATGTGAACGGTAATCAAGGATTACATGAAACCGAGTAGCTCCAGCATCATCGGCTACAGTATTTTGATTTTAAAAATAAAATATTGTGAATGATAATTCAAAGAACTCGAAATAATATTAATAAAATTGATATCACCATTTTGAAGAAATTCCTTAAATAAGCTCAAAGGGTGGTAATCCTAATAAAATTTATCTTATTCATGTGATTTAAATATAAAAAGTGTCATTGACTTTTTCAAAGACAAACCTTTAAAATATTACGAATAGAAGAAATAAGTGTCTCATTTTGGCCAAAATTTACGGCAGTTTCGGCCAAAGACATATTTTACGTTACGTAAAACTATATCGTAATCAAAGGATTTTTCAGTCAAAGTTGATATAAATATTTAAATATGAAATTTTAATAAATAATAATAAAAAAAAAAAAAAAAATTATTTCAAAAGCAAGAAGATAAAAGTTGTTAAAAAGGCTACCATTATTTTAAATGCACTTAAATTTTGAAAAGCCTTGTTACACGGGCTCAAAGTGCCCCTAAATTCGGCAATAATAGATTTAAGTGACTTCTGCCGGGTAGCATTGAAACTTTTTCCCCATATGGATATATCAGAATAAAAGTTTCTCAAAGGTAACGATTAAGATTGGTGCATTATAATGATTTTCTAAATTATTTTTTTTTCATTTTTTTTCCCTAATAATTTTGTACCCTAGAAATTTTTCGCTGGATTTTTGTTTCCTAATTAATCCATTCATTAAATTGTATTGGCACTACAAAATAATGTACAACCTATCAAATATTTAATCTTGAAAGATCATCTGAAGATAATTCTAAAAATACGACTGAAAACCGGTTTTATTAAAAAAATAGGGTGGTGATCACGAAAGAAAGTGACCTTTTAATTTCCAGATGAGCACTAAAAAGCTTTTTTGCTGCGGGCCTCCAGGGAATTTTTCGGTAACTTATGGTAACTTACTATCACATGATCATTAAAATGGTTTGTGTTGATATTAAATATAAAGAGTCAATTTTTAGTAATTTACGTAATTTAACCAATCTTATATTTGTTATTCATACATTATAATCGAAGATAAAAGAAATTCCAAAGTATTTAATAACTGGTAATTTCATTTCTCTGGTTTTAGGTTCTAATTATTAATTAAATTTGAAATATATTTTAATAACAAGAGTTTTAAAATCAAGGAGAATTCCGTTTCAATTTCGCGTAATTCAATAAAATCTCATTTTGGGGTCTCCCATTACACTTTTGAATCAGAATACGAATTTTCATTACACTGGCATAAAATGTCCTGGGAAAATTCAGTCCAGTATGCACAAACAAACAAACTTTAATTATATACTACGTCAATTTATTTGTTATTTTTTTTTAAATGTGTTAATTAAAGAAATAAAATTCAATGCTCATTCGAATTATTTTTATATGTTTTGCCGTTAACTGGAATTCGCTTCTTTTATTGAAAGAATGAAAGTGAATATTATATATATACGTTTACAATCAAAATAATCTTCCAGAGTTCCGGTAATTCAAATTCTTCGGGTTATTATATTTGTCGCACAAGTTATTTGACCTGATAAGTTACATGAATGAAATCCATTGTGTGAAATAGCCGAATTAACTAACATCATTTCACATCATAAAACATCTTCCAGCAGCACCGTGAAAAAAGTTCGAGCACATAATTATTTGACACAATGTATCACACCCCTCCAATTTCTTTATATAACGATGGACGAATTTGAGAAACTCTATTTGTCACGAAGTTATTTGTCACTTAAGGTTAAGGTTGGATTTAGATGATTATTATCTGTATGTCACGTGCCCAATTTTTTTCTCGCGGTGGCTGGGTCGCTGGGAGTGCTTGAATCCGCGCGAAAATATTTATTTAATACGTTAATACACCAGCGCGTTCTCATTTCACGGTGACACGTTTTCAGCGATAGTTGTTTTCTTCTATTTGGATAAATGAACATGAAACGACAATGATGGAAACTTCAAGATCATTTGGCGTAAGAATAGTCTACACAGAAAATGGGAATTAGGAGTGATGTGATTGAGGGAGACGGGAGATTCGTATCATGATCATAAAAAAATAAAAACTATTTCCTAGAATGGAAAGGTACCATTGTTAGTAACGCATCACTACGTACATATTACATATGTACGAGAAAAATTATCACCTAATTTGGTAAAGTGAAATAATAAATTATGAATCTAAGATATAACATGCTGCTTGATAGTATCTAGAATTTTCTTTCCTGTGGATACTTTAAAATATCGAAAAACAAAAAAAAGATACTTTTATACATTATATACGATAATTAGTTTCTATTCCCGCGATCAATCCTGCTTATTGTAAACTTTAGTCGTCCGCTTCTGTGGAAATATTCAGAACTCATTAATTACAAACTATACAGACCGCTTTCAATTCATGTATCAGTCAACGTGTCTTTTTTATATATTTCGCATTTAATTATTAAATCTACATAGTAATTTATAGGAAAATTTTAAATGTATTTTCATGAGGAAAGGGGGCTTTCATTCAGGATTGATGTAATAATATTCAATAATAAACTGGTTTGTTCAAAGAACGAGATATTTATGCTTAATTAATTGATAAATACCAAAAAAAATGCGTTACTATTAAATCAGATTAACCAGATTAAAACAAATCATCTGTTAGTTTTATACGTAAAATTTCCGTCTGGCGTATATTCTCAAGGTAAAAAATTCTCATTATGCTTAATAGAATATTAAATGAGAATTTTTGTTTTCTTATTTCTGACAAAGTCGATCACGTGAAATTTTGGTGCCACACGATCAAAAATCACACCATATTTTTTCACAAATGACGTACATGATGTACATGGCTTAAAAAGGTTTTAATAACGATTAATTCCGATAAATAAAATATTATAAATACCTTCATAAAATATCTATAATCCTTTTTTTTTTTTTTAACATTTACTCAAACCTTTATATCCACACAAATTTATATTTCAATATATACATTCAAAATCATCAAAAATGAATGAAAATAGAGTAAGACGTCGTAGACATACATTTCCTGTAACACGCCGACAATCTTATGATCATACTCTATATGTCAGAGAAATATATAAATCTTATATTTTACCTGAGACAACTGAACCAGGTGAAATCGATGAACAAGTTTCGGTACCGGCCATCATACAATCTCTGGAAACCAAACAGGCTAATATTGTTGAACGTGGTGGTGAACCCAGTCATTCTTGTTTAAATTCACGTCCTTATAAGCCTGCAACAGTTTCTTCCGCTAACAGATTATCCAGACCACAGTCAAGAGATGATCATAACAGAAGTAGAAGTAGTTCTCCTTTTTATAGAATTATTGGTAAAGAAGTTACGGACAATTTCTTGTTTAGTGATAATATAACAGCACCAATTTGACGAAGTATGATAATGACAAGTAAATTCAAACGCGAAATCGTGGTGGACATTTATTAATAATTTTTTAATATTCATTTAATTAGTTCCTCCTCAATTTTTCTTTTTATTAATTCATTATGAATTATTTAGTTTCGTTTATTTTAACCACTCAAAAGTTTTTTAAACGATAGTTATTTTTGTTATTTAACAAGTTAACTTTTTAACTTGTTCTTTTGTATTATAACTTTTAAAATTAACTGTTAATAAATATAATTGATCGTACTAATGAAGTGGTTTCACCGCAATAAGATATTAAGATATTTCAACATGTGACTGATCATCTACTTTTATTTAAAGGTAATGTACGGTTAAAATGAGAAGTGACGGACTTTTTTTATACAATGCCCAATCCAAGAATAACTCATAATTGAACTTGAATAGTTTAACAATAAAATATTTAGATGCTCTAAGGCAAAAGCTTTGCGGTTTTCATTCTTTAATACTTTCCTTGAAATTATGGTTCCAACAACTCAGATTTCAATACTTGAAATGAATGTCACCCATTTTCATTGAATATGGAATTTTCACTTTTCGTCTGAGCTTTAAGCGATTTCGAACTTGGGTATAACAATAATGTTTGACTACCTTCTCAAACGAAAAATCAATGTCTGATGCTCCTGTTTCTATAAATTCATGAACAGATAATGTTTTAAACTCAATATGACTGGTAGAAATAAAGGTAAAGATCCAGGAAAACGACTATGATTTTATTTTAACAAAAAAATTTTATCAAAATTATATTCCTTATTTATTTAGAGAAAATTTTTAGGAATACGACATTAGAAATCTTCATGTCGCATTATGGACTACATAGAATCCTTTCACCTCTAATTAAAAAAATTTGAGTTAATTTACTATGGTTGAACAGAAACTATTTTAGGATTATTGTAATTGACGAAAGAATAATTGAAGTAAGAAAATTTTATTATGTGCGTGTAGCATATAAATAGATTTCATGCTAGTTAATGACTATACGTGATTTTGGCTTAAATATTACTTTTAATTTTGATAGAGAAAATAAGTTCTATTAATTGTGGTGGAATAATGTTTTGGGAAAGTAGAAATGTAGAAATCATCAAATTAGATCAGAATTAGAAACATCATTACTTGAAAGAAATATTGAAAATGAAATAAAATATAATTTACTGTTTAAAGTCCTTTAATTATTATATTCTAATAAGAATTGTTAACAAAAGAAATCAAACAAAAAACAACAACTTATAAAATTATTTATTGAATTACTTTCACTTCAAGTTAAAATCATATACAGTACGTTATTTAACTTGAAGATTGAAAAAAATCACCTCTTCAGCTACCTGATAATTATATCAAACATAAATCACACTTTCAATCTCTTGAATAGACGTCCTGATTTCTATCATTCAATTCTATTCGAACATCTGAAGCTACAATAATGATCAACCTAAGGTAAGCCATTTACATAATTTACATAGTACATTTAATTCGTTCCGGTCTTTTTATAATTCTGATTCCAATTGATGCTTTTTCAAGGTGTTTTTTTTTTACATGGCCAATTTCTCAATGCTTTAATAGTCCACTCAAATATTACCCTTAGGACTCGCAATAACGTTTATCATTACTCCGCTGTCTCCGCGCTTCATCGATCTACTAATGAAAAAGCGGATGTATTGAAAATTAGCTAATAGTATTTGAGCTCTGTTTCATGATTTCTTGATCCTACAACTGCTAATCCTTACTATAATGTCCCTTATAATAATAATAAATGTTGTTTGTTGAAAACTTTCACATCAGTAAAAGAGAAACATCCCGGTCATCAAAGAATATTCACGCAGACGTCCTACTTGTTATCCGAAGAACACTTAGATGATCCGTGAAAATTTCTGTTGTTTAATTTAATTAAATATGATTGCACAATGGATGTAAACAATTTACCATAAGAGTTGTTAACCACGAGGAGGGGTGAGATTTTCATACATATAGTAGATGGTAGATGTGCATATCAATATCGTCTGCTCTAGCCTTGAGTTTACTACCGTAAATTACGCGTGAGTTATTGAAATATTTCATTTTTGAGTAATAAAATCAAAAGAATTTCGGGTATAAATGAAGCTGATTCTGTTAAATAATAACCTTTCTTGAAAAAATTTAACCTTTTTTTTTACCTGTTAATTTCTATTGATAACCATTTATGTTTAAAAAATTTCTTCGCGTTTAACGAATTTCTGTGCGTCTTTTTTTTCTCCGTAAGTACAAATAACGTTCCGCTAGTTTTGTTTTATTTACCTGCACACTTACTGTACTTTTTTAAACATGTACGGCCAGCCTTATTTTTTTCACCAGTTATTCCTGACAAAATCTTAAAACTTGCACAACATGTTAATTGATATTTCAGAACATATTACTAATCAAGCCCCATTTCTGGAGACTTCGGATTCATTTGTTGCTCCTGATGACTTGCATCCAGTATTAAAACAATTAGACATAAAATATTGGAATTATCATAATTTCGTGTTGCAGATAATTAAATCAGAATATGTAGTTGATAATCTGGAAAACGTTGAGATAATGTGGTTGAGTGCTCTAAAAAATTTAGTGTCTAGAAAGGATATCGGCCGCGAACATCATGATTTTATCCAAAAATTAATAGAATTTCAAGTAAGTTTACATAAAAGAAAGAGATGTGTATTTGTTGGTTATTAAGCAGAATGTGTCGTGAAGACTTTTGCCTAAAATTTTACTTGTAGAAATTTGTATTGCTAGACCAAAAGATCATGAGCGCTCTGAAAGAATATGTTGATCAATGTATGCGCTACCGGTTGGCAAAATCTGCTGCAAACATGGAGAAGGTATATCTGTTATGTGAAGCGGCGCGTAATTGGCGGCATAGACCGATTTGTTGTTTTTTTTTACACTTCTGCCCTTTTATAGTGTATAGAAGAACAATCTCGAAAATATTATATCTCAAAAGAAGTAAATCGCCAACTTTTTTCGGTGAGTTCTCTGATAACAAGCTTGATTTATAATAATTGTATTCATGTTCTAACTTTATTTCATTATTAGGAATTTTCAAGTTCGTTAAAAAGAAGTTTATCAAAAGGAGAAATAGAAACGGTTTGTATCTTTCTTAGGGAAAAAGAAATTGCTTGTATATCAAATACTAACGTTTGTGTAGAATGATGAACATAAACCACAGAAAAGACTTAGGAATGACGAAAATGAACAAGAAAATTTTGATGAAGACCAGCGCTATGATAAAGAAAAAATTGTAAAAAGAGATCTGTTTAGTTTGTTGAATCTTGTTCCCTTCCTGGGATATCATACTGAATATCTTTCAAATATTGTGAAGGTACCTAAAAGAAATGTATCTAAATATATTCAAAATGACTTAGCAGAGGAGATATTTGCAAGTTTGCAATTGGTTCCTTTAGCTGGTTGTAAATGGATATGGAAAGGTACCAATATTTGTCAATCCTTCCGCGAGAATTCTAAAGAAATAGAAACGTAAATAGATTTCTTTTTTTTTTTTTTTTCTATTGTAAAATTAATTTAAGTTCTGACCCTTTATTTACCAACGTAGACCATTACAAATAGGCGTAGTGAATTTTAATAAAATATCATGTACTAAATATCTCTCATCATCATTGATCTGTCACATGCAAGAACAATTAGATGATGATAATGTTGAAAAGGTTTTTATTGATGACACAGAGGAGCGCTGGTTTAATAAATTTATGGTAGAAGTTGAGGATGAGGTTCAACAATATCTGGATAAATTTCAGAATTGTGTAAGTTTTATTCTTCAAATAAATTATCGTCACAGGTTTAAGTGCTAAAATTATTATATATTGTAGACAACATTAGATGAATTGCGTCAGGCTCTTCTTGAAAATCCTGTTTATGATGGGACAAATAACAATTTCAATATCAATTATGTGCACCAGTTTATTAATCATATGTGTGTAAAAGATTTTGAATAATCTAAAGAAATGAAACTTAAACCATTAATATGCATATTCTATGTCATTATTTTTATAACCAGGTATATCCTTTATACAAACGATATTCTAAACAGGGCAATGACTGAAAATGAATATTTTACTTATGTTTGGGTACCATTAATCAGTTTTGCATTTTTAGAAAAAGATGGCATGTTTATTACTAGGTAAATTGTTGTCCGAAGCACAGCGGAAGACTTATAATAATGAAAGCTATTTTTTAGTGGAAAATTACTTATGTATTATAACAATTTTATAATTTAGTGACAAAATTCTATCAAATGCATTTGAAAGACTTAAAAAGCTTGCTAAGATGCAGGGTCCAAAGTTTGATTCCGAAGTAACTACCATGTCATCTGGTGTAGAGGTTATTATATTTCAAGAGAACATGAAAAATGGTACTCAAGCAAGCGACCTTTCAAAATTGGAGTATTGTACCAAAATTTTACTTTCGGGTATTTTTCTGAATTTACCTACCGTATCTCGTTCTGAAATATATAATTTTGAAGTTTATGCAATCCAAACGAATGGTAAATGTAAGATTCTCTTTACATTAAAAATCTATATAATATTGATTAGTATTGTAAATCTTTTAGGTCTCAATTTAACATTGTCTGCGGCTTCGTATATGTTTGAAAATACTATATGTATTTTTGGATTATCAGATATAATCATTCCACAAACAATCAATGAATTTCCACGATGTTTAAAGGCTATATACAAGGTGCTCTCATGGAAGGTTGGTTTATTAATTTTAATATTTTTGTTATATATATATTTATCTTTTTATTGATTTAAATCCATCTGTTTCATAAGTCCCGTTTACAAAGGAATGCTAAGAATTTTCATGAACTATTAGGAAAGACCAAAACCAAATCGTAAAATGACTTTCTTTTGATACAACGAAATGAATTAAAATTAGTTATTATCACTCGTCACATGACAGGAAATTTATTATAAGTGAAATTGCATGGCACATTGTTATAAGTATTATATCTATATTGCCGTTCCATAACATAAAAATTAGGATGTGATTTTATTCTGGTGAATTAATAAATAACGCATTTCGATTCATTAATTAAATGATTTTTTTTGTGTGTGTTTATTATTTGTTAGTTTAGTTGGTAATAAATGACTCTACTGTCGTTTTGATTTGATAAATTGATTAACAATCCATAGTTTATTAGTCAAAGATTTAACAATATATTGACGATATTTCTAAGCTTCTTGTTTCTTATTGTTTGCCTGCAATGTATTTTCGCACTATAGTATAATAAACAAATCCGTTAACTACTCAATTATACAAATTATATCTCATCCCCTAAAGAGAAATAAATAATTTCTTTGTCAACTGAACAACTTCAAAGTGAAGAGATCCTGATTTCTATGGAGCGAATTCTTTTATGAACACAGTAAGAGGGGATAAGTTATAACACGATTTCGCGGATTCGAAGCGAGATGATCGTTACGCAAACAAAAAAAATCCGGACCTGACGGCAAATAACAATTTGAGTAATTTTAGCCATATACTATATTAGGCTTTTTTTATATCTACAGGTTTCAGCCATGGCATTAGATAACGCAAGATTATCAGGATAGTTAGAAACACGATACCCCGAAGACTGTTTCAAAAATAAATGTATCAGGAAGATTAACGTTCAGCCACACAATGAACTATTTTTCGTATTGTGAGTTACCTCTTCAGATTTTTTAAAACACTCTAAGATAAATAGAATTCGCAAATTTGTAGGTTCACTTTATCTATGTATTTGGTATGTAAAGTCAAGTTTATTGGCAGTTTTATTTAGGTTGAGCCTCGAGAGTTTCTTACCCGTTTTTGAAGCCTTGGGATTGTTATGCCTATTTATTCTAGATATGTTTTTCATATAATGTATATACAGTATATATATATATTATTCCGAACGTTTCACGATGATTTATCACTCAACTTGCCAGAAAAATTGATGTGCTTAAAGCTTCAGTTTATTTATGTGAATCGATGATTTAAAGAAAATCTGTACACTATATACAGTATATACGCTATTTTTAATCCTTTTATATTCTATTTAATCTTATAAAAGTTGACAAAATTTTTTTCTAAAATTAGATAATAAGTAATAACTACAATATATAACAATTATTTTACTTTATTACATGTAACTTTACATTTATCATATTTTATACGAGAATAAAAAATTATTAATTAATGCAAAATATATTTAAAATTATGCGATTACCATAAA
This sequence comes from Rhizophagus clarus, assembly GCA_015698045.1. Classification (NCBI taxonomy): domain Eukaryota; kingdom Fungi; phylum Glomeromycota; class Glomeromycetes; order Glomerales; family Glomeraceae; genus Rhizophagus; species Rhizophagus clarus. The sequence goes on from BLAL01000086.1 coordinate 347,843, forward strand.
AATTAAAGTAAAAATGCAAATAATCAAACTCATTATAATGCCCAATAAACCATGATTAAGATCGTGTGAAATTGCAGTAGAATTACTTTCAAGTGTTCCATCATCAAGTCCAGCTGCAGTAGCGACAACTTTCTTCACCACAAGTACAGTGGATGGAGGAATATATGTCGCAAAAGTTGTAGGTTGTCCTTGAGCGTTTGTTGTTGTAATTGTTTTTGTAAAACCAGCAAAATATAACGTAAGTGTTGTCGTGGTAGTTGTCCAATGAGTTATTTTATTTTTCGCATTATTATTATTATCATTATTATTACCATTATTTTGAGTTGGGGTTGGTGCTGGTGTTATCGTTTCTACTTCTTGTTGTGTAGATGTTTCAAGTTTTGGAGTACTAAGATTCACAATAATAATAAAAGTATATTTAGATTTTTTTTTTTAAAAATTAATTTTACTATATTAAATATATACTTACACTCCCGGCGGAGCCTTGCATCTGTCATCATCAGGAGAAGCGCAAGTTGCAGTTGGATTAATTGTTTTTATTGTTTTTATAGCATCGCTTGGATTAGGATCTCCAGTTCCTCCCTGGTTCGTATTTGAAGGACCAGCCGGATTATTATTACCGGTATTATTAGGATCGGGTGTACCAGTTGTTCCAGGTGGGTTTTGATTTTGCTGATTATTTGGATCAGGATTGGGATTTTTCTGAGGATTATTTGGATTATTTGGGTCAGGGTTTGGGTTTTGTTGAGGGTTATTTGGATCAGGGTTTGGATTTTGTTGGGGATTATTTGGATTAGGGTTTGGATTTTGCTGAGGGTTATTTGGGTCAGGATTTGGAGGATTATTTGGATTAGGGTTTGGATTTTGCTGAGGGTTATTTGGGTCAGGATTTGGAGGATTATTTGGATTAGGGTTTGGATTTTGCTGAGGGTTATTTGGGTCAGGATTTGGAGGATTATTTGGATTAGGGTTTGGATTTTGTTGGGGATTATTTGGGTCAGGATTTGGAGGATTATTTGGATTAGGATTTGGATTTTGTTGGGGATTATTTGGATCAGGGTTTGGATTTTGTTGAGGATTATTTGGATTAGGATTTGGATTTTGTTGGGGATTATTTGGATCAGGGTTTGGATTTTGTTGAGGATTATTTGGATCAGGATTTGGATTTTGCTGAGGATTATTTGGATCAGGATTTGGATTTTGTTGGGGATTATTTGGATCAGGATTTGGATTTTGTTGAGGATTATTTGGATCAGGATTTGGATTTTGTTGGGGATTATTTGGATTAGGATTTGGATTTTGTTGAGGATTATTTGGATCAGGGTTTGGGTTTTGTTGAGGATTATTTGGATCAGGGTTTGGATTTTGCTGAGGGTTATTTGGATCAGGATTATTTTGTTGAGGGTTATTTGGATTTGGATTTGGATTTTGTTGGGGATTATTTGGGTTAGGATTTGGAGGATTATTTGGATTAGGGTTTGGATTTTGCTGAGGGTTATTTGGATCAGGGTTCGGGGGATTATTTGGATTAGGGTTCTGATTGTTATTATTATTATTGTTGCCATTGGGATTATTATTGTTATTATTACCAGGATTATTATTGCCATTGGGATTATTATTGTTATTATTACCAGGATTATTATTGCCATTGGGATTATTGTTGTTATTATTACCAGGATTATTATTGCCATTGGGATTATTGTTGTTATTATTACCAGGATTATTATTGCCGTTGGGATTATTATTGTTATTATTACCAGGATTATTATTGCCGTTGGGATTATTATTGTTATTATTACCAGGATTATTATTGCCATTGGGATTATTATTGTTATTATTTCCAGGATTATTATTGCCGTTGGGATTATTATTATTGTTATTATTACCAGGATTATTATTGCCATTGGGATTATTATTATTGTTATTGTTATTATTGTTATTAGGTGCCATTGGAGGATTTTTAGGTGCAGCTGGTGGAGGGTCATTTTTAGGTGCCGGTGGAGGATCGTTTTTAGGCGCAGCTGGAGGACCATTTTTAGGTGCTGGTTGGTTACCTTTAGGCGGGCCACCATTATTTTGTCGTTTTTGAAGAGTGTTCTCGATTTTGTAGACTGGAGTTGCAAAATTAACTGTAGTAAACAATACAACTAGTAATATAACAATTACAAGTGTATGTTTATATTTGAATCCAACATAAGGCATATTTGAACTATTTTGTAAGGGGTTGATTTTATGAGTAATTTCAAATTTATTATTTTTTTTTATTTTTTTTTTATTATTTTAAATACGTTTTCAAGTCATTTATATATTTTCAAAAAAAAAATTTTTGACACAAAGGAGGTTGTTACATGAACCGTAATTATATTGATATATTCTTTGTTCAAATATTGTGTAATTATTGTACGAGATCTTTAGGAGGCAACAAACAATTATTGTTACACTCTATATACGAAACGAGTTACACAAGAAACATATGCATGTCTTTAAGTTTCAAAGTCTCTCGTTAACAATTATAATATTTTTTTTTAAATTTTAATTTAAATAATCATAACTTAATATAAATTTTTATTTTCAAAAGCATTCATTATTATCGAAAATTAAAAAAAGTTCATTAATAAGAAAAGAATGAATAATTTAAAAGATCTAATTAAAACTTACCTAAATAGTCCTTGCGGGGGGGGAATAATATCCATAAAAAGTTAATAAAAACCGGTTTTGTTCTTGTTTAAAGCTATCTTTTTTTAAATTTATCCAATGATAAAGTTTATATATTTAAATTATTATAATAATAATAAACATTAACACAAACATCAAATTTATATAATATTGTTGACAATCAATCAAACCATTTAAGAAATAAGCCCCATTTTTGTTTGTTACCCAAATTATGATTATGATCATAATCATAATGAATATTAGAAAATATTTCTCTTTTTTTTTTTTTTAGGAAAATTACATTTTTTTTTTTCTTTTGTCATCTATATTTATTTATTTTTGTCACGATTTTTCATTGTGTGTTATTTGATTGGTGTTGTAATACATTGTTTAAATATGAATGAATAAATGCTATAACTAGCAGTACCAGCAATCCGATGAAGTACTTATAAGCTAACCTAAATGACTGCGGGATTCCCATTATATTAACTTAAGATACTCCGCTTTAAAGAAGAAAGATTTATATTCAACGATCCAGTCAGAATTTAGTAAACGATAAATCAGTTTATCGTTAATTTCGTTATCTGTTATATTTAATTGAATAAATATTTTAATCGCATCATATTACACGATATATAATATATAAGATTATGATCGCAAATTAATCCTCTTTCGGTTAGGTTACAAAAAATTTTTTAACTTTAATATTACACAAACGTTATATAATGAGCTAAATGAATCGTATATAAAAAAATTAAAAAGATCATCATTGGGTTACGGTATTACGGGTTTTTCAAGAATTCTGAAATGCCGAAATGCCGAAACGCGTTTACATGAGTAACATCTATCTATAAATTTTTAAAAAGATTTACTTATTTTATTATATATGTCTATTTTTACATTATTATGATACACATTAATTATTATATTTATTATACAATTGATAATATATTCGATATATTATTAAATTACGCGAAAATCATGAAAATTAAAGTTGCAATGACTACAGCTAAGCTCATTGTAATACCAAATAAACCGTGACCATTAAAATCATGTAAAGTAGTTGTAGATTCCGAAATGCCTATTTCGATCGGAGGCGCAGTGACAGCAACCTTCTTTACCACAAGTACAGTGGACGGAGGTATGTATGTTGAGAAGGATGTGATCATTCCTTTAGAGTTTGTCGTCGTTATTTCAGTTGTATAGCCAGCAAAATATAATGTAAGTGTTGTTGTGGTAGTTGTATAATGTGTTATTTTGTTTTTCTCATTGTTATTATTATTGTTATTGTTGTTATTTTTATTGTTGTTATTATCGTTTCCATTACCGGCGTTGTTACCATTATTACCGGCATTATTATTACCATTATTGTTGTTAACGTTGTTATCATTATTACCATTATTATTATTCTTATTATTATTATTATCTGGATTGATTGGAGCTGGTGTTATCGTTTCTACACCATCTTGTGTAGTAGTTTTAACGATTGGTGTACTACAATTGCAAGTTTCAGAATTTTTATTATTTATTAAATAAAAAAAAAAAAAAAATCGATAATTATATACTTACGATCCTGGTGGAGGTTTGCATCTGACATCATTAGGAGAAGCGCAAGTAGAAGTTGGATCAATCTTTGTAGGAATATCAGGTAAGTTTAGTGTTGGATCCTTTGGTGTACTATTTTGTACATTAGGTGGCGGTGGTCCATCTTTTGGTGCATTTCCCGGTGCTCCGGCCTTTGGAGCATCGCCCGGCGGCGCCGCACCTCCATCTGGTGCGTTTCCATCTCCCGGTGCTGCTCCTCCACCTGGTGCTTTTCCATCTGCTGGTGCTGCTCCTCCATCTGGTGCTTTGCCACCTGCTGGCGGTGCTTTTCCATCTGCTGGTGCTGCTCCTCCACCCGGTACTTTGCCACCTGCTGGTGGCGCTGGTGCTCCTGCCTTTGGTGCTTTTCCATCTGCTGGTGCTGCTCCTCCATCTGGTGCTTTGCCACCTGCTGGTGCTGCTCCTCCATCTGGTGCTTTGCCACCTGCTGGCGGTGCTTTTCCATCTGCTGGTGGTGCTGCTCCTCCACCTGGTGCTTTTCCATCTGCTGGCGGTGCTTTTCCATCTGCTGGTGGCGCTGGTACTCCTGCCTTTGGTGCTTTTCCATCTACTGGTGCTGCTCCTCCACCTGGTGCTTTTCCATCTGCTGGTGCTGCTCCTCCACCCGGTGCTTTTCCATCTGCTGGCGCTGCTCCCCCACCCGGTGCTTTGCCATCTGCTGGCGGTGCTTTTCCATCCCCTGGTGGCGCTGGTACTCCTGCCTTTGGTGCTTTTCCATCTACTGGTGCTGCTCCTCCATCTGGTGCTTTGCCACCTGCTGGTGCTGCTCCTCCATCTGGTGCTTTGCCACCTGCTGGCGGTGCTTTTCCATCTGCTGGTGCTGCTCCTCCACCCGGTACTTTGCCACCTGCTGGTGGCGCTGGTGCTCCTGCCTTTGGTGCTTTTCCATCTGCTGGTGCTGCTCCTCCATCTGGTGCTTTGCCACCTGCTGGCGGTGCTTTTCCATCTGCTGGTGGTGCTGCTCCTCCACCTGGTGCTTTTCCATCTGCTGGCGGTGCTTTTCCATCTGCTGGCGGTGCTTTTCCATCTGCTGGTGGCGCTGGTACTCCTGCCTTTGGTGCTTTTCCATCTACTGGTGCTGCTCCTCCACCTGGTGCTTTTCCATCTGCTGGTGCTGCTCCTCCACCCGGTGCTTTTCCATCCCCTGGTGGCGCTGGTACTCCTGCCTTTGGTGCTTTTCCATCTACTGGTGCTGCTCCTCCATCTGGTGCTTTGCCACCTGCTGGTGCTGCTCCTCCATCTGGTGCTTTGCCACCTGCTGGCGGTGCTTTTCCATCTGCTGGTGGTGCTGCTCCTCCACCTGGTGCTTTTCCATCTGCTGGCGGTGCTTTTCCATCTGCTGGTGGTGCTGTTCCTCCACCTGGTGCTTTTCCATCTGCTGGTGGCGCTGGTACTCCTGCCTTTGGTGCTTTTCCATCTACTGGTGCTGCTCCTCCACCTGGTGCTTTTCCATCTGCTGGTGCTGCTCCTCCACCCGGTGCTTTTCCATCTGCTGGTGGGGCTGCTCCTCCACCTGGTGCTTTTCCATCCCCTGGTGGCGCTGGTACTCCTGCCTTTGGTGCTTTTCCATCTACTGGTGCTGCTCCTCCACCCGGTGCTTTTCCATCTGCTGGCGCTGCTCCTCCACCCGGTGCTTTGCCATCTGCTGGCGGTGCTTTTCCATCTGCTGGTGGGGCTGCTCCTCCACCCGGTGCTTTTCCATCTGCTGGCGCTGCTCCTCCACCCGGTGCTTTGCCATCTGCTGGCGGTGCTTTTCCATCTGCTGGTGGGGCTGCTCCTCCACCTGGTGCTTTTCCATCCCCTGGTGGCGCTGGTACTCCTGCCTTTGGTGCTTTTCCATCTGCTGGCGCTGCTCCCCCACCCGGTGCTTTGCCATCTGCTGGCGGTGCTTTTCCATCTGCTGGCGGTGCTTTTCCATCCCCTGGTGGCGCTGGTACTCCTGCCTTTGGTGCTTTTCCATCTACTGGTGCTGCTCCTCCATCTGGTGCTTTGCCACCTGCTGGCGGTGCTTTTCCATCTACTGGTGCTGCTCCTCCACCCGGTGCTTTGCCACCTGCTGGCGGTGCTTTTCCATCTGCTGGTGCTGCTCCTCCATCTGGTGCTTTGCCACCTGCTGGCGGTGCTTTTGGTGCATCTCCTTTCGGTGCGTCTCCCGCCTTTGGAGCATCTGCTTTTGGAGCATTTGCCTTTGGAGCGTCTGCTTTTGGTGCATTTCCTTTTGGAGCATCTGCTTTTGGAGCATTTGCCTTTGGTGCATTTCCTTTTGGTGCATCTGCTTTTGGAGCATTTCCTTTTGGTGCATCCGCCTTTGGTGCATTTCCTTTTGGAGCATCCGCCTTTGGTGCATTTCCTTTTGGTGGATCTGCTTTTGGAGCATTTGCCTTTGGTGCATTTCCTTTTGGTGCATCTGCTTTTGGAGCATTTCCTTTTGGTGCATCCGCCTTTGGTGCATTTCCTTTTGGAGCATCCGCTTTTGGTGCATTTCCTTTTGGAGCATCCGCTTTTGGTGCATTTCCTTTTGGTGGATCTGCTTTTGGTGCATTTCCTTTTGGAGCATCTGCTTTTGGTGCATTTGCCTTTGGTGCATTTCCTTTTGGTGCATCTGCTTTTGGAGCATTTCCTTTTGGTGCATCCGCCTTTGGTGCATTTCCTTTTGGAGCATCCGCCTTTGGTGCATTTCCTTTTGGAGCATCCGCCTTTGGTGCATTTCCTTTTGGTGGATCTGCTTTTGGAGCATTTGCCTTTGGTGCATTTCCTTTTGGTGCATCTGCTTTTGGAGCATTTCCTTTTGGTGCATCCGCCTTTGGTGCATTTCCTTTTGGTGGATCTGCTTTTGGTGCATTTCCTTTTGGAGCATCTGCTTTTGGAGCATTTGCCTTTGGTGCATTTCCTTTTGGAGCATCCGCTTTTGGTGCATTTCCTTTTGGTGGATCTGCTTTTGGTACATCTGCTTTTGGTGGATCAGTTTTCTTCGGCGGACCTGGATTATTTTTTGCTTGATTATTTGGTGGGTTTTCTTTCTTCGGCGGACCTGGATTATTTTTTGCTTCATTATTTGGTGGGTTTTCTTTCTTTGGCGGATCTGGATTATTTTTTGCTTGATTCTTCGGCTGATTTTCTTTCTTTGGTGGATCTGGATTATTTTTCGCTTCATTTTTCGGTGGATCATTTTTTGGTTCTCCATTGGGTCCAGCCCTCTTTTGAAGAATACTACCCATCGGATTTTCTAGTTCATTATAAGTTGGAGCAGAATTAACGACAATAAACAATATTGCACTTAGTACTATAATGAGTACAATTGTATGCTTAAATTTAAATCCGATACGAGACATGTTTAGTATATTGTGATTATTTCATATATTATTAATTTCATTTATATATTTGATCTCTTTTTTTTTTTTAAAAAAAAAACAATTTTTTTTTTTTTTATAATTCAGCCTATTTTTAGAAAAATATAGAAAATGAAAGTAATCGGTAAATTATGTACTCGAGAAAGGATTTTTGACATGTATATATAATCAAACTGTAGCACAGAAAAAATATTTTTTTCTAAATTTAAAAAAAGTTTCAAATACATATTTTTTTGACTTAACCTTTTTTTAAAATTAAAGTTTATAAAAGAATTTTTATTTATATTTAAGTACCCTATTTTGCTTTTGCAGTAAAAGGCGGTTCGATTTTCTTAAAAAGGGTTAAAAAATAAATTAATAAATTCAGGTCAATAATTTATTTGTTCTTTTATTAAGAAAATCATCCTAAAAAGGTGTCAAAAACTAATAAAAATCAGGTTATATTTCTAGTTCTATAATATTTTATTAATATCTTACATCTAAATTCTTAGAATCTTGCAGGAAGATGCATTTTTTTTTGTTGAAACGGGGTCATCTATTGGATTGCCGATCAATAATCGATTTCATTGTTCTATAAATTCCTTGTCATTTATAGTTTCATTAAATTATCATAAATAGAAATATCCGGCATCTCAATTCTTTCGATAACATTCTAAACCGAAACATAAGTATGAAGCGTTCACTTAAAAAAAAAAAAAGACCCCCCTCTTTTTTTAGGAATGCTCAATAATAATAAATATATAAAACAAAAAAAAGATATTCTTTATTCAGCCTATATAATAATAATGTACTGTATATATATTTATTATTATCCAGAACTCAAAATCGACGTTTCATTTTGTAGTTTCATGATCTACGTTCTATTGTCACAAATAAAGCCACCCATCCATTCCATCATATTCGAGATATTTACTGCAGGAATAGCGCGTAACGACATCTTACAAAGGAGAAAGATACATAAATAAAAAGGACCCTTATACACCGGGTAAGCTATTAATATTTATCATTCAAATAATGGTTGTACAACATAATAATTGCCTCATAAATGTAGCACTGAAAAAAGCCCATTTCTAAATTTAAGATGATTTTGAGGTTTATACAAAAAAGGATGGTTAATATAAAAATAGAGTTCGAAACCCGGTAAACAAATTAAATTTCACATGAATTAATAAAAATTGTGCAACAATATTTTTACTTTTATTTACAAATGATATAAATTTACGACTTTTGACGAAAAACTATATTTAAACATAATTTCATAATTCCAGTCAAGTACTTTTTGTACATAATAAACAATATTATTATTAAACTAAAATTAGACATTCGAATCTTTTCTCCGCGAACTTGTTTGTAAAATAAACAAATCAACCCGGTAGAAAGTGTCATTCGATCTTTTGATTAAAACTCGTTCAGATCATTTATTTGTTTGTTACCATAAAAAGGAAGAAACCAGCCGCATGCTTCGTGTGTGAAATGTGAACCTATTCTAAGTCTATGGCTATATAGTACTTTTATTTGTAGAATAAATAAGTGCAGTACAATATTTTAAGTAAAGACAATTTTTAACAACTCTGAAAAAATTTTTTACTTTATTTTATGTTTATTACTGAATTTATCTAATAATTGAAGAAAATTTTGACTTGAAGTGTTTGCTAATTTTAACCAAGGTAAATTACTGGCAAGGAATTAATGTTAATGCTGGTATGATCAATCAGGAATTATGGTAATTCGGCCCACCGGTTGCCAATTTTACCTCGCTTAAGTGTGGTTATAAATAATTAAAAATTTTTACATACATAAGTGGTTTAATATTATTATCTTTGCATAGAGAAATTCTAACACATAATATTGCATTCCGCTCTGTCATTACTGCATTATAATATAAATATGTTTATAGGTTGTTTTTAATCTCAATATATTACGCAAATACCATAAAAACTCAAGTTGCAGCAACTGCAATTAAACTTATTGTAATCCATAGCTATTAAATCGTATAAAGTTGTTTCGAATTTGTTTTGTTATATAATATCCTCGTAAATATTCGTCTTCACCACAAGTACGGGGAGGAAGATTAACTGCACGTTTTAACCATTTCCTAATTATTCTCAATGCCTAGTTTCTGTAATGTACAAACAAGATGTTGTTAAACTTGATAAACAGGATGATGCTGGCGTATACAGGGTTTTCTGCTCGTCAAATTTAAGAACCGTATATCTGCAACATTTGAAATTCTGAAAATGAGGAAATGTGTGGATTTTCATTTTGTTATTTATGTTTGGTAAGTTTTATTTAATTAATTACCATATATCATATCGCTATCCCCTATATGCATAGTATCTCCCCCCCTCTTACACCCGAAAAAAAGGTTCCATTTTCTATTGATTTTATCATTTAATGAATCTAATTTTGCCTTGATATTATGTAAAGATAATTTTTCTGGTTATTATTCAAATCTTTTAAACACATTCTATTCATAGTAAAAATTTGAGTACAAGGTCAACCCTCAGGAATTTGCAAGGTACTATGGCCCGCAATATATGGTATAGTATTATTCATTTACAAAACAATTAGAATTTATATATTATTAAGGCAAACTAATTAATTGTTATCTTAATCGAAAATCAGTTCATTGAAACGTATTAAAATGGTTATGCCGCATATTTTCCTTCATTTTTGGCGTGATTATACACTATAGGGTATTGTTTAGGTTAGACACTAGTTGATAGATGTCAACATAGATTGAATTTACTGTATCAGCCGATTTTATCAGTTTAAAAAAAAGAACATTTTGATTGGTCAAAGTTATTCTATTTTTAATATCTTGACAGAATCGATGGTTCTTTTAGTAAAAGCACATCGGGAATATTATCCATAAGTTCCCGTAGATGTAGTTCTGAGGCCGTTGAAATATAGCTTGGCAAATAAATTCTGACTTTGTTTTCCCTAGACTACTTTATATTGTTCCAAAAATTACTCGATACTCTAAAGCGCTGAGAAATATATATGAAAAGAAAAATCAGTTCGTGAAGGTAAATGTACTTTTATTTGACTCTAATCGAATTGCACGCACGTGACACCGGGCATATATGTTTTATCAGAGAACAACTAAAATTTAGGAGGGATCCAAAGAGACGAATAGGCAAATTCGTCTTATATGAAACCAATAATTTTCATGATATTCAATAGTAGATAATGGAATAATTAATGAATCAAATAGAGATTCATTTTTAAAGAAAAAAGATAACTCCGTGGCTATTATTAGGTCTGTTCGCCCGGATTGGGTTTTGAATTGATACATAGAATTGTGTAATCCATCACGGTTTTTGCAATATAAAATAAGCAAAATTAAACTGTTACAGTATATCTAAGGCAATCTTCCTTTTTCTATTGCTTTGTTAACCCTATGTATTTGTTCGAGAAGTATAATAGTTATTTCACGGCGCAGCCGTGAAAATCATTATATCCACAGTTCGTAAAATAACATACGCTTCAGAGTGCGTAAGGTGGATCTTGCGTAAAATTAATGTTGTTCTGCGCGTTTATAATAGCTAGATCTCTGGAAAAATTCTGGATTAGTATTATAAAATTGATGTTAAACCCAAGAACCTTGCGTGCGAAAACTTTATTATTCCGCAAATTGCTTAATTAAGTACAGATACGACATGTTAGTTCCTATGTCGCACAATCGCTGTATTTCGACAAGAATTTTTCCGAGAATATCTCTGCGTATTTCAGATGATTGTCTCGCACGATTATGATATTTATCCAATCGTCGTTGGAAAAAATTTCACGGACTTCTATTGAAAACGTTACCATCTTTAACTCTTCAGAAAGTGCATGTCCAAGGCGAAATTCCAACAATTGTCGGGATTAAAATATGCGACTCTAAAGGAAAAAAAAAATGGAAAAGAATACTAGCAAATGTTTATACTAACTTCCAATTCCCAATACCTTTAAAATTCAAAACCGAAATTAATATCCAGACGCTTAGAGAGATAAAAAAAAAATATTGTTAGTAAAGATATTACTAATATTTCCTAAACTCTCTATTCTCTATTAATTATAATTTATATCTGCTATACTTATTACGAAGCCTAAGTTCGAAATCGCGTCTAGTAGGTACCTACGAAATAAAAACATTATTTTGTTTCTTTTGAAGGTTTTACATCTATTTTTTTTTTTTTTTAAAAAATTAAATTTTTTAATGAAAATAATTGAAAAGGTAGTCCGAAAAATAAAATAAAATAAAATAATATTATAAAGCAGTTTAAAAAAACCGCAAAAAGTAAATAATTATAATTAGCAGTAAATAAAAAATATATTTATATTATTAAATGGTTTAGAAAAATCAAAAAAATAATTCGATATTTTTTGATGATTAGATGATTATCAACAGTTCAATGTTCAGGTAGTGGTACAGTAAATCGCAATACTGAATCAAAATTAATTTCGTTGATCATCATTATTTACCATTGATAATCAATTTTGTAAAAAAGTTTTCGTTAGAAAAATATACTAAACGTATAAAAAATATAGTTTATTAAAAAAAGTCTTTATAAAACCTTGACGAAAGGTAGGAGATGATTTTTTTTTTTTGTCTTTGTTTTTCGTCTTTTAGTTCAATGGTTTATTGCTAATTATCTTTTTTATTAGATTTCAGTTATTTGGACTTATTTGCTAAATATTCTGAAGCGGAAATTATGAAAGGAGAAAGAAGGAAAGAGTTTTTATATAATTTTTTTTGGTATAAGAACGTTACTAACGTTCTTTCTTCTTTTTTTGTAGGTGTTGGCTTTGACTTTCAGTTAGAATTGGATCGAGTAAGAGTTTCTGAAAGGGTGCAAGGTATATTATTTTTATTATTATTAACGTTCTATTTGCTTCTTTTTTTGGATTAGGTTAGGCAAGAGACCGACTGATTACTTTATTCTTTTTGCTTCTTTTTTTGTAGGAACGGAGATTCGGAGATTTTGAAATGGTTTCGGTTACAGTTTCAATTTGGTTTCAGTCTCGGAAATCAGAAACAGTCTCGGATAACAATATTAATAAAAATACTAAAAAGCAGAACTTTAATACTATAAATATTAGATAGTAATAAAGATAGAAGTAAATAGTAGTGAAGCTATAATAAGTTAATAATATGCTGACTATGTATTTGATATATAAACATGCTTTTCAATATTTATAGTACACGTAGTTGTAAATTTAATTTATCTTCATAACTGAAGGTTCATTAATGAAATTTTACGCATCGTAAATTTACAAAACGTTTTTGTCCGTAATAGTTGTTTAAAATCTACGCACCATAAATTTATGTTTATGAAATTTTTTTTGCTGTAATATTGTGTTAACTTATAAAATAGGAAATTTGCAGGGCATTTCAGAAGTTTTGAAATATTATGCCATAAAATTTCGTAAACTTATCTGTTATGAAATTGAAAATTTACAAAAATTTTTGCATTAAAAAAGTTTCCTGATGTAGTAGTTAAACTGTCACTGACAACAAACTAACATATTCCTTGAGAATAATAAGGCATTTAAAGCTTTTCTGACTACTGTCAGTAGTGATGGCAGTGATAGCAGCAGAAATTTAGTTTCACATCTTTTTTATTCTATATTAATATAGATGAAACTGAAATTAAGGGCCCCAAGTCAAACTGGAAGATCAAAGTCAAAATAATGTTATTATATGATATCACATGATTTTAATTATAGTAAAAATTATATAACTGATAAAAATTTCAAACCCGTTCCTTTGTATTTATTTTTATGTGCAGTATCACGCTACCATTGTATGTATTAATAAAAAATTTTCCCTAGAAAAATTTTGGTGAACCAAGTTCACCCAAAATCTCGTGTTTATGATTGCTTGTATATAGTGTATGGAAGCATTTTTGAAGATGGAATCCAAAAAATTGACTTACTTAAATAGGAGAATGCCCAGACTTATAGCTAAAATTACTGGGCTTGTCACTTGTGTCTATCTGGGAAGGCTGAAATCTTATTAAAGCAAATTGCGGACGCATATATAAATGAACATTTGTGAACTAAATCGTCGACTCGTACTGAAGGTTTAGTCTTTCTTAACCTTCTTCATAATTTCTGATTCTCACTTACACTTACATTATTTTCCAGATGTATTTGTTCAGAAGGTTCAGCTGATTTAGTTGAATAAGCATGTTGTGTACCAATTCACTGATGTGGGAAATTTTCTTTGTCAATCGCCCTGAACTTTCACTACAATATTCACAGTTTTTATGTGGTTCTGGTAATGATATTTCTGGTGGAAGCAGATAGATGTCCCCCAGTTTTTGGATCCTTACTGGAATGCAGTGATGATATTGGACATTGTCCAATTCCCACAATTGGACTATTGGACATTGGACCAATTGGACATGTCCAAATGTCCAAAAATGCGACAGCATACTTTGGCCCGCATTATACATATTTTTGGCCAGAATTAAATATCGATATTAATAATAAAAATGACGTAATTTTGCCAAGATTTTTTATACACTTATACTATATATAATTATTTCTTTTTTTTTTTTTTTGTACGTCAAAATTAAAAAAAAAAAATAAATTTTGTTGCAGTTGGACATAATCTACATGTCCAGTCAAACATTTGGACCTGGATTGGACAACGTCCAATAGTCCAATAGTCCAAATAATCATCACTGCTGGAATGGAGCCCAGAACACTTTCATGATTTGTTCCTCGTTCATTGTCAGGGTTATACGTGAAGGTTCCTTTAAAAAGTTTAAAAAGGTTAAAAACTAATGTGGATTCAGCTTTATTTATCGAAACATCGATCAACTTACCAGCTGATCCTTTTTTAATAGTTGAGACGAGTTCCGTTAAGGAATTCTAGAGAGGTTCGATAGTTAGAAATTTTTAAATGTTCTAACTTATTACTAATAAAATGATTATAAGTACCTAAAATTTCGTCTATCGCTTCGTACGGTTCTCTGTCTTCTACCCACTTCTTATATCTCGTTCTAGTGCTTTTTTCTCTTATTTCTGGCTCTAGTAATATTTCTAGAACTCTTCTGTGCTCTGGAGGAAGTTTATCTGACAAATTATGTTTTCATTAGAAAAACGTTTATTTAACAAGCTTTTCAAAGAGTTTATTTTATGTAATGAGTAAAAGATACAGTAACTAGTACTCGCAACTCTGATTGGTCTATTTTTTTAATTAGTTCGTCATCCACGTGATGATAAAGGTGACCTCTATTATTTACTGTATACTTCCGAAATTAAGCCAGGGTCTTCATAATTCCGACAAAAATCGAGGTTGCTAACTATACGATAATACGGATAAAGACATGAACACTTAGGGTATTTGCAATGAAGTATCTTTTGGATTAGCTAACTTTCGTTCAAAAATCTCAAGATTTTTATTAGCATGGGAGGTAGGCAGCATAAAACTTTCAACCATTTTACTAAGTTTCATACAAGTATAACTAACAACCATTTTATTCTACCTAGAATATCAATGATGGAGACGAATTAAACTGAATCATAGACAATTGGATAGTTTGATCCATGTGTATTAATTAGTATAGGAAAACCATTTTACCTTGCAAATTTATTGTAGCTGAGCCAATTTATTTTCTGTATCAATAAAGCCACATTTAAAAGTGTAATTCTGATCATGACATTTGTAACGTTGCATACAGCTATGAAGTTTACAAAAAAATTGGTCAGAAAAAGAAGGTTAAAATATATCGAATCTGGTTGTTAGCTACATATGGCAGAAAAAATGAGAATAAAGATGAAGTGGTCTCTTTGTCTAATAATTTACCAAATCCCACGGACAGATCAGACTCTTTTCTTGAAAATTTAGCCAATCACGTTGAAAGTTTAAAAGCTTACCAATTTGACATTCTTGCTGATATCTTTTCTACTCAGGAATTCACATGTATCAGCAAGAAACTTTCCAGTACTTAATGCCAAATAGAGCCACGTTTTAAGCTTCATACAGTTTATGCAGTTTTTTTAAGTCCCTAGAATCAGGATGGATGCGATAGAAAAAACATATTCCTAGCCTCCTTTATTGGATCTTTAACTTCTAGAGTCTTGTTATATGTTGGGATAATATAAGTCTTATCATGAACCTTCATGTGAAACTGATTTTGGGAATGACCTAGGCCTTTCGAATCCCTGCCTTGATTATCAGCATAATTTCCAGTAATGTTGATTGGTTTACCTTTCTCATCCTCAAGAGTAACTTTTAATTTGCTGGTATTATTTAAAAAAGCATCAGGAATTGTTGTTATTTATTTGCAATAAAGTAAAGATAAAATCCACTCGCCTGTTTTCATTTTCTTCTGAGCATTTCACATCTTTTGCATTGTGGGTGAAATCTTTGAAAGGTGGATAAATATTCCTTACTAAATAAATCTAAATCTTTTAAGAATTTAACAGCTGTTGAAGCACTTTGCTGAGGCATTTGAGATTGTAATTCAGTAAATTTCTTTTCTATACCTGCTTTCAGTTTTTTGTTGTACCAGTGCGCTTTGGATTGCTTTTTGCATATCTTCTAAAAAAATTCCTTGCTGTTGAGAAGCTGAAACAGATAAAGGTTCATGTATTCTCCGAGATGCTTGGTAAGATACTAATGGGTCTGATATTCTATCTCCTTTATGTCTAGCAATTCGGCATAACTTTATTTACAGAGTTTTTTAACTAATTCATTTAAAGGAAAATGTTCACCGATATTCTCAGCTTTTTTAAGCCAAGATTGGAAGACCATATAAGCACTTCTACATAATTCTTCAGGTCTAAAGTTATCTCACCTACCTATCTATAATAATTTCCTATAATACTTATCAATAGTCATGTTCTGTTACACATCCCAACGGCTCTTAATTTGGCTATTGCATTTCTAGGTTGTCTTGCCGCAGCTTTGTTTAATTCATCAGCACCTATCTGGGCGGCTGTACATCCATTTAAAGATACAAAATTGGCTTGTCCTGTCATCGGTCAGGATAAATAACTTCCAATTTATTTTTGCAGCAGTGATCTCATTATCAGACCATTAGTCGTCTTCTCATACATCCTCTTAAATATCCTAATGCCGATCTCTTTCTTGTGATGCATCATCTGCATTACCTGACCTATACCTTGGTTTTGCAAGTATTGATCTTAGTAGTTTCGCAAGAAAATCTGGTATGTCATTACAGGATTATTCTGAAGCGATAAAATTTAACCTCGCAAATTAATAATTTGTTTGGCACCTTTAGCCTTCTCTCATATCGTTCATAAAGCCTGTCTCGATTATGTAGATGGTGAGCATTTTGATATAATAACTGGAAGGCAAAATTTTCCAGAAATACAACTTGCCTATCTTTATCTTGACATGAAATACGCCAGTGACTTTATTATATGCCACTCACCTTGTATCATCATTTTTTCCCTAATACATTGCAATATCCCTCTAGGCTCAGCATCATAATGCCTTTTCTGTCCTTGTCGCATTATTCAGCCAATCATCTATAGCATTTGCTACTTCTTTGATCGAAGATATTTCTAAATCAGTATCTGAATTATAGTGATCTGGAGAATTCTCTCGTATTGGCGATTTTTTTCATTATGAGATTTATTGTTATAATGTTGATTACTTTAAAATTAATAAACTATTATACTTTATGTATATTATTGTTACTTTTTAATTCTACTAATATTAAAATATATTTTTTTTAATGGAAAATATAAGGTTCATATTCTTTATATAAAGAAGTAAGATGGCTCATGTCTTAAGGAAATCATTTACAGTATAAAAGAAAATATGATTATTTCAAAGATTTGCACGAGGATTTTATTTGTGATTTAACTAATGGAGTTAGTATTATGCCACACCCTTTCCATTAGAAATTGCCAATCTCCTTTATATGGGTCAAACCAGTATAATAAAGATCTTAATTTTTATCTTATTGTTTGCCATAAAGCACGGATTAAGTGGGTTGTGAATTTGATTGATAGATAATGCCGATACACTTCTGTAACATAATTCACCTTTATTTATAAAAGGTTTCCAATGGTAGAATAGTGCGTCAGGAACCTTAAGTCAAGATTCAAAGATTATACTTGAGATTCTCTGTTATTGCTTTACCACAAATATCAATAATGTGAAGAAAATTAGGTTGCATGCATGACTAATTATGGAAATGAAGAAATGACGGCTTGAATAACATTAAAATGACAGGCAAAGGTTGACAACGTATTTATAGCTTGGTGATTTTTGATAATATTTTATGGAAACTTTTATATTTTTGTATCATTACAGGTCTAAGTAATTTAATTTATTATCTCACAATCCTTGACAGCATCTCTAATTTCACTAACTAATAATTCTTCATTAACATTGACCAAGTGGCAAAGCTTTGATGCTGCCTGGCACAATCGCTTTTTGGATGAAGCCAAAGAACTATTTACCAGAAAGTGTGTTAATACATCCCTACGAAATAAATGTATCTGGAATTCATCCTGTGTCTGAATGTGTATATACCGTATATATATTTACGTATGTATGTATGTATGTATTTGATATGCACGGAAAATGTTCTAAAACGTGCAAGGTTCAGTTTAATCCAGAATTTGTTTGGAATTCCAAACAACCTCGAGTATCAGCAGAAGATTCTACACAATTATTCAAAGTGAATTAACATCATAGATAGTATTTTTGGCTGCTCTTCAAATTTACTTATTACGTCAGGGAGAGGTTTTAAATATCAGTTTCGTGCTTTTTGCATTTAATTTAAAATTTTCCATTTTAGAAATATTGGATTTATTTGTCCAGAATTTATCCAGAATTTTCATGTCTGGGATTTGTTGGTTTTATTTATTCAAAATTTGTCCGGAATTTTCATGCAGCGTTTTTCTTCAAAAAATATACCACTGGCATTAAGTAAGCAATTTTAGTAAGAAATATTAAGAAATTGCACCTACAAAAAAAAAAAAACTGGATATTAAGGTCAGATGACTGTACTTTTTAATTCGTTATAATATTTAGAATTGAAATCATAAACATCAAATGATCAAATGACAAATACGAATTTGACTTTAAGTAATAATATGCCCAAATTTATGCCTTATGAAAAAGGAATGTCCGGAATATGACAACGAAAATGTCCGGAAACTGCCCAAGATTGGCATGAAAATGTCCGAAAAATTGATCTACTTTGCTGCTCAGAATTTTTTTTTCATATTCTCGAAAATCATTTTTGATAAATATACCAACTTTTTTATGGTAAGGCCTTTTCATTAGAATAGAGTAAACTTTTACGTTAAAGTTATAAATATCGCAATATTGTCTGCCGATATTTTTAAAATTTTCATATTTGTATACCGACAATATCGTTGTAGTGTTAAATGTACGAATTTATTATTATTGCAGTTTTCAGAATTCTGCTACCCCATACTTGATAAAAAAATTATCAGATTACCGGATGATTACTGGACAAAACCTGGACAATCTGTCCGGTAATCATCCGGTAATCTGATAATTTTTTTTAATCAAGTATTTTGTATGGGGTAGTAGAATTTTGAAAACTGTGATAATATCCCAAATCTGCTGAGAATAAAAATTATTTTTTAAACTTATAGGAAAATATTCGAAAATTTGTACTTAATCAGTATATAATAGTTGTGTTTCAGTATTTACAACTTATCTAGATGTACAGTATTACTCAAATGCTTTAATTTTTGATTGATCTGCATAATTTGGTCGAAGATAATTTTGGCCTGGATTTACATAATATGGATAAGGGTCATGTGATCGAAGGTTCTGGTAAAACAAATCATTTTGCGTTACAGCTAATAAGATAGAATTTCCATAAAAAGTTGATTTACGGCTTTTAAATTGGTAGATCAAATCCTATTTCGTCATTATGAAAAATCTTTTTTTATCAGTATCTGAACCGGAAATTTTTAAAAAATAAACTAGATAAAAAAGTCATTAACGAAAAGTCGAGAATTCTCTTATATATATAATATCTGCGCCTTTTTTCTACTAACTAACGAACGAATCAAAAATTTTTCCGAAAAAAAAAGAACGTGAAAAAAAAAACAAAATTCATTTTATATATCATTTCATTTCATTTTATCATTTATAATTCAAGTCCTAAAAAAAAAAAAAGATGGAAAATTTCGTCCTGGTTTTTTGAAGAAAACAAAAAAATTTTCATTCATCATCTAATGATTTTCGAGTTGAAAAAAAAAAAAAATTGGTTTATTATGAGAGGCACATTTTTTTTTTTTTTTTTTTTTTTTGCACGTTAAATTTTCGTGTTAAATCTCATTGGATTAATTTTATACACACGAAAAAAAATTCAATGTTTGATATTATTGCATTTTTTTTTAAAAAAATTTCCATTCTTTCCAAGATCAAGTAAGGTTCACATATACAAAAAAAAAAAGAAATGCACGGAATTGAGAAACAGAAATTTAAAAATTTTTTAGATTTTTCAACAAATTATTTATACAAATTAACAAGCATCGTATTTTTATTACTATTTTATCTTTTTAATATCACAAAATAATAAATAAAATTTTTATCAACTTATTTTCGATTCGAGAAATACAATATTGACATAGTAGTATATATTAATATATGTACGTATTGTATACATATATATATATATATATATATACATTGTAATGATTTTTAACTAACTAAATTAGATCATCTGTAAAATGTAATGTAACTTTTATAAGATTCAGGCCATCAAAAAACACGCTTGTATATCATATTTTTACAAAAAAAGAAATCAACAACATGAATTTTAATTTAAAGCGAGAATCATTTTAATATAACACATGTACCATTATGAAATTCGATGAAAAAAAACTGTTTCAAACGTTTTTTACTTCATTCATAATTGACATAAATGAAGTGATGCATAAAATTTCAAGAACCTTATTCGATCATCGTACGTCATAGGCGTCATGAACGTCATAAGAAATCACAGATTAAGCCGAATTAAAAATACATCACGTGGAATATATAATAAGGATAAATAATTTTTTTTTTTATATAATAAGGATGTTTAAAAAAATATGTATATATTTATCCAATTTAAATAATTCCCACAGGGAAAGGTCCTCAATGCGTGTAACTAAAAGAAATTTTATGACGTTAATATGATGAATTATTAATATATATATATATTATGTTGGTCCATGCGCGTATATTTATATATATAATGTACAACATATTAAGCCAAATTTTTACCATTTGTCGGGTTATTGTAGCGGAATTAGGGTGTCTTCATGCATAAAAATCAAATAATAAATATTGATAAGATCGGGTATTCTTGAGCGTCGATTCCTTCCAGATAAAAGGAAACCCGACCCGGGTAAATCAGATTAAATGATCGGTCCCCGCGGGAATTTTAGGAGATTCGGAATTTTTGAAGGTCATTCTATAAAAAAAAAAAATAAAGTTTGTTAGCCACAATGCACACTGTACAAGATAATTACCTGTTCGAAAAATTTTTTCCTAACCTATAAATGACATATGAATCTTTTATTCCTGATTATTGCATTAAACATTACATAACAGAAGACATCACGAGCAAATGCATGTACAAGTCGAGGTGCAGGGGAATGTATGAATTAGAAATTATTGACTATCGTAAAAATTATTTATATGGAAATATTATGTACATTCAATGCTAGTCGGTTTATTTTTTCACAATTGCAAAATTAAAAATTAAAAAAAAGGTGAAGTGGACATTATTTAATTTTTTGGATGAAACTAGATTTCTTTCTCCTGAACTTAAAAAATCCAGTTGAACTTAAATTTCGGCGGAAAATTCAGTAATAATATCAAGTTCATTTTTTTTCTAAAATAAACAAATAAATTAAAGTAATTAAATAAATAAATAAATAAAAAAATAAATAACAAAAAAAAAATAAAATAATTTTTTAAAATAATAAAACAGTTCAAATTGTAGTTCAAATTGTAATTAATTAATTGCAAACCTGTAATTTTTTTTTTTTAAAAAATAAAAACAAATAACGATATTAAAATTTTACTACTATATTAATATATAATATATATTTTGTAAATATATATTTTTAGGTATATTATATGGTTTATATAGTTTTAAATTTAGGCGATAAAACAAAAAAAAAAAAAGAAAGAAAAAATTTTTTTTTTTCAAGTATGTAAAGCATATGAATATGAATATATACATCAAACCTTGAAAAAATTTCCAAAGATGATATTTTTTTTCCTAACAGCTCACGCGAAATCAAATGAAAAATCAATATAAACTCACCCTATGTGGATGAACTGCGTCATCAATTTGCAGGAATCATGATTTTGGAATTAAACCAAAATTGGTAATAAAATGAATCTGAAAATATCGAGCGATTTTCAATCTTGATCTTTTCTTTTTTCCGTTTAATATTTTTTTAAAAATAATTTTGAAAATCTGATAAAAATCTAATAAAAAATTTTTACCCCAAAAAATAAAATATTCATTGTTTAAGATTAAATTGATTTTAATTGATGTGACACGAACCGGTTTAAAATAAATTTCAATAACTTAAAAAATTTAGTTTTTATTTTATTAATTTTTTATTCTCTCTCGATATTTTAGTTGTGATAAGTTTCATAAACATAATCTTATTTCCAAATTCTCGAGAATTTAATAGCGGAAAAAAAATTTACATACATATATATATAAATCGGGAAAATCGACGAAAATATAAAAAAAAAAAAAACGAATAAAAGCGAATGTCAAGCTTAATTATTAACACGATAAAAAAAAAACGATAGATCCTAACGAAATTTAGGATTGTTTAAAAACTGTAAAAAAAAAAAAAAAAAAAAGAGTAAATTTAGTAATTGTGAAACATAGATCTTATACATATTACTACTAATTGCGGATTGATCGATATCACGTTAAGAATCACAATGGGTAGTCAGGGCGAACCGATAAAATCTCGGAGGAAAAGTCGTTTGATGAACGTTCGATAAAAAAAAAAAAAAAAAACATCGAGAAATACTTACAATACGATCATCTTAATTTTCTTCCATAAATCTATTAAAGAGAAATAATTTATCATGTTAATTATAAATTTATATCACATTTATTTACTTTATCCCAATAATTGAAAATATACCTACTTCATAATAAAAGGGGGGGGGGATTGAAGATTCCTTTTAATGAAAATCGTTAAGTCACTTAGATTCTTGCGGGTAACAATTCAAACTTGAGAGAAGAAAAAAAAGAAAATTATGGTTCGTTCTTTCTTAATGATAACATTTTTTTGACATTTAAAAATTTTTCGAACTTACAGGTAAAGCGAAACCTTTTGGATAGGGAATGAATGGCGAGATCTAAAATAACCATGTTTAAAAAAAAAGGAAAAGGACCTAACGTATTAAAAATTTTGTATTTTTGGTCAATATATATACGAAAATTTTATTAGAGTAACCAAAAAAAGATCAACAAGGTTGAGAATTAAATTATGAAAAGTTTTTAATAACCCAAATATGTAATAATTTAATTTCTAAATATGTGTAATTTATTGTATAATAATTATACATATATTAAAATAAATAAATAAAATATAAATATAAATATAAATATATATAATATGTATATTCTTTTTTTTTTGTAGTTCATTCGAAGAAAAAAGAAGAAAAAAGAATTTTTTATTTTTATTCGGAAAATTTATTTTTCAACCAAAACAAAAAAAGTCATGTCGTTTACACAGAATATAATGTATACAAAGAAGTTACAAAAAAAAAAAAAAAAAAAAAAAAAAAAATTTTTCTTGAATTTATCAGAAATGTTTATTGTTTATTACTGCTTATTGTTGTGGGACCTCCCTCATAAAATTATATATCGTGACTCCCTTTCCCGAGTTCCCAAGGTCATTATATATATATATAACGCTCGCACAGGTTACACACACAGGACCTGAATAAATGTGCATGCATCCTTTTTTTATTTTTAGAAAAAAATCATTGAAATCTTTCGATTTGCATTAAATTAAGTTTTTTCATTTTATGAAAAAGAAATTATGGGGACCTGATTTTCCCGAATTTAGACAAAGAATATTCCCATTTATTTTTCCACGCCACAAAAAAAAAAAAAAAAAAAAAAAAATAAAAAGAAAATTATCGTGTGACTTAGCTGAGTCATAAAAATCGAATAATAATTTTAACGATTTTACATTGTTAAATAATTGAACAAAAAGACCTCCACATCAAGTAAATAGTTATGGCCCGTGTTGTTTTGTTTGTGTAATTTATATAAGCAATATTGTATAGTTTGTGTAATGTGATTAATATTAATTTAGTAATCCATATAAATTATCTAATCTAAATATTTTTTAGAAGAAAAATTTTTATTATTTACAATTTAATTTGCAGAACTTTAAAAATTTTTTTTTTTTTTTTTTTGGTTTTTTTGGGGGAAAAAATAGATAACCTTTTTTTTTTTTTTTTTTTTTTTTTTAGTAATTTGATCAAAATGAATAGATCCAAATTGTAATTAAACTTTTAATTAAAAGCGCTAACGCCAAATTTCCTGATTTACGTAGTTTTTTTAGTTCATCGTCCATTACCCGTTCCAAATGAAAATACTTTTAAGTCTAATCAAACCATCCATGCCTTATACATTTTTTTTTCCTTTTTTTGAATCTATAAATTAAGAAAAGATTTTCAAAATTTAAATTCCAGATGGTGTGAGAAAAAAAAACTTTTTCCTGTGATTTACAAGTTTCAGTGATGTCATAACCGATTAAATAAATAGTATAATTTTTAACTATAAATCGAAATAATATATAGGTGGACATGTGAAAAACAGGCTTACAATAGATCGTTAATAGATCATCTCCTGATTTCTTGTGGAATTTCTTTTTCTACTATAAAAAAAAAACGTAATCACTCGATAAGGTAAATTGGCTTAAAAAAATGCACAGACTCTATTAATTTATTATAAAAGAATCTAAATGTTTAGTTCTCTTTAAAAAGTAAAAAAACTTATTAATCCATATATGAAATGTTTTTACCTAATCAATATTACTCATTCGGCGAATTTTTATTAAAAAAAAAACATTATATAAATCCACAAATCTTTCATAAATCATATTCATTCAAGTCCATTTATATTTACGTGTATTACGTTGCCCGCGCCAAATATCTTTGTTATGGTATCGTGGTATTTTAAATGATTGAAACGAATGAAAATGGATGAAACGGGGTTATACCATAATAGTTCATAGTTAAAAAGAGAAATAAACTATAAAGTATAATTCATAGTATAAAAAAGTATAATTCTATCAATAGTTTTATTTTAAACATTTATAAATTCGTTATAATACATGCAAGTATGTATGTATTTATTATGTTCATTATGTATGTATAATGTATATTAGCTAACATGTGTAAAAAAAAAAAAAAATAAAATAAAATAAAAAAATAAAAAAAAATTTTTTTTTTTTTTTTTACAAAAAAAATGAAACTTGGTTTGGACACAGTGGCGTAACTCTATTGCAGTCTGTTGCAGTTTTTTCACATTACCTTATTATAGTATTTTATATTACAGATTGCGATTGAAACTGAAAATCAAATGATTACCGTTTCTATTACGGTAAAAAAAGCGATCTTGTTGTTTCACAGGTTTTTTTTTCAATCAGAAATTTTTACGTGTTAATCAACTTTCTATTGTATATTACACATTATGTAACTCAAAATTTCTCTATTTTCGATGACTTCAATAATGGAACGATTGTATGATAATTTTTTTTTTTTGATGTCAGGGATAATGTTTATTGTAACAAAATAACAAACGGAATTTTTTTTTCTGAAAGAACACTAAAATCAACTTGAGAATATTTTAGGACAATTGTATGTTGATCTAATGTAGTGCTAATGCCAAGTCGTGTCACCAAATTGAACCCTTTCTTCATCTTACAATCATATTTTCCGAAATTAATTTAATTTAAAGTTCTTTCTTTTACGTAACCAAGCAAGCGATTCCTGGGGAAGCCCCTGGGGTTTTTGAGGGGAACTGACAAATATTGAAAATCTTTGAACATAATCATTTATTCTTTGAAAATTATGGTTAATCATTGAATGCCTAACAAAAAAAAAAAAAAAAAAAAAAAAAAAAAAATCGAAAAACGAAAAAAAAATGAGTTTTGTTACCAAAATTTATTATTACACGCACACATATATAATATAAATAAAGATATCTTTTTTGATTGATAATTATATATATATATATATATATATATATATAATTGTTAATTAAATTTTATATTATTATTTATTCAAAATTCACCATATAAAGGATAACTAACAAAAGGCATCGATTTCCAACAACAATATAAGGCATTCTATTAATATGAGGATGGGTCCTACTTTTTATAGTTAAGATTTACAATCAGATAAAATCCAGTATTAGATAGATTATACAAAACATTTCCGAATATGAAAAACTTCTAAATGTGTGATTCTTTGGTCTAATCCTAAAATTAACAAATATTTTTTATTAAAGGTGAAATAAACCAACAATGGCTACACCATGCTTTTTTTTGTTTGTTTTTTTTTGTGTTAGATAATAAAATGAATGTCATATTCAAACAAGATCCATCAATTACCGTAATTAGACAATTATAAATTATAATATTTACAAAATTGACTTTACCCGCCGGTTGTCATTGCATTGACATCCATATTTATTATATACAATTTAAATAATCAATGAGGGGACCCCACCTTTTTATTTATACGATTATAATTACACGGTTTTAATTAATTAAATTAGTAAGGTTCGCATTACATGAAAAAAATTACGCGAAACACGTGAGCAAATATTTGTTATTGAGTATAATAATTATAATATTTAGATGGTTAGACGTTAGAAATTTCATTCATGTATGAATGGGAAACAAAGTTGGGGATATTTAGACTTTGGGGTTTTCGGGAAAAAAAGCCGATTTTTACCGATCCATTTTTAATTGTTTCTTTTTACTCTCATTTTATGATTCATTTTTAAATTATCTCCTGAATTTCATTTTCTTTTTTTACTCTCGTTTTATTATTTGTTCTTAAATTATTTTGTATTTCATTTCAAAACTTTATTCTCTTTCATAATTTGAATTGTTTTTCTATAAAGAAATCATGATCTACATTTATTTCGGTAAAACTCGGACATAGATTAGAAAAAAACCGTTAGTGTTGCAAAAGTTATCTTTGATTTGTATCACCTTATTTTCTTGCTCTTATCATTGATAGTAACACGAATGAGAAGTTAATCCTCTCAAAGATATTCTCGATCGAGATCAACTGTTAACCACAATTAAAACATCATAACAGATAAACATGTCAAAAAAAAATTTTTTTTTCTTTTTTTTTTTCTTTTTCTCGGAAAATCCGTTAAATTAAACTTTATCGATTGTAATTCTTAAAACGTATAAACGTACTGTATTTTTAAAGTTTAATATGTATGATCTAGATAACGGTTTGAAAATTTGAACTCATATAATTATGTTACATTATATGGTTTATGATTTCTTTTTTTTTCTAATATCATTCAAATTCCTTTATAATACAAATTAATTTTAAAAGGTAAATTACCTTCTTTTTAAAAATTATCGTTATCTTTGTAATTTATCGGATTTTCCATTTACCATTGTTATTCATTTGTACGTGTTTTTGACAAACGACTATACTAAATGGAATAACTTAACCCCAAACCCCGGCATCTGGGAACTCTCATTCTGGTCAATTACGTAATGAATCTTTGCTATACGTCATATACTTACTTTTCCTTCAGTGAAAATTTCAAACTCAACGGGTGAAAGTTGATTGGTAAAAATTTTTTGTTATTATGACCAATTTTTTAGTATTGAATGTTTTTCCTCAAAATAAAATTGTTCATCTAATTTTTTTTTTTTTTTGCTCAAAATTAAAGGAACGAATTAAAAAAAAAAAGAAGAAATTGAAAATGGTATATAATATCAAAGTGGATAATGTTTTAATTGTGTTTTGTTTCATAATTAATATTTATTTCAATATATAAGATTTTAAATGTTTTGAACTGTTCAAGACTTTTTACAGTAATTGTTGATTAATTTTTTTTGAAATTATTTTAATTGTTTACTTCTCGAACTTTTCAACCTTTTCGTTCTTTTTCATATTTTCTCCTCTTTTTTTTTTAAAAAATGAGAAAATGACGATACATACAAATTTTCATAATTCATATCTTTGAAAGAACCAGAATTTAAAATTATATTGTCATTTAAATTCGGCTCATGGTTCGTATTTAGAGTTTGAATTTCATATCCTGAACAATCCATACGTTATTTTGTTGGGTACTATATTACAATCGATGGTTGGTTTTATGATTGGTAATGTTTTTTTTTTTTTTGTAAAGCGTTACTAATATATTTTTTTTTTTTCAAATGCATTTTATAAATTTTAACCTCCTTTTATTTTGAATTATTTAAAGACCAAGATTGATAGTAAAAAAATTCTTAGTCTTATATTATGCACGACGAATCCCCGAAAGATAAGCCTTTGATTATTCGTACTTAGTAAAATTTATTATATCAAAATTTTTATTATCTTTTCTCTGCACGTAACCAAATTTTAGAAGGCAAAAAAAAAAAAATAGATGCGCACCACTAAAACTAGTTTTGCAAAGTACAGTACTCAAGAATTGGGAAATAACAATTACAAATTTACTAGTCCGTAGATATTCTCTTGCAAATGGTATTCGACAATCACATACACGACTGACACAAGACTGATAACAAAAAATCTCGACAATCTAAAATCTCGGCAACCAAAAATCCCTACAAATTAAAATCCTGACAATCTAAAATCCAAAATGTTTTATGAACTATTAGGGATAGTAACAGTTGAGGATGCGGACAAAATTTAAGATTAAATTATATATATCGCAACTATAAACTATTCTTTATTTCTACACTTTTGTTTAATGTTGCATATATTTATTATAGTTATGTTGTAAAAGCCATTATTGTCAATTCTTTATAATAAACTAATAATTTTTTTTTATCCACTAAATTAAAGAAACTAAAAATTAATGCGTTTTTTTTAAATGTTTTATGCATAAACTCACCAAATAAATAATCGCGAAAAAATTATAAGAAATATTATGGAAATTCCACATAAATAATCCATTATTGTGTGATTTACTCTATCATTAAAAATTGTTGCAATACTATTTTCCCTACAAAATTGTCGGCATAATGACTCGTCATGATTTTTCAAGATTTTGAATTGTAAAGATTGTTGTCGGTCTTGTGTTAGTCGTGCAAGTGATTTTTGAGATTTCGCACTGGAACCATCTCATGGTTATAAATTATAAATATTTTTATTTAATTATACTTAATAATATCTAATGCAATAAAATGAATAAATACAGTACATGAAAAATATAGGTTCTACCTAAAATTTACATCAAATCTTTCCAATGATGCCCCCCATTAAAAGAATCTCTAACTTGTTTAGCAAATTCATCATCAATCAAAAAATCTATACCAGTTAACACAATTCCCTTTGTAGCAGTTAATGCTGCTTCATGTGCAACTTCAGTTTTAGAATGTTCTGCAAAACCAGCTGTATGATTTCCACTTCCTTTGGGAGGTTTTATATCATATAATGGATGGATACCAGGAACTACGTATGTCACGTTTCCCTGATCAGTTGAACCTCTTGATACATTACCCTGTTCATTCTTTGATAAAAAGTTTATACCAAATCTCCTAAGATGTTCCTCATATCTTTCAGCTAAAGGTATATTTGTGTTCACATCTTAAAGAGAGAAAACCATATATTCAGATAAGAATGTTTGATTTAGCCGATAAATAAAACTAAGACTAACCGAAAAGATCGTCTTTCCAAATGATTTTAGGATCTTTTGCCCCATTTGCCTTTGTACATCCAGTTGCTTCAGCAGCTGCTTCAAAGCATTTATGAACACGTTGTTTCAAAGCGCGTACATCTTCGATTGTTCTTCCACGAATAAAAAATTTTCCAGATGTATAATCGGGAATAACTAAATATTATACAGAAATAAATTAATGCGTCAAAAAATTGTAAACTTTGACATAACAAAGAAAATTAAAAATATATACCGTTTGCTGCTTTGCCACCATTAGTTATAATCCCATGAATTCTAAAAAGATGTTAGAATTAATAAAAAAAGATTAAATAAATACATTATAATTAATTCCATAAGTTATCAAATCGAATTTACCTATCTGTAGGTAAAATCTGTTGCCTTAATAATCCAATACTATCATAAGCCAAAACAATGGCATCCAAAGCATTAATTCCTGCCCAGGGTATTCCAGCTGCATGAGCATTTCTTCCAAAATATTCAACATCACAAGATCCAAGAGCCAAAAGATGATAGAAACTTCCATTGATGGCACTTTATAAAGATAAAATTAATTTTTCATTATTTATTTATTTTTTTTTTTGCAAGAAATAATCAATAACTTTTACGTGGGATGAGCCATTAAAGAGATATCGACATCATCATAAGCACCCGCTTTGATCAATTCAATTTTGCCACCCGTTAATTCTGAAAAAAAAAAAAATTGGAAATAAATGTCCAAGTGCACAATATGAATAATTTCTCTCTAAATGGGATGCACTTAGAAAGATGTCACTATAACAATAATAAATATTTTGATATTAACCTTCATCAGGAGTACCAATTAATTTTACTTTTCCAGGAATTTCATATTTTTCAAATACAGCCTTTAATGCAATTGCAGCAGCAACTCCACTAATTGCGATCAGATCTAAATTTAATATAAAAAAATTTGATTAAAAATAACTTATTTAGATTTTATGTTAGACCAAAATCGGATTTTCTGTTTAACAAGAAATTTTATTATTAAAAGGAAAAGGGGAATAATTTACAAAGTTTAATAAAATTGTTATTAATTATCAAATTTTGAAAATATGAAAGGAAATAGCAAAAGATAAGTAAAGAAAAGTCTATAAATTAGATTTCTATGGAGACGAATATTTACAAAAAATCTTTGGTGGAAGAGGGAATTAAAAACAAAAAATTTAATAAATTATTGCTTAGAATCTTTGATTTTGTTAAACAGAAAATCAAATTAGATTATTGTTATTTCTAAACACAACTCACTGTGACCACAAGCATGACCCATTCCTGGAAGAGCATCATATCTGACAAAAATGAGAAATGATGATCTGTTCTAATAAAATAAATTAACAATAGGATTTGTTTACTTACTCGGAATTA
Organism: Rhizophagus clarus; assembly: GCA_015698045.1. Classification (NCBI taxonomy): domain Eukaryota; kingdom Fungi; phylum Glomeromycota; class Glomeromycetes; order Glomerales; family Glomeraceae; genus Rhizophagus; species Rhizophagus clarus. Next base: position 378,735 of record BLAL01000086.1, read on the forward strand.
AAAGAAACAACTCTTCCTTTACCACCCTTAGATGAAAATTCTGCTACAAATGCTGTTTCAATGCCATATGCACTGGGTGTTACATCAAATCCTTTTAATTAGGAACGAATAATATTATTATTAGAAATTGCAATTAAAGTCATTAAACATTATCTTAAACTAAAATGTTACCTTGATCTTTGAGATAAGACACTAATAAATTATGAGCGAATTTTTCTTCTCCACCTATACATTGAATATATATGAAAGTTAAATAAAATGTATCATATATATTATTGTAATATTGTAACTAACCTATTTCCGGGTTTTCGTGAATCTAAATGTTTATGAAAACGTCTTTTAAATTCGATTAATAAATAAATTACATTATATTATAATATATTTAAAGTACCTGTAAACTAATGGTTCTCAGTTCTTCTGATTTTTCATCAATAGCTTTTATTGCGGTATCTGCGTATTCGTTTGGCAGGTTAATTCCGCCCATTTCCGTTCGTTAAAAATATTTCTTCAAGTGAATTGAAGAAAGTAATGAAAATCTTATTCTCGATTCGACTTGATGGATAGAAATTTAGAATTTGATTATCAGCCATTATGAAGTACTACATAAACGAAAATAATAAATATCTTTTTTATTTTCGATGGAAAATTGATTATCAGATATAAAGTACTACACGTGTTACGTTTGTATGATAATCGAATAGAGTTTTTGAATTAATTAGAAGTTGAACGAAAATAATAAACAACAATAAACATCTTTTTGTTCTCGTTTCGACTTAATGAGTGTTTGATGGATTTTGATGAGTATTTGATAAAACATTTGATTATCGGCTGTTAAGGTTTCATCTTTGGTTGTTATACAAACTTATCCCAAAAATGGGGATCGTCTAAAGCGGGGTAAATTGCGTGATTTATGGCCGGCATTACGGCATTAAGAAATTACAAATAAGGTGTGGCAAATAGGACTTTAATACCACCGAAGAAAGCTGAAGGGGAGTGACACGGATGACAATGTTTTCATGTGATTTGTCCGCTTTAGAATTTCTCGGGAATTTAGTTGCATAAGTCCTAACTTTAACACTTTGGTAAATCAACCATATCCATTTACATTTACACTTATTAGATTATGCCCAAATTAATGATACTGAAAAAAAAAAAATTTTCTTTTATATCTTTATATCTCACAACTTTAAACCTTTTTCTAAACCTATTTTAATCCTTTTCTAACCCCTTTCTAAGAGGACCTAGAAAACTTTTAATAGAGGGGACAAAATTTACAATTATTTAGTAAAAATTTTTGCAAGAATTGAAATCATCTTTTGGTGTTTTAAAATGCGGAAAGACTTCTGAAGCTGTTTCAACCTTGTGATTTATGAATTAAGATAATATATAAAATTTCTTTAGCTGGGAATAATTTTCCTCTTGTTCCTATCCGTTTATCCGTTAAAAAACGGATATCCGCAGATATTCGGATATTCGGATTGAACGGATACATCAAGAATAGTAATGGTAGACATTGAAGATAGAATTTTGGGATATTCGGATATTTTGTCGACAGTAACTTGGACCAAATTTATAGTGCCGGTCAGAATAATATTAAAAAATATTTCCTTTTTGGGAATATATGTTACACAAACTCACGAAAAGGAAAATTTTATTTTTAGAAAAATTTCGGAATTATAAATTTGGCCCGAATTGGTCCGCAAAATTATTGGATACCCCGGTAGACGTGAACGGATCGAACTCTACTTCTTGTCTCACATATGTTTGTCCAAAAATTTATTAATTGTATGAAAACGAAAAATATCCAAGCACGTCATTGACCTTGAATCAATCAAATATCCACTCGAAATTTAGAGAATGAAAATCAGAATCATCTGGTAACAGTGACATAAATCAACACGAACCACAAAATACCGAGAGACTTTATACTATATGTGAGTGCGAATCACATAAATCTCTTCAAAACCTTAAGATTCCGAACCAATATTTCTGATGCTCTTTTAGAAGTTTCTCCGATCCTTTTCAAAGGCTATTTCCAACTCTTTTCTTAACTTCTTTTTAAATCTTTTCTTAACAGTTAAACCATATTCTAAACCTAATATTCCAACCCTTTCTAACTCTTTTCTTAAACATACGGAAGTAAATAATGCCGAAGAATTAGTGTTTTGCTATTGTGTTGAATTACCAGATTACATACATAATTCATTAAACTAACAAATAATAATTAAATATTTTTTTATTTAATTGGTATTAAATAAACATCTAATGAAATAAATACAATATAGGTTCTACCTAAAATTTACATCAAATCTTTCCAATGATGCCCACCATCAAAAGAATCTTTAACTTGTTTAGCAAATTCATCATCAATCAAAAAATCTAAACCAGTTAACACAATTCCCTTTGATGCAGTTAATGTAACTTCGTGTGCAACTTCAGTTTTAGAAGCTTCTGTAAAACCTGGCGTATGAGTTCCACTTCCTTTGGGAGGTTTTATATCAAATATTGGATGGATACCAGGAACTACGTATGTCACGTTTCCCTGATCGGTTGAACCTCTTGATACATTAATTTGTTCATCTTTTGGTAAAAATTTTATACCAAATCTCTTAAGATGTTCCTCATATCTTTCAGCTAAAGGAATGTTTGTTTTCACGTCTTAAAAGAAGGAAAAATCAAATATTCAGATTAAAATATTCGATTTGGCTGATGAATAAAACTAAATAAGACTAACCGAAAAGCGTGCTACCCCAAGTGATTTTAAGATCTTTGGCCCCATTTGCCTTTGTACATCCAGTTGCTTCAGCAGCTGCTTCAAAACATTTACGAACACGTGGTTTCAAAGCGAGTAGATTTTCAATCGTTCTTCCACGAATATAAAATTTTCCAGATGTATAATCAGGAATAACTAAATATTATAGAGAAATAAATTAATGCGTCAAAAATTATATAATTCGATGTAACAATCAAATAAAAAGTATATACCATTTGGTGCTTCACCACCATTAGTTATGATACCATGAATTCTAAAAAAAGATGTTTAAAACCAATAAATAATTATATTATAATTAATTTCATGACCTATTGAATCGATTTTTACCTATCTGTAGGTAAAATCTGCTGTCTTAATAATCCGATACTATTATAAGCCAAAACAATGGCATCCAAAGCGTTAATTCCTGCCCAGGGTATTCCAGCTGCATGCGCATTTCTTCCAAAATATTCAACATCACAGGGTTCAAGTGCTATATGATGAAAGAAACCTCCATCGAGGGCACTTTATAGTTTACAAAAATAAATAAATTAATTAATTTTTTTTTTTTTTGCAAAAAAAAAAATCAATTAATAACTTTACTTGGGATGGACCATTAAAGAGACATCGACATCGTCATAAGCGCCCGCTTTAATCAATTCTATTTTACCTCCCGTTGTTTCTGAAAAAAAAAATTTTAGAAATGAAAAAAGGAAGGAACTACTGCAACCCATTCTCCAAAGTGCACATTATAAATGTGCATTCTGTAATTTCTCTCTAAATGCATACTCTATCTTGTCTCAGCCTACAAAAGCTCTAGACATTTTACTTTCTAAATGCACACCAGAAGAGAGGTGCATTTAGGAAGGTGCCACTATAACAGTAAAATAAATATTTTGATATTAACCTTCAGCAGGGGTACCAAATAATTTTACTTTACCAGGAATTTCATGCTTTTCAAATACGGCCTTTAATGCAAGTGCACCAGCAACTCCACTAATTGCAATCAGATCTAAAGATGGTCAAAATTTTACGCCAGACAAATACGAATGGAAGTCGGTATTGTTTACAAAAAAAAAGTGTTTTTTTTTGTATCCACATAAAATCAATATTTTATGGGGAAGAGAGGAGGAAATCAAAAAAAAAAAAATGATAAATTATTGCTTTTTTTATGCCTATTTAAATTTTTTGGGGGAGTTTTGTTAAACAAAAATCAAATTAATCTGGCCTTATTTAGAGTAATCATTAAGAATTTATTATACAACTCACTGTGACCACAAGCGTGACCAATCTCTGGTAGAGCATCATATCTATCAAAAATGAGAAGTCATGATATGTTCTAATAAAAATGAATTGACAATAAGATTGTTACTTACTCGGAATTAAATGAAACAACTCTTCCTTTACCACCTTTGGATGAAAATTCAGCTACAAACGCTGTTTTAATGCCGTATGCGCTGGGCGTTACATCAAATCCTTTTAATTAGAAACGAATAATTATTATCGACAATTAAAATCAGACATTCATCTCAAACTAGAATTTACCTTGATCTTTGAGATAGGTAACTAACAAATTATGAGCAAATTCTTCTTCTCCACCTATTATATTGAATATATGCAAATATAATAAACTTTATGAAAAGTTTCATATATTGTATTGATTATATATTGTTAACCTAATTCCGGGTTTTCGTGAATCTAATGTTTATACAAACATTTTTTAACTTGATTAATAATTAAATTATATTACATTATAATTATAATGTATCTAAAGTACCTGTAAGCTAATAGACCTTAATTCTTCTGATTTTTCATCAATAGCTTTTATTGCAGTATCTTCATATTCGTTCAACAGGCTAATTCCGCCCATTTTCCGTTCGTTAAATTTTTCAAGTGAATTGAAGAAAAATTGAACGAAAATAATTTTGATCCCGATTCGATTTGACGAGTAAAGCCGATATAAATTATTACACCCATACAGTTACACAAAGGTTAATCAACGCGTTTTTAGGTCCCAAAAATGGAGTTTCTCGGGAATTTAGTTATACCGAAAAAATCATCAACCATATCCATTCATTAATTCGGTTTCAAAATTGTTTTTTTTTGATTGCTGGTACACGTCTGATCGGGTTACATCAACTTTTAACTCTTGACTGGAATTATCACTCAAAATATTGGCTCATTTTTTTGATCAAAATTTTGGCCAGAATTATAATAATTCTAGCCATGTATATTATTCTTCCAGATATTATGAAAAAAGTTTCTTTATCCCAACTTACTTAACTCTAGACCTTTTTCTAAACACCCTTTTTCTAAACCTATTTCCAAGCCAATTTTCAATCCTTTTTTTTTTTATAAATCTTTCTCCCTAAATCTTTTTTTTTAAACTACATTCTAATCCTTTTTTTCCTGAACCTTATTCTAAGCCAAATTCAAATACATTTTCCAAATCTTTCTCTAAACCTACGGAAATAAATGAATTAGTGTTGTGCTGTCGTGCAATTACCAAATTATATAATTCATTAGATTAAAAATAATACCATTTCCAACATTAAGAATATCTCAATAAATTATTTATTATATAATTATACAAAATAAATATCTAATGAAATAAATACAGTACATAAAAAATATAGTCCCTATCTAAAATTTACATCTTATCTTTCCAATGAAGCCCACCATCAAAAGAATCTTTAACTCGTTTAGCAAATTCATCATCAATCAAAAAATCTAAACCAGTTAACACAATTCCCTTTGATGCAGTTAATGTAACTTCGTGTGCAACTTCAGTTTTAGAAGCTTCTGTAAAACCTGACGTATGAGTTCCACTTCCTTTGGGAGGTTTTATATCAAATATTGGATGGATACCAGGAACTACGTATGTCACGTTTCCCTGATCAGTTGAACCTCTTGATACATTAATTTGTTCATCTTTTGTTAAAAATTTTATACCAAATCTCTTAAGATGTTCCTCATATCTTTCAGCTAAAGGAATGTTTGTTTTCACATCTTAAAAGAAGGAAAAATCAAATATTCAGATTAAAATATCCGATTTAGCTGATGAATAAAACTAAATAAGACTAACCGAAAAGTGTTCTACCCCAAGCGATTTTAAGATTCATGGCCTCATTTGCCTTACATCCAATTGCTTCAGCAAATACACGTGGTCTCAAAGCGAGTAGATTTTCAATCGTTCTTCCATGAATATAAAATTTTCCAGATGTATAATCAGGAATAACTAAATATTATAGAGAAATAAATTAATTCGTCAAAAAATTATATAATTCGATGTAACAATCAAATAAAAAGTATATACCATTTGGTGCTTCACCACCATTAGTTATGATACCATGAATTCTAAAAAAAGATGTTTAAAATCAATAAATAATTATATTATAATTAATTTCATGAACTATTGAATCGATTTTACCTATCTGTAGGTAAAATCTGATGTCTTAATAATCCGATACTATTATGGGGCAAAACAATGGCATCCAAAGCGTTAATCCCTGCCCAGGATATTCCAGCTGTATGCGCATTTCTTCCAAAATTTTCAACATTCCAGGGTTCAAGTGCTATATGATGAAAGAAACCTCCATCGAGGGCACTTTATAGTTTACAAAAATAAATTAATTAATTAATTTTTTTTTTTTTTTGCAAAAAAAAATCAATTAATAACTTTACTTGGGATGGACCATTAAAGAGACATCGACATCGTCATAAGCACCCGCTTTAATCAATTCTATTTTACCTCCCGTTGTTTCTGAAAAAAAAAATTTTAGAAATGAAAAAAGGAAGGAACTACTGCAACCCATTCTCCAAAGTGCACATTATAAATGTGCATTCTGTGATTTCTCTCTAAATGCATACTATATCTTGTCTCAGCTTATAAAAGCTCCAGACATTTTACTTTCTAAATGCACACCAGAAGAGAGGTGCATTTAGGAAGGTGCCACTATAACAGTAAAATAAATATTTTGATATTAACCTTTAGCAGGGGTACCAAATAATTTTACTTTACCAGGAATTTCATGCTTTTCAAATACGGCCTTTAATGCAAGTGCACCAGCAACTCCACTAATTGCAATCAGATCTAAAGATGGTCAAAATTTTACGTCAGACAAATACGAATGGAAGTTGGTATTTTTTACAAAAAAAAAGTGTTTTTTTTGTATCCACATGAAATCAATATTTTATGGGGAAGAGAGGAGAAAATCAAAAAAAAAAAAAAAAATGATAAATTATTGCTTTTTTTATGGCTATTTAAATTTTTGGGGGAGTTTTGTTAAACAAAAATCAAATTAATCTGGCCTTATTTAGAGTGATCATTAAGAATTTATTATACAACTCACTGTGTCCACAAGCGTGACCAATCTCTGGTAGAGCATCATATCTATCAAAAATGAGAAGTCATGATCTGTTCTAATAAAAATGAATTGACAATAGGATTGTTACTTACTCGGAATTAAATGAAACAACTCTTCCTTTACCACCTTTGGATGAAAATTCTGCTACAAACGCTGTTTTAATGCCGTATGCGCTGGGCGTTACATCAAATCCTTTTAATTAGAAACGAATAATTATTATCGACAATTGCAATCAGACATTCATCTCAACTTAAAATTTACCTTGATCTTTGAGATAGGTAACTAACAAATTATGAGCAAATTCCTCTTCTCCACCTATTATATTGAATATATGCAAATTTAATAAACTTTATGAAAGTTTCATATATTGTATTGATTATATATTGTTAACCTAATTCCGGGTTTTCGTGAATCTAGTAATGTTTAAACAAACATTTTTTAACTTGATTAATAATTAAATTATAATACATTATATTTAAAGTACCTGTAAACTAATAGACCTTAATTCTTCTGATTTTTCATCAATAGCTTTTATTGCAGTATCTTCATATTCGTTTAACAGGCTAATTCCGCCCATTTTCCGTTCGTTAAATTTTTCAAGTGAATTGAAGAATTGAACGAAAATAATTTTGATCCCGATTCGATTTGACGAGTAAGCCGATATAAATTATTACCCCTATACAGTTACACAAAGGTTAATCAACGCGTTTTTAGGTCCCAAAAATGGTGTTTCTCGGGATTCTCGGGAATTTAGTTATACCGAAAAAATTATCAACCATATCCATTTTACATTATGATAATTCAGTTCAAAATTGTTTTTTTGATTGCTGGTATACGTCTGATCGGGTTACATCAAACAAATAAACTTTTAACTCTCGGCTGGAATTATCACTCAAAATATTGGCTCATTTTTTTGATCAAAATTTTGGCCAGAATTATAATAATTCTAGCCATGTATATTATTCTTCCAGATATTATGAAAAAAGTAACTTACTTAACTCTAAACCTTTTTCTAAACACCCTTTTTCTAAACCTATTTCCAAGCCAATTTTCAATCCTTTTTTTTTTATGAATCTCTCTCCCTAAATCTTTTTTTTTAAACTACATTCTAATCCTTTTTTTCCTAAACCTTATTCTAAGCCAAATTCAAACCTATTTCCAAATCTTTCTCTAAACCTACGGAAATAAATGAATTAGTGTTGTGCTGTCGTGCAATTACCAAATTATATATGATTCATTAAATTAAAAATAATACCATTTCCAACATTAGGGATACCTCAATAAATTATTTATTATATAATTATACAAAATAAATATCTAATGAAATAAATACAGTACATAAAAAAATATAGTCCCTATCTAAAATTTACATCTTATCTTTCCAATGAAGCCCGCCATCAAAAGAATCTTTAACTCGTTTAGCAAATTCATCGTCGATCAAAAAATCTAAACCAGTTAAAGCAAGTCCTTTTGATGCAGTTAATGCAGCTTCATGTGCAACTTCGGTTTTAGAAGCTTCTGCAAAACCTGGTGTATGAGTTCCACTTCCTTTGGGAGGTTTTATATCAAATATTGGATGGATACCAGGAACTACGTATGTCACGTTTCCCTGATCAGTTGAACCTCTTGATACACTAATTTGTTCATTTCTTGGTAAAAATTTTATACCAAATCTCTTAAGATGTTCCTCATATCTTTCAGCTAAAGGAATGTTTGTTTTCACATCTTAAAAAAAAGGGAAAATCTACTATTTAGATTAAAAATATTCGATTTAGCTGATAAATAAAACTAAATAGGACTAACCGAAAAGTGTGCTATCCCAAGTGATTTTAAGGTCTTTAGCACCATTTGCCTTTGTACATCCAGTTGCCTCAGCAGCTGCTTCAAAACATTTACGAACACGTGGTTTCAAATCGCGTAGATTTTCAATCGTTCTTCCACGAATATAAAATTTCCCAGACGTATAATCAGGAATAACTAAATATTATAGAGGAATAAACTGATGCGTCAAAAAATTATATAATTCGATGTAACAAACAAATAAAAAATATATACCATTTGCTGCTTTACCACCATTAGTTATGATTCCATGAATTCTTTTAGAATTAATAAAAAAAGATTAGATAAATATATTATAATTAATTCCATAAGCTATCAAATCGAATTTACCTATCTGTAGGTAAAATCTGTTGTCTTAACAATCCGATACTATTATAAGCCAAAACAATGGCGTCTAAAGCGTTAATTCCTGCCCAGGGTATTCCGGCCGCATGCGCATTTCTTCCAAAATATTCAACATCACAAGATACAAGAGCTATATGATGAAAGAAACCTCCATCAAAAGCACTTTATAAAAATAAATCACTTAATTAATTATTTTATTTTATTTATTTTGTTGCAAGAAATAATTAATTAATAACTTTACTTGGGATGGACCATTAAAGAGACATCGACATCGTCATAAGCACCCGCTTTGACCAATTCAATTTTGCCACCCGTTGTTTCTGAAAAAAATTTGGAAATGAATAAAAGAAAGAACTACTACAACTAGTGTACACTATAAATGTGCGTACTGTAATTTCTCTCTAAATGCATGATATACTTGTCTCAGCCTATAAAAGCTCCAGACAGTTTGCTCTCCACAAACTCTCCAAATGCACACCAAAAGAGTGGTGCATTTAGAGAAGTGTCACTATAAGTCTATAACAGTTACAAATATTTTGATATTAACCTTCAGCAGGGGTACCAAATAATTTAACTTTTCCAGGAATTTCATGCTTTTCGAATACGGCCTTTAATGCAAGTGCACCAGCAACTCCACTAATTGCAATCAGATCTAAATTTAATATAAAGAAATTTGGTTAAAAAATAACTTAAAGTTTTAGGCCAGATAAACTGGATTTCTATTTAAAAGAGTTTTTATTGAAAAAAAGAATTATTATACGAATGAAAGAAGTATAATAAAAGAAAAGTGTATTAATTGGATTTTCATTTTACAAAAAAAAAAAGTACTTTTTTTTTTGTATCCATATAAAAATAAAAAAATTGATAAACAAATTTTTTTGGGAATTTTATTAAATAAAAATCAAATTGATCTGGCCTTATTTAGAGTAATTTATTATACAACTCACTGTGACCACAAGCGTGACCAATTTCTGGTAGAGCATCATATCTATCAAAAATGAAAGTCATGATCTGTTCTAATAAAAATGAATTGACAATAGGATTGTTACTTACTCGGAATTAAATGAAACAACTCTTCCTTTACCACCTTTGGATGAAAATTCCGCTACAAACGCTGTTTTAATGCCGTATGCACTGGGCGTTACATCAAATCCTTTTAATTCGGAACGAATAATTATTATCGACAATTACAATTAGACAATCATCTCAGACTGGAATTTACCTTGATCTTCGAGAAAAGTAACTAACAAATTATGAGCAAATTCCTCTTCTTCGCCTATTATATTGAATAAATGCAAATACAATAAATTATGAAAAGTTAGGTAAATTGTAACCATGTATATTATTATTGTATTGATTCTAGCATATATATATATATATCACTAACCTAATTCCGGGTTGTCATGAATCTAGTGTTTTATACAAACATTTTTTAACTCTATTAATAAATAAATTATATTATATTATAATATATTTAAAGTACCTGTAAGCTAATGGACCTCAATTCTTCTGATTTTTCATCAATAGCTTTTATCGCGGTATCTGCATATTCGCTTGACAAACTAATTCCGCCCATTTTCCGTTCGTTAAAATATTTTCCAAGTGAATTGAAGAAAATTGAACGAAATTAATAAAAAAATCTTTTTTGATCTCGATTCGATTTATTTTATAGTTAGTTGACACATACATAGATCTCGATTCGATTTTGATGGATTTGATGAGTATTTGATAGAGAATTTGATTATCAGATAATATAATATACTACACATCTACACACGTTACACAAAGATGAATCAACACGTTTTTAATTTAATCTTCTACCAAAAATGGAATTTAGCCACATATAAAGGAGGTTTTTTTTTTTTTCGTCTTAAACCTACTAAATGACTAAATCAACCTTATCCATTTACACTTACATTTAGGTCACACTAACGTACCAACGTTTCATCCCTTTTTGGAATTCAAGTAAAAATAATACATTTCGAAATTAGACGTCTTTAACTCTTGGCCGGAATTATTTTGATCAAAATTTTGGCCAAAATTATGATAATTCTGTCATGTATCCAGATCGTGACCTCCAATGTTATGAAATGGCCTTATTAGACACTATTATCAATTTATGCTTATATATTTCAATCAAGGGCAACTTGAAATTTTTTTTAGACGAAAAAAAAAAAAAAAAAAATTTCTTTATCTCAACTTAGTACTTCTAAACCACCTATTTTTCCAAATCTCATTCTAAATCTTTTTTTTTTAAAACCATGTTCTAAACCTTTTTTTTCTAAACTTTATTCTAAGCCAAATCCCAACTCATTTTCCAAATCTTTTTCTAAAACTATGGAAATAAATGAATTAGTGTTGTGCTGTCGCGCAATTACCAAATTATATAATTCATTAAGTTAAAAAATAATACCATTTTCATCATCAAAGATATCTCAATAAATTATTTATTTAATTATAAAAAAATAAATATCTAATGAATAAATACAGTACATGAAAAATATAGGTCCTGCCTAAATTTACATCTTATCTTTCCAATAAAGCCCGCCATTAAAAGAATCTCTTACTCGTTTAGCAAATTCATCATCAATCAAAAAATCTAAACCAGTTAGCGCAATTCCCTTTGATGCAGTCATTGTAGCTTCATGTGCAACTTCAGTTTTAGAAGCTTCTGCAAATTCAGGAGTATGATTACTAATTCCTTTTGGAGGTTTTATATCAAATAATGAGTGGATACCAGGAACTATGTAAGTCACGTTCCCCTGATCAGTTGAACCCCTTGATATACCATCTTGTTCGTTTTTTGGTAAAAATTTTATACCAAATTTCTTTAGATGTTCCTCATATCTTTCAGCCAAAGGAATATTTATGTTCACATCTTAAAAATAGGAAAATTCAATTAATTATTCAGATTAAAAATATTTAATTTTAGCTGATAAATAAAACTAAATAAGACTAACCAAAGGCTTCACTTCTCTTAGTGATTTTAGGATCTTTAGCCCCATTTGCCTTCGTACATCCAGTTGCTTCAGCAGCTGCTTCAAAACATCTATAAACACGTGGTTTCAAATCGCGTAGATTTTCAATTGTTCTTCCACGAATACAAAATTTCCCAGATGTATAATCGGGAATAACTAAATATTATACAGAAATAAAATTAATGCATCAAAAAATTATACAATTCAATATAACGAAAAATAAAAATACATACCATTTGGTGCTTTACCACCATTAGTTATGATTCCATGAATTCTAAGAAGATGTTTAGAATTAATAAAAAAAGATGAAATAATTATATATTATATTAGTTTTATGAGCTATTTAATCGAATTTACCTATCTGTAGGTAAAATCTGTTGCCTCAATAATCCGATATTATTATAAGCCAAAACAATGGCATCCAACGCGTTAATTCCTTCCCAAGGTATTCCAGCCGCATGCGCATTTCTTCCAAAATATTCAACATCACAAAATTCAATAGCTAAAAAACGAAAGAAACCTCCATCGTAAGGACTTTGTATAAAAATAAAGACAATTTTATTAATTCATTTATTCGTTTATTCGTTTTTTACAATCAATAACTTTACCTGGGATGAACCATTAAAGAGATATCGACATCATCATAAGCACCCGCTTTGATCAAGCTAATTTTGCCATCCGTTGTTTCTAAAAAAAAAAATTTGTAAATAATTTTACCTTCCATAAACGCACACGCTAACTAAGTGAACACCAACAATTATAAATATTTTGATATTAACCTTCAGCAGGAGTACCAAGTAATTTTACTTTTCCAGGAATTTCATGTTTTTCAAATACGGCCTTTAACGCAATTGCAGCAGCAACTCCACTAATTGCAATCAGATCTAAATGTACATTATTGTAAAAAAATTTTTCTTTGATTAAAAATAGCTTATTTAGATTTATTTAGGTAATCATTAAATTTATTATATCGAGTTATTGGTTTTAAACGCTATTTAAAAATACAACTACTCACTGTGACCACAAGCGTGACCAATTCCTGGAAGAGCATCGTATCTATTAAAATTTAAAAATGTGAAATTATGATCTGTTCTGATAAAAGTAAATTAACAATAGGATTGGTTACTTACTCGGAATTAAATGAAACAACTCTTCCTTTACCACCTTTAGATGAAAATTCTGCTATAAATGCTGTTTCAATGCCGTATGCACTGGGCGTTACATCAAATCCTTTTAATTAGAAATGAATAATATTATTATCAAGAAATTGCATTAAAAAATTATTTCGAATCAAAATTTTACCTTGATCTTCGAGATAAGTAACTAACAAATTATGAGCAAATTCCTCTTCTCCACCTATAACATTGGAATATATACAATATGATAAAAGTGAAAAGTTAAATAAAAATGTATCTGTATATTAATGTATTGTAATTTAATATTGTAACTAACCTAATTCCGGTTTTTCATGAATCTAATGTTTATACGAACATTTTTTAAACTCGACTAATTAAATTGTATTACATTATAATGTAACTAAAATACCTGTAAACTAATGGTCCTCAATTCTTCTGATTTTTCATCGATAGCTTTTATTGCTGTGTCTGCGTATTCGCTTGACAGGCTAATTCCGCCCATTTTCCGTTCGTCAAAAAATATTTTTCAAGTGAATTGAAAATCCATTTCCCCCCCCCAAATTTTTAGAATTTCAGCGATTATCAACTGAACATATGATAACATGCTATACACATGGTATGACAATAAAATGATAAATCGACACGTTTTCCCCCCATTTTTAAAAGGGTTTTTTTTTTTAAAATCATTTCGAAAAAAAATTTTCTTCTCTCCTCACCTAATTCTAAAAATTTTCTCACTTTCCTAACTCTTTAACGTTATTACTAAATCAGCCATATCCATTTACATTTATACTTATTAAATACTATCAGTTTATGCTTAGATCAAGGTAACGAAATTTTTATTAGTTATAATGAAGAATTCTTTATCTCACAACTCATTTAAAAAAAATTTGACAGATTATCCTTAAATTATGCAAATGCAAATAAATTTTAGAATGTATATTCTATTAAAAGAATATTATCGGCGCTTTGCCACAATAAGTAAGTAAACGCTTTTATTATTATTATAATATATATATAACTTTATATCTTAGTGATTAATTTATCATATTAACGTGACGAAATTTTTTTCTTTTAGATTCAAATATTTTTTTATATGGTTTATTTAAATTTTATATAAATGATTGGAATGATTATGTGGGAAATTAGGGAGGAATTGCAATATATGTTATTTGCTTGGTGTTTGATGTGGGAAATTACCTAGAAGTTTATTTATATTTTTATTGGACTTCTAATCATGGCACTTCAATACCTTTTATTTCTTCATAATCTATTACTGCCCTAACAACTTTTGGGACATTTTGGCATAATCAAAATAACAAACAATCTTATCAATTATGACATAATCAAAGTAACAAGCAATCTTATGGATTATGCCAAACAGCCAGTCAAAGGCTGTTATATATTTATATCCTTTCGATTCATTGGAACATTTTCTTTTTAAGTTTTTATTATATACATCAGTTAATTCTTTTACTTTCACACAAAACAAAAAAAAAATAAATTTATTATGATGATCTTTTTTTTTTATTTGAAAATAAAAAAAAAAAAATAATTTATATACAATTTTTTTTTATTAATGAAGAGAAGAATAACGATGATTATTATTTATGGTATCAATAATACTTTCATTAATAATACTAAGATTAGTTGTTCGCCTTTTATCAGCGATTGAAGTTTCGTAAGTGGGAGGTAAGTCATTGAAGTCATGTGAATAATCTTGATCAAGGTTAGTCCAACTCTCATCATATTGAGGTAAATTTTCAGCACATCTACATGATAAAAGAGTGATTGGCACATCAATTTCAATAACTTCCTTCTTAAATTTGTTAGTAAAATTTCCATTCTTTTTTGAATTAACAGGCACTTTAACATTTATATGAAATTTTAAACTATGAGATATTGTTATTGATGGCCATGTACATGAAATATGAATATAATTTGAACATTTAGGGAGAGGGAAAGTGAAATTTTTATGATAAAAAATATCATCCAATATAATATCATTATCTTTCTCATTTTCTTTATCTGAATTTGAATCATTTATACGATGTACTGAAAGGATTTTCGATTCAATATTTTTTTGACCGCGTGATCTATAAATAGATTTTTCGTTTAATTCTATTCGTAATCCAATCACGCGTACTCTTTTAACTTGTGGAATTGTTTTAAAATCAATATTAATTGAATCTCCTATTGAATAAGCTTTATTGGGTATTGTAATTTCATAATTTATTAGACCAAGCCAATCTCTTGAAATTGCTATTCCTTGAGAATTTGTTTCTTCGGATAAAGTACGAACGATAGTCACGTGTTGTGACGTATGTAGGTTAGGGGAAAATTTCGCTTTGATGGCAGTGGCATGAAGTTTATAAATAACGTTACCAAGTTGTGCTTGGATAGTTTCAGGTAAAGTACCAGGAAGAAACAATTCAAAAGGGTAAGTATAAATTCCTGCTGGTAACAGATGGTAATCATTATCCGAAAAATTTTCAGGAGATTGTGATGTGAGTAATATAGAACTTGATTGTGATGGAAGGAAAGCCCAATTATGATTTATTATTTCACATTCTTCACAAAGTTCATTACGATTTGTATTAGAACCTAGAAATGATAATAGGATAATTAATGACAAAGATTTTCAGTATGCAATTTATGCAAAAGGTAAATAATAGATAATTACCATAGTAAACTTTACATTGAGGCCAATAAGTTTTCATTCGTCCAATGAATTTCATTTCAATTCGTTTAATTTTAGTTGGTTTTGATAAATTCATTATTAATTCACCTCTCATAAAACAACCTAAAGATTCTTCTGGATTTCCTTGAAAATATAAAATAGGTTCTATTAATTTTATTTGTAATTCTGAAGAAGATTGTGAAATTATTTTTCGAAATTTTGATAAATAATAATTTGCTTTCTCATTATCATGAGTATGATGATGATTATGAGGAAAGGAAATTTCCGTTGAGGATATTGAGGATGAGGATAATGAAGATGACATTTTTATTATGAATATGAAAAAATTTGAAAAATTTTTTTTTTTAAAAGAAAAAAAAGAAAAAAAGAAAAAAAAAAATAAAAAAACAAAAAAACAAATTAAAAATAAATAAATAAATTATCTATATATCTAGATATCTAAGTAATTTTTTTAAAAAATTGTTTTAGATAGAGATAGGAAGGTAAAGGATCAAAAAAAACAAAATGTCTTGTATAATAAACGTTTATATATATATTCTTTTAATTATTTGTAACAAATCGGTAAATTTTATTTAATAAGGTGACAAAAACAAAAAGGTAATCGGGATTTTAATTGTAATAGGTAAATAGCTATCGGTAATGTGCGCATGTTTGGATTGTATTATTATATAAAAAACCTAAAAAAATGATGTAATTTCAAGATAAAGTTAGAATCATGGGCTAAAGTTCTTTCTGCACAATTACAATTTATTACAAATAGGCGTTAGTATTCTTAATAAAAATTTATTCTTTTTATGGTAAAAAAAATAAATCAAATCTGATGATCGGATTTTTTTTATTGGTGATTTCCCTTACATGATAAAGGTTAATATAATAATATTGTAATTTTATTATCTATTATAAATTTCTTCTTTTTTTAAAAAAAAAGAAAACCAATTCAGGGACGAGAAGGTTTTGAAAACAACGATACGTACGCATATTCTTATATTAGAAATCCTTGTCTACATGGATTCATGTTATCATTTCGAATAAAACAATTTATTAATTATTTGGCTTGAAACAATATTTTTAAAAATCAAAAAACAGCTAACCTAAAATATAATATGTTTTAACTAAAATAATTGAAAAATTAGTTTACCGTTACACGAATTAGATTGGTGACGTACTTATAAAAGTAACACAAAATAATAATTGGAAACGCAAAATCGATCACATGGCAATTTTATTACATTGTGAACACTAATAATTTTTGCTTATTTATTATGATGATATTTTATCTAGAAAAAAAAACAATTACAAATTATTTTCTTTTTATTTTTGTAAAACTGCTTTCGGGTAAAATATATTTAACCGGTTATTTATGTTTCAAAATCGATTTTGTATTCATAAACTCGGAACATTTTCATAATTTATCCGAAACACAAACAATTTAATCAAATGTTTTCATTGGTGGTAGGTTTCGGAACACAACAAGGAAATGCACGAAAATTAATGAAAAAAATATGAAACTTTTTTTTTCAAACTTACTGTAATTCATAAATTAATTAATTTTAATGTAATTATAGTGACCAATGCAAAAAATTCATTGTGCGGAAACATCCTATGATACTTTTGGTTATATTTAGAATATCATATAATTTAATCCAAAGTTATCGAACAAAAGTGAGAGGATTTTGAACTTTGGTATATCATTAGCCTAAAATTTGAGAGAATAGATGTAGGTAATGATATTCTTTGAGTGAAATCATGGAAAACAAGGATTTAAATTGAGAATATTCAAATTATCAGACTCAAATTATCGGATTCAGATTGTATTCTGAATTGTCGAAGAAAATACAAAACGAAATCAACCGAATTTATTGAAGAAATTACTTTTAACCTAACGGAACTTATATAAATTTTTTTTTTGTGTTCAGCATTAATCCGCATCATACAAGATTTTTCAATTTCTGCCGTCCGTGTAACGTATTTGACGTACACCTGATTTGACATTTACTACCAAGCACGTGTTACCAAACACGTGTTTATTGATACACCAATAAAATATTAATAATAAATAAATATTTATTATTCAACCATTATGTTCGGAAAAATCTATTATTGTTGTAATAAATTGAAATACGGTTTCCTTCAGAAAGAACTAATAATATATTATAAAGTAAAATATGCTAGATTACAAATTAATTGTATTTTACCTCTCATCATAATTAAATGTCAAACTTAAGTTCCAAAAGAATCACAGTTTGACCAAATTATAAAAATGTACGTACTACAAGAAGATATTTACCACTATTTTTGCTTCAGTTAGTTTAATCTTTTTAATAACTTTATCTAAAAAAAATAACCTGGATTAATAAATAATTGGTTTCTAAAATTCACTATATACAAAATTTATTATCATGCATAATTCGTTAATGAATAATTTAAAGTGAATTTTATATCAAATATGTAAATAATAATTACCATTGTAGAATTTAAACGAAATTTAAATTGGTCAAAAAAAAAGAAAATTAATTTTATAACTAAAAGTGTAAATTATTTACTAAGTACCGAAGTAATAAATTGGCTTCTTAAACTTCTTGTAGAAACTGCAGATTTTATCATACCACTTACTCTTAAATATGTCACCTGGATTATTTGTTGTTATTGGTCCAATGTCTGATGATTTTGTAATTTTGGTATTTTGTTATTTATTTTTCAATTTTGTTCATTTTTCTGGATCAAGGTGCCAGCATTCCTTCATTAAATCGGTGCATTTGTGACAATTGATGGACGTAAACCATCACATCCCAAAAAGATCATCTTCTTGCCATTATTTCTCTGACGGAGCTTTCTTCATTATCATCTGTTCGTTCAATTATTGATTTAATTGTTCCTAATCATATAATTTGCTTTACGCGCGACGTAAAAGTCTGATCTAAAAGAATACTTCTACTATGTAAATCTCGAGGTATAATATTAAACTTCCATGAATATAAACAAGTCCACTTATATTGTCTCGTAAATAATATATCTTCTCTTTCCAATTATTATTATAAAAATCTTTAGGTATATAATGTGTCAAATCCGATTTATAATATGACATGATAAATACTAGACTTACTTTGTAAGTACCTCGTCTAAAAATTTTACAATCAATCCAAGTAGCTTTATAAGTTTTACTAAATCCTCCTTCAGCAATAAATTCTCTAATTTCGAATTTATCATAAGGAACAAACATTATTTCCCATTATTATTAGCATAATTAATTTGAGTATATCTGATAAAATAATCGATAATTTTGTTTCCACTTGGTTTAAATTTTTTTTTTTTTTTGATTTGTTACAAGTAGAACAAATCTGATTATTTTCGTATGGTGCTTATTTTGTTACATCCATTGCATTTTTTTCGTACTGCATTTTGGATCGTACGTCTGCGTTAGTTGAATAGAAAGTGCGTCTGGTTATTGTTGATTCTTCCATGTAAATTTTCGTATAAATACTTTTTTCTTAATCATGTTCTTTGGAAATATCTCATTAAAACGTACAAATAATGTACCTATAGAATGCAATAAAACTCTTCTTCCTAAATTGTAATTAACAGTTAAAGCATTCGAGAAATTCCAAGCTTCTCATATCCTTTAAAAAAAGAGATCTTCAGAAACGTGTGTAAATAAATGCAAAATATAAAGTATACATAAATTTCTATAGAATATTCATAAAATCTTAGTTGCATTATAAAAAACTTTTTCATTATCATTTTCACGTAATATTTCCTAAGAAGTTTCATAATTTTTTTTTCTTTGTATATTTTTTAGTGTGCTCTTTTTATACATTTTCGGATATTCTTAGAAATTTTATGTATCATGCAATCAGTATACATACTCCAAATAATTTATGTATGTTCTTTAAATGTTCTGGAGCCATCGGTGATACAACAAAGAATTAGATTCTGGAGGAAATTTATATATTGACGCAATCGATTTTCTGATAATATATTAAAATTTTTGTTTATTAGTTAAATTTTCTCAAGTGAATTATCTAATCATGATGACGAGAGAATTAATTTTATTTATTTTTCATTTCTATTTTTTTTTGGTTTATTTCCATCTTTCACAGGAATTTTCAATTTTTGTTTTTTCTTTAACTTATATTTTTTTTTTTTTTTTAGAATTTATCAAGGAATTCTCCAATAAAATTTTAAGTATAGGCTTCGATTTTCCGCAAAAGTTCCATCACGCATGTTCTATTCATGGCCACAAGTTGGTCAGATGTTACTATTACTTCGTTCGAGTAATTGCACGTGAGTTTACTTCTTCACACAGGTATTAATTCTGTAATTTCTGATAGAAATTTCCTTAATAATGATGTTTGGATATTGATAAACAATTGACTCAATTTGAAATCTTTTCCTGATAATCTTAATTGTAGCCTCACTATCTGTCAGGTGATATAGCATAGAATTAAATTCTATAAAAGAAATTTATTTATTTATTCAGATTATTACGTAACGCAAATTTTTGATTTCCCGTAATTATTGGTAACTTTTTTTATTATAGTTGTAATACTGTAGAAGACTATATAAACTTGTATTAACTACACAACAAATACGTATAATAAATTAAATATTTAAAGAACCTCCAAAAAGTACTAAATATCAAAATTGATTTCTGTAGTAATATATTCTGTAAAGAAGAAAAATATATTAGATTATAAATTAAATTGTTGTAATTTACCGTTTTATTTTTACTTACCCTCATCGTTAAATCGGTTAGAATTTATATCGATATCAAGTTCAAGTTCTTTTGTAGCATATTCTAAATAATAAAAAATTAACTTGTAAAAAATATATATGCGTAAAAAAAATAGTTACTTTTTAATATTTACCGTAATTTTTGTCTTCAATAACTTTAATTTTTTTAATACTTTCACCTATAAAAAAAAATATATATATATATATTTCTTAAATTAATAAATATTGGTTTATTCATCATAAAGGAATTTATTTTTTAGCGTACCATTGATAAAGTTATTTTCAAATTGATTATCTTCAAATTTTCTTTTACCTTAAAAAATGAAATATAATTCGTTAATAAAATAATTTAAACGAAATAAAGATGTTATATCAAATAAACAAATGATAAATTTTTTTTTTTTTTGTAAAAATCGGTTGATTCCAATTAATTAAATGAAGGTATAATAAAAATAAATATAATTTATATAAAATATTTACCGAGTTCTGAAGTAATAGATTGGCTTCTTAAACTTCTTGTGGAAGCTGCAGATTTTATCATACTACTCAAATATCTACTCTTATATATAGCATCAGGATTATTTGTTGTCACGGGTCCAATGTCTGATGATTTTATAATTTTAGTCTCATTATGTTTAAGTCTAATTTCAGCTTTACGTACTTCTTCAATTTCTTTTAGTACTTCATCTGCTTTCGGCCTCTTTTCAGGTTCAGGATGCCAGCATTCTTTCATTAAATCAATATAACCTTCAGGTGCATTTGTAATAATTGGTGGACGTAAACCATCACATATTTCAATTATAAGTTCAGTATCATGTTTTCTATCCCAAAAAGGTCTTCTTCCTACCATTACTTCCCACATAATCATTCCATAACTATATATGTCTGAAGCTCTACTATACTTTTTTCCTTGTAAAACCTCTGGTGCAACATAAGGAATTATGCCATAAATCTCATTATCATCATTATTATCTGTTAATTCAATTGCTGATTTGCTCGTTCCTAAATCACATATTTTTGCATCATGATATAGATGGTTAGCGCCACGTAAAAGTATATTTCCACTATGTAAATCTCGATGTATAATATTTCCTATATGAATTTTAACAAGTCCACTTATAATGTCACCCAACTTATGTAACTTGTTATACCAAATATTATTATAAAAATCTTTAGTTATATAACGTGCCAAATCCGATTTATAATATGGCATAATAAAAATAAGATCTTGAGTAGTAGGATCTTGAGTAATACCATAGTATACATTAACATGACCAATATAACCAGCGTAAATATCCTTATAATTCCCATTTAAAGAATAAAGATAAAACATCTTAAGCTGAATAAAAATTTAATAGTATAAATTAATATGTCTTATATTTATGATGAAGTTAATATGAGACATTTACCTCATTTAGCTCTTTTGAGGTAATATTGTTAGAGTTATTGAGTTTCTTAAGAGCAACCGTTACAGATTTATTTTGTATGGGATAAATTGGAGTACCAGAATTAGAAATTCTACAATCAACCCAAGTAGCCTTATAAATTTTACTAAAACCTCCTTCACCAATAAGTTCTATATTTTCGAATTTGCCATAAGGAACAAATATCATTTTTCCATTGCGTTTACCGGAATTAGTTTGTACATATTTGATAAAATCATCAATAACTTTATTTCCACTTGGTATAATTCTTTTTTTTGCTTGGTTACAAGTATAACAAATCTGATGATTTTCTATCGAAGGCGTTCTTATTTTATTACATCCACTACATTTCTTTTTTTTGTATTTTGGTTTAATTATTGTTTGTGTTGGGTGTCTTGAAAGTGCGTCGTTTGATAATAATAAAAAATCAATTTTATGTTTGATATTAGTTGATCTTTCCATGATGACTTTAAATTTAAGAAAGAATTTCAAAGCATCTTCAACACCCCTATAAATACCTTTTCTCTTATTGAATTAAACTTCGGAGTTTTTTCATCTAAATTCTGCATTCTGCATTTTATCATATGCAATTTACGATAAAACTTCCTTAAATATCGATAGGAAATCACTAGAAGTACAAATATGTAACCATAAAATGCAATAAAACTCGAATTCCTCTTCTTGATGGATTTTCTAATTTGATAATTTGAATTTCCCGGGTAATACAGCATAAATTTTTTTCTTAAATTTTGATTGGTTTATTTATTATATGACATGAAAACAATTCCGAACCAATCGTTCGAGTGATTAACTTAGAGTTCCGACAATAATGGTTGGTATCAGTTTAACGAGTATCGACAATAATATTGAAACATCCTCGATTAATAGGTAAGTTTTGAAGGAAAGAGACTTTTTTCTTCACTGTTTACATTACAGTAACGCCTTCTCATTTGTAGGAACGGATCTTGAGATAAGTTTCGAAAAGAGGAAAATTAACGTTGAGAGTTTCTAAATAAAGCATAACTAAAACTATAACGTTATGAATCAATGATCGAAATAAAGTCTTTAACTATAGTAAAAACAAATTCAATTATACGGTATTAAAAAAAAATTTTTTCATTATAATATTTTTATACTAATGTCATTATTGTTAGAAATTTTAATATTAACATCGAACTCAGGTTTATACTGAATCGTGACAATATTGTCTAAAAATAATTCATTGTTATAAAATTTTATCAACTGAATAAATTATAGAGTCCTCACTTTTATTACACCGTTATTTGAACTTCTATTTAAATAATTATTTTCTAGTTCATACCTCAGCAAACCAATGACATCATTTTTCGATCATATCGCTTGTAGCTTACAATTCTGGTAAAATTTCGACTTTTTTTTTAAGAAATGGATATACGTTATATAAAGTAAATAAAGATTAATTAAAAATATTTTATTTAATTGCTTAATCCACCATCGTATAATATCAAAAGTCTTAAAGAAGGTTTGATGGTAATTCCTAGTCTTCAAAGACCTTGTCCACCTGCCTGTCCATTTCGCAGTATTATGTATACTATATAGCTGCATAATAATTCTTATTAATAAATTAGAGTTTATAATAATACAAGCAAAGTTTATTAATTTAATGGAACTAATCATTCATTTTTTTATATACTTTTTTTTCCGTGAAGACCTTGAAAAAAAAAATTTAGAGCGTAGCATCATATACGACGTACAGCAGTATAACCGAGTTTCAACCCGTGACGTAAATTTTGATTGATCATTTAGTATACAACAATTTCTTACGTAATAAATTAATAATTATACAGTATAACAAATATGAAAGAAAAAGAAAATGAAATAAATTGATCCAAAACACCTTCAAAATGTATTAAATATCAAAATTGATTTCGCTAGTAATATATTCTATAAAGTTAAAGAAGTAAACTGTGTCAGATTGTAAATTAAATATTAGTATTTATTATATGATGTTATCTTACCATCATCGTTGGATTGTTTAGAATCTATATCGATATCAAATTCAAATTCTAGTGTAGCGTAATCTAAATGAGAAATAAAAAATTAATTTAAAAATTATGTACATAAAAACAATTACTGTTTACCATTATTTTCACCTTCAATTGGCTTAGCCTTTTTATTAACTGTGCCTGATTTTTTTTAAATTAATAAATATGAGTTTCTTTTATCATAATGAAATTTTTTTTTCCGTACCATTATCAAAGCTATCCTCAGACTGATTAACTTCAAGCTTTCTTTTATCTTAAAATAAAGCATACATAATTTGTTAATAATTATACAGTACAGACGAAATAAAATTAAATCAAATAGATAAATTATTATTGTACTGTTAGAATTTATTTGGTAAAAGTCTAAATAATTGAAACGAAGTTATTAAAATTATATTATGAAGAAATACACTCAAATTACATATTACTTACCAAGTTCTGAAGTAATAGATTGGCTTCTTAAACTTCTTGTGAAAGCTGCAGATTTTATCATACCATTTAAATATCTACTCTTATATATGGTTTCAGGATTATTTGTTGTTACAGGTCAAATATCTAACGATTTTATAATTTTAGTCTCATTCCTGCATTCATTATTATATAATTTGCCAATCTTATCTGATATTTCAACTGCTGATGGCCTTTTTTTCTGGGTCAGGATTCTAGCATTCTTTCATTAAATCAATATAACCTTCAGGCGCATTTGTAATAATTGGTGGTCGTAAACCATCACATATTTCAATTATAAGTTCAGTGTTATGTTTTCTATCCCCAAAAGGTCGTCTTCCTACCATTAACTCCCACATAATCATTCCAAAACTATATATGTCTGAAGCTCTGGTATACTTTTTCCTTGTAAAACCTCTGGTGCAACATAAGGAATTATGCCATAAATCTCATTATTATCATCATTATCATCTGTTAATTCAGTTGCTGATTTACTCGTTCCTAAATCACATATTTTTGCATAAAAATCATTTAAAAGAATATTCCCACTATGTAAATCTCGATGTATAACATTCACTTTATGAATTTTAGCGAGTCCGTCTATAATGTCTTCCAATTTCCACATCCTTTGTACACCAATCAATATTATAAAATCAACATCTTGAGCTGAATAAAAATTTATCGGTCTAAATTAATATGTCTTATATTTATGATAAAATTAATATGGGATATTTACCTCATTTGGCTCTTTTGAAGTAATGCTTCCAGAATTGTTAAGCTTTTTAAGAGCAACTATTTCAGACTTATTTTTCATGGAATAATCTAGACTCTAGAGTACCACGATAAGAAATTTGACAACCAACCCAAGTAGCTTTATAAATTTTAATAAATCCTCCTTCACCAACAAGTTCTATATTTTCGAATTTGTCATAGGGAACAAACACTATTTTTCCATTGCGTTTACCGGAATACATATTTGATAAAATCATCAATAACTTTATTTCCACTTGGTATAATTATTTTTTTTTGCTTTGTAACAGACATGACAAATTTGATCTTCGTCTGAAGACTTTCTTCTTTTATTACATTCGCTACATTTATTTTTTTGTACTTTGATTTAATTGTTTTCTGTGTTGGATGACTTGAAAGTGCGCCGTTTGACAATGTTCCTTCCATGATGACAAAGAAGAATTTTAAACTTTCATATAAATACTATTTTTTTATTATGGTATGGATTAATTACTCATTCTCATTTCTCGTGACGGATTGTGGCGCAGCAGAAAATGGTAAAATTTTTCTCACACACTTTAACATATGGATTTAAAAGTTGTATAATAGATGTAATTTTGGCTGCTCTGCAAGTTTACCTAGAGTGATAAAGGCAGTTTTTAAATGTCACTTTTGGTTCATTCAAATAAAACATTTTTTCGCTAATCTCATTTTAGAAATGATCGGCAAAGCCGATAAAATAAATTATTTATATGTAAAGTCAAAAAACGGCTTTTAAATCTGCCTTTCTAACATTCTAACACTAAGTAATCTTGTATGGTGAGTAAAAATACATCTAGGATAAAAATTTTAAAAGCTCTATGATAAAAGGAAGGACAAATTGCCGCGCCACAAAACCTGTCAGATTTCAGATATGCTATGGTGGCTATCATCTACAGTATAAACGACAATAATATTATGTGACTTTCAAACTTTATAAATTATAAATTAAATAGTAAAAAGAAGAAATTGAACTGATAAAATGATAGAGCAACATGTACTGATCATTTCTATCAGTTTATTTTAAAGAATTTAGTAAGAATTTTAATCAATATTACTGATAATTTTAATAAATAATAAAAAGGACTAGTTTTCATAGAATTTTTATGAATTTTACGAAAATTCCATGGAAATCCATAAAAATTTCATGTAATGTGGCAAAAAAAATTTTGCCACTTGCGCGGCAATTACACTTTAGCAAAATACTTTAAAAAATAAGTTACACAATATAAATAAACAAGACTTCAAATTTCGGACTATTGTCGTTTATAGATGATAGCCACCATATATATTTCTTTAATTGCGTTCACAAGTAATCAATCATTCTATATTTCATTGTATTTTTTCATTATCTTCGAATAGTGCAACACGGTTATAACAAAGGATAAAAATCTGGAAGAAAATATGTGCTGTATATATATATTTTGTAAACACGTAACGCAAATATTTAATTATTTGTAGTATTTTTTACGTTTAACGTTATATGATTAATTAAAGAAAAGTACTACTGCGTCAAAAAATTACTTTGATCACTTATTCGGCAACCGCAACGCTTTATATTAATTGTTCTTAATAATTTCTTACATATAGCTAATAATCATAACTTCTATAAATAACCAATAAAAAAAATAAATAATATGACGTTCAAGACATTTTCATAAAGCACCAATATCAAAATCGATTTCTCTAGTAGCGTATTCTATAAAGTTAAAAAAGTAAAAAATATATTAGATTAGAAATTTAATTATCGTTATTTGCTATTATATTTTTACTTACCATTCTCGTAAACCCGTTTAGAATTAATGTCGAAATCAAATTCAATTTCTCTTGTAAGGTAGTCTAAATAAAAAAAAAATTAATTATTTGTAAAAAATATATCGTAAAAAATAGTTACTACTTGGTATTTACCATCATTTTTGTCTTCAATGAGTTTAATCTTTTTAATACTTTCGCCTAAAAAAAAATAATTCTCAAATTAATAATTAATGGTTTCTTCATCATAATGAAATTTATTTTTTTACCATACCATTGATAAAGTTATTTTCAAATTGAATGCCTTCAAATTTTCTTTTACCTAAAAATACAATATAATTCGTTAATAATAATAATTCAAACGAAATAAAAATATTATATCAAATAATAAAATAAGAGTTTTTTTTTCAATTGATATTAATTAAATGAATGAAACGATGGTAAGATGATTAAAGTTTTTAGAATAAAAAAATACAATTATGTAAGTTATTTACCAAGTCCTAAAGTAATAGATTGGCTTCTTAAACTTCTTGTGGAAGCTGCGGATTTTATCATACAACTAAAGGTCTACTCTCATATATAGCACCAGAATTGTTTCTTATCACGGGTCCAATATCTGATGATTCTATAATTTTAGTCTCATTCTTGCATTCATTAGCATACACTCTATTAATTTTTTCTAATATTTCATTCGCTGTCGGCCTTTTTTCAGGATCATCATGCCAACATTCCTTCATTAAATCAATATATCCTTCTGGTGCATTTGTAACAATTGGTGGACGTAAACCATTACATGTATCAATTATAAGTTCAGTATTATGTTTTCTATCCCAAAAAGGTCTTCTCCCTACCATTATTTCCCACATAATCATTCCATAACTATATATATCTGAAGCTCTTGTATACTTTTTTCCTTGTAAAACCTCTGGTGCAATAAAAGGAATTATGCCATGAATCTCATTGTTATCATCATTATCAGTTGCCGATTTACTTGTTCCTAAATCACATAATTTTGCACTATATTGACCATCTACAAGAATATTTCCACTATGTAAATCTCGATGTATAATATTTGCATCATGAATATTAGAAAGTCCTTTTATAATGTCTTCCAACTTAGATATCTTATCATGCCAACTAATATTATAAAAATCTTTAGTTATGTAGTGTGCCAAATCTGAATTATGATATGGCATAATAAATATGAGATCTTGAGTAATAGGATCTTGAGTAATACCATAATATATATTAACATAACTATTATGAATATCGCAATTATTATTCGAACTTTTCCAATTTAAAGAATAATGATAATACATCTTGAGCTGAAAATTTATTAATTTAAATTAGACGTCTTCTATTCAAAATTGTTAAATATAATTGATATAGAATATTTACCTCATTTAGCTCCTTTGAAGTAATATTTTTAGAGTTGTTAAGCTTTTTAAGAGCAACCGTTCTATTATACTTCTTTATTGTGTAATCTAGAGCACCCCAATCAGTAATTTGACAATCAATCCAAGTAGCTTTAAAAATTTGACTAAAACCTCCTTCACCAATAAATTCTATATTTTTAAATTTTTCATAAGGAACAAATACCATTTTCCCATTTTTGTTAGGACAATTAGTATTAGTATATTTGATAAAATCATCAATAACTTTATTTCCACTTGATATAATCCGTTTTTTTGCTTTGTTACAGGTATAACAAATCTGATTATTTTCAGTTGAAGGCTTTCTTATTTTATTACATTCACTACATTCCTTTTTTGATTTAACTGCTGTCTGTGTTGATTGACTTGAAAGTGCGTCATTTGATAATAAAAAGCCGACTTTATGTTTAATTTTTGTTGATTTCTCCATGATAGATTTAAAAAATTTTAAGCATCATAAACGTCCATATAAATACTTTTTTTTTTCTGAGACTTCCGATAGAAATTTTCCCATTTTTGGATAAGAAACAATTGATCTATAATAAATAAAACCAAAATTGATTGTAAATTTGAATTCTTTCACAATAGGTTTCTAATTACAGTTACGAGTATGTGAAAATTCCAAATTTCATTATCCGTTGGGACTTGGGTGATACAACATAGAATTAAATTTTGGAAGAGTTTTTTTTTGTTTTTGTACAATTTATTGAATATTTTTCCAGAATAAGAAGAATCTTGGATAAGTTTTTGTTTTTAATGTTAACAATCATTTTTGAATTCGACTCGACATCACAAGTCTGGAGGTAAAACTTCGAAATCTATCAAGTAAGCAAAGCTATCTGTTATAATTGTAAATCTCCGTGTAATATTTGCATCGTGAATTTTAGCGAATCCATGTAAATTCCCTATTCTTGCACTCCATCAAATATAGCGTGTCAAATCCGAACTTTTAATATGGCATAATAAATATAAGATTTTGAGAAATAGGATCTTGAGTAATACCGTAATATAAAGTAATAAGATCTTTATGAATATAGTAAATATCACGTAGACTTTCCCATTTAGAAAACAACTGAGCTGAAATAATAGAAATTATAATTTAAATTACATTAAAGTTTATTAACAAATTAACGTGGAACTGCCACATAACAGTTAATGGTATTCTTCATCCCGCAATCGATCCTAATGCTAAATAGAATTTTCACTTTTAAATAATTAGATTTTTGAATCCTTGTCCAATGTCTCGTCGTCTCGTCTTGTCCCGTCCGTGTCCCCGTCCACGTCCTTATGACAATACCGTGATAATGCAAATATTTAAATACTCAGAATTTCATTGTATTTTTCATTGATTATCAAATGGTTATAGCATATAATTAAATTCTGGAATGAATAAAATTTTTTTTTTTTTTATACCTGAAGCAATGAAGCATATAACGGTCGTAACGCTAATTTTAATGGTTTTAGTATTTTCGTACGTGATAAAGCTTTAATCGTCACGTTGATTTTTGTGTAGTGAATATTTGCTTCGATCACTTATTCTGCAACTACTGCACTACTTCGTTTGTATTAATTGTTCTCTTTATTGACAATTTATTTTACCAATTTCTTGCATATAGCTAATAATTATAACTTCTATAATAACATAATCAGTAAAAAAAAGAAATTAAATAATATGACGTTCAAGGCACCTTCAAAAGGTATTGATATCAAAATTGATTTCATTAGTAATGTATCCTATAAAAAGAAGTACAAAAACATGTTAGATTCTAATAATTAAATATTGTTAATTATTATATATTTACTCACCATCATAGTTAGCTTGTTTGGGATTTATATCGATATCAAGTTCAAATTCTTCTGTAACGTATTCTAAATATATATATATATAAAAAAAAATAATAATTAATTTGTAAAAAATATAATATGTATAAAAAATAGTTACTGTTTAGTGTTTACCACGTTTAATTTTTTTAATACTTTCGCCTAAAAAAAAAAACATAATAACTCTCAAATTAATAAATATTGGTTTCTTCTTCATAATAAAATTCATTTTTATCGTACCATTGATATCAAATTGGTCGTCGTCAGATTTTCTTTTACCTTAAAAATAAATATAATTCGGTAATGATAATTTAAACGAAATAAAATTGACATGTTAATAGAATTTTATAAAAATCCAATCGATTGTACGTTTATAATAAAAGAAATATAAGCCATTTACCAAGTTTTGAAGTAATAGATTGACTACTTAAACTTCCTGCTGTAGAAGCTGCAGATATTACAATATCGCTTATATTTCTACTTGTATATATAGCATCAGGATTATTTGTTGTTACAGGTCCAATAACTGATGATTTTATAATCTCAGTATAATTTTTCTGTTCATTGTTACGTATTTCGATAATTTTTCCCAATATTTCAACTGGTGATGGTCTTTTTTCTGGATCAGGATGCCAGCATTTTTTCATTAAATCAATATAACCTTCAGGCGCATTTGTAATAATTGGTGGTCTTAAACCTTTACATATTTCAATTATAAGTTCAGTATTATGTTTTCTATCCCAAAAAGGTTTTCTTCCTACCATTAACTCCCACATAATCATTCCAAAACTATATATATCTGAAGCTTTGGTATACCCTTTTCTTTGAAGTACCTCTGGTGCAACATAAGGAATTACGCCATAAATTTCCTCATCATTATCATCATTATCCGTTAATTCAGTTGCTAATTTGCTTGTTCCTAAATCACATATTTTTGCACGAGTATCATTTAAACGAAGAATATTTCCACTATGTAAATCTCGATGTACAATATTTACTTCATGCATTTTGGTAAGTCCATTTATAATTTCTCGCAAATCTCGTATTTTTGCATACCAACTAATATTATAAAAATCTTTAGTGATATAATGTATCAAATCCGAGTTACAATATGGCATAATAAATATAAAAACTTGAGTAATAGGATCTTGAGTAATGCCATAGTAGACGACAACATTCTCATTTGTATTTGAATGGTAATCACTTCTTTTTTTCCATTTTTTCTGGTTTAAGGAATAATTATAAAACATCTGGAGCTAGGAAAAAAACAATTTGTTTGTTGGTGTCTTACATTTGAAAATTAAAATACAGCATACAAATAAAATTAATTTCTAATATTTACCTCATTTAGCTCTTTTGAAGTAATGTATTTAGAGATGTTAAGCTTTTTAAGAGCAACCGTTTTAGATTTATTTTGTAGGGAATAATCTAGAATATCACGATTGGAAAATTTACAATCAATCCAAGTAGCTTTATAAATTTTACTAAAACCTCCTTCACCAATAAATTCTATATTTTCGAATTTTTCATAAGGAACAAATATCATTTTTCCATTAATATTGTTAGGAGAATTAGTTTGAGTATATCTGATAAAATCATCAATAACTTTATTCCCACTTAGTATAATTCTTTTTTTCGCTTTGTTACAAGTATAACAGATCTGATTATTTTCTTTTGAAGGTTTTCTTATTTTATCACATTCATTACACCTCTTTTTTTCGTATTTTGTTTCAGCCTTATTAACATTTGTTAAAATTTCCATCTCTAATTATAACTTTTAATATTAAAAAAAAAAATTTATAAACATCCATATAAATAAGTTTTCATCTAAATTATTTCTAGTAGAGAAGTTTCCTTTATTTGGACGACCATTTGAAGGATTTCTAATCATTGTTATTCAAATATAACCAAAATTTATTGTAAATTTGAAATCTTCCTCGGTAGATTTCTTAACTGCGACCACAAAACGCCCGAACTCTAAATTTCTTTGTATTTCTCAGATGATACAACATAAAGTAATTTTCTCATAGCCGTATGTACATACACAGGGTACATTTGAAATAATGACACACAATTTCCAGACAATCTTTTTCCCGGTACACTCATTATTGCCCGACATTATATATTTCCGAATGAACTTTTTACCAAAATATCATTTTTCCTCACATGGCATTATCTTGACAGGAAAAAAAATGTTTGTAGTAATTTGTATAAAGGGTTTATTGAATAAATACATCTTTTATATATACTGATTTAATTATCAGGTACAAACTTCTTGGATTTTTTTTTCAGAACTTGAATTCTTCGCTGCAGTTGTTCTCTCTTGGACTTTTAAGAGAATTACACATAAAATTTCCCTAGTTTTTATTTATCAGTTTCGTATGAGGTAAATAAAGGAGTTATTTTTATGTGTGAAAAAAGCACTGAATAAAATTTATGATAAAATATAAGAATAAATGAAATAAAGTAATGAATAAATTAATTATTTTGTAAAAATTAAAAATTCTCTATCATGAGAGTAAAGTGTATATATAAATAATTGTAAGTTTTTTTCCGTTAAATTTTTTAATATGCGTAAATAAAACATTTTTATAGGAATATGTCTGTCGGATATACTGCATGTTGTATCAGTAAAAAAATATATATATATATAAATAATGAGACATACAAAACATCTTCCGACAAATAGTGCTAGTATATTTTAAAATAAAAATATGAGATTATAATAGTTAAAATTTTTTATATTAGATAATAAATTGGGATTAATCAGCTTATCAGTTATAAGAATGAAAATATACAAACGCTATAAAATTTTATCATATTATTATCAAAACTAAGTTACCGTCTAACATAAATATATTTTAAAAAGAAAATCAATGTTACAGTAAATATCATATTAGGAATAATCAAATAAAAATTTGAAAATGAAATATATACTAACACTTCATCTATGATATAATAATTAAATACGCGTATTGTGTAAAAGTACTTTTAAATATAATCGAAAAAATATTTTTGAAGATGATAACAAAATATTATACTTCCATCAAACTCAAATAAAAGTTAGTCCGTTCTATTCGCAATTAATTTCGCTGACTGTTGCTATGTTTGCTATTTTTCATATTCTTCTACTGTTCTTGCTCACTTTTCATCAAATTTCTTTTATTTTTTTCTTCATCCTCTGTATCTTTAAAAATGCTTCTGCCACATTTTTTCACATTTTGAAATCATCTCCTATGAAGTCCGCGTTCACAGTAGTAATGTGACTGCCAATACGGAGCAATTTCACTTTTACTTAATACATTTTCCAAAACTATATACCCTTTCAGTTGATATTATAGTAAGAAGATATTTTTCCTCTTGATCCTCTCATTTAATTGCATCTGCCTCCTTTTCTTACCATCAAAAGCTCCCTAACGGCTTGGATTTATTACTACATCAAATTTAATCCAATAATTATCCTTTTTGTTACTTGTTGGCCTATACAGGTAGATATTAGAAAGTATTTTATTATCACATAGCCTGATTACTTGCACATATTGCGAACATTACCTTTCATTTGGTAGTTACTAAGTACGAGACAGTACGAGTCTCTTAGGAAACTTCAAATAGCGATTTTATTGGATGACGATCACGATCACATCAAAACACCCGTGACTTACTATTAATGTCATATGATAATACTACATTCTAATTATCCTCGTTTTTCTTTACTGCTGTAGTAAATTGATCAAATACAAAAAATAACTTTCCTTCAAAAAGTACTGTGTCAAAATCATTTTCGCTTTAATATAATCTATAAAGTTGAAATGAAAATATGCTGGACTATAAAATAAATATTGTTATTTATTATTTTTACAGTACTTACTATCGCCTAGAATTTATCGATATTCGATATCGATGTCAAATTCAAGTTCTTTTATAAAAAAGAATCAAAATTTTGATCATGTAAATATTTTCTTACCACTACTTTCGTTTTCGAATTTTAATTTATTTTTTTTTTTCCTAAAAATAGAGGTCGAGATATATACGTCTTTGAAATTACTGTAAAAAAAACACATTAAATATTAGAATGACACATCAAAAATTTCGGTCTTAAGACTTGAATTTGATATTATACGATGATGTATTGAATATTTAAGTGATTATTTTATCATTCGTGCAGTAGTATACCACGTATTGGCACAAATAACTAAACAATTAAATAAATTTTCTTTTTGCAAACGTAAAATAAATTTAAGAAATTTTATAAGTTCGAAGAAATGAAAATGAAATAGTACAATATAACACTGTTCCATCCTTATAACAAACAACGCTGCGATAACGGTTGATATACAATAGTCTCATATATTCTTTCCTTAATACGAGCATTTTAAAAATACTTCATATTATTCATTATCAGATGGTAGATGGTACAGTACAGTCATAGCAAATAATTAAATTCTGGAAGGAGTAAAATTCTCTTTTTTTTGCAAACACGTAACGCACGCAACGTAATTTTTAATTGTTTAAGTATTTTCATACGCGATAAAGCTTTTACCGTTACATGATTAGTTACTTCTATAATAAATCACCAGTTAAAAAAAAATATGACGTTCAAAACACTTTCAAAAAGTATTAATATCAAAATCGATTTCACTAGTAATGTATCCTATAAAGTTAAATAAGTAAAAAACATATTAGATTATAATAAATAAATATTGTAATTATTAAATATATTACTTACCATCATCGTTAGATCGTTTAGAATTTATATCGATATCAAGTTCAAGTTCTTTTGTAACATATTCTAAATAAAAAATTAATTAATTTTTAAAAAATATTTGCGCAAAAAATAGTTACAGTTTAATGTTTACCATAATTTTCGTCTTTAATAAGTTCTTTAATAAGTTTAATTTTTTTAATACTTTTGTCTAAAAAAAAAAAATAATTCTCAAATTAATCAACATTGGTTTCTTCATCATAATGAAATTCATTTTTTACCGTACCATTGATAAAGTTATTTTCAAATTGATTATCTTCAAATTTTCTCTTACCTTAAAAAATGAAATATAATTCGTTAATAAATAAACAAATGATAGAATTTTTTTTTTTTTTTGTAAAGATCGATTGATTTTAATTAATTAAATGAAGGTATAATAAAAATAAATATAATTTATGTAATATATTTACCGAGTTCTGAAGTAATAGATTGGCTTCTTAAACTTCTTGTGGAAGCTGCAGATTTTATCATACTACTCAAATATCTACTCTTATATATAGCACCAGGATTATTTGTTATCACGGGTCCAATATCTGATGATTTTATAATTTTAGTCTCATTTTGTTGTCCAATTTCAGCTTTACATACTACTTCAATTTTTTTTAATACTCCACACGCTTTCGGCCTCTTTTCAGGATCAGGATTCCAGCATTCTTTCATTAAATCAATATAACCTTCAGGTGCATTTGTAATAATTGGTGGACGTAAACCATCACATATTTCAATTATAAGTTCTGTATCATGTTTTCTATCCCAAAAAGGTCTTCTTCCTACCATTACTTCCCACATAATCATTCCATAACTATATATATCTGAAGCTCTTGTATACTTTTTTCCTTGTAAAACCTCTGGTGCAACATAAGGAATTATGCCATAAATCTCCTCTTCATTATCTGTTAATTCAGTTGTTGATTCAGTTGCTGATTTACTCGTTCCTAAATCACATATTTTTGCATCACTATATAAGTCAATGCCACGTAAAAGTATATTTCCACTATGTAAATCTCGATGTATAATATTTCCTTTATGAATTTTTACAAGTCCGTTTATAATGCCTTCCAATTTCCTCAACTTTGTGTACCAACTAATATTGTAAAAATTATTAGTTATATAACATGCCAAATCCGAACCATAATATGGCATAATAAAAATAAGATCTTGAGTAGTAGGATCTTGAGTAATACCATAATATACATTAACATAACTATAAATATGGCTGTAAATATCACTTAAATTTTTTCCATTTAAAGAATAAAGATAAAACATCTTAAGCTGAATAAAATTTAATAGTCTAAATTAATATGTTTTATATTTATGATAAAATTAGTATGAGACATTTACCTCATTTAGCTCTTTTGAAGTAATATTGTTAGAGTTATTGAGTTTCTTAAGAGCAACTGTTTTCGACCCATTTTGCATGTAAGTTAGAGTACCATAAATAGAAATTCTACAATCAACCCAAGTAGCCTTATAAATTTTACTAAAACCTCCTTCACCAATAAGTTCTATATTTTTGAATTTATCATAAGGAACAAACACCATTTTTCCACTACTTTTAACGGAATTAGTTTGTACATATTTGATAAAATCATCAACAACTTTATTTCCACTTGGTATAATTCTTTTTTTTGCTTTGTAACAGACATGACAAATCTGATGATTTTCATTTGAAGGCATTCTTCTTTTATTACATTCACTACATTTATTTTTTTTGTATTTTGGTTTAATTATTGTTTGTGTTGGATGATTTGAAAGTGCGTCGTTTGATAATGATTTTTCCATGATGATTAAATTTAAAAAGAATTTTAGAGTATCGTAAACATCCCTATAAATACCTTTTCTCTTATTGAATTAAACTTCGGAGTTTTTTCATCTAAATTCTGCATTCTGCATTTTATCATATGCAATTTACGATAAAACTTCCTTAAATATCGATAGGAAACCACTAGACGTTACAAATATGTAACCGTAAAATGTAATTCTCTCTTCTTGATAGATCTTCTAATTTAAATTTCTCAGGTAATACAACATAAATTTCTTCTTTATTTGAAATTGATAAGGAAATTTTTGATTGGTTTATTTATTATAATCAGTCGAGCGATTGACAAACATCAAGTTTTTTGCGATTAATAGGTAAGTTTTTAAGGAAAAAGACTTTCTTCACTGTTTGCATTACAGTAACGCCTTTTCTTGAGATAAGTTTCGAAACGAGGAAAAATTAATGTTGAAAGTTTCTAAATAAATCATAACCAAAACTATAACGCTATTAATCAATGATTTTATTGATTGATGCTAAAAAAAAAAAAATTAGGTTTAAATATTATCTTACTATTGTCATTATTGCTTAAAATTTAATATCAACATCAAATTCAGAGTTAGATTCATCTAAAAATCAAGGTACGTTGTTATAAAATTTTATCAACTGAATATATTTCTAGATTATTGAGTCCTCATTCTTATTATTTATTTTGATCTTTTCTTTAAATAATACTTCTTGTCACAAGTCACAATTCAAGAATAACATCAACTCTTTCAGAATTTCGAAGATGAAATGTAGTAGAAAAGAATCTCATTTAATAAGATAAATTAACTAACCCATTTGAGCTTTTAGAGGAAGAAATATTTTTTAAAATTATCATTTTTTGAAAGAATTTTTTTTCGTTATTCGCATGTTTGATTGCGGGTTAGAAAATGTCAAATGAGTCAACCCGTCGTTTTAATATTAAGTATAATGACTATAAAAATATGTAATATATATATTATATGTTAATAAGAATATTTCCGAATAAAATTATGATAAATTCAATAATATTATCAAATAAAATATGTTTTCTCTTTTTAAAGAATAAGAATTAATTTGAGTATATCACTTAAAATAGCGTAAAAATTATTATCCAAATTATCGAATAAAAGACTAACGCTTGGGAAGAATGATCTAAAATTGAACTTTTGTTGAATTTTGGTATATCATTACAAATGTGATGAGAAATACAAGCGTAATAGATTGTTTAAAATATCATGGTTAACTTAAACCTGTAAATATATTAATTTCTTGAGAGAATAAATATTCAAGTTATCATATTCTGATTGAATTGGTAGTCGTTATTCTGGATTTGATGAAAAAACTTACAGAACGAAAATCAAACGAATTTGAAAAATAAAATTACCTTTAATTAAACAGAACTTACAACTGGAGAATACAAACGAATTTTAAGTCATAAATTATTTATTCCGTGTTAATTTTTAGTATTAATCCGTGCCATATACGTGATTTACTTACGATAATTCAATTTCATTATTTTAATAATTCTCTGCCATCCATAAATCAAGGAACATGAATTAATATGGCTGTTTGATACAAGCATCCGTGTAACTGACGACTGTACTTTATTTTTATCGCCGTTTTCAAAATGGTGTACGCTATTTATTCGTGATTGAATATTCGAATACCAATATTCGTCCGGTTTTCATCCGGTTTTCATCCGGTTTTCGTCCGGTTTTCGGGTTTCTTTTTTTTTTTATTCAGATATAACTGCATACATCATTTTGAAAACGGCGATAATAATAACCATTGCAATATAACAAATTGAAAAATTAATATCAAACGCAAAAATTACAAATATCAAAATTGATTTCACTGGTAAAATATTCTATATAAAGTTGAAAAAGCAAAAATATGTTAGACTTGTAAATTATTTATTAGTTATTATTGATATAATTTACTTACCATCATCGTTAGGTTGTTTAGAATTTGTATCGATATAAAATTCGAACCGGATTTCTATAAAATAAGTTGTTCTTTTGTAGTGATGTAATCTAAATAAAAAAGAACCACAATTTAATCAAATCATAAAAATGTGTGCACATCAAGAAGGTATTTGCCGCCATTATTTTCTTCTTCTGTTAATTTAATCTTTTAATAATTTCGCCTAAAAGATATCTTAGATTAATAAATAATTTGTTTCTAAATTTCATTATGTTATATAAAATGTTATCATACAAACCATTGTCAAAACTGGTTATCGTTAAACTTTCTTCTTGAAAGAATTATACAATTCATTAATAAAATGGTATAAATTAAATAAAATCAATATTAAAATATTACTATTAAATGTCTTTGATAATTATCAAATTTGTCTAAAAAATTTGATTTTACGATAATGATTAAAAAATACATATAATTAAAATTATAAATATTTACCAAGTTTTGATTGAAGCGATAAACTTCCGGCACCTGGATTATTTGTTGTTATTGGTCCAATATCTGATGATTTTGTAATTTGTCTTTATCCATATTTTGTTTCAACTTTTTTCAATATCCCAAATGCTGTTGGTCTTTTTTCTACGTAATTTTTCGAACTCGCACGCAGAATTTTTAACTATATTTTCACAATTGTCTAAAGAGAATGCAGAGTATAGTTTACTGATTAATACGTAATTATGCAATACTATAAACCCTATAGTATAATAAATCATGCTGATGTGCACCGAAGCGATACAAGGAAAACCTTTTTATTATCTATTTTTTTTCTATTAATTTAACTTTAATCAATTTATTGTTAATTTTAATACCGATCTGGATTACGCGTTAAAAAAATGAACAAAATTAATTGACACACAACAAAGTAGACACACCAATACGTCATACGAGATCAAGCAAAATGATTGGTACTCTACGTGTGCGGATGCATGATATGGAGTAAAGTCAACCGCAATAAAATTTTCTCTAAATTAACTTATTTTCTTTACCATCTTCGTTCTCAAATGCAAGACTCATGATAATGATTTGGAAGTTATTACAACCCAAATAAAGGTATGAATATAGTGATTTTAAGATATTTAAAAATTCTTTATATTTTAATCAAAATGAGAGAATTCATTTACTAATGTTTGAGAGTAAATGTGATCTGATTATGATTTTTCCAATGGGATATCCATCTAAAGGTATCGTTTTTCCAAACAACATAGAGAATTGGAAAATGTAAGTACCAAAAGATTTATATGTTCTGATTCAACTCTCTTTGTAAAATATTTTATGTAAATAACAGAAAAAAAAAATTTCTGATAACTCTTTTTGTATATATGTGGGACGGTAAATATATTCAAATATACTTTGATGATTACTGACAAGCATTTACTGAAGAGGGAGTATTCAAATCTGTTTGTAATTGGTTAAAAGAATTTGAACAAATTTGTTACAAATTTTCCAATAAAGAAAAGAATAGTTGATATTATTCCACCACCAGTTTTAGTAATTCCACTCCATTGTTCATTAACTAAAGCAAGTAAAACATATGATCCTATTACATGCAAACATACCATAATGTATGCAGATGTTATTATAGGAATTATATAAGTATTGCAATCTCTTTTTTTCTTGCAACATGTTAAACACCAATAATAACACATGCAATACAAATACGTTATAATAAAAAATGGTATTAAATACATTGAAATACAAAATTCTATGATAAAAGCCTTGGTTTTTAATATATCATATAAACTAACCAATAAACCTGTTACACCTATCCACCCAAAAAGTGAAAATAAAATTACTAAATTTATACCAAATAATATATAATAACTATTTTTTACAGGATAATCTGTTTTTTCTATGAGACTTTTGAAACCATTGTTAAATATACCGAAACTCCATGGAGCTAGCTGTCCGAGTGCGATAAATACAAATTTCCAGTTTCCATGACATTTAATACATGTATGAATAACTGGTCCTACAGTGATAAGTCCAAAAAAAATCGTTATATATGGATGGCTTGATTCATATGCATCATCATCGTCTTTTCCACGCAATTTACGCCACAATAATGAAATAATATCAATGTTAATATTTTTATGTTTTAAAATAATTTCTAAAGTTGTAAATGACCAAGAAATTATTCCAAGAATTCCAAACGGTAATCCATAGCAAAGCGCATCATCTCTTAAAGGTTCATCTATAGAGATAATTAATTCTATGAGTATTTCAATTTGAAAAAAAATATGAAAAAATATACGAACTTACCAAACATATTATTTGTTTAGAGATAATTTTATTATTTTAAAAGATCAAGAGGATAAATTTAATATATTATATATAACGAAAATTCGAGTGAATGCAGTTTTTACGCCTCATGCTTATAATATGAAAGAAAATAGGCAAAGTTAATTCGGGACCGGTTCTAATTTAGTAATCATCTGATGATCATTTAAATTATAAAAAATCAAAGAATGAAAATTTTCCTTGTAATAAACATTTTCGCTTAGATCATCATTATCATCCTCAATTTGAACACTCTTTCTCCTTTTATACATGCATGTTCTATTGCTCTTCTTGATATTCCCACCATTTCACGTTTATATTTATTATATATTTTCGTTCTAACCTTTTTCTCTGACTTACTTTTTTGTGTGATATTTATCTTTGTAAACTAGGATGAAAATTTCTACAAAGTACTGTGTTCATTAAATAATGGAAGATATATTCAATACATTTAAAAGAGGATGTCTAAGAATTTTCCATATCTGAAAAAACTTTATTATAATTTTACGCCTCATTCTTCGAAAGAAACCGTATATGAAATATGCAGTGTGTTACAACCACTTAGCTGCGAAAAAAAAACTGGAAATTATTCCCGTGAAACAATGCATAATTTACTCATGTAGCTCCTTTGTTAAGCTTTTAAGAGTAACCGCCATGTTATACTTCTTTCTTGTGTAATATCAAGTAGCTTTGTAAATTTTGCTAAACTCTCCTTCACCAATAAGTTCTATATTTTCGAATTTTTCATAAGGAACAATATTTCTTTCGTTAGGACAATTAGTATAATAAAATTATTTAATAGCTTTATTTCCACTCGGTATAAGCTTTGTAATAAGTATAACAAATTTGATTGTTTTCGGTTGAAGGTTTTCTTATTTCTTTTCATTTTAAAACGTTGCCCTCAAGCATTTGAATGTACTGTAGTTTAATAACATTTGCTAATTCCATTATTATAACTTAAATTTAATAATAATAAGAATCCTAAACAAGTCATAGACATTATTGTTTAATAAGTTTTTAATTTAGTAAGTGCGGAGCTCCCATCTAAACCATTTGTTTGGATAATTTGGATAACAATAAACAATTGAACTACGAATATAACCAAAATTGATTGTATTTTCGACATCTTTCTTAATCGCAGTCACGAGTATTTGTATTTCTCGGTACTACAATAGTAATACAATAAAGAATTTAACAGTGGTGATTGTCATAGTTAATTCTGGCCAAAATTTATAATTCTTGCCAGAATTACATAAAAATTTACTACCATTAATTCCGAAAAATCAAAAATATCGGATACATTATCTGTTATGAAAATTTTATATACCGATATTAAACTGTAGGTTAGTATCGATATAAATATTTTATTTATAATTATTATATTACAGTAACAAAATATTAGTATATATATTAATTCAATACTTGATGCCTTCTGCAATATACTCTGACATAAATGAGTTAAAAAGGTAAACACGTGTTAAAATAAAAAAAGGTAGTACAGTATATCTTGGGATATCGTTATATATCATTTATTAAAGATATGTGTTATACCGTGAAATAATATGTAATATCGGTATAATGATATGAGGTTTTTTTATTAGTTGTGAAACGGGAATTTCATCGATATATGTCAATTATCGGTATATAAACTATCGGCATATCGAGGTTAGAGCGTATAGTTAAAATATAACTGTTTTATTTTTCCCCTAAGTTCAGTAAGTTTTTGGAGGACAGAAATCGTTATTAACGTTAGTATTTATGCAACAACTTGACATCATGAATCTTGAAGATTGAAATGTGACTTTAGAAATTAACGTCCGAACTTTTTTGTTAAAATAAGTAAAGATATTAAAAAAAAAGTTTAAAAGATCATCAAAGTAGTTTGTTTGCGTTCAATGAAATAAATAACCAATTTTTTCTGATGTAATATCATACAGAGAAAATAAAGAATAATTTCAATGAGCCTGCGCTTGGTTCAATTATTGCAATTTCTATAATTCTTATCTATGTTGTCTATGTTAATTGAATTAAAAGTGCGTCATTCATACATATCCATATAAAATACTGTTTTATGTGCAATTCCTGATAGAAATTTCCTTTAAACAATAATGTTAGATATCGATGACGGAATAATGAAATGTTTGTAAATTCCTTTATTCCTCATTATCTGTTAAACGAGAATTCTGAAAATTCTGGAAGAGGAGAAATTTATTTTAATAATAATTTTAGATTTCAAGCATAAAAGTTATGATAATGCTCAACATTATCAAATGAAATTAATGAAATTCAGAATTATACTATTTTGATATCTCCCTTAAGAATATGAATTAGTTATTCTAAATTTATCATTTAAATGGATGATTAATCCAGCTTTCTTTCAACATAGTAAGACCCATTGTTAATAATTGTATGTATTTATTATAATCCATTTTTATATTTTCAGTTATTCATTCTTTAAAAATGGCTAGACGAATTTTTAAATTGGCTAAACTATTTTAATTATCTAAAATCTAATTATAGATATTTTCTTTTCACATATAATCCAGGAAGAATGATATGACATTGTACTTCGATATATCATTACGTGTTATTAAAAATGTAATGCGAAATACTGTCCATAGTACTGTAGTACCATGTATAATACTCCTCCCCCCTTCAAAATTTTAAATATCCAGGATATAATACTAGAGATAATTATGTATAATGCTCGGGACATTATTATACATTGTACCTGACTACCTGGTATAGGCGATACGCGGGCGGGGTATATGATCCATAATACACGTTAATTATTAGTTATATCGGTTTAAAATGAGTTTAACTTAAAACTGTAAACGTATTTAGATTATTTACCATAAATGAGGTAATGACCCCGGACGAAATCGTGAAAACATTGAAACATAAAATACTCGAGTTATCAGATTCAGATCGATAGTGAATTGACGAAGAAAATTACAAAACTAAGTGAAAATTATTGAAGATGGAAATTACTTTAATCCAAATAGAACTTACAGCTAGGGATTAGCAATTATGATTTTAGATTAATTTCTTGTATTTTTTCTAATTTTCTGTAATCCGATGATTGAAATTTTTAAATTTCAATTTCATTCCTAATATAATAATATACCGACTGTATGAACGTACATGAATATTCTAATTATTCTCGTTTTTCTTTGCTGTTGTAGTAAATTGATCAAATACGAGAAATAATTTTCATTAAAAAAGTACAAAATCGATAAGATATTCTATAAGCTAAAATATGTTTGACTGTAAGATATATATATCTGCTTATTTAATCATCGTTAGATTTATCGATACCGATGTCTAATTCAAGTTTTTTATAAAAAAGAATCAAAATTGATTATTTATTTACTACTACTTTCGTTTTCGATTAATTTAATTTTAATATTTTCCCAAAAAGAGAGTCCGAAATGTACAGGTCTTTGAAATTACTGTAAAAGAACACTTTAATCTCGCATCAAAATTTCGTTTCTAAGACTTGAATTTACGATGATTGATGGGATATTTAAGTGAAATAATTTTGACCACTTAATTCGCGTAGTACTGCTAGTACTGCTTAAGAATACCACGCATTGATACAAATTAACTAAATAATAACTTATAAATTCGAAGAAATGAAAATGT
The DNA here is from genome assembly GCA_015698045.1 of Rhizophagus clarus. Classification (NCBI taxonomy): domain Eukaryota; kingdom Fungi; phylum Glomeromycota; class Glomeromycetes; order Glomerales; family Glomeraceae; genus Rhizophagus; species Rhizophagus clarus. Next base: position 423,700 of record BLAL01000086.1, read on the forward strand.
GATAGTGAATATAATGACAGCAGTTAATGATATTCTTCATTATGCAATCGATCTTAATACTATCCTAATGTTAAATAAAAATTTTCACTTTTAAACAAGTAGTTTTCTTTTTACTAAAAATCTGTATCCAAGTCCATGGACTGTCTCATCTTGCTTGTCCCGTCCATGTCCTTGTATCGGCATAACTATTATATTCTTTATTCAATACGAGCGTTTAAATACTCTGGATTTCGTTGTATTTTTTATTGAATATCAGATAATACAACACAGTTACAGCATATAATTAAATAATGGAAGGAATTAATTTCTTTTTTTCCTATAAATACGTAACGCTTTCGTACGTGATAAAAACTTTACCGTTATATTATAGTAAATATTTGCTTCGATCACTTATTCTGTACTGTTATGCTTTGTATTAATTGTTCTTTATCAATTTCTTACATGATATACCTAATAATTATAACTTCTACAATGACATAACCAGTAAAAAAAAACGATTAAATAATATGACGTCCAAAACACTTCTAATAAGTATTAATGTCAACATTGATTTCACCAGTAATGTATCCTATAATGCAAAAGAAGTAAAAAACATAGATTATAATGATTAAATATTGTTAATTATTATATAGTATTTACTTACCATTATCGTTAGAACGTTTAGAATTTATATCGATATCAAATTCAAGTTCTTTTGTAGCATATTCTAAATAAAAAATTAATTAGTTTGTAAAAAATATACTGTATGTATAAAAATAGTTACTATTGTTTACCATAATTTTCATCTTTAATAAGTTTAATTTTTTTAATATTTTCGTCTAAAAAAAAAAAAATTCTCAAATTAATAAATAGTATTTGTTTCTTTCATCATAATCAAATTTATTTTTTACCGTACCAGCGATAAAGTTATTTTCAAATTGATTGTCTTCAAAATTTCTTTTACCTTTAAAATAAAATAAGTTCGTTAATAATAATATATAAATAAAAAATATATATATATTTGAAGTAAACAAACGGTGGAATTTTTTTTTGATAAGAATCAATAGATTTTAATTAATTGAATGAAATGAAGGTAAGATGATTAAAAGTATTTATAATAAACAAATAAAATTTAAATATGTTATTTACCAAATTCTGAAGTAATATATTGGCTTCTTAAACTTTTTGTGGAAGCTGCAGATTTAATCATTCCACTTAAATATCTACTCTTATATATAGCACCAGGATCATTTGTTTTCATGGGCCCAATATTTGATGATTCTATATTTTAGTCTCATAACTATATTCAACTTCACATATTTTAAAAACTTTATTTGATATTTCAACTGCTGATGGTCTTTTTTCAGGATCAGGATGCCAGCATTCTTTCATTAAATCAATATAACCTTCAGGTGCATTTGTAATAATTGGTGGACGTAAACCATCACATATTTCAATTATAAGTTCAGTATCATGTTTCCTATTCCAAAAAGGTCTTCTCCCTACCATTACTTCCCACATAATCATTCCAAAACTATAAATATCTGAAGCTCTACTATATTTTTTTCCTTGTAAAACCTCTGGTGCAACATAAGGAATTATGCCATAAATCTCATTATTATCATCATTATCTGTTAATTCAGTTGCTGATTTGCTCGTTCCTAAATCACATATTTTTGCATCATTATATGCATCAGAGCCACCTATAAGAATATTTCCACTATGTAAATCTCGATGTATAATATCTACTGTATGAATTTTAGCAAGTCCAGTTATAATTCCTTGCAATTTACATATCTTTATATACCAACTAGTATTATAAAAATCGTTAGTTATAAAATGTGTCAAATCCGAATTATAATATGGCATAATAAATATAAGATCCTGAGTAGAAAGAATCGTAAACATCCTTATAATACTTTTTCTCTTATCGAGTTAACTAATTAAACTCGGAGTTGTTTCATCTAAATTCTGCAATCTGCATTCTATCATATGCAATAAAACTTCCTTAAATATCGATAGGAAACCACTAGATATTACAAATATGTAACATAAAAATGTAATAAAACTCTTCTTGATAGATTAAATTCCTCAGGTAATACAGCATGAATTTTTTCTTTTTTTGAAATTGATAAGGAAATTTTTGATTGGTTTATTTTATTATATGATATGAAAAACAATTCCAAATCAGTCGAGCGATCAACTTGATTCAGATAATAATGCTTACAATTTACGACAATAATATTGAAACATCATTTTTTTTCAAGTTTTTACGATTAATTAAAATAAGTTTTTAAAGAAGAGAGAGACTGTTTTCTTCATTGTTTGCATTAAAGTAATTTTTTTTTTATTTGTGGAAATTGATATTGAGATAAGTTTCGAAAAGAGGAAAAATTAACGTGATAGTTTCTAAATGACTAAACTATATATGCTATAAATCAATGATTCATCGTTTGAAGCGTATTGAGTCTTGATTGATGTGATCGAATAAAGTCTATAATTATAGTAAAATGAATCATATGGTACGAAATTAATTAATCTTAGTTTAAAAAAAAATTATTGAAAATATTTCTTACTAATAATCAAATGAAATTCAAAAATTGTAATTTTTATCACTTTTAAAATGAGATAATTTGAATGAATCACTTAAAATAGTTATTTATTCCCACAGTTAAAAGAAAATGAATGTCTCGTCACGTCCACATGCTGACGAACAATGTAAAGGCCCATTCAGTTGTTAATACTCATGTATTTTATTTTATGGTCTATTTTTATATTTTATCGGTTATTATTCATTCCTTCTTTAGTCAGAAATGGACAACCGAATTTTGAAATTTTGAATTAGTCAAACCGGCTGTTATAGCTACTACAAACACTAATACCATATATTGCTGAAATTAAACGCCCTTTTTTTTACATTCTGGTATAATTTTTCTGCCCAAATTCATGAGATTTCGCAACTCATTCTATGTCAAAATATTTTAATGATCATTAAGCATTACCATATCAAACAAATCTTGTGTTTTATCTAATTAGTTGTAAAGGTAAAATTTTCTAGTAAGACTTCGCTGGACGAATTTGATCACGTGATTGCAAAAATTGAGATGCAATAAATAAAATAAATGTCAAAAATTTTGCCTTATCTTTAACATATTTTGTAAATATTTTAAAGTAATAAAATTTTAATGTATAACTATTAGCGTTTGTAATTCAGAAAAGAAAATAAAAAAAAAATAACATTAAATAAGCTATTATACTTAATGTGGGTGCTTAATATCAGCAATATATGGTAATTTTGTATAATTTATCTAGAAAAAATAATTATTTTCTTTTTTTTGTATAAACTTACTTTGGGTAAAATATACTTTAACCGTTACTTAAACGAATTGTTAAGGTTTCAACTTTCAACTCTCGATGTTGTATGCAAATATTCATTGTACAAAACGTTCTATCAGAGTTCCTATCTGTTATCCGGATATATAATAGTTATTGGGTAAGGGGGATTGAAATATCACTGAACTGCGAAGTGTTATTATGCAAACGTCCAAGATCATGCTAAATAAAAAATAAACTCTATAAGCTTATTTATTAACAATTACTTATCATATATATTATCATCAGAACTAAGTTACCATATAACATAAAGTTCGCGTTCACACGCGTAATACTGCTTAAAAATACCACGTATTGATATAAATTAACTAAATAATTAAAAAAATTTCTTTTACAAATGAAAAATAAATTTAAGAAATTTATAAATTCGAAGAAATGAAAACGAAACAGTGCAATATAACGGTTAATGATATTCTTCATTGTGCAATCGATCCTAATTGCTAAATAGAAATTTCACTTTTTTATATTTGTCCTCCGTGTCCCTGTCTCATCCTTATTATGACAACACTGAAATAACAATTATTATAATTTTCTTTGTAAGCACGCAACGCTAATTTTTAATGGTTTAAGTATTTTCATATGTGATAAACTTTTATCGTTACGTGATTAGTTACATTCATTTTGAGGCTAAAGAATAGTACTATTACGGTAACCACTACTATTTTTTTGTACCAGTTGTTCTTTTTATTGACGTATTTTATTTCATCGATTTCTTATACTGTATATAACTACATAATAATTATAACTTCTACAATAACATAATCAGTAAAAAATTAAATAATATGACGTTCAAACCACTTCTAAAAAGTATTAATATCAAAATCGATTTCACTAGTAATGTATCCTATAAAGTTAAATAAGTAAAAAACATATTAGATTATAATAATTAAATATTATTGATTATTATATATATTACTTACCATCATCGTTAGATCGTTTAGAATTTATTTCGATATCAAGTTCAAGTTCTTTTGTAGCGTATTCTAAAATAAAAAAAATTAATTAATTTTTAAAAATATTTGTGTAAAAATGGTTACTATTTACCGTAATTTTCGTCTTTAATAAATTTAATTTTTTTAATACTTTCGTCTAAAAAAAAATTAATTTCAAATCAATAAATATTTGTTTTTTCATCGTAATGAGATTATTATTTTTTAACGTACCATCATTGATAAAGTAATTTTCAAATTGAATGTCTTCAAATTTTCTTTTACCTTAAAATAAAATATAATTTGTCAATAATTATAAAAACAAATTAGGGATGTTGTATCAAATAAATAAATGATAGAATTTTTTTCGGTAAGAATTAATTGATTTTAATTAATTGAATGAAACGAAGATAAGATGATTAAAATTTTTGTAATAAAAAAAAAAATATTTATATAAGCTATTTACCAAGTTCTGAAGTAATAGATTGGCTTCTTAAACTTCTTGTGGAAGCTGCAGATTTTATCATACTACTCAAATATCTACTCTTATATATAGCACCAGGATTATTTGTTGTCACGGGTCCAATATCTGGTGATTTTATAATTTCAATATCATATCCCCTTATTCTTTCAAATTTTTTTAATATTTCAATTGCTGATGGTCTTTTTTCAGTATCAGGATGCCAGCATTTTTTCATTAAATCAATATAACCATCAGGTGCATTTGTTACAATTGGTGGACGTAAACCATCACATATTTCAATTATGAGTTCAGTATCATGTTTTCTATCCCAAAAAGGTCTTCTTCCTACCATTACTTCCCACATAATCATTCCGAAACTATATATATCTGAAGCTCTGGTATACTTTTTTCCTTGTAAAACCTCTGGTGCAACATAAGGAATTATGCCATAAATCTCCTCTTCATTATCTGTTAATTCAGTTGTTGATTCAGTTGCTGATTTACTCGTTCCTAAATCACATATTTTTGCACCGACACGTATAAGAATATTTCCACTATGTAAATCTCGATGTATAATATTTCCTTTATGAATTTCAACAAGTCCTCTTATAGTGTCTTTCAAACGACCTAACTTTAGACTCCAATTAATATTATAAAAGCCACTAGTTATATAACGTGTCAAATCCGATTTATAATATGGCATAATAAAAATAAGATCTTGAGTAGTAGGATCTTGAGTAATACCATAGTATACATTAACATGGCTCTTGTAAATATCCCATAAATACCCATTCAAAGAATAAAGATAAAACATCTTGAGCTGAATAAAAATTTAATAGTCTAAATTAATATGTTTTATATTTATGATAACATTAGTATGAGATATTTACCTCATTTAGATCTTTTGAAGTAATATTGTTAGAGTTATTGAGTTTCTTAAGAGCAATCGTTTCCGACTTATTTTGTATGGGATAAATTGGAGTACCAACATCAGAAATTTTACAATCAACCCAAGTAGCTTTATAAATTTTACTAAAACCTCCTTCACCAATAAATTCTATATTTTCGAATTTGTCATAAGGAACAAATATCATTTTTCCATTGCGTTTACTGAAATTAGTTTGTACATATTTGATAAAATCATCAATAACTTTATTTCCACTTGGTATAATTCTTTTTTTTGCTTTGTTACAAGTATAACAAATCTGATGATTTTCTATCGAAGGCGTTCTTATTTTATTACATCCACTACATTTCTTTTTATTTTTTTTGTACTTTGGTTTAATTGTCGTTTGTGTTGGATGACTTGAAAGTGCGTCGTTCGATAATGATTTTTCCATGATGATTAATTTAAAAAGAATTTCAAAGAATAGTCAACATCCCTATAAATACCTTTTCTCTTATTGAATTAAACTTCGGAGTTTTTTCATCTAAATTTTGTATTTTGCATTTTATCATATGCAATTTACGATAAAACTTCCTTAAATATTGATAGGCAATCACTAGAAGTACAAATATGTAACCATAAAACTCTTCTTGATGGATTTTCTAATTTGAATTTCCCGTGTAATACAGCATAAAAATTTTTCTTAAAAATTTGATTGGTTTATTTATTATATGACATCCGAACCAATCGTTCGAGTGATCAACTTAGAGTTCCGACAATAATGGTTGGTATCAGTTTAACGAGTATCGACAATAATATTGATAAAGGTAAGTTTTGAAGGGAAGAGACATTTTTCTTCATTGATTGCACTACAGTAACGCCTTTTCATTTGTAAGAACGGATCTTGAGATAAGTTTCGAAAAGAGGAAAAATTAACGTTGAGAGTTTCTAAATAAAGCATAACTAAAAACTATAACGTTATGAATCAATGATTTTATTGATTAATGCGTGTTTATACATTACATTAAGCATATGATCGATTATTACATGTGATCTTGTCTATAGTTAAATTAAAAATAAATTATACAGTGCGAAATTAATTAAATTAAAAAAAAAAAAAAAATTATATAAATATTTCCTTACTTTGTCAAAATTAATATCAACATCAAACTCTGGTTTAGAATTATCCAAAAAAGACAGGATACGTAAATATATGAATCGACCGAATCGTGATTGCTGTATATAATAAAGTAATTCATTGTAATTAATTTTTATCGAATATATTTTTAAACTATAGAGTCTACATTTTTTTAATACCAATATTTTGAACCTCTTTAAATAATACTCGTTTTATTGTCTCATGAACGATTTCAATTGTTCATGTTCGATCCACTATTTTCTGGGTCACAAGTCACAACCCACAAGTTAAACAATATGACATCATTATCAAACTCATTGGTAATGATACATATTCATAACTTTCTTTTGAGGCTGATGAAATGAAGTAAAAATCATTTAATAGAATAATTATCCTCTTTAATCTTTAACGGGTGAACTTTTCGAAAAAGAAATATCTTTTTTACAATTAACAATTCTTCTATCTTCACATTTTCTGCATGTTTGAAAATGTCAAACGAATCAAACTGTCGTCTCACATTAAATATAGAATCATTTAATGATTGTAATGAACATAAAAATGTATATGATTTTTAAATGAGAATATTCCTGCATAAAGTTGTGACAAGTTCAACTACATTATTAAATATTTAACCAAATGAAATAATAATTTTCGTTATCTCATTTAATTTAAGGGAAAAGAATTAATTTTAGTATATTACTTAAAATAGTTAATTTATTCCCGTGTCACTATACCAGTTTAGTAGTATTGAAAACAATGTAACGCAACATTTCCTTCAATATAAAATTCATTGAAGTTTATTATTCATTCTTTCTTTAGATGAAAATGGATAAACGAATTTTCGGAGTGGGTTTGTTTAAACAAACTAAAATCTAAATATAGATATTTTTAAAGTTTTATCTTTTTTAAATATTGTAATCTTGATAGAACAATTAAAAAGCTTCGACTAAAAAAACACATTTTCCGTCGGATGAACCTATACTCGGATAACATAATAGGGTATGGCAATTTTGAATAATTCCGATTTAAACAAAACTAATGATGTGATCTTTCTAAAGATACGAACGATACGCCGATATGTTCGGCAAATTGCATAAGTAAAATAAGTGCATAACTGATAAATAAACTTCACCTGTAATATCAGGTATAAATCCAATTTATATATATTTGTCAACACAGATTTAACTGATCTGCGAGTAATATTACCTGATGAGAATTTGATTTTTTTATTTCTTATTCTATTATTAATATTCTTATTACTAAGGCCAAAAAAAATCAATTTACACAAGAGAAAAACCTGTTATGTTACAAAGAGAACTGCAAGTTTGAACTTAAGAATACTTTTGTTTCACAAATTTTCACACAATGCATATTCTTATCATGTCATTCATTTTATTATATGTATAAAAGATTTTCGGAATATTTCTTCCGAACTTATTATTATTATTTTTTTTTTTTTTTAGTATATGAATATTATTAATTAGTGTTGGTTTTTTTTTTAAATTTAGTATTCTTCTAAATTTGAATTAAATGCGACTATATAATTAATACAATTCAACTTTCACATTCACTGCATACTTTTTATTTAAATGGTAAATAACTTACAAATTGAGAATCTCATACGATCAAAAAAAAATTTATTATAAATGCAACAATAAACTCCTTTTTGAGCCCAATTTCTTTTTCAGTTTAACATTATTTTCCAACAATTTTCTAGTTCCCAAAAAAATAAATTAAAATAATAATTTTTTTTTTTTTTAAAAAAAAAAAAAAAAACGAACTTATCTTAAAATGTCTCAAAGATATAATATAAATCAATATCATTCCGAAGAAATTTTGGAAAAAAGAAATTCAAGAATAAAAGTCGCATCAAATCGTTTATCAAAATTACGTAAAAGAATGTCAATTTTTTCATATCGTGATTCAGGAGTTGGACTTTCTGATGCTGAAGGTTTTCTTCTTATGAAAGATGGTGATAGAATCAATTATATAGAAGAAACATTATATTCGGATAATAATTCTGATAAACATGTTAAAATAAAGTCAGTTAAGCGGTTTTTTGGTATTGGAAAGGGAAGACGACGTCATAGCGAAGCTTACCACCAGGATGGTAAAACAAACCCTTTTGAATGATTTTCCTTATTTGGAAATTATTAAATATAAAAATTATATCATCATTTCTCAATGTAGTATATTATTCAAGATGTTTAATTCTGGGCGGTGTATAATTTCAGTCGGAATTAGGAAAAAAGATTTTTTATAAAAAATTACTATATTAATAATTCTTTTTCCAAAATTATGAATAACTAATATTTATCAAGTTTAACTATGAAGTATCTTTATTTTATCTTTAAAGTAAAAAAGTTTAAGTTTAATTTTAGTTAGATCATTCCGGACTAAAAAGGGAAATTATTATAAATGAGCAAATCAATTATTATATAAATATATATATATATATGTATAGAACTTTATTAAATTATTTTTTAATTTTATTGTAAATCCTTTCGCACTTTCGCAATGATACGAAAGGCACGTTTTTTTAGAGTTTAAAAATAATAAAATGTATATTTAAATTATTATTTTGAAATTGTGTTATTATCAAAAGTTTAAAAATTTTACATTATTAGACATAACAAGTAAATCTCCTTTTTTAATTAATGGTCCCCTGATAAGCATCTAAAGATGATCTCTTTCAGATATGATATTCCAAAAATATCTTATTTTCATAATCACGGCAGATGTCGGCTATTTGTTAATTATCTCCATATTAGGGTGATTGTCACATAGAATTTCATGAGCTACTCTTCTTTTATCATATGTAAGTCTGCTGATTAAGGAGCTTTTACCAAATGGTTTCAATGAACTTATTACTTATTCAAAAATTTAAAAGGAACTTTCCAACATTCAAACCTTTTTAATTTCCTTTCTTTTTTTTCTTGTATATTAAAAAGTAATTTTTTTATGAGATAATAATTCAATTTCTTACATTACGGAAAAAATTTAACGATTTTAACGATAAAAATAAATTAATTAATTTTACTCTTATTCTTAAAATCAAATATTTATTATTAAATTTAATAAAAATGGGTGCCACAAATTCAACGACAAAGAAACGTTTAAGTAAAAGATTTCAAAATAAATTTCATATTTATGATAATTATGATGAATTTAGTAATAATAATAATAATAATTTTGCGTCTACAAAAAGAAGAATTTCTTCAGAAAGTACAATAAGTTCTCATTCAACTTTTAGTCTTGATCGTTGTAATGAATTAACAAAAACTTGTGGCAATAGAAAATATTTTAACAAAGAACATGTTAGGGACATTTTTCCTACTGATAATGATGAATTAAAAAGATTAGAATTAACTCATACTTGGAATAAAGAATTATGGGAAGGTCAACCTTTTCTTTTACCAGTTGATGAAGTTTTTAATAGAAATGCCAGAGTTTTAGATATTGGGTAAGTATTTTTTGCATCTCATACACCTCATACACCTCATATAATCTAAAGATTTCTCATTTTTTAAGATGTGGAAGCGGAATTTGGAGGTAAATTATCTAATAATAATTTTTTTTTTTTTTTTTTTTTAAAAGAAATTCTTTTTATATTAAAATATAATTAAAAACATTTACAAATGTTTCAAAACATAAAATAGTCTTGATATGGCTCGAAAATATCCAAATTGTCAATTCACAGGTTTTGATATCGTGGATAATTTTCCGCTCGAGGTAAAAGAATCAAATGTTGAATTTGAATTAGGAAATATCTTGGAAGGACTTCCTTATGGTGATAATACATTTGATTTAGTTTTTATGAGAAATATGAAGGGTTGTTTAAGTCAGAAAGATTATACTACGTGCTTACAAGAAATAATACGAGTGTCTAGTAGATGGATATTAATACTTGATTCTGACATTATATTGATTGGCGGGGGTCCTTTAGCAAATCAATTGAGAGAAGAAGGTAAGAAATATTGTATTATATATTCTTTTTTATGTTTTATTCATATGTACATATTTACGCATATTTACGTATTTTAGTTCTCGATGAATTAATGAAAAAATATGATGTAAATATGATGCCAAGTTCAATCATTCGAAAATGTTTAGAAGATAATAATCAATTATCTGATATTCATTTCGAGGATAAACAATGTCCTATTGGAGAATGGGGAGGTAGATTAGGAACACTTTATTTGGAAATTTTAAAATGGGCAACAAAAAATTTATATCATTCAGTTTCTTCATTATATTCTGAAGAAGAATATAATTTAAAAATTAATGAAGCATTTGATGAATTAAATCATTATAATAGTTATGATATGGTATTTAGGATTTGCGCAAAGAAAATTGTTGAAAGAAGAAGATCTTTAAAAAAGATTGTTCGAAATCCTTAAAATACTTTTGGAAAGCGTAACGAAGGACTTTTTATTTATTTAATAATTTTATTTGTATTATTAGTATTATATATCGATATATCATATATGGTATAAAAATATATTATGTATTGTATTGTATTGTATTGTATTGTATTGTATGTATGTATGTAAAATATATATTTATTTATTAATTTTATTAATGTTTTTGGATAATGTTTAATTTTTAATTTTAGTAATTTAAAATGAATGAAAAAATTATTTATTTTTATAAATCGATTTTTTTTATTTGAAATCAAATCCTAATAAATGAAGAGTTCATTGAAGTTGAATGAAATAAAGAATGATTGATTTTTCGAATAAAAATTGTGATCCTTTCTTACTGCGTTATTACACGTTACGACGCTGCGTATAGTATCCCCTGCAACAGTATTCCCCCAAGGGTTGGGGATTCCTTGTATAGTGCCCCTGTTCTCTAGGGGTATCATTACTATCATACTATCCAAATAATGTATGACCCTAGAATGACCTCATTTCACGCCAAACGCACGTGATACACTCTGTCATAAGACCTATACGGTACAACTCCCGATACTCTCCGGAATTCGCAAATACATCATCATGTTAAAAGAATTCTTTTGTATTGTATCACCCGACGGGAAATTGAATTTTTCAAACGCTTTGTGCAAATACTTTGTTGTTGCAATTAAGAATTCTATCGAGAATAGAAATCAGTGTGGAAAAATATATCAAAAAAAGAAATTTCAAAATTTATTGCGTTCGGGTCTGGTTTATTTACCGACAATCATTTCATCGACAATCATTTCACCGACAAACGTTTCATCGACAGGGTCTTTCACTGACAGATGTCAATTCACCAACAGTCATTTTTAAAGAAATAATTTTTTTCTATAAACTAACATTTAATGTCAAATATTTTATTACATAAAAATGCTTCAATTTAATCTATAGTAATAGTAACATTAATAATATATTTATTTAAAAAATGAATTATACACTTTACATTTTAAAAAACGCAAGAATAAGAAAATAATTCAATTAAAAATGATCAAACTACTACTTATTGTGAAAAAAAAAAAAAAAATACTTTCAAAAATTGAATTAAAATGATAGATTATGTCAAACAAACTATCCTTACTCTAACAATAAATTACTCAAAACAACACCCGCTCTAAAGACAACGCTAAAAAAAAAATTTAGTTCATAAGTGGCGGTAACGGTGAGTTAAACGCGACCCGTAATAAATTATAAGAGTTAATTTGAAGAATAATATATAGTAAACGTTCATCCATTTAACCCAAAGAGTGTTTGTCTGAACAAAGCGTTTGAATATACCATGTTTTGTAAAAGGTAATGAATAAAATTTATTTTGTTAAAAATTAAAAATTTGCACTACGAAAATGGAATACAGACAAAAATTTATGAATAAATTTTTAATGTTTTATTAAATAATTATTAGTAAACATGTTGATTTTCAGGAAACATAAAAGGTTCGGGGGTTACTTGGTTCGGGTTCAGGGGTTCGGAAATTTGTCATATTTGGTAATAGTTTCTAGGCAAAGGAGTGTGTCGAGAAAATGGGTTGTTGGTTAACTCTTAATAACACGTCGCAACACAATTTCAATTTTTAGCCATAAGAAGGCCTCTTTTTATTGCAATTAGAAGTATAACCTATAAAAATTCTCTTTTTATATAGATTGGCAAGATTGGCAACATTGGCACCTAAAAAAATTAAACCTATAAAATTTTTTTTTAATATATTGGCAAGATTGTCAAGATGTTTCCGTTTATCCGGACCTTCAAATCACTTTAAAAATTTCCTTTTACAAACACTATAATAGATGCATGCAATTAAAAATTAAGATATGATCTCATCTTTTTTTACGGAAAAAAATTGTCCGAGAGAAATCGTGCACCGATTTTTTTTATTATAAAAAGGCAGAGCAAAGTCTTCGATAATTCACACACACAAAAAAAAACTAAAAAACTATTAAAAGTTAAAATTACTAAAATAATCATACAAATAAGCCTTTGATACAAATTATCTTCACAAAACATCATGAACAAATTTATTTTCGTATTTACCATTATTTTATTGATCACACTTTCCGCCTTAGTACCTAATGGCGAAGCGCTTCCTGGTGGGTTCTGCTGCAAGACTTTCGAAGAAAAAGCTACCCCTGTTGCCAAAACCAATGAGACCCCTACAATTTAGGTGTTCACATCACAAGTTCAGTCATTAATATATACTGTAATTCATATATTTCGCAAAATTATTTTATACTTAGATAATTCATTTATTTCATTTTACCACATTATTTTATTTCAATATTTTCAATTTTATTTTAGATTAAGTATTCGAATTTTGTAATTGATCTTTTATTTCACCAATTTATTTCATATTTCATTTTATTCAATTAAATTTGTACTTTGTATTTTGCAATTTAAGTAAGTACGACAAATCATGTACTTCAAAATGTTTTTATAATAAAGTATTGCACATAGTGAAATAATTTGCTATACACAAAAGTCAAGGACTAAGCAACAACCATTGGCAGGTTAATATACAAATATATTGTTCCTTTTTTAAAAAAAACGCAGTACAAATCGTAAAGAATCATCCAAATAAAATGTAAGTATCACGCGTATTTGTGAATTTACTGGGTCTTAGAAAGAGTTACAAATAAGTTCATTCATTTCAATAAAGTCTACTCTTAATCGAGAATAACGCATAAAGACCAGCAGAGGCGAAATTAGCTAAAGACCGAAAAAATTTGAGTTTGACTATAAAACTTTACTTAGCTCTGCGGATTGAAGTCACTTTTTGGTCTTTAAACTTATTCTGCGGCGTCACAAATTTCCTTGTTCTCTACCAAAAATTTTCAGACGACTCCACAGCTTTTCCCATATTTGGAAGAAAGTAATGTCATAGATTATAGATTTCCGCTTATATTAAAACATGAAACATTAAAAAAAGAGCTATATAATGAAATACTGATGGTCATCAGCATGGTCGGCTGACCATCCGCAGGTGGCAGATAAACTAACCTGGTACATAATTTTGATTAGCTTTTTTTGTTTCTTATACCTTTCTTTCTTACTTTTGAATTATTTGATTCTTCAAATTTTGCAATAAAGTATATACAGTACATTTTCTGTCTTTATTTATTAGCTTTGAAACCTTTGATATTTTAGTATTTCTAATACTTTATTTTAAATCATTTAGTTTAAATTTACAATCAAAGTATAGTCAATTAAAACTTAATAAATTTAATCAAAAGAAAAGTAATTTAATCTAAAAGATTTAATTCAGAGAAAAAGTTATTAATTAAGTAAAAAATAGTGGAATAATATATTTATTTATTTATTTTTTTGGTATTAAAAATGTATAAGTAAAATAAATATTTATTATATATTCAATTTAAAATAAAATAGTAAATTTATATATTCATATCATCATATGGGCTGATTTGACTTGCTATACTATTGCTATTAAATTATCACATGCATGCAATGCGTTAAATCAGCTCATGTATAAATGCAATATTATCACTTATATTATATAATTGACTTTTACATATGAATTGATTTTAAAAAAAAATTTTTTGATTTTTATTTCTTATTATTTTTTTAGATATACCAAATTTTTTATACAATTTAGATTTTTAAAAATAAATTCAAAAAGAAAAATATGTACTTTTTTTTTATATAATTGATGTTAAAAAAATTTTTATATAATCTGAATTTTTAAAAATAAATATAAAGAAAAAAAAAATGTTTTTATTTATTTATTTATTTTTATTTAATTTAAAAAAATGTTTTTAATAATTTATTTCTCATTTTTTTTCTAAAAATTGCAAGCTTTTTATATAACTTAAACTTTTAAAAATTAATATAAAAAGAAGTAAAATATTTTTATTTATTTTTTTTTTTATTTAAAGAAACATTTAACGTTTTATTTATTTTTTTTTTTATAGTAAAAAATTGGAAGTTACAATAAAATATTATGTGTAGATGATAAAGTATATATTGTATATTAGATTTTATAATACATATATATACAAAAATTAAAAATTATATATAAATATATAATTATATTTGAAAATAAATATATTATATATTTTTTTTATTGTATATATATATTTATTTAAACAAATATATATGATGTATTATATAATTTTTAAATACAAAATCACAAAATCATATATTATTAATAAAAAAATGATTGTTTTAATTATTTAAATGTTTTTATTTATTTATTAAATTTAAAAAAGCGAATTACTAAACTTAACTGGGAGGGGGGGAGGGGGGGAATTTCCTCCCCCCCCTGTGGCTTGTGTGGTACAGTTATGTGTTACATGATCATATTATTTGTTTATCAATTTTTTTTAGATATGTAGATGCGTCATGTGCGTCTTTCTTCAGAACGTTTAATATATTTTTTTCTTTAAATCTTTCACTCAAGGTGTGTTCTTTGCTTTCTTTTTTTATTTTTGTTTGTTTCTTACAACTAGTTCTTTATTAACTTTTTCGCTCTTTTTAGGTTCTTTGGCCCTTTTAGTTTCGTAATTAAGGTACACTAAGGAATGTTTGGTATTACAGAACCCTGATTCACATTTTTTTTATTTTTTACACTTCGTTCCTTTACATTTTATTTTTTGTATTTCATTCCCTTTGTTCTTTTTAGATCCTTTAATGATTTAGTTCTTTTTTACGATCAAGGTATATTTATTTTTATTTTTATTTTTATTTTCACTTATTACATTCCATTCTTTACTAATTTTTTTCCTTTATTTTTTTCTTCTTTTTCGTTTTCCCATTGTTTTCCCTCTTCCTTTTTGTCTCCCTATCATTATCCTCTTTCTTTTTCGTCTTTCCATTCTATCCCGTCTCTTCTTTTTTGTCTCCCATTGTTTTCCCTCTTCCTTTTTGTCTCCTTATCATTATCCTCTTTCTTTTTGTCTTTCCACTTCTATACCCTCTTCTTTTTCAATTCCTATTATTATTTTCTTTTTTTTTGCATCCCCATTGTTATCTCCTTCCTTTTTGTCTACTCATCATTATTCTCCTTCCTTTTCATTTTTCTATCTTCCTTTTTGCCTTCTTATCAGTTTTCCCTTTTTGTACCCTTCTTTTTTTTGTTTTTCTTCTATCCTTTGATTATTTTCTTTTTGTTTTACCTTTCTTTTTTTCCTTTCTTTTCATCCCTCTTCGTTTTACTCCTTCTTTTTTATCTCCTCATTATTATTTTCCTTCCTTCTCGCCTCCCCATCATTATTTTCTTAACTTTTCATCTTTCTATCATTTTTCCCTTTCTTTTCGTTCCTCCTTCATTATTTTCATTTCTTTTTGCTCTTTCCTTACCCTTTTTACTCATCTTTACACTTTTTGTTTCCTCTTTACCCTTTCATTTTTTTCAATCATTCCTTTATTTTTTCTGTTACCTCATTATATTTTCATTCCTTATTCTTCTTTTTATTGTAATAACTCTTCTTTTTTATTCATCTTATTGTTAAAAGATAAACATTTTTAATCAATAAAACATGTGAACTCTTAAATTAATAAATTATTTTGACACTATTAACAGTTTATAAATAAAATTTTATAATATAAAAATTATTTCGAATAAAAATTTTAAGTTAAAAATATTTTTTTTTTCATAGTGCCAAGTTTCTAAAAAAAAAAATAATAATGTGGTGCATAAATCACGTAATATAGGGGAGGAAATTTCCCTCTGGTTAAAATCAGCAATACTCTTTAAAAAAAAATAAAATTAATAAAGAATTTGAAATTTTTAACTTAATATTTGAATTTAAGTTTTTTTTTTATTATCATATTTTTAAATTCAAGTTTTTTAATTTTTGCTTGAACTTTTCAATCAGTAGTAACTTGTTCTTATAATACTATTTTTCATTTTTTAATTTCAATTTGCATTAATTGATATTTCTTATCAAACTTTAAATCATTTTCTTATTTAATATGTCTTTTTTAGTATTTGCTGATTTTTTTGAATCAGAAAATACTTCTTTTTTTTGAAACTTTACTTAAATTTGTATTTATTAATAAATTTATCATTACTTTCTTTTTATTTTATCTCACTATTAATTTAAATAAGTAAATTAATAAATAAAGAAAGAAATTAAATTATATAATAAAAATTACCTTTAGTTTTTTTTTTGCATTAATTTTAGATAATTAATTAATTTTTTACCTAATAAAAAATATTAGATATTATATTAAAAAATTAAAATAATAATAGACTAATTTTTATAAACAATAAATTAAAATTTTTTTTTTTATTTCTATCTCTTCAAATATAAAAAATATCAGTATTTTTATGTATAATACTGGTTATTATTTGTTTATTATTAATTTAATACTTTTCAAATTAAAATTAATAAAAATAAATAAATTATTAGTTCTTTTATATAATAATAAAAATAAAATAATATAATTTTTTTATTACTTAATTGTAAATAATAATTTGAATTCTTGGTCTTCTTGGAGGTGTTATTCTTTTTGGACTTTTTAGAAGAATCAGCAGAATTCTTGGACTTTCACTAGTCGAAAAAGGAATATTCGGCCTTAATAAAATTTGGCCTATATTTGACCAAAATTAAAAATTATTCGATCTCAATTAGTAATAATCTATGATTAAACATATATTCAACATTGTTTAATTATAGTCAAATAGTGTATATAAAGTTGCCTGCCAAAACTAAGAAGTTTCGACATATCGAAATTGTCGAAACTATTTCAACATTTCGACATTGACCTTCTGATTTGTCAAAATGCTGAAATAGTTTCGACATACTGAATCTATTTTGATAGTTTCAGCATTCACTAATCTGCAGTTTGCAGATTTCTAATCAGTTTTAATATCGGTCATATGAGCCGATTTACTGATCGTAGATAATCTTTTTTTTTTGAAAAAAAAATGGTTACAGTTTTTTTTAAACCGGATAAAAAAAAAAATTTTATTTTTATTTTTTTTTGCTTTAGGTTGCCAGACTTCTTGGACGAACCCAAACTTGGAATGTGCGCAAGTAAGTTAGTAGGGGAATGAGAGGGGATTTTTTTTTAATATATTGAAGAAACATACTAATATTTCTTCTATCTACATATGTTTTTTTTTTCTTTAGGTTGCTGGACTTCTTGAATGAATCTGGACTTGAAAAGTACGCAAGTAAGTTAGTGGGGAGTGGAAGGGGATTTTTTTTAATATATTGAAGAAACATACTAATATTTCTTCTATTTCTTTTTTTTTCTTTAGGTTGCCAGACTTCTTAAACAAACTCAGACTTGAAAAGTACGCAAATAAGTTAGTGGAGAGTGGAAGGGATTTTTTTTTAATATATTGAAGAAACATACTAACGTTTCTTCTATTTCTTTTTTTTTTTTCTTTAGGTTGCCAGACTTCTTGAACGAACCCAGACTTGAAAAGTACACAAGTAAGTTAATGGGGAGTAGGAGCGGATTTTTTTTTTAATATATTGAAGAAACATACTAACGTTTCTTCTATTTTTTTTTTTTTTTCTTTAGGTTGCCAGACTTCTTGAATGAACCCAGACTTGAAATGTACGCAAGTAAGTTAGTGGGAGTGAGAGGGATTTTTTTTTAATATATTGAAGAAATATACTAACGTTTCTTCTATTTCTTTTTTTTTTCTTTAGGTTGCCAGACTTCTTGAACGAACCCAGACTTGAAATGTACGCAAGTAAGTTAGTGGGAGTGGGAGGGGATTTTTTTTTAATATATTGAAGAAACATACTAACATTTCTTCTATTTCTTTTTTTTCTTTAGGTTGTCAGACTTCTTAAACGAACCCAGACTTGAAAAGTACGCAAGTAAGTTAGTGGGGAGTGGAAGGGGATTTTTTTTTAATATATTGAAGAAACATACTAACATTTCTTCTATCTCTTTTTTTTTCTTTAGGTTGCCAGACTTCTTAAACGAACCTAGACTTGAAAGTATGCAAGTAAGTTAGTAGGGAGTGGGAGGGGATTTTTTTTTTAATATATTGAAGAAATATACTAACGTTTCTTCTATTTCTTTTTTTTTTTCTTTAGGTTATCAGACTTCTTGAACGAACCTGGACTTGAAATGTACGTAAGTAAATTTAGTGAAAAGTAGGAGGAATTTTTTTAATATATTAAAAAAAATATACTAACGTTTCTTTTTTATTTTTTTAGGTTGTCAGACTTTTAGATGAACCCGGTCAATAAAATTTTTTTATTACAAACAATAATATAAAAACTTTTTTTAAATGTAATAATTTATTATTTAATCCAGAAGTCAATTTCAATTATAACAATAAAATAAAGTATTGCAATAAATTTTAGTTTTTTATGTGTTTAATTTTAAATTTTTTTTACTAAATTTTTAATATGCATGCTATATGGCTGGGACATTACAAATTATAATCAATCTATCAAACTTGTATCAAACTTGTATCATCAATATCTATATAAACTTTATTAATTATGATCGTTTAATTTTGAATCAAATTGTGACTAAAATCTTAATATTTTATATATCATGAGAGTGATGTTTTAATTTTGGCAATTTTGACATGCCAAAACTATTTTGGTAATTTCGTACAGTTTTGGCAATTTCAACATGTTAAAACTATTCCGGCATTTCAGCATTTTAACATATTTTTAGTTTCGACATTTCGACATTGGCCTATTGAGTTTCAGCAGGCAACTTTAAGTGTATATTAATTAAGCGTCATGTTACGTATCACATAACTAATTAAAGCTTAAAAAAAAGACTAAATTTAATGAAGTTTCTAAAACTTTTTTCCTTTTTCCTTTACCATTTCCTTTTGTTTTTTACCTCCTTTCGTCTTTTCCCTATTTTTTATCTTTCCCCCTTCTTTCTTTTTCTTCCCTTCATATTTTCCTTTATCTTTCCCTTTTCTTTCCCTTTCTTAATTTCTCTTTTTCCACTTCTCCCGCATTTTTTTTAAAAAATCCTCAATGAAACGACTCATTTTAAGCGGATATTTTGGTCTCCTTTGGACGCGAAATTTTACAGTAATAATTTTTTTTTCTTTACCTACTCTTAATTTAACGAATGGCTTCTAAAAGTTCAGTTACTTTTTTTTATTTAGTATTCTCTTGGATCTCTTCCTTGGATCTAGGTGAGTGAAATTGTTTTTTCTTTTAACTTTAAATGAACTTTATTAACAGTTCATTTTTTTTTGCAGGCAACTGGTTCTTTGACATTAGGGGCCGTTTCTTTTTGCAGCTCTTTAGATGCAGTGTTTCAGTAAGAGTTGTAAAGTTTAATTTTTTTATTCTATGACTTCTAAAAGACAGTTAATAATTTCATTTTTTTCATTTTTTTTTAGACGGTTGGCTCTTTGGTAGGATCTCGGGAGTATCTTTTCATTTTTTTTTCATTTCTTTTAGATGGTTGGCTCTTCAGTAAGATTTCAAGAGTATCTTTTCATTTTATTTTGATGTTTTACGATATTTACTAATGACTTGTTTTTACTCTTTTTTAAATGGCTAGCTCTTTAGTTTGTGTAGGATTTCGGTGAGTATTTTAATTTTTTCATTTTATTTTGTGATTTTTATGACGTTTATTAACAACTTATTTTACTCCTTTTAGATAGTTGATACTTGTGTGGAATTTGGTAGCAACAAGACAGTTTTAACAACTCAGCTTTTAGTGAGTTTTAATATTTTTTTTATTTTTAATTAAATTTATTTTTTTAATGAATCATGTATTAATATTTTGATTATTTTAATTATAAACGGCTAATTTTTAACATCTTTGATATAATTTCGGTAAGATGAAATATTCAGTTTATTTATTTAACAAAACGATTATTAACGTTTCAATTCTCTATTTTTTTTAGGCAAGTTCAATTTTTTTGACGTAAGAATTCAGAGTATTTTTTTTTTAAGATTTCTTTCACCTTTTAAAAATAATTACTAATTTATTTTTTCTTTTTTTTTAGATAGTTTATTCTTCAGCTCTCTGGACGCGAAATTCAACAAGAATGATCTTTGACGAACCTTCAATCTTTGGATGTGTGGATTTGATAGTGTGTTTTTTTAATGCAAGAATTCGGCGAGTATTTTTTTTTTAAGATTTCTTTCGCCTTTTAAAAAATAATTACTAATTTATTTTTTCTTTTTTTTTAGACAGTTTGTTCTTCAGTTCTCTGGACGCGAAATTTGGCAAGAATGATTTAGGATTTTTTTAGAATACTTGATTGTGTAGATGATGGTTGTGGATATAATGGCGGATAGATTAATGTGAATAATAACAAGTGATAATATATAAATAGATAAATATTAGATAGATTTTTATATAATATTATAATATGTAGCTATAAATAAAATGTTAATAAAACTACTATTATTTGACCTTGAAAAACTTCTAGTTCGACCTATTTATCAATTATATTCGGGTTACATACAGTAGTCGAATATAGTTTTTTTTAGGGTCGAATAAATATGTAATAATGTCCTAATATAGGTTAAATGATGGTCAAATTTTCTTTCTGAATTTGAGACGATTGGCACTCTAAATGTGCCAAAAAAATTGGCCTCAATTTGACATAGGTTAGATCGTCATTTGACCTATATTCGACCTGGTCAAATTTAGGCCAAATTGTCCTTTTTCGACTAGTGTTCTTAGTTTTGAAAGTGAAAGAAAGAGCTGAACACCAGGAAAGAGAGTAGTCAATATCATCATGGTTGAAATTAAATCTTATATTTCTACAAGACTTTACATTATCGTATTTTTCAAAGAAGATTACAACCAAATTCATCCCACCTGTAGTAAAGTGCTTGTCAGCTTTGATCAGAAGGTCATTGAAGACTACTGGTGAAAGTTTAGTTCAGTTCTATAATTGCCAATAATACAAATCATAAGGCAAATTATTAAGGTACAAGCAAAACTGTTCACGTTTTTTCCTTTATTGTAGAAACCAGTTTCTAGAGAACCAGCATAGTACTGGGTATTCATTAAAGAAGTATTGCCATATCTCCTGTTCAAAGAAAGTGAGTACAAAGATTGAAAGACATATTTTGATTTGAAATGTTTGGTATTTTCAGGACCCCAAACAATATATATATAGATCAGATGAAAATTTCAAAATTTACTATGATCAATAAGTAAATTATTTTAAGTTTTGCTAAGTAAACTCTTATTATAACCTTTGAATTTTTTATTCTACTAAGCAATTTTTTTTTCTGACATATATAATTTTATTTAAGTATAAAAAAATAATTTAATTATAATAAATATATATATAGTAATAGTAAATTAATTTTTTATATCATTATGAAAAAAAATTGTGAAATTTATTTACTAAATATTAATAAATTAATAATATAAAATGATATACCAACTTCAGAATTTTTAATTTTAATTTTTTTTTTTAATATTAATGACGTTGATCAACGTAGTCTGTTTATTAGAGTAAATAGGAGGATAGCAAAGCTATCACTGTAAATACATGAAACACTACTCTCAGACCCCCAAAGGGTCACAGTTCTACCATTCGTCAAGAAAAAATTATTATAAAGGAATAAAGAAAACAAAATAACAAAAAAAGAAAAATTCTAAAAAATGATATGCTCTGTAGCAATAAACTAATTAGGAAACCTTTTTCCGTGTATGCCCTACTATCTATTTCTAGCAAGTTAATGACATAAACTAATTAACTGCTCTAAAAGCCGCTTGATTTCCACCTTATTGACTTTATTGGGATGCAGCTTGTTAGGCGCACGAGTACCATTATTCTTATTTTCAGAGGAAGCGCTAAATCATCCAGAGGACTTCTGTGAAAATGCATATCATGACAAGACAGTATCATCTTTTTGTCCATATTTGTAAGAATTGTGTGATCTAAGCAATGTACAGTTAGCTCCAGATTCAAACTTGGAAAATTCTGAATGCTTGTCTAAATAAGGTTGTTGGCTCTTGGTCGATGCCTTGGGTGATCATTTAGCAGAATGAAAAGAGGGTGTAGAATGGCAGCACCAAGATAGTTCTACATTATTTCACTGCTGCTTCAAAGAGATTCTTTGGGCGAGCATGTCCTAAGTTGAGAAATATCCAATAAGAAGCTGCGAGCCATCCTGTTCTTTGATAATTTTAAAGGATTGTAAGTTGCTATCAGTTAAAAATTGGCTTGCAGTGCCATTAGGAAAGAGTAATTCAATTATCATATCTTCAGGGATATTTGTGATAGAAGCCTGAAACTTTTCACATTACTTTCGCTCAGAAAGGCTCCAGCTGGCTGGGAACCATCAGACAGAAAGTGTTCTAAAAGATGCTATCCAGTCACCTTTGTTATAAGTTTTTAAGCAATTATGGTTGAGTATTAGTTTGACCCTTGCAATTAGGTATTTCTTTTGCACACATATGCAGACTGATACCACTTTTCCCTATGTATTTAGCTTGGCAAGAAGATCATAATTGGACCATTTGGCTGGGATGTTATATACTACAAGGTCCAGTAAGAGGTTTTTTTCTTGTTCTTCTGGTTGGTACTCTATAATAATAAGTCTGTTGTTTCCTGTAGCATTCAATCTTTATTATTCTTATTGTCAAAACGAAGCTGTTTTATCATCACTTGAAGCAGATCGTTTTGGAGAAAATCCAGACGCCTATGTCATGGACTTTTCAAATGTTAGGTGTTAACTAGCAAGGGAGGAGTCAGATGATGCAGTTGAAGAAGAAGGCTAGTTATGTTCCTGTAGGAAGGTCTTTTTTTCCTCAGCTTTAGCTTGTTTCTTCAATTTTTTTTTCTGGCTCTTAGTCAAAACCAGTTTTCAGGAAGGATTGTGTTCATCGGATGCAGGAGAACTCATGGTAGATGATGCAACTGTGATTGTATTTGATTGGTGCGCAGAGTCCATGTCCATGTTCATTTTAGGTAAATTGTCATGAGTATCAGGTGCTTTTTTTTTTCTGATAAGGTGGGCCTGTTTGATTTCTAATTGGTGCTTATTGTTGATCTCCTTAATTGTATTCTCAGTATTACGTGCAACTTTATCATGAACTGGAAAAATGAAAGAGTCCAAAAAATACGCAGACCCAAAGTGTCCAAGGGTAGCTATAACGCTAGCGATGACAAGTTGTAGTGTCAAAGCCTGGAGTTTGTACTTTCGTATATCAGGCGATATTATGTACTGTCTAAGTTGATCGAAAAGCTCTGAGGTGACCGGTGTGGTCACTGTTATACCTTCGCAAACCTGCGAAATAGCAGACAGAGCTTTCACATAGAAAGATGTTAGTTGTGTCTTTAGTTATCTAGAAAGCTCATCCTTAATGGTTTGTATGTGCGCCAAGTCCATTTTCCCTGTGAAAAGGTGGTGTTAACTAGTAGGAAAAGTGACAAAAATATAAAAAATATAAAAATTTTTCCTTAAAAAAAATTGGGCTGAGGATCAGCAGGATGAGTTGATTGATTTTTAATTTTAATTAATATTAATATAATATTAATATACTATTGCTATTTTAAAATAGTTTTAAAATTTGGAATTTTTTATAAATATTATTGTATTCAGATTTATAAAAATTAAAATATAAATTATTGTCAACTCTTCTGAACAACTTCTTAAAGTTAACAAGTTGATTTAAAATAAAAAAAATTATACTTTAAAATTAAAATCATTTAAATGATAAATAATTAAAAGTACAAATGTTAGTCACATTCCATAAATATTAATCCAATCATCTTAAAATTTTTACTGTAGGTAGATTTGACCTCGCTGAACAACTTTATTTAAGCGGAAAAGGCAATTTTATTTGACCAAAGTGGTGAAATCATGCTCTAAAGTTGCAAAACAGGTTTTCACAAAAAAGTTAATAATACAAAAATAGCCAATACTTCACAAATATTAGTTCAATCATTATAAAAATTTACATACAGGTAGAATCGACATCACTGAACAACTTTTTAAACATAAAAAAGTAATTTCATTTGACCAAAGTGATGTTATTATGTCCTGAAGTTAAAAGAGAAAAAAAAATTTTTTTGGAGTTAGTACTGTTTAAAAAATATAATTATCTTCACAAATATTATACTTAAAATCATAAAAATTGAAATACAAATACTTTTTATACTGCTGAACAATTTACTTAAATATAAAAAGGTAATTTTATTTGTCTAAAATTCATTTTATATATGAGTAAAATTAGCAAACAAAAAATAAGAATATGAGAATATTATTATAAAAACATGATTTTTATCATAAATATTAAATACAATATTGTGTTTTATAAAATTAAAATGTGTAAAATAATAGAAAAGAAGTATTACTTTACTAAAAATGCTATTTTTTTTAAATTAATTTTATAATAATTATAAGATACTTTTATTATATTGAAATAATTTTGTAAAACTTTGAATTTATTTTAATATTATTTTATAAGGGTTTACAAATATAATTTAAAAATATAAATGAAATACTATACATGAAATATTTTTACAATAATTTTGTAATAATGAAATTATTTTGCATTTATTCAAATATTATTATAAAATAGATTGTAAATATAGTTTAGAAATATAAATAAAATATTATATATAAAATATCTCTACAATAATGAAATTATTCTGCATTTATTCAAATATTATTATGAAATAGTTTGTAAATATGATTTAGAAATATAAATAAAATATTATATATAAAATATCTCTGCAATAATGAAATTATTTTGCATTTATTCAAATATTATTATGAAATAGTTTGTAAATATAACTTAAAAATATAAATACAATACTATATATAAAATATCTTTGTAATAATGAAATTATTTTGCATTTATTCAAATATTATTATGAAATAGTTTATGGATATAGCTTAGAAATATAAATGAAATACTACATATTTAATTTAATATATCATAATAAAACAACTTAAATTCTTAAAAATATAAATATAATAATCATTATGAAATAACTTGAAAATATAAATGTCTTTATAAAATAACTCAGAAATATAATATTATTATAAAATAATTTAAAAATATAGAATTTATAATTATACTAAGCCTTAATACTGAATTTTTGTCACTATAAACAGGTGGAGGGAGCAGCAATGGCTCTCCCCCTATAGGCACTATTGGACCTCTACCTGTTTACAAAGGAGGGGCTTTTCATAAGGTTAAACAGATGTTGTATGTACGATACATATGTATCATATGTACATATGTACATCTGTAACTTAGCACAACTATAACGAATTATAATAAAAAAATTAATAATAAATTATAATAAGAAAAAAAAAATAAATTAAATTATAATAAATATGTAATAAATTATAATAAGAAAAAAAATTAAATTAAAAAAATTAGTTATGTAATAAATTATAATAAGGAAATAAAATATAATAAAAAAATTAAATTAAAAAATTACGAATATATAAAAAAAAATGAAAAAAATTTTGGGGAAGAGCCCCTATTTATATTTAACTTGATATCATGCGTATTACGTAATCAATATTAATTTAATGAATTAAGCTTTGAGTCGCTTTAGCCGCAAATATAAAAGTTTAAAAAAGATCTGCTAAATCTTTTTAACCTTTTTTTTTTAACTATCCTTTTTTTCTTTATTCCCTTTCTTTTATTCTTTCTTCATTCCTTTGCACTTTCCTTTCCTTCATATTTTCACTTTCTCTTATTCCCTTTCCCTTGTTTTCCAATTATCTGGTCCTTTTTCCCTTTCCTCTTAATTTTTCCACGCTTTTTTAAGTAAATTTCAGTAAGGAAGAGAGATTTTTTTGAATTTATTTCTTAAGAAACCATTTTACTAATAATTTCCTTTGCTTTTTTCGTTCTTTTTAATTCTTTCGTTCATTCTTTTTATTCTCTCTTTCAGTTTTCTTAATTCCCTTTTCTGTTCTCTTCCTTCTTCTTGATTCCTCTTCGTTCTTCTTCATTCTTCTTAATTCCTTTTTGCTTCCCTTGATTCCATTTTCAGTTCTCATAATTCCTTTTTTGTTTCCCTTATAAAAGTTTTTATTTCTATTTTTATTTTTTTCCTAGACGACCAGATCTTTGAATGCGTGAATTTCGGTTAGGTTTATTTTTTTTTTAGGTTATTTTTTAACAAAATGCTTACTAATATTTCTACTATTTTAATTTTTTTACTAGACGACCAGGGTTTTTAGACGCGTAAAAATTTGGTAGGTGAAATCTGATTTTCACTTTTTTTAATTTTTAATGAAACGGTTTGCTAATAACATTTCGATTTTAACTTCTTTTTTAGGTGACCTGCACATTAGACGTGTTAAATTTCAGTAAGAAAATCCAAAAAAGTTTTTTTTTGAATTTAATTTTTAAACAAAATGTTTTACTAACGTTTCAATACCCATTTTTATTTTACTTTCTAGACAGCTAGATCTTTACAGGTGCGTAGAATTTCAGTATAGAAATCAGCCAGATCAAATTTTAGACGCATAGAATTTTGGTAAGGAATTCTGAAATTGTTTATTTTTTAAAATTAATTTTTAATGAAACGCTTTACTAATGCTAACGTTTATATTCTTATTTTTATTTCTTTCTAAACAACTAAGTTTTTTGACGTGCATAATTTTGGTAAGAAAATCCAAAAACTTTTTTTTTTAGATTTATTTTCAATGAAATGTTTTACTAACATTTCAGTTTACTCTCTTTTTTAGGCGATCAGGTCTTTTGTCAAGTAGATTTTCAGTAGAGAATTCTGGAAATATATTTTTTTTCTAAAATTATTTAATTTCTTAGCGACTGGATGCATATAATTCAGTAAGAGAAAAATATATGTTTTTTTATTATTACTTTCAATAACAATGAAGTGTTTATTAACAATTTCAGTTTTATTTTTTTTTAGTCGGTCATACGATACGTGAATTTTAGTGATAGATTTAATTTAACAAAACATGATGGTGTGGACTATTAAGCGAAACTTCTTTACAATTTTTGTGTTGCGTTAAAGACTAGGAGCCTGGTATATCATAAACGTAATGTTCGCTTGATCTTTCTTAAATCACAAAAGATCAAAGAATATGATGGAATAATAGACAGACGGGCAATGAAGGAGCTGAAGAATGATTTAACAAATCATGATGCGTGAGTAAATAAGGGTCAGTTCTGATTTTGAAGCACCGGATATTAGATAAGTTTTCAAAATTTTATTATTTTAACGAACATTATTAAAAGTTCCTTTTTTTTAATTTTATAGGCGGCCACCTTGCTTAATGAAACATTTTGACGTTTTTCTTTATAGATGAGTATCACGTAGAAAGTTCGGTTGGCAAAGTTTTTTAATTTTATAAATTCTTAAAATGAAACGATCATTAATGTTTCATTTATTCTTTTTTTGCAGGCGACTAGTTCTTTGAGGCATTAGGTGCACAGAAAATTCGATGTAAAAATTATATATACATGTTTTTCTTATTACCTTTAATGAAATATTCTTTTTAGGGGATACTGGTGAGTTTCGCTGCTAATTTTATTTTATTTTTTTATACGTTTTTTAAAGTTTCTTTATATTTCTTTTTTTTTGTAGATATTTCTAATTTGATACTAAAACTAGTATTCCGCAAACAATTTGGTCAAATCAAATCAATTCAGATTTGATTTAAATTTTGATTTGATTTGATTTGATAATTTTGATTTGCAAATCGAATCCAAACTTCAAAACAAGATTTGAGTTCAAATCCAAATTAAAAAAAAAAGATTTGATTCAATTTCAAATCAAATTCAAATTAGCTTAAACTAATTCAATCAAATCCAAATTAAATCTGACAAATCCAAATCAAATCCAAATCAAATCGAATTAAATATACATGATCTGGTTAAATGTAATTACAGGACCTGCATGCGTTTACTATTAACTCTACACAACTTTTTTTTATAGTAACGCTACGCAAACTTACATCTTAGTTAAAAAAAAATTTTAAAAAATTCATTAATGATATAACGAATTATTTGGTATAAAGGCAGGATCATGTGACTTGCCAGTCTAATCAGATAATCTGAATATCTGATCTTTTTTTAATCATTTATCAGTTTATTTTTGTAGTATTGCCAGACGAAAAGCATGACCAGACTTTTGGAATTAAGGTAAAGGAGGGTGAGAAGTGTTTTTCAGTATTTTTTTTAACTAATTAATTAATTATTTTTTATTTTTATTTTTTGTAGTATTGCCGGATGAAAGGCACGACTGGACTTTTGGAATTAAGGTAAAGGAGGGGTTGGGGGAGGTGTTTCGTTATTTTTTTTTTAATTAATTAAGTATTAACTTTTTTTTTACTTTTTATAGTGTTGCCAGATGAAAAGCATGACCGGACTTTTGGAATTAAAGTAAGGGAGGGAGGGTGGAGGAAGTGTTTTTCAGTATTTTTTTTAACTAATTAAATTGTTTTTTTTTTATTTTTTGTAGTGTTGCCGAACGAAAAGCATGACCGGACTTTTGGAATTAAGGTAAGAGAGGGTTAGGGGAGGTGTTTTGTTATTTTTTTTAATTAATTAAGTATTAACCTTTTTTTTATTTTTTTGTAGTGTTGCGGACGAAAAGCATGACCGGACTTTTGGAATTAAGGTAAGGGAGGGTTGGGGGAGGTGTTTCGTTATTTTTTTTTAATTAATTAAGTATTAACCTTTTTTTTTATTTTTTTGTAGTATTGCCAGATGAAAAGCATGACCAGACTTTTGGAATTAAGGTAAGGGAGGGTGGGGTAAGTGTTTTTCGGTATTTTTTTTAACTAATTAATTGTTTTTTTTTATTTTTTGTAGTGTTGCCGAACGAAAAACACGATTGGACTTTTGAAATTAAGGTAAGGAAGGGTTGGAGGAGGTGTTTTATTATTTTTTTTAATTAATTAAGTATTGATTTTTTTTTATTTTTTGTAGTGTTACCAGATGAAAAGCATGACCAGACTTTTGGAATTAAGGTAAAAGAGGGTGGGGAAAGTGTTTTTTGGTATTTTTTTAACTAATTAATTATTTTTTTTTTATTTTTTGTAGTGTTACCGGGTGAAAAACATGACCAGACTTTTGGAATTAGGGTATTAAAAACTGAAAAAGAATAATAAAAATAAATAAATTTGGTATAAAATACTGAAAAAAAGTGAAAAAATAAATAAAATAAAATAAATTTTGGTAAATACCAAGTAATTTAATTTATCAAAATTAGTATTTTTTAAAAATAAATCCACGTATATCTATTATAAACTCTATGCAAACATAATATGTGAGTTACTTTCAAATTGACCGATCTACGCAAACTCAATTTGTAGGTTTAAAAAGTAATTTCATATAAACTCTACGCAAACCCATATGTGAGTTATATCTGATATTAGTATTATTCAGGGTCCTGTAATTACCGTAAATATTATTGGTAGTTACTGCAACCACATAATGTCCAACCCTCCTTAAACACACTAAAGAAATACATTTCGCAACATTTTTTTATTAATAATGCGTTGCAAAATGCATTTTTTATTTAAATAAAAAAAACATTTCGCAATATTTTTTTTATTAGTATTGCGTTGCAAAACGCATTTTTTTATTTAAAATTCAACAAATCAAACCAAATCACAAATCTATTTGAATGAATTTGATTTGATTTGAATTTGAATTTGATTTGAATCGAATCAAATTTAAATCAAATCAAATTTAAATCAAATCAAATCAAATTCGAATCGAATTTCAAATCAGATTTGAATGGTTTAATTCAAATCTGAATTCAAACTTTTCAGATTTAATTTGATCAAATCAAATTTCAAATCTAACTTGATTTAGTCTAATTTGATTTGTGTGGAACACTAACTGAAATGTGTGATAGAACAACATGATAGTTGTGAGTAATTTATTTCGCAAAACTTAATATGTTATTTTATTTGTTTTTTTCCAAATAGAAACGCTAAATTCCATTTCTCTTTGTGTAGGCTTCGGACTTTGAGTGAGTAGAGAAAGTAAAAATGATAAGTTTTGTAATGTCCCTTAATTCACTATAATAAAAAAATCAACTGACGTTACTTTTACTTCTTTTGTAGGTTCTGGTATTGGATTCATCTTTGATGAGTTACTGGGATTTGGACTTTAATATTATTTCATTTAGAAATATTTTATTAACGTTTCTTTTTGCTCTTTTCAGTTGTAGGTAGTTCAGGTTACCTATTGTTATCTGTTCGGAATATAGAAATGGTAAGTTCTGAGTCACTTATTTTTTTGTTTTTTTATTAGAAGAAATGATATTAACACAAAACTTTTTTATTATTATTAAAAAAAAATGATTTCTAGCATTTCTTTCTTTATAGGTTTCAGAATATTTGATCTGAAAAATTACAAATAGTAAGTTTCATAATTTACAATTAATTGTTAAACTTGAAATATTATTTTTTAATACTTTTCTTATTCTTTTTGTAGGTTTTGAATTTCAAATTTGAGATACTATGATATTGCTTAGTTTTGAACTTTGTCTTTAGTGGTATATTTAATTTTGAAATGTTTTATTTTTTAGCATTATCTGTTAATTAATGGTAGTAATGTTAGTGCAGATTTAATAGTTTATTTGTAATATTGTTATTTAGTAATATTAATGATTATTGATTATTAATTTGAGATAATTATGAAATATATTTGTAATATGAATATAATTATTAAATGATAATATATTTATTGCAAAGTAAATACAATAACATTACAGATGATAATTAAAAATATTTTTGAATATTTTTGAAATGTTATTAAAATACTTTCATAATGATAACAAATGTATTAAAAAAATATATCTGAAATAATTAACATTATATTGTAAAATCTTTCAAAATGGTTTACTTAAGTATTACAAAAATATAACAAAATGATGTAAATACTATTTCAAGAAAATAGCTATTTTTAGTAAAGTAGTTTAAAAAAATTTTTTGTAAAAAATTTTTTTTGATAAACATGTGAAATTAAAATTTTCTCTATATATGAAAATCTTTGTTATACGAATAACAGGTTCTGCTACGCAAATATAATTACTGAGCTGAAATAAAAATAAGTTTTACTACGCATTTAAATATCTAACCAACTAAAAATTTTATATTAAAATAAGCAAATAAAAGTCTTACATAGGATTTTTTTTTTTTACAGTATATGATCATTAAGCAAACTTAAATCTAACATATTTATATATTATTCGGGGTCCTGTATTTCCTTTGCTTCTTTGTTGTCATTGAGATATGATCTTCCCATGCTTTAAGTTTGACATGAATTTTTTCATGGGTTCAACCTAAGGGTACATCATAAACAAAGATATCCCTAATGTTATTAATTTGATCATTAGTAATATTAGTATCTATAAATATTTTTCTACTATTTTATTCACAGCCTTTGATTTTTTTTTTGTATTTAGCGTAATATTATTATTACTAAAAGGTTGTAAAAGTATAATTACATCATCATTGATAATATTCATATTTACATCAATCATTTTTAATTCAGTTGTAGGTGATTATACATCAGGCATAATTGGCAATTTTGAGAAGGCACCAGGTTAATCTGCTACTAATTCAGGTATTATCAGTAGTGTGACTAAGTGTGAATCACCAGAATTTACCAGATTCTGCATATCACGTGAAATTTCATCTGCGACTGGTTCATCCACTATTTTTTCAAGATTGGACAAAACTCTTTGAAAAATTCAGACTGGTGAAGAAAAGTTTCAAAAATCCTTAGGCCTAACTGTATTATCAAAGAGACCAGTGTATTTGGAATATTTATTTTGTGTAATATATATTTGTATCTTGTAGGGTCAGCTGCAAAGCCAAAAGTCTTAACTAACCGTTTATCTTATTTCTTGGCATTGCCAGCTGTAATATTTTGAAAATTTTCTTCTAATAACTGTAAAAAATGTTGTTCATATCTTATTCATCATAACGCTATTTAAGCATCTATTGTTATTATTAGGAGAACTGAAGGTTGTGATGTTGAGGATACAAGTTGCTTGTCTTTCTTCTTCTTCTTTTTCTTATTCTTCTTTTTGGATATTCTTGGTCTAACAAATTTTTCTGGAGATACATTTTCTTTTATTTTTCTTTAGATTCCTATAGATCTATTAGAGAACAAAACAGAAGGTTACTACCATATAGCGCTGTATACAGTACCCCTGGTACTATTCAAGAAAGCCAGCCTAGATTGAATAGTACCCCAGGGGGTACTATGTGAGGAAAGGGGTACTATACAAGGAATAACTTTGGCCAAAAATCAAATTTTGGCCTAAATTAGCACCGGATACTAATCAAAAATATCAAAATTTGTAATTGAATAGTACCCTGGTACTATTTATGGGGGGTACTATTTGAGAGGGGTACTGTATGCAGCACTATACGGTATTATTTTTTTTTTGTTATCATTTCGTCACATTCATCATATTTTTTCTTTAGTGTTAGATTTGGAGTTATTAAACTTTAGTAATGTATTGATTTGATAAATAAAAAAAAAATTTGTTTTACTGAAAAAAAAAGTTATTGTCTTTTTTTATTTTTGAATGTTTTCAATCTTTATTTTCTATCTCTTTATTTTGTTCCTTTTTTTCTGGTCACTTATTTACTATTACCAGTTTTATAATAAATAATTAAAACAAATGATTATTTAACTATATTAAACATTATAAATATATAAAATTTAAGTTTTAGTTTAACATAAAAACATAAATAAAATTTATTGTGAAAAACAAAAATTAGTCAATAAAAATTGGCTTATCAATAAATTTGTAAATTTATTATAAGGAGAGGGGATTTAACTCAGGTGATTTAACCAGAAGGGCAAGTTATCAAGACTCTTATAATATTTATTAATTTTATAATTTAACTAATTTTAAAAAATTACTAATAGTAAAAGTATTTTAATAATTATTTAATTTTAATAAAATTTAATATATGGGGTCTTTGCAATAGAAAGGTACGAAACTCAAAAAAATTTTTAAATTTACTTTATATGTTAATTATATTTTTTATACTAAAATAAATGTAAATTTAATATTAATTAAATTTTTATTTTTTTTTTGAGTTTCGTACCTTTCTATTGCAAAGACCCCATATAATTATTTTAAAAGATTGTAAAATAATAGAAATGTTATTTATGTAAAATTATTAAATAACTGAAATTATTATTATATAATTGCAGATCATTTAGTTAATATATAAAATATTAATTAGTATTTTGAAATATTTAACACTAGTCAAACGATATCAAATAGAGGACCAATCGGGTAGAATCTGGGTCACTGGATTCAACCTGATTAATCCCCTATTTTTTTTATTTACTAAATTTTAAAATCCTGATTGCTACCGAAAAATGGCGCAAAAGAAGGACACTAAGATTTCAATCGATATGTTTAAATAAGTTACAATCGGGTATATTATATTAGTTACCAATAGAATATTTCCTATTGTCTACTATTGGCATACCGATTGATAACTTTTGACATAATTTTCATCAATAAAAATAGACCAATTTGTATAAATTTTATAATTAATTCAATATTGGATATCAAAAATACACTCCAAAATAGTAATTTTTATTGTTATTTATTTAACTCTATTGTTTTTATTACTAATTACATATATAACGTAAAGATATTATAAAAATTACAAGTTTCTATATACAGTACTAGAAAAAAATTTGTTATACACTCCTTACATAGTGCCAAAACTGTTGAAACTGTTTCAGCATTCAGCTTAGTTTTAACACTAGTATTGTATTATAGTTTCGGCATAGTATTGGCTTTTAGTACCCAAAGACTAAGAGCCCAGCAATCTAAAATAAAACAATAAGAAATGTTACATTTCTTTAATAATAAAAGAATTCCCTCCCCCCCATTCCCCATTCCTTACATTTCAAGTCCAGATTCGTCTGAGGAGTCTGGTGACATAAAAAAATAAAGAAAGAAATGTTAGTACATTTTTTTAATATTAAAAGAATTCCCCATCTTTTCCATTCCTTACATTCCAAGTCCAGGTTTGTCTAAATAGTCTGACAGCCTACAAAAAGAAAAGAAGAAACGTTAGAAATATTTCTATTAAAATAATCAAATACAATTACCCCTCCCTTACTTGCCTCAATTCCAAAGTCTGGTTTATAGTATTTGTCTGGCAACTTACAAAAGAGAAGAAGAAATGTTAGAGACATTTCTATTAAAATAATCAAATACAATTTCCCCTCCCTCACTTGCCTCAATTCCAAAATCTGGTTTGTAGTATTCATCCGGCAACCTATAAAAAAGAGAAGAAATGTTAGAAATATTTCTATTAACAACGAAGCAGAACTCCTCCCATTTACCTCAATTTCAAAAGTCCAGTTCATAGTATTCGTCTAACAACTTACAAAAAAGAAAAGAAGAAATATTAGAGACATTTCTATTAATAACAAAGCGGAACTTCCCTTCCTCCATTTACCTAAATTCCAAAGTCTAGTTCATAGTATTCGTCTGGCACCCTATAAAAAAGAAAAAAAGAAACGTTAGAGACGTTTTTATTAACAACAAAGTGAAACTCCCCTCCCTCCATTTACCTAAATTCCAAAGTCCAGTTTGTAGTATTCGTCTGACACTTTACAAAAAAAGAGAAAAAATATTTTTTTTTTAAAAAAATAAACCGAATAAAAAAAGAAAATAATAATTTTTTTTTAAAAAAAAAACTGAATGTATTTTTTTAAAGGGAAAATCAATTTTAAATAACTGAAAATAATAAAATTTTTTTAAAAAAACAGAAAGTCAAAATTCAAAAACTATCCATTTTTTTATTTCATAAGTTGGTTTTCAGTTTTGATCTTTTTCTTCTACGTAAAAGTAGAAAATAAAAAAAAAATTTTTTTAAAAAAAAAATAAGATTATTGATAATCAGTAAATTGACGATATTGAAATTGATTAGACTAATCAGAATTCTATGTCGAAACGTCAAAATAGTTTCAGCAGGCAACTTTAGATAAAATAACCTATTGAGATTCTGGTATCCAACTGTTTTCCCTAAAAAAAAGAAAAAAATTAAACATTTTTATTTTTTAACAAAATTTAAATTCAGAAAAATTTAAATAAAATTTACCTATTGGAATTTCGGTACCTAACTTCAGAACTGTTTTCCTATAAAAAAAGAAAAAAAATGTTAATATAATGTTTTTTAATAAATAGTTCAGAAAGATATCGCCTATCAGGATTCTGGTATCTAACTTCATCAGGAAAGTTATATCAGTTCAGATCTGCGGCAATCTGCAAAAATTGCAGATTGCTACTTTTTTTTAACTATTTTTAATAAAAATCTGCACAATATTACACACATCATGCTTTTTATTTTTTTGAAGATTTTTTTATAAAAATTCTGTGATAATCTCCAAAATTACAGATTTTAAAAACATTTCGCATAAAAATCTTTAAGGATCTTCAGCATTTTCTTTTTTTATTTGATAAACTTTACATAAACTTTTTTTTTTATTTTGATAAAGCTTTGCATTTCTGATTTGTTTTTTTTACAGCATTTTAAAAAAATAATTTATTTCAATATTTTTTAAAGAAATAATTTTTAATATAAATGAAATAATCTGTTAAAGTTATTAAAAAAATTAAAAATATTTTTTTCTTTTTTAAGCTTTAAAGCTTAAGAGTAATTTTTTTTAAAAAATTAAGTTCATCCAACGTCTGGTGTATAATCTGCAACATGTAGAATTTTTTTTTCATAAGGCTCCAGACTTCTTTTCTTTATAAGAAACACTTGTCAAACCCAGGCTTAAGTTTGTTAAAGAAACACCTTTACCTCACATTTTCATAAGTGAACTGCATTTTTAAATACCATTTCAAAGGTAAACTTCAAAATTCTTTTTTATATTTTGTTTGAAGAACGTTTCTTACTAACGTTCAACTATTATTATTTTTTATTTAAATCATATTTTTTATATTTTTTATTTATTTAACAAACTTTAACTAAAGTTCGTTCTAATTTTATAGGTCCAGAATGCCAAAAGACAAGTTCCGGACTCTACTATCATCAACTTTTTTTTAATAAACATCGTTTTTATTCAGAATGCCTAGTTTCAAAGGTTATTTGACCAGTGTAACCTTTGGAAAAAAACTTTTATTATTATTTAATAAGCGTTGGCTAACACTTGTTTTCCTTTTTTTTGTAGGTCCAGAATACCGAAGGTATGGTTCCAAACTCAATTTCGAAAAAAAAAATTTTTTTTATTAATTTGTATTGAGAACGTTAACTAACATTCATTTTCTTTCTTTTTTTTAGGTTTGAAACTCCATTTTGAGGCGGACCACTAAGTAAAAAAAAAATATTTTTTTTATATATATTAGCAAAATGTTAGTAACATTTTGCTTTTCTTCTTTTTTTTAAGATCTGAAACTCCATTTCGTGGTAGACTATTAAGTAAAGAAAATAAAAATAATTTTTTTTTTTGTATTTTAGCGAAACGTTAGTAACATTTCGCTTCTCTTCTTTTTTTTTAAGTATAGAATTCCACTTACGGGTAGACTATTAAGTAAAAAAAAAACATTTTTTTTTATATTTTAGCAAACTTTAGTAATATTACGCTTCTCTTCTTTTTTTTAGGTCCAGAACTCCACTTCAAAGCAGACCACTGTAAGTAAAAAAAAGATTTTTTTTCATATTTTAGCAAAACATTACTAACGTTTTGCTTTTCTTCTTTTTTTTAAGGTCCAAAACTCCATTTCAAGGTAAACTATTAAGTAAAGAAAAAAAAAACATTTTTTTTTTATATTTTAGCGAAACATTAGTAACGTTTTGCTTTTTTCCTTTTCTTTAAGTTCAGAACTCCATTTTGAGGTGGACCAATTCAAGTAAAAAAAAAATAATTTTTTTTTTCGTATTTTAGCAATCCATTAGTAACATTTCACTTTTCTCCTTTTTTTAAGTCTGGAACTTTATTTCGAGGTGGACCATTAAGTAAAAAAAACAATTTTTTTTTACTTTAATTTCAACGAATGTTACTAATGTTCATTTTTTTTATTTTTTAGGTCTGGAATTTAGAGGCAGACCGGTATTTCGAAGATATAATACCTTTGAAAATTTTTATTTTTTTTTTATTTTTATTTAAATGAACATTACTAATATTCATTTTTTTTTATTTTTTAGGTCCAAAAGTCCTTTATAGGTGGATTACTGTAAGTAAAAAAAAAAATTTTTTTTTACTTTTATTTCAACAAACATTAACTAACATTTGTTTTCTTTCTTTTTTAGGTCTGGAAGAAGCGGACCAAGTTATTTTGAAGGTAAAAAACTTCAAAATAATTTTTTTTTCATATTTTTATTTTACGAAACGTTACTAATATTTTGTTTCATTTTTTAGGTCCAGAACTCTAATTCGAAGCAGGCTGCAGTATTTCAAAGATAAAGAAATTTCAAAATATTTTTTTTTTATTATTTCAACGAATGTTAATTAACGTTTATTTTCTTTCTTTTTTAGGTCCAAAAGAAGTAGACTGCGGTATTTTGAAGGTAAAAAAACCTTGAAATAATATTTTATTTTATAAAACAAAATGAAACTAACGTTTTATTTTATTTTTCTTTTTTTTAGGTCTGAAACTTGAAGCAGACCGAAGTTAAAAAAATTTTTTTTATCTTGTTTTTATTTCAACAAACGTTAAAATAAATAATGTTCATTTTCATTTTTTTAGATGGATCCCATCTCGCGACAGATCAGGTATCATCCCGAAGATAAAAAAAATTTTTTATTAACGAAACGTTAATTAATGTTTTGAATTCATTTTTTAGATTTGCATCTTTCTGAAGGTCTTCTAGAGGAATTCGAAGGTATTTACCTTTAAAAATTTAAATTTATTATTTTTTTTTAAACAAAATGTCAACTAACCATTTCATTTTTTATTTTATAAGTTATCAGCTTTCCAGATTTTACCAGACAAATTTTGAAGATTAAAATTTCGAAAAATATTAGTTTAGGTTTGCGGTTTTCTGACCTGTCTCTGAATAGAATTTCAAAGTAAATGTAATTTAATTTTTTTTTGTTTTTTTTTATTTAACAAAATGTTTACTGACGGTTTTGTTAGTTTTTTTTTGCAGGCACAGGAAACTGAAAAAAAGGTTCCAATTCTAATATAAAGGTAAAAAACCTCAAAAAAACCATTTTTTACATTTTCAACGAAACAGTAAAAGTAAAAAAAGAAAGGCTGAGAAATTTAGTGCATTTAATACCCGAAATAGTGTAGTTAATAGTGTAATAAATTGATTTATTTGTAATGCTTTAATTAAATAAATTAAATAAATTAATTGATATTAATTAACGATAAAAGTAATTGTAAATTGTCAAATTTTGAAAAATTTCGCAGGTTTTTTGTGCTTGCAGATCTGCATAGAAATCCATAAAATTTTTCAGTGCTGCACATTGGTATGTCCTCAGATCTGTGCAGAAATGTACTCCGCAGAATTGCGCAGATCTGTGAACCAAAATTTTTTCTGATGTTCAGAACCATTTTTCCCTAAAAAATAAAAGAAAAAATTGGTATAACATTTTTTTTAAATAAATTAAAGTCAAAAAAGTTTCGATAATTGAAACTTAACTACCTGGATTCCATATATCCAACTTCGAAGCTGTTTTCCTACTAAAAAAAAATTAATATAACATTTTTTTTAGTTTTCAAATTATGAAAACATGCCAGATTAATTCTGACTGGTTTCCTATCATAAATAAAAGAGAGAGGGGAAGGAGAAGAGCGATGAAAGGAAGTGGAAGGGTGAAGGACAAAGGATGGATAAGGGGATAAAGGGAAGTAAAGGTATAAAGTAAATGAAAAGAAAAGGGAAGAAAGTATAAATAGTTTAAAAAAGTCAAAAAAAAGTTTAATCGATTATTAAGATTATATCACGTGATTTAAAATTAAGGCCGATTTTTAACTTTTGCCAGAAAGACCAATTATTAACTATAGTGAATTGAGATAAAATATATAACTTAAAAAATAGTAAACTATTCAGCCTCAATTAGTATAAAATATATAACTATTCATCCTAATTTAGGTTGAATGTATTTAAATTAATCGCAAATTTAATAATAGCTGGTCACTTTTATTTAACTAAAATATGGTTAGCAATTGGGTAGTTGCTGATTGATACCCAATTTTAATATTTGTTTTAAAAGTGAGCAATCAGTAAATTTAAATTAAAAAATAGTTATTAATCAGGTAATAACCTGATTGATACCTGATTGTAATATGAACAAATTTCTAACTATTGAATAAATCAGGTGACCAATCAAAAAAAAGTTACCAATCGGATAGGTACCCAATTGGTCAGCATTTTACCTGTGTAATATAATATCATATTCTCAAATTTTTCATATTATTTTACAATTTTTTAAAATGATTATATATTAAATTTTATTAAAATTAGATAATTATTGAAATATTTTTACTATTAGTAACTTTTTAAAATTAATCAAATTATAAAATTTAATAAATATTGTAAATATATAAAATTTTATTTTACTATAATATGTAATTTATAATTAAAATTTTATTTGCATAAAAAATTAGTAATTATTTATATAAATTTTGTAAATTTAATATTGGTTAATTTTGTACAAATTACAAATTTTAGATTTATTATAAATTTTATTAAGAAATTTGCTTTTTATTCAATATATTTTCTGATTTCTCATAAAAAATTACATATATTTATACATTTAAAATAATATTTATATTTTACTAATAAGGTCAATTAAAAGACTAAAATTATAAAAGTTAGCTCAATATAAAATTTTTATATAAGTATTGTATTAAAAAAAAAAAATTATTTAAATAAGTAAAATAATTTAAAGAATAAATTTATATAACAAACTCTTTCTCGTCGATCTCCGTACCATAATTTTTGCAAAAAATTATTTTGAAAAAAGCGATATATAAAAGTCCTTTATTCTAAACATGACCAATAAAAGAAGTGCTCATCTTGCTAATAAGTCTACTACAAACCAACCCAAGGTGGTTGTACCTGTTGAGAAACCCATCGTTGTTATTCCAGCTCCAAGTATTGCTTCCAATACTTCGTCTCAGCAAACTGACCAAGGCGCCTCTGCTAAAGGTCCCTCTATAACTGTTAAGAAAGAAATCATGGTCTCGAAAGCTAAACCTACTCTGGCAGAAGAGCAAGCTATTGCTAAAGAAAAAGCTCTTGCTTCCAACTTAGAAACTGAACGTTCTCTCGTTAGCGACCTCTTTGCTGAAAAAAAGGACGATCCACTCGAGGATGGCACAGATCATCCAGTTTTCAAACTGCGCCTAGATCGTATTACTTCAAACAAGTCAATAATTCTGTTAAGAAACAAACCACGTTCACCTGTTATGCCTCTGACTCAAACGAAGAAGCCATGGTGACTGATCCATCAAATCAGGAGGATCAACAAACTCGTTCAAACGGATTATTTAAAAAAAGACAAATCCAGATCATTGATCAACAACCATCTGATCTGAAAATGGATGTAGATCAAAAATCAGCCTCCCAACAGGTTAACGAACAACCTGTTGATCAACCCAAAATAATTACCATATCTGATGATAAAGACAGTTTTGTTCTCGTCCCAAAGTTGTTCACTGTATATACTGAAAGCAACAACCTCCCACATATAAGGAAGACGGATAAAGCACACGAAGTGCTGAAATTATTACAACACTACCCAGGTTTCGAATACGCCAAACCTGCCCACCAACCCATACGTCAAGAAAATGGTAAAAACAAGCTTGTTAACATTGTTAAAGCTATTTTTAGTAACGAAGATAGCTATAATAAAGTCTTGCAAGGAAGATTCCATATTAAAATTAACGAAGAAGACCAAGATGGTAATATTGTTGAAAAAAATATTACCTTCCAATTTAAATCCGCGATGAAAGAAAAACTGCAGAAAAATAAGGAAGAAATCGACAATGAAAAAGAACGTACAATCCAAGTATTTGACATCCCGTTGTATACTGAAAAGAAAACAATTCAAAACTCATTCAGTCTCCTTGGAGAGATTGAGAAAATCAATACAAAAGCTCAAGGGCAATACCAACAAGCTTATATCACCTATAAAGATGCAAACTCAGTTCAACGCTTTTATCACAAATGGTCGCACTTCATCGGCAAAGAATATGTCAGAGTGATGCCCATCCTTTTATCAGAAGAACAAAGAGACCAACGAAAACAATATAATCTCCGCTTATCTGGCCTACCTATAGGCACTACAGCCATTAATTTAAGACCAATCTTAGATGAGATAAATGCAATGACTTGCTTCATTCCAAGAAACCCGTTCCATTATAAACCCTTCACCTACGCTTATGTCAACTTCAAGAATGAAGAAGACAAAGAAATTGCGATGAAGAAAAAGTTCAGTATTAAACAGGGCAAAATAGATAAACCCTTGTTTATATCAGACCTCACTATCAAACGTAATATTTGCAACAATTGTGGCAATCCAGACCATTTATACGCTGGATGTAACATCAAAAAACGTACAAATAAACGCAATAATACGGTTAAGGCTGCATGGAAAGAAAGGACTAAATTAACTGCACAAAACAAAAACAGATCATATGCTCAAGTAGTTAAATCCAATACAATCCCAACCAACTCTCCTAACAGAAACAACGCTCAAAATCAGAACAAGCACCACCCCAAAGGAAAAAATCCTGTGCATAACAACAACATAAACGCTACAACTCACTCCCCAAATAATAAGTCTCAACATCAAGGCACCAATCAAGAGGGATCAAATAACCAAACCAAGAATCTCTCTGACAAACAACAACAATACTTACATTCACTCGTAGACAATCTTGTGAAAACATTAGAAGTTCAAATCACCCAGCAGTTCTCTGAACTCAGAACTCACATTGACCAATTTGGCTCAACGATTAATCAATTCAGGAGAGAACGAGATGAACGCCTTAAAAATATTACAGCATCTGGTATTTTACACTCACCTGTAGCCAGATCTCCAACCCCCTCAACTTCGTCTCCAAAAAATGATAAAAATGAACAAAACAAAAGAGTCAGAAAAGATCCAGCCTATGATGACTCATCTTCATCAGAAGAGGAACAAATTGAAAATATGCTTCATACCCAACGTACGCTAGTACAAAAAGTAGATCAAGCTACTAGTGGACTTCAAGGAATGATCGAAGGTGCCTTACAAAACTTTTTAGGTTTTACCACTTCA
Organism: Rhizophagus clarus; assembly: GCA_015698045.1. Lineage (NCBI taxonomy): Eukaryota > Fungi > Glomeromycota > Glomeromycetes > Glomerales > Glomeraceae > Rhizophagus > Rhizophagus clarus. The sequence goes on from BLAL01000086.1 coordinate 467,054, forward strand.
TCCACAACAGAACAACAATTTATACTGTTAGAAGATAACGAGAAGTATCTTCCAACGGACAATGAAGAAGAAAAAGCTGATGTCGAAAGTAACATCGACGCGTAAATCTTCTTCACTCTATCATCAACTATCAGTGTGCAATTATGATGGACACTCAATCAAAAAACAAAAAATCAAATTTAATTAAACCCCTCTTCTCAAAACAGAAACAAAAAAATTCACTAAAACATGTTCTTCAAACACAAAAAATTAATTTTAGAATTGCAACTCTCAATATTCAAACAATTAATCAAGGAAAAATTGTAGATGTAATGGAATATATGACAACCAATAATATCAACATTCTCGGTCTGGCTGAAACCAACGTTAATAAAAATATATTAAGAATTCTAGAACATACAGTTCAAGATAAATTTAAATTATACTTTACGACAGAAGAGAAGAAGGGGACAGGCATCGGATTCTTAGTTAAAAAAGAATTTGCTATTTATGTACAACAATTCCAACACTTCGAAGGACGTATAGGCTTCATTGACTTCTACACTAAAAAGAAGAAAATCTGTATCATCCAAGCATATATTAATGTACAAGACAAAGAAAAGCCGCAAGTTAAAAGGCTGTACAAACAAATTGAACATTGGACAAACCAATGTCTGGACTCTTTCGTTAAAGACATTATTATAATGGGAGATTTTAACACCAAATGGAATGAATATGAACTCCTCAATGCACCACATTGGCAGCATGACATATTCAATTATTTCAAAAAACACTTCATCAAAGAATCAACCTCAGTTTTCTGCGATGACATCTCAAATATGTATACATACATTCCAAACAACCCAAATCACACGCACAATAAAATAGATTATATATGGTGTAATATAGACCTTATATTATCAACTATGGATAGTAAACCACAAGACGTTCAACTGGTCATTAAAACGGACCATCGAATGATCACTCTGGACCTTTTTATAGATGATATTATTATCAATAAGAATAATACACAGAAATGTCAAACTCCTCCAAAGACAATTTATTGTTATGATGAAATGCAAAAAACAGATGGAGAATGGAATTGGGATAAATTCAATAAAGACATAAGTGAGTATTTGGATGATTCAAATATTAAACTCACAATCAACAAAATAAGAGGTATTAACTTACAAAAACAATTAAATCAATTATGGAATTTATTTAGAAAAGCCATAATGCATAGCGCCAAATGCAACATCAAACAAAAAAAGAAAAAAATTAAACGGAATCGTCATCCACTATATGATTCTGACTTAAAAAAAGATTTGAACATGTTGAAAGGAATGCTCAACAAGATCCGTAGAGCAAAACTAGACTTTAATGATAGGTCAATAAAAAATAGGCAAAAAATAATAATTCATATTACCGCCTTGCATAGAAGAAGTAACGGTATTAGATCAAGTACCTTGGCAGACTTCATCTCAATTACGAAAAAATACAACATTACAATCTCTAATCGCTTTTTACGTGATAAAACTTTTCAGTATAAAGATATTCTATAAAACACTATCATTATATTAGAATCTAAATATATTAATGCAACATATGAATACAAAAAGAACATGATGGACATGTTCATACAAGAAAGGAATCAAAATTACAAAACAGATAAAAAAAAAATGATCAAATCTGTTTTGGAACGTTCCCATACTTCATTATCTATTGATAAAATTTATAAAAATGATAACAATGAAGATACTCTTTATACTGAAGAAAATGAAGTTAAAGAACAAACCAACCTTCATTTCCAAACGATAGCTGGCACTATCAATTGTGAGAAAGATTTATCCCAACATCCTGAATGGCAAGAACAATATCAACCTAAACGTGATGTTCAATACACCATATATAGTGATTTAATGAAATATCTAACGCTAGACGAATGGATAGATAATGTTAAATCTCTTCCTAATAATAAAGCCTCTGGTCCTTCTGGTATATCTTACGAAATGCTAAAAAATCTGAATGATGATAATCAATCCTTTCTACACGCGTTTATATGTGTATGTATGGATTTAAATGATATACCAGACGAATGGAAAAAAGCTACAATTTACCCAATCCCTAAGCCAAAACCCTTTTTCGCTAATTTAACAAACACCAGACTGATTACGCTTCTCGAAACTCCTCGAAAAGCTTTCATCAGTTTATTAAATAGACACCTTAGTCGAATATTGAAGAACAATAACGTGCTCAAAGGAAACCAATTCGCTGCTTTACCAGGCAACTCCACCTTTGAGCCAATCCGCATGATTAATGAAATAATACAAGACGCGAAAGAAAATAATAAAGAACTTTGGCTTCTTTCCCAGGATTTAGGAAAAGCCTACGATCGTGTTAATATCTTCATGCTAGAAAAGGCGATAGAACATATTAAAATACCACCCAATTTTATAAAAATAATATCTAGCCTCTTTAAAAATTGACAAAATCAAGTAATTACCACTTATGGATTGACCGATCCATATGACGTGTTAATTGGAATTGATCAAGGGGAAGTCATATCACCGTTGTTATGGTGTATATACTATGATCCCTTACTATGCGAGATAGAACAAAGAAAACTTGGCTATACTTTAGAAGCACCAAAGATAGCCTTAAACAAATTTTACGGTGAAGATACATCTGAGAAAACAGAGAAACTTACGATATCTTCCAGCGCATACATGGACGACACTCAGTGGCTAGCTTCTAGCCAAAATAACTTAGAAAAAATACTCGAGATAGCAGACTCCTTCTACAAACTTAACGATATTCAAGTTAATAAAGAGAAGTCTGAACTTTTAGTCAGATATAAACAAGGAAAATACAGACCAAAACTAAAACCACATGAACCTGTCACTCTAAGGTTTGGTTCTGATTCAATATTTATAATCCCTGTTTCACCTTGAAGTTCTATTCGCATATTAGGCGTCTATTTTGATGAAAGAAATACCTTTCAATCAACAATCAAAAGAATTAATAATGAAATCAATGAATTACGATATAAATACGCTAGGAAAAGGATTACTGACAAACACATGATTTACATTTTCAACAGTGTTATTATCCCTAGAATTGAATATTGGTCGCAAGTTAAAGTACTTACCAAAAAATTCATGGATAAGATAATGAATTGATTCCTGTCAACATTCAAGAAAAAGTTACGACTTTCGACAACTACACCTAATGAAATCTTCTTTAATAAGATTTATAATACTAAAAACATTGGTGATAATCAAGACCAAGCCAAAATTACTAACATCTTGATACAAATTAACGATGTTTCAGTTTTAGGTAAAATTACACATTTAAGGCTTAAGAACATTCAACATAAAGAATGGCTCCTCTCATCTTTATTAGCTATATTCCCAGAAAAGATTGTCAAAAAGTACAGGAACAACTTCTTGATTGCTTCGCTCAACCTATTGAAGAATCACAACATTTCATTAATTAATAATTCGTCACATGATTGGCTAATCCCTGGAGGACAAATATCGTTACTCCAAGTATTAGAAGATGCATATTTCCACCATCTATTTTTTTTTAAGAAATACAGAATCTTATTTTTAGAACAAATCCTTTCTGATGATAGTCTCCTGTTGAGTACTAACGAGATCAGAGACAAATTTAACATACCAACCATTTTAGCGCTCAAGTGGTATCGTAAAATAATTATAGCGTTGAATACAAACAAAGAAATAATATCGTCTATTAATCAAATTTATAATACTAACTACATCAAATGTCCGATCACAACTCAACAATTCTTCAGAGAATCTGAGGCAGACAGAATACGGAAAAATTACACTTCAAAACCAATCCTACTTAATACTGATAATTATCCTAACTATTATATAGGCACCCTGAAGAAGAATGTAGACTTCGATACAAACTCCTTCACGTTAGAACATTATAATATTGATTCAATAAGCAACAATAATAAATTAGAAATAAGTTGTTGTCAAGGATGCAATAATACAACTTCAACATACACACCTTTGCGTCCACGAAGGAACCAAGTACAAGAATCATTCTGCAATATCGAATGTAATATTTCCAATACATCTATTTTATACATGGGTCAGTGCACGACTGCAACAAGAGACAAACATCGCCTTATTCCGGTCGATCTCAACTCGCACTTACACCAAGTAATTAATTCAACATCATCCATAATTAATATACCGACAATCAAAAATACTAGCACCAGCATTATTAATCAATCACATAATATAGATAAACAACTACTCCAACATTTCAAGGTTAATTCTAAATTGGAAGCGTTATACATTATTCAACAACATCTTAAAGACGAAGACACTTTATCCTTTTATACCGATGGCTCATTGATTAATGCTAATACACAAGCTGCTTCAATGACTGCTAGTTTCATACACGTCTCTGATACAAACCTCATCACTCATTCGTTTACAACTACAATAGAAAATTGGCCTTCATCTCTTAGAGCTGAACTTTTCGCCATCTTATTATCACTTATCGTATCACTATATGGATGTCGAGTAGACATTAATACTGACAGCCAAAATTTGATCAACATTATTCAACGCATTTATAACAATCCTACCTTCTCAATTAAAGATTATTTTCGCCTTCCTAATAATAATATAGTTATTAACAATATTGTCTCAATTATTAAAACCAAAAATTTAACACTTCGATTTAACAAAGTTAAAGCACATAACAACAATTATTTTAATGAGAGGATTGATCAAGAATGCAATATTGTGCACTATGACTCAACTCCCGCCCTCATTATTAAACAACAATATTTCGATAACATTCAGTTCATACCACAATAGGGTTCTATACCCATTGAACGAAAATTAAGGAAATTTATTACAGATAGTTCTAATATTAAAAACTATTTGTCATTTTTACACCTACCACAGAATTACAAATACAAAGACATTGTCGATTGGGATATCACATTGTGGATATTATGCAACAATGGCGAAAAAGCAGAGACCAATTTTGCACAACACCGTAAAATGATCTTTAAATACAAACTATTATTAGAACAATTAGCTGTTCTAGAAAAAACTAAGCGACAATACTATGATATATATCAAGACTCCGATTGTCCTTTATGTGCTGAAGAAAAAGAAACTTTTACTCATATTTGGCTATGTCCGTACCAAATAGAAGCCTTTAGTCAATTATATAACAATTTCAAAAATGCGTTAATTTTTGGAATTCTAAATCTAACAACTGACATCTCTGTTCAATAATTAAGTGATCGATTTGATCTCTTACTATATACAAAAAGTTTTCACGCTAGCAATATCACATTTATAGATATTATTAAAGGTTTTGTCCCCATAACATTAGTAGAATGGCTGCAGAAGTATACTACCGCAACCCAACGTCGCAATCTCTTAATCAAAGCTTTTGATAAATTATACGAAGATTCACTAGAACTTTGGAAATCATGATGTGAAGCATTTGCTTCAATCGAACACATGTGTAGTATTACACAATATATGAAATGTCTTATTTCATATAATACGAAATATAAAGAACCTTTTACTTCTTATCATAATATTAATTTTCTTTTTGATTTTTCTTCCTTTAATATAGAATACATAGAATATATAAATTTATTGATTAGATTTAACGTAGCATATATAGATCTATTTGCATTTGATACTCCATAATGCTTGGTATTATTTTTCCCTAACGTTTATTACACTGTAGTTTATTTACTAGATATTTAACTAAACATTCTTAATATTCTTGGGGGTTGAGGGATAGGTTGTTACAATTTTTTCCCTTAATAGAAAATTGGGATTAATAATCCAGCAGGGTCTACTGATTCGTCAAGTGCTGGTATCATAGTTTAGCTAGTTCGGTTCTGTAGTGGGTTATAGTTCCATAGTAAAAACTTTACCACTGACTCACTCCATTTGGAGTATTTAATGTAATCTCTTCGTATTTTATGTTAACTTGTCAATAAAAATAAAAATAAAAATAAAAATAAAAATAAAAAGAATAAATTTATATTAAATTTTATAATATATAATTAAAGAAAAATTATTTTATATAAAAAATTAAAAACCATAATTTATTAATAATTATAGTAGATGTGATATTTTTACTAACTGTAATTTTAAGAAAATTGAGATGCAAATACTTTTAATACTGCTAAATTACTTTATTTAAATATAAAAAGATAATTTCATTTATTCAAAATTCATTTTATATATAAATAAAATTAGCAAATAAAAAAATAAGAATATGAGAATATTATTATAAAAACATAATTTTTTTCTATAAATATTAAATATAATATTGTATTTATAAAAAAAATTTTTTTAATATACATATAAAATTTTTTTTCTTTATATATATAAAAATCATTCCTTATTATTATATATAATTAAATCCATTATAAATCTTTACTACATATATATAATTGTAATATTTTTTTTTTATTTTATGCAAAATTTTATAATTTAAAAAAAATTTCATATAATAAATAAACTTTAATGAATATAAATAATTATCAGTTAATAATAAAAATTATAAATTGAATTTTAGTAAATTAATATATAATTTGTATGTAACATTTAATTTTTGACAAATTTAATCAATTTTAAGAATTAGTAAAATTCATAATTTTGTACAAATATTCAGAATCCTTTTCTAATATATACCAATACAATATATAGATGTTTAATAAAATCATATGAAATAAATTTAATAAATTTAATATTGCATTATTTTTCAATAATATTTTTTTATGATTTTACTATTATAGATATAAGAAAAATTTTTAAAATAATGTTTATTATATAGTATATAATAAATTTCAAATAATATAATTAAAATAAAAAATATTACTATATATTTTTCTTTTTGAATTTAAAGAAAAAATTATATATATTTATTTTTTTTAATTTTAGATTATTAAAATTAATATATTAATAATAATATTAAATAACAATTGTATTAAAACTCTGAATTGCAGTTTTCAGTTCTGTTTTTAGTTCTGGCCTATAAAATTTTACTAAAAACATTTTTTGGTTTAAAATTTTTACTGAAAACTGTTTCTGGATAAAACTTTTACTGAAAAAGTTTTCAGTTAAAAAATATTTACTGAAAACAGTTACAGTTTAAAAAAACTGGTTCAGTTCTAAGTTTTGGTTCCAAAAAACTGAACTGAATTGGACTGAATAAAACACTTCAAAATAAAGTGTTTTTGATAAGTGGTTTTAATTGAAAATATTTTCGGTTAAAGTTCTATTTGAAAACATGTTTTAGTAAAGATTTTAAACCAAAAAATATTTTTGGTAAAATCTTATGATCAGATTCAACTAGAACTGAAATAGAATTGAACTGAACTGTTCAGAGCTCTAAATTGTATACATAATTATTTATGAATCTTGCTAATTTGCTCTGCAGGTGAAATCACCTAGGTGATTTCACCTATAAATAATTTATCAAAATCAGGTGATTTCACATGTATAAAAAATTTTTAATAAATTTAATAGTATGCAAATTTTTATTAATTAATTTTAAAATTTAATTGGCTAAAATTTATTGTAAATTTCAATATTGTGTACGTAAAAATTATAACAAAATTTATTATATTAAACTATGACTTTATTTCTTTAAATCCTGTTTATCAAAGTTAATATTTTTTACAATTATTTATCTTTAACATAACTAGTAATGATAATAATAATACAAAAAAGAGAAGCCTAACAATTATGATAATAAGAGAGAGAAATAATGAAAATAATATTAGAAACAAATAATTGGAGATAACAAAAATGATAGGAGACAAAAGATATAGTAAAAAAAAGAAAGATAATGAAGAAAAGAGGGAAAGAATGCGAAATAAAAGAAACAGGATCGAAAACAAAAGGAATAGGGACAAAATGAAAGGTGATAGAAATAAAAATAAAAATAAAAAGATAATAGGAAGAGCAAAAAAAAGAAAAGATAACAAGAAGAGGACAAAAAAATGAAAGGATAACAAAATGAAGATGAACAAATTAAAAATGAAAGGATGATGATAAATGAAGAGATGATAAGAAAGGAATAAAAAGATGAAAAGATGATGAGAAGGAAAAATGAAAAGATGACAAAAATAAACGATGATAAAAACAAAATAATGATAAGAACGAAATGATGAGGATGAAATGATAATTGATGATGAGGACGAAATGATGAGGATGAAATGATAATTGATGATGAGGACGAAATGATAATTGATGATAAAAACGAAACGATAATTGGTGATAAAGATGAAATAATAATTGATGATAAAAACAAAATGATGATTGATAAGGATAAAATAATAATGAGGACAAAATGGTAATAAGGATAAAACGATCATGAGAATGAAAAAAAAGGAGCAATAATGAAAAAGAAGAAAGTGAATAAAAACAAAAAAAAATAGTTAGTAAAAATGAAATATGAAAACAAAATTAAAAAAAAGATAAGAAAAAACGCCATACCTTGTTCGCAAAATTAAGACCTAAAAAAAACAAAAGGAGGTGAAATGATAAGGATGAAATGAAATTGATGATGAAGATGAAATGATAATTAATGATGAAGATGAAATGATAATTAGTGATGAGAATAAATGAAACAATAATCAATGATAAGGATAGACAAAATGGACAAAATGGTGATGAGGATGAAACGATTATAAGAATGAAAGGAAAAAGGAGCAATAATGAAAAAGAAGAAAGTGAATGAAAACAAAAAGAAAAGGGAAATAATTTAATGAAAGATAACCATAAAAAGAAGAAAAAATAGTTAGTAAAAATAAAATATGAAAATGAAATTAATTAAAAAAAAAGATAAGAAAAAAATGGCATACCTTGTTCGAAAAACTAAGACCCTAAAAAAAAACAAAAGGAGGAAAAAAAAAGAAATAATATACCATCATTTAATGTAAACCTGAAAGAGATTAAGGACCTAAAAAGAAGAAAAAATAATAAATGGAAAGGAAAATGAAAACAAAAAGAACAATAAAAAACAACATATCTTTGACACAAAATTAAAAGAGCTTAAAAGGCCTAAAAAGAAAAGAAAAAGAAATTAGAAATAACTAGAAAGAAAAGTGAAACAAAAGAAGGAAAAAAAACATATCTTGAAACTGGAAAACCTAGAAAAAAAAATAAATAATTTAAAAATTAAAAATTAATCAGATGATATCACTTGCCAGATTAAATCACCTATATCAAAATAAATAAATTATAAAAATCAATCAAGTGATATCATCCAAGTTATATCACCTCCAGTTAAAACTAGTTATAATTATTATTTATATATTTTTTATAATCTAAAATCATAAATTTTATTATTCAAATTAACTCAAAAAATCTTTTAAGATTTATTACTTTACTTTAATTTTGTTAATTATAATATTTTAATTAGTTATCATACTTTTCTTTATATTACTTACTTGATTATATTTTTAAAATTTATGAATCAAATTTTCTTGTTCAATTTTATTATTTATGTGTTATCAATTAAATAACATTTAATTTTAATTCCAATATTCCTATAAACATATTAAAAGGCAATATTCCTTTATTAGATATTCTTTAAATCAAATATAACAAATATGCTTTTAATCTAAAATAATTAAGTATATTATTTTTAAATTAGATTTTAAATGGTTATATCCAAATTTTTGATTGATTGACTATTAATAATTAATTTTCTCTTTACCAATATTACTGACAACAATTATAGTTTACAGTGATATTAGATAAAATTTATTATAACAATAACCTTCTTGGTTTAATCAAAACTCTTTATAAGATCAATGTTCTTTCAATTAAAATAAATTTATATTGTATTATTTAAGATTCTGAAAATAATTAAATCAATAATATATATATACTATTAAAATTTCATTTTGACAATGGATTAATTTTCCAATAAAATATTTATTAGTATCCCTCAATCTTTTAATTTTTTTTACAAACTACTTCAATTTAAATATTATTCTATTATATAAAACTTATCTTCTTGTAATAAAGTCATAATCCGCCTATGTCAAGAATGTCATTATAATAATTTTTTAAGAAATAATAATTGTTTAGTTGTTTCTTTTATATCCTATTCAATTTATTTACAAAAGACTCAAAACATTAAATATACTAATAAAACGCATTATTTTTTAAATATTAATTTAGATGATAAAATTTTTATTCTTTGTTCTCTTATTAGTTTTCCTATAATTTCAACCCCTTATAATAATACTTCACAACATATTATTAAATTCTGACAAACAAAAATTAATATCAGTTAGTATACCTTATACACCTGACTTTTTCTTAAACTTTTATTTATAGGATTCTATTTTTTTTACAAAAAATCTTAAATCAAAAAAATTATTTATTTATTTAACAAAAACTTTCTTTTTATTTAATATTAGAATTTTATATGGATGGATCGATTAATTGACTACGATCGCAACCTTCCTAAAATATATACTATCCTAATTTATAGCACAATCAATTACTACTAATTACACTTCCATCACAAGAAGAAGCCTTTAACTTTTTAAATAAAGATCAAACTAAAGAATTATTATTGTATAAAAGATTTTCTTGGCAAAAAATGATCATCAGCCAGCATAACCCAATTTTTAGTTGATTGTTTTAACAAATTTTTGAATATTTCTATTCTTGTATAAAATTTATCGAACATGTCATCTGAAAAGCAGGTTGCGGAAGAGAGGATCAAGTATGAAGCTGAGACCGCTGAACTCGAGTAGAATTGAAAAGTTAGAGCAATATTTTGATAAACTTAAAAAAAGAATCAGAATCTAAGAAAAATCGCAAATTTCAAATTAGATGCATGCAGATAGCTAAGAAAATTCTTAATGAGGAACCTATGATTAAATATCGCCCTCCTTTCTTGAATGGATTAGAACTTGATGCTTTCTTTTAAAAATATCAAATTGCATTGGAGGTGCAAGGGGCTCAGCATCAGCTTCACAGTACTAGCTGATATAAGGATGTTAAAAAGCTCGAAGACATTGTTAATCATGATCGGCAAAAATGATGCATATGTCAAAATAATGGAATTTTCCTTCTTGAAGTAGCATACGTTTCCCACAATCTGATACTTGCTACATCATATAAATCATGTAAAAATGCATCTTTAATTTATTTTTGTAAAAAAAAAATACATATTGCAATAGCCAGGGATTATATTGTATACATTTCATCATTTCATACTTTATGTGTGCTATTTGTAAAGAAGATATTAAGAAATTCTGTGTAAGAATTATGATCAGAAAAATAGGCTAATTCTCTAAACCATCTGCCCTCCAAATGTCTTAGCATTAAAATGATTATTTAGTAATGTCAAGGTATACATATCAATTCTTATTATAATGACCAATATTTGATCTAACTAGTTCATTTTACCTTTTTTATTAGATCTAAATTCCCTAACACATACTATAACATCTAGATCAAACCATCTCTTTGCAAATTTTCAAGCATCTGATTTATATTGTTAAAGTTGGGAATAGATTTAGATCTAGATTTTTTATAACAATATTTACTTTTTTTACTAAAGATACTTGGTATTCTTTCATTAGAAATAATTTCATCACTTCTTTTCCTGGTATTTTGAATAGCCTTTTTAGCACTCTTTTTAAAACTAATTCTATTTTTCTCTTTTCATCTTCTAATAATATTATTTGACCTGGTTTCTTAAAAAAATATTTATAAGTTTAACTTTATTATACATGAAAATAAAATAGTAAAGTGAATACAAGTTAATAGACTTACTACTAGCTGATCTTTTGTAAGCTGATTCATTTTCAAGTTTTTGATCAATAATTTTTATTTTTATTTTTAAACAATAAAAGTTCAATTTGCACAATTATATAATTTTTGATCAATAATTAATTCATCATTAATCCATTTATTATAATTCACAGAAGAGTTAATACTTTTACTTATTTTTTCTATTTTTTTTCCATAAATTAAAAAAATAAATACTTAGAAAACTTAACTTTAAACATATTTATAAATTTGAATTTATCTTATGGGTTTTGTTTTTTTCAGCACCTGCGATATATCGCATCCTGAACACTCTGGGCAAAATTATGGTAATGCCAGATAAAATTAAACATGTGACATTTAACTAGGGGCGTGAAAAATAGATTTTTTACAACTGAAAAAATTCTAAGTCCCCAAAATACATATAAAAAAATGAAAAGAGAAGGGGTGTAACATAAGTGACAAAAAAGAGAGCGATGCATCGCAGGTGCAGAAAATTATTAAATCCTTATCTTATATTATGATTTTAATAAGTTTAATATAATACAAATTCACATGTAATTATAAATAATGACATATACAAAGATTGATTTGTTACTATAAATAGATTTCTATTTTATTTAAAAAAGAATTTTGGTAATGTAATCTGAACTTGATCTAATAGATCTTGCAATAGTAATCTTATAATTATTGTAATCTAATTCATAAGATTGATCTAAGTTATATAAATATCAATTAAAAAGTTTAATTATAAAAGATTAATGTGAATTTCTTAATTTTTGTATTCTATTATAAATAACAATTTCTGGTTTTTAATATATCATATATTTTACAAATATATTAAAAATTTATTTTATATGTAAAAAGTATTTGGTTTATTAATATATAATAAAAAAAAGTATTATTTGTTTTATGATAATAATCATCACTCATGTTACACCCAAATCTATTTTATTATAATAAATATAAAAATAGATCATAATATAGCATTACTATTAAATATAAAGTATATGTATATAGATTAAAATTGGTTAAAATTGATTCAATTAGTTGAAATTGATGATTTTTAAATTATAATTCTGGTTAAAATTTTCTTAATTCTGGCCAAAATCATAATTCTGGCCAAAATTTTCTTAATTCTGACCAAAATCATAATTTTAGCTCAAATTTAATTAAAATTAAAATTTTCAAGCCTAATACAACACTTTATTTTTATAATATATCATATATTACGAGCTACAGTACCTCTTTATGTACAGTACCCCCTTAAAAAAAATTATCAAAATTTTAAAGTACCTAGATACTTTACATAGAAATTTTCAATTTAAAAATTTAAAATTTGTAAAATACCTGGGGTATAATACTAGAAAAGATTTATATGTAATATAATATCCTAGGTACAACTTTATTTATTATTATTATTATTTCATTATTGTATACAATTTATTTATAGTAACTATACACTCCTTAATCAGTTCCTTATTTTTAATTGTATACAAATTTAATAATTAGAATAATTAGCAATTTTGATAAACTGAAATAAAATAATATAAAAAAAAAAACTTTTATCTTATATATTTTATTTAATTCCTTGAATCTATGGTGAATTTCTTCATCATCAGAATCTTGGTAGTCATAATTACCACTATCTTCCTCTTCCCCCTCATCTTCATCATTATCTTCTTCCTGATCTTCTTTCTGATCAATTTTAATATTCCATTTATTCTCATAATTTACCTCTTTAACATATTCTTCATAATTTTCATCAGTTGAGTCATCAGAATTTTCTATCATTTCATTATCTTTATCCAATAAACTATCATGATCGCTAATACAATCATCTTCTGAACCATCAAGGTTTGTTGAAATTCCACAACTTTTAAAAGATTTTTGAATAAGATCTTCACTAATTTCATCCCAAGACTCTTTAACTCCATATTATGGTTGTTGAATAAGAAGGTCTTTTAATTTTTCCTGTTGAAGTAAAAGCATGAATATTTGATATCATCCAATTATTATACCAATCCCTAACCTGTAATTTCATCAATATTAGCGACTAAGAATAAAAATAAAGTAAAAAATTGAATAATATTTATTAATTTAGATTTAAAACTCTTATTAATTACAATGTTTAGTGGTTGCAATTTAGATATACAACCACTAGGAATCATGGCCATATTTGTATTTTTTTTCACTAATTGATTTTTAACAGAATCTACTATATAACCATGAAAAGAATCTAATATCAACATAGAACGTGAGTTGCCAAACCAGTTCTTTAAAGTCCACATGTTCTCAACCCACCACAATATCTCCTGTTTATTAACCCACCCTTTTTCATTAGCACTTATATAAATACTATTTGGAAATTTTTCTTTTGAAACATTTTTTAGTTTGAAAATACAAACTGCAGGAAGTTTCATACCATCAGCTATACATGCAAGTATAACTATAAATGATGATCATTCATGACCAGTTATACGAATATTTACTTTTTTTTTTTTTTTTTTTTTTTTTTTTAGTCAAAGGAAGTGCTTTTATTCAGAGAAAAAAGATAGAAAAGTATACAAAAGATCACTGAAACCATACGAATATTTACCATTTTTGCTTCTTTTTGATTTATAGTCATATTACTTGGCAAATTAAACCACATGGGTGTTTTGTTCATATTGCCCATATATTTTAATTTATATTTATTGTGAATTCTTAGGTACATAACGTAACTCAAAAAAATATTCTGTTTTTCAATTAAATCTGATAGCAGTTGCTGTGCTATTGTTGTTCTGCAATGCTCACTTAAATCGTATCTTCCTAGAAATCCATTAAACCACTTAGGAGAAAATTTAAACCCAGATTATTTGCTAAAAATTCTGGACTTTTAGATAATGAAATAGCTTTATTGGTAATTATTTTTCAGGTAATGGCATTTCCATTAGCTCTTTTTTCACTTATTCATGCAAATAAATTGTCTTCTAATTTTGGATATTTAGCAGGTTTACCCAAATGAAGCTTAGTCACATGAGGAGTAGTCATTAACAAAGTTCCTTTTTTATTTGACCAATCACACAGTTGTTTGGGCTGAATATTAAATTTTTTAGCAGTTCCACGTATATTTCTATTATTATTATCAAAATAATGTACTATCATCAACTTTTCTCTTACATTCTATTATTTTCGTTTCTTTTATGGTAAACGGTTGCGTGCTTTTTTATTTTCTTGTTGCCAATAACTACTATTTTACTTTTAGTAGAAAGAAAATAAAGACACGTAAAATAAAAACACGTAAATCAAACAAAGACATTTTTATGTATGAATAGGGATTATTTTGATAAATAAATTTTATGTAAAATATCTTGAAAAGGTATCAAGATATGAGAGATAGAATGTATTTAGAAATTCTTAACAAGAAATTACATAATGGTGATATCACTGATTAATTAAAATATCCAGATATTATACATGGTAAGTACCCTGAATATTTTAAAAATCCTGTACCCCCATATATAGTATCCACTCGTGTATAGTACCTTTGGGTACAAGCCAAAACCCTCAAAATTTGCAAGATACCTGGAATATTGTGGCCTGTGATATATAGTAATATACCAAACTCAATTAGTAAAATATAATTTTTTTTTCTATAGAAATATAAAAAAATATTTTTGCTTAACTTCTGTTATTCAACTTGGATCTTCATTAAAAGTTAATGTATTTTTTTAAAAAAAAAATAAAAAAAAAAGTATTCTCTATATTTTTTATGAAGTTATCTAGGTGTCACCCTGGGTGGTATCAGTTTTTCTGCCACCCCTGTCACGTGATTTAAAATAAATTTTAATTGCCCAATCTTAATCAGTTAATTTTTAACTTTAATTTTTTTCGTATAAAAAAAATTTTTTTCGCAAAGATAATCTTTAATAAATGACAATTTAAACCAAAATTAAAAAGTATACTTATATCTGATATGATTTTAAAAAGAAACTTTAGTTATTGTATTCAGTACTTTTTTAGTTAATTATTTTATTAAATATATGTTACAAGTAAATTTAAATCTAAACGATTATTTATTTTTAACAGATCTAGTAATAAATGATATAAATAGGTAATCTAACAATAAACTACAATAATAAAAAAGAAATAATTAGTAAAAGCGAAAGGAGATCAAAGGGGAAGCAAAAGAAGATGGAAAATAAGAAAGAGAAGAACAAAAAAAAAAGGAGAGGTGGAAGAATAATGAAAAATGAAAAAAAAGGAAAGAGTTGATGTGAAATGAAAAAAAAAGATATGAAACGAAAAAAAAGAATGATGTAAAACGAAAAAAAAGAATAATATGAGACGAAAAAAAAGGATATAAAATGAAAAAAAGGATGTTGCGAAATGAAAAAAAGGATGATGTGGAATGAAAAAAAGGATGTTGCGAAATGAAAAAAAAGGATTATGCGAAATGAAAAAAAAAGAATGATGCGAAATGAAAAAAAAAGAAGGAAGTGAAAAAAATGATGAGGAACGAAAAAAAGAAGGAGAAAATGATGAGGAAATGATGTGAAAAGAAAAAAAGGGGAAGTAATAATGAAAGAAAAAGGAAAATGTTATGAGGAAAGAAAAAAAGAAAAGGTGATGATAGAAAACAAAAAAAAGGGAATAAGAAATGAAAAAAAGGATAGGAAAGGAAAAAGATGATAGAAACCAATAAGGAACGAATGGTAATAGAAAAATGATAAGAGATGAAGTGGAAAATTGAAATAGAGAAATAAAATTACAAAAAGAACCCCAACCAAACAAAAAGAAAAAAGAAAAAAAAAATTA
Organism: Rhizophagus clarus; assembly: GCA_015698045.1. Taxonomy (NCBI): domain Eukaryota; kingdom Fungi; phylum Glomeromycota; class Glomeromycetes; order Glomerales; family Glomeraceae; genus Rhizophagus; species Rhizophagus clarus. Next base: position 483,658 of record BLAL01000086.1, read on the forward strand.
GTTACTAATGAAAATAAACTCTCAAAGACCCAAGATGTTCAAAAGTGTTTGAACTTACTACTTATTAAAAGTTCTAATATCGAAGTCTAAGGTCACTAAAAGCTGAAAAGAATTACCTACAAAAAAATGAGAACAGCTTAAAAAGGGTTAACGCTAATTAACGAAAAAAACATGCACAATGTTAAACAAAAACTTATCAAAAGCCCAAAGTTAAGAAAAAAAGCACCTACAAAAAAGAGAAGTCAGTCAGTGCTGAAGTGCTGAACTGCTGATTAATAAAAACAATATAAGTAATATCAAAAACTTACCGAAGTCAAAGCTGTAAAAAAAAAATCGCTTAATAAAAAACACTAAACAAATGATCGGCATGACGTAATTTTATAATTTAAATTTAAATCACATGATAAGGGGTGGTAAAAATCATGTTACCACCCGGGATGGCATGAGGACTTTTTCATTTTTTATTTATTTCCTTCTATTTGTTTATTTAATTTTTTATAAAACATACTTAAATCTATTTATTTTTTCTAGATTTCAAGTGTCAGACTATAATTTATAATGGGTTGACTTGCAAATATTAGTTTTGAATTATCTGATTTTATTATGTTTATTAAAAGTTAATTTTATTTTTGTAAAGATTCTTTTACTACAAAAAGGTAAATCAGATACTTCTTTATTTTGAGCCTTTCTAGGCTTATTTTAAGTTACATTTTAATTTAAAATAAAGAAAATTCCTGAAGTTTCTTTAAAAATATTCAAGAAAAAATGATTTGAAATATTTAATTATAAAGTTTATACTTAGAAATCCAAGAAGAATTTCTAAAGCATTTTTAAAAATATTTTTCAAAAAAAAAAAGAAAATTAGCTAAGAAAATAAAAGATCTTTTATTCACAAAATTTATATATGAAAAGTTTCTATATAAAATTCTAAAATATTTGAGTATTTCTAAATAATAAAAAAATGAAATTAGTTAATAAGAAAAAATAAGACTTCTTCTACTCATGAGATTCATATCTAAAAAAAAAAATCCAAAAAAAAATCTTAAGGGGTATGCCAGAAATCAGCTGATTTTCTTCAATTAGTAGCCCTTACCCCTATCCCCTACCTGATCACATTTTGATTGGTTATTAAAAAAATATATAATAATATATGTAATTATATTTATATAATTAACTTGTGATCTAGTAATCCAATTTTTATGAATTTTTTTTTGTTTTATAGCTTTTGATATGCCTTACAAAATAAAAAAATGTTTATTAAATTGAGCTATTAGATGGCAAGATAATTGCAAAAAACTATTTTAATATATAAATAATAATAATATATTATAGAAAATTTCTATTTGTATATGGTGTGTCTAGATACTGTATCACATGATTTTATAAAAAAAACTTTATCTGTCAAATTTTCAATTTTATTAGATTTTATTGGCTAGTTTTATGATAAAAATAAGTTACATCACAAAAAATTGCATAATTTTAATTTTATTGTTTATGTAATGATGTAATGTTAATGCAATATATAAGAAAATTATAGTAAAGAAAGACAGTGAAAAATTAAGGGTGTGAGAAAAAGGAAAGATAAAGGAAAGGGATGAAGATAATTAAATAAGAAGTAAAAGGAAAAAAAAGGTGAAGGATAGTGAAAAAGAACGAAAAAAAATAAAGAAATAATAAGATGAACGAAAAAATAAAAGGAAAATGAAAAGGAATGAACGAAGGAAATAAAAAAAGTGAAAGTAATGAAAAGAAGTTAAGGGAATAAAGAAACAAAAGGATAGTGAAAAGAAATAAAAGAAATGAATGGTTAATAAGAAAGAATAAGACAAAATGAAAGAAAATGAAGGGAAGCAAAGAGGAATGAAAAATAATGAAAGAAATAAAAAAAGCAATGAAAGAATCCAAGGATCAATGAAATAAAACAATGAAAGATTACAGAAGAAATCACGAAAGAAACAAAAAAAAAAGAGAAGAAGCGAAAAATGAAAGAAAAAAAATGAAAGAAATGAAGAGAAAAGTGAAAAAATGAAAGAAACAATGAAATGGATAAAGGAAAGTAAGAGAAATAAAGGGAAACAATATAAGAAAGATCAGAACACCCACCTATAGAAAAAAGGAAAAGAAAATCAGTTAATATCATTTTAAAGAAAATAAACAATGAAAAAGAGACAAAAAACACTTATGTGAATATTCATTGAAATAGTACACGTCTAAAGAAGAGACAAAAAGGTTAGTAAAAACAAAGAAAAGAATAAAGAGAAAACAAAAAAAGTAAAACTCACCTTGAATTTCCGCCAAAATGGAACTAAAAACAGCCACGCCTAAAAAAAAGAATGAATAAGTTAATAAAAGTCAAAAGAAAAGATAATAAAAGCAAAAAAACTATCTATTACCTTCTCGAAGTTAAAGAAGTAGCTAAAGGTTGCGCCTAAAAAATCTAAAAAAATATGAAAAAAAAGAAATAAATAAACCATTTAATACACTGTGTAAATTACATTATTAAATCATATGTACCGTGTTCAGACACACCGTGTAAACTAAGAAATTTTCTATATTATATATATTATATAATTTATACTAGCTAATCATAGGAACCTGATTTTTAGGTTAGCCTCCCACCCCCTATTAAATCAGTTGATTTTTAGTACGCCCCTAAATATTGCTATAAAAAAAATTCTAAATACTTTTAAAGTTTTAAAGTAGTTTAGAATATATATTTGTTTAAAAAATCCCAAAAAAAAAATCCTGAAGTATCTTTAGAAATAAGTAGAATTATTAAACATTTTTTTTTTAATCCAAAGTATTTAAACTTCCATTTATAAAATTTATATCTAAAGCTTTTTGATATTCTTATAAGTTTAATTAAAAAGCTTATAATGAAATTCTAAACATAAAAAAATAGATAAAATTAAATAAAAAAAAAAAAGTAAAACTTATTATAAAACTTATACATAAAAAATCCTAAAGTAAAGTTTTGAAGTATCTTTAAAAGTAAATAATAAATAAAAACAAAATAAGAAACAATATATAATAATTTTATTAATTATTATATTATTAAAATAAATTTTTATTAAAATAATAATTTAATAAAAAAAGTGACTCTTATTACATTTTACAGGTAAAAAAAGGAAGTTTAGCTGGTCTAAATGAAAACAAAAATAAAAAACAAATGATAAATACAAAACAAAGGACACTCGAAATGATTAACAGGAACACAAAAATTACACAAGCAACAAAAGCAATAAAGGGAAAATATCGTCAAAACTGCAACACCTTCAAAAACATTCAAGACAATGACGTGACCCACACACAAAACACCAGCACAGCAAAGACAAAACAAACACAATAAAAACAACAGTACCAGTAACAACAACATATTCAACTTAGTATTCATGGGTCACAAAATCAATAGACTTGGACCAGATTATTTCAAGCTCAATATATTAATGGACTATTATGCAAATAAAAGAGCTGACATCATAGGCATATGCGAAACCAACAAAGATAGAAAGCAAGGTGAATTATGAAACAAACAAAACCCAGTTTACATCTCCTTCTAGACCAACAGAGACAACAAGATTAAGGGCTCTGAAGTATGTATTATAATTAATAAGAAATGGGAAAAATACATAGGAAAAGTTAATAAAATGGGCGTATACTACATAGAAGTCTGGCTGTTTTTCAAGAACTGCACACTTATAATAGGTGTGGTATACATACCACCATCAGACACGGAAAGACAAAGCGAATTTACCAATCACATAATAAAAGAATTCACAAATCACAGCAGGAAAAACAGACACTACATTCTGATAGGTGACCTGAATTCATACGCTGACAAATCGCTATACTATAGTGGCCTATCGAAGCTCAGCAAAAAGCCATCAAAGATCATCACATGGCTAGAAAACTACTTTTTTGTGGATACATTCAGGAATTTGAATCCTAAAAAAAGAAGCTTCACATGGACGAACAAAACCACATCAACCAGAATTGACTACATCTGGGCAGACTCTAAACTCGAAGCCAAAATAAAAAGGAGTCAAATATACCAATCAACTGATATTATAGAAAGTGACCACAACATCATGTTCACAGAAATTTCCTTTATGGACATAATAGTCACTAACAACAAAGGGAGCAGAAGGGCAGTAAAGAATTCTAAGCGCATCATATATGATTATGAAAATACCATAAACGAGCAATGGAACAATTACGAAAACTACCTCAACAACCTCTTGATAAAACACAGAGCTTTTAATTATATAGAAATCTACAAACAAAATGAAGATACTCTAAACGAACTATAGGACATCATATGTAATTGTATACAACAGGTGGCACTCAAGTACATACCACACAGAAAGGTAGGAGGTACCAAAACGAACCTCAACAGAAATTACAAAGAAATTGAAGACTCCTCGAAAGAACGTAAGGATCTCCTATATATAAGAAGTATAATGAGAAAACTATACAAGAACAAGTTGAATAGAACTGAACTGCTTAAAGCATCAGAAGGGATTAAATCCTTTAATCAACGCTACAGAACAAACATACCAGGGTTAATGGAAGATACGGATTGGTACACATGGAAGTGCAAGCCTAGAAACTAGTTGAAGATAGTCAAAAGAGTGATCAAACTAAAAGACAGAGCGTGCAAAGAAGCAACAATAAAAAGAAGAATAGAGGAAAGGAATGACATGATCACCACAGATTAACAGAAAATGATCAATAGTATCCTTGACAAAATATATTCCAAAATTGATCTGGATAGAATTCGCATAGTCACAGATACACAGGAAAAGTATCTCTTGAATTCTAAGAAGGAAGTTCACTCAGAGGCCATCAACACATTCTCAGCACTATTGCGAAATCACAAATTCGAGAACCTTTCTGAATAGTGAAAGGCTATCTATGAACCACAAGCAGATATAAACCTGCAAATCTACAATTATTTAGATGATATACTGACAGAACAAGAATGGCATGAGATGCTCAACACTATGAATGACAAATCGGCTCCTAGTATATCTAATATCAGCTACAAACTAATAAAGAAAGCGGGCATCAAAGTCAATGAACTGTTCAGGCACTACACCGGCCTATATTACTCTTTACAGAACATCTCTATGAAATGAAAAATCTCCCAACTATACCCGATTCCCAAGACATATGACTGGGATTACAATCTAGCAAGGACGTGACTGATCTTATTGATTGAATGTTTACGCAAATGCACAGTTAAAATCATCACAAAATATCTCGGCAGTGTATTCAGCAAACATGCAATATTGAAAGGTTCAAACTATGCTGGCTTACCTGATGAATCAACATCAACTCCACTCATAATAATAAACAGTATATTCGAGGATGCCCGCGAAGAAAACAAAACACTATGGGTAGTGTCCCAGGATATGGCATTCGACAGCGTGGGGATGCTTCTACTGCAAAAAATCTTAGAAAGAATCAAGCTGCCACCCACCATCACCAACTTCATCATAAACATATATAGGAACTGTAAGATGAAAATTATTACAGCTTACGGCTTAACAGACACCTTCACTGCGAATGATGGTATTAATTAAGGGGAGGTGATATCCCTTCTGATTTGAAGGATCTTCTACAATCTGTTGCTATATAGAATCCAGAAAGATGAATCACTCGAATACTCCATGGAGTTAAGATGGCCAGATGACACCTTTTGTAATGACAAACAGATTATATTGATATGCACTGTAGCATCTGCATTCGCAGATGATACACAATGGATTGCTAAAAGCAAAGATGAAGCAAAAAAAATAACATTAATTGCTGATGAATTTTTTGATATTAATGACATAAAAATAAATGAGGAAAAGTCTGAAATTATAGTTATAAACCCAGAAGATAATAATGAAAGCAAAAGATTCATTGAGATAGGAGAAAGTAAAAACAAAGTAACTGCTATCAAAGGTTCAGTTCCAATACGAATACTGGGGTATAGTTCAAGGCGGACAAAGGTGACAAACACATAGAAGTGATAATAAAAAAGGAGATTTTAACAGTACTAGGAGCCATCAGACGCAAACATATAATGTATGCGTAAGCGATATATATCATCAATACTGTTCTACTCTCAAGGCTTGAGTACATACTAAAGATCACCATTTGGGAAGATAGAAAATATGAAGAAATCTTCAAGCCAATTATAAAGGTAGTCAAACATAAAACGTGACTTCCAGCTAACTATCATGATAATATTCTTCTATATTCAGCACAATGAAAACTTAAAAATTTATGGAAAAACCAAATAGCCACACAAATAGCAGAATTCTTAGTGGTTCTTAACTCACAATTAAAACAAGCAGACATACTCAAAATAAGGCTAAAAAAAGCACAGCTGGCACTAAACATAGCATTATGCATTCTAACGATAGATCCTATTATCACAGTTCCTAACAAGTTGCCAAACAACCATACATACAATGTAGTAAGAAAGGCGCATGACTATTACTTTAAATTCCATCCATTGACAGAAAGTGAAGAATGGAACATACTGCTAATAAGCCCAAGTGTAAGAAATTTCGTATACCAACAAGCATTGGATATACAAAAGAAAGATAAAGAAATAATCATAAGAAAAGTAGCGGCCCTTTCAATATACAGTTCACCCTTACTATAGCGAATCTTGTGGACTGAAGATCAAAATTCGTTATAGTAAGAAAATTCGTTATAGTGTATAACGAATAAACATAAGATTTTCGTTATATCAAAAAAATCATATAATCACATGATAAATGCATTATCGCACTATTATTAAATACAAACCAAATTTATTTGGCAATAAAGATAAAAAAACAATAAAACAAAACCAATTATATTCAATTAACAAGTGTTCTTTGTTATTTATTATGAACTCACATACAAATACTTTTTATATTTTTGTTACTCAATGACTATTACTTAATTGAGTATGATACGAGTACTGTAATACTGTCGTACATCATTTATAAAGACTATTCTCATCGATTTGATATTCAATAAAACCTTGGTCTTCTTCATAATTATAAAAATCAAACTCATTAAAATACAAAGCTTCAAAATCAAAATTTTCAATATCAATAATATTATTATCGCCTTCCCTTTCCCTGTTCATAGTATTATTATCAACTGGATCAATAGCAGTGTTATTTGGCTTGAGTTTACTACCTTTATCTGTAACGAATAAATCTAAACTTGATTGTTTTTTTAGAAAAAAAATTATTTCTATAAACAATTTTTCTAATTTTTTTCATTACCTTTAATGCACTTTTATCAAAAATATCTTGACTATCATTTTGCTCTACATAGTTAAAAATTGTATCAAATGCAATTAAGGCCTCAGAACTCGTTACTGAAATAATATCTTTATCACCTTCATCATCAGACATAGTATTATTTTCTTTAAGAATAGCAACAATCTGCTCTTCAGATGGGGTATACCGGCAATTTCATTCTTCTGGTCTAATCTAATGTATTCTTCAGCAGTAAGAGGGTGTGTATACTCAAGCTTATTGATTAAATCTTGAATTTCTCTATATTCATTTTCTTCTGTCTCATTATGCCTATTCTCTTCAATTTCGTTATAAGAATTCGTATCATCTGGCAAAATTCCCGTTTTATTCCAGCAGTTAAATATAGTTTTAGGAAGAACTCTATCCCAGGCTGACACAACATATTTAATAGCTTTTTTGATATTGATTGGAGATTTACTATTTCCTGTTAATTGTTGAAAGTCAAAAGCCTTGATACGATTTTGAAGGAGCAATTTTCGATATTGTGCCTGCAAAATCAAATATTGTAAGTTAGAATTTCTTAATTATTAAAATTATATTGAAATTTTAGTACCTTAAAGCTATTTATAATACCCTTGTCGCATGGTTGTAAGTGTGCAGTTGTGTTAGGAGGCAAAAATTCAATTTTTATATTGGTCAATTCCACACCTTCATATAAAGCATGGACAGGAGCATTGTCTATAAGAAGAAGAATATTTCTTCCTTTTAATCTCATTTGTGCATCAAACTTACGAATCCAATCATTCCAAATAGAAACTTGCATCCAAGCTGTTGAATTCCAATAATATTCTACTGGTAAAGATGTTTTGGATAAATTCTTTAAAGGACGAGGATTTTTATATTTGTGAATGAATACTGGTTTGAGCTTTTCAGTACCAGTTGCATTAGAACAAAGGAGAATTGTTACCCGATCTTTAGATTGTTTTTTTCCAGATACAGGTTTATTGGAGATCGTCCTTTTGGGTTCCATTTTCCAATACAAACCAGTTTCATCGCAATTGAAAACATCTTCAAGACTATAATTACGAATCAAATCTTGAAGGTTTTTTCTGAATTCATCAAGTTTATTAAGAGGTGCGCTTGCAGCTTCTCCTTGTTTTAAATAGCAAGAAAGATTATGTCTTTTTTTAAATCCACCAATCCAACCATTACTTCCTTTAAAATTTTCAACTTTATATAGAAAAGCAAATGCTATAGCTTTTTCATGTAAAACCTGATCACTAATATCAACACCATTTTCTAGAGCCTTCAATACCCATAATGTAAGAGCTTCTTCAATTTCTGGAAAATTCAACTTATTTTGTCTTTTCCCTTGAGCTTCGGGTGCTTGAGGGTCAATTTCAAGCCATTTTTGTGATTTTTTTAACATATCACTAATGCATCCTTCACTAACATTATATAGTTCCGCAAGTTCTTTATTTTTTATATAAGGTTCGTTGATTTTTTTATAACATATTTCATGCTTTTGGGCAATAGTTAAAGATGCTCTTTTCGGTAAAGTTCTCATTTTATCTTTACCTTTTGCTTGGGAATATTTATTTAATGCACCTTTAGTTTTGGGCATAGTGACGTGTAAAAAAAAGAACTAACTGATCAAGGTTATATTTGCCGTATTATAATAAAAATAAATCATGATCTTGTTTATGATAATTTTCCTTTTTAACTTTAATCACAAAAATTCTAACCTTTAAAGGCAAATTTGAATTGTTCGAATTGTTCAAATAAAATTTCATGTGATCAAAAATTCGCTAAATTATTGTGTAACATTTTAAAAATTCGGTATAGCAAAATTCTTCGCTATATGAAGGGTCATTTTATTATAATTGTCTTAACATTTAAATTCGTATTACGAGTTAGAGAATTTTTACTTTAAAATTCGGTATAATAAGAATTTTTAATTATTAAAAAATATGTACCCGTACTTTTCTTCGTTATAGTAAGTTATTCGCTATAAAAAAATTCGCTATAGTAAGGGTGTACTGTATGGTGTATTACAATTACTCAACCATGACGCGTCAAACACAATCACATGATAGCAAATATGTGATATCAATAAAAGACCAGCAAAGGGAAGAACTCCAAAATGGTTCATTACACTATCAAGGCTTATACAACATTCATTTTAACTAAAAAAACCTTTGTAAGGTAGATGCAGAGTTCTTGACCTTAGAAAGTGTATCAGAAACAGAAAGAGAAACCTTTGCAAATATGCAAGCTTTTAAAATGACTAAAAAAATTCCATTTACAGATAACAGGAAAAGAGAATTTGTGTGGACACACCAAAATCATAATTTAATGTTGGGGCAAATTAACAAGAAACACACAACAAGAAAATATACAATAAAACACTGGGTTATAATTAACAACACACAGAAAGATAATAACAAAATAATGTATAAAACCATACAATGTTGTAATGGTTGTCTTTTTAATGACAAAAGAATTAACAAAAGAAATCACAATTGTTACTTTAATAAGGATCATGTAGACCTGAATTGTATAAACAGAATTTCTAGTTGCAAAAACACAATAGATACTAAAATCATCAAAGATATCCTAGAAATCAAACACTATCCAAAAAGCTAACACAGTTTAAAGCATATATCTAACCTTATACAGATATATGACTATGATACAGTGCTTATTCAAAATACATTATCAGATAAAGAATCAACAACACAACACATAGCATTACTACATCACCTAAGATCAATATTCAACCCATCTGACATAATTAACATATATACAGATAGCTCATTAACAAGCCGTTTTAATACAGAACTAAACACCTCTACTAAGGTTGCCTACCGAAATTAGGTAGTTTAGGCCAAAGCCGAAACTTTTTTATAGCTGAAAGTTTAGGCAATTAAAAGTAAATTTGCTGAAATTATAATGCTAAAATTATTACCGAAATGCCAAAATTTGGCCAAAATTATAAGCCAGTTTTAATATCATAATTCTGGCCAAATAAAGGATTGATATAGAAATTTTCTTTTTTAGATTCTTGTGTAACTACTGTGTAACTTAATTCTCCAATTTTACTGGGATTCAAGATTTCCTTTTTGGATATTTGTGTAATGTCATGTAAAGTTTCGCATGAACTGAGCCAGCTTGCAAGCTGGCTCAAGCTTTTCAAGCTGAGCCAAGCTAAGCCATGATTAAATTGGCTTGGTGGCTCACAAGTCAGTTTGAAAAAGCTTAAGCCAGGTATTAAGTTTGGCTTGATAAACTCAAGCTGGCAGTGAACTTGGCTTGAAAAGCTCAAACTGGCTCATAAGCCAGATCAAGCTTGGCAATTTTTTACAATTTATATGTAAAAAACACCAGTATCAATAGTTCTGGCATTTTTTTTGCAAATTTATATATAAAAAATGCCAGAACTATTTGTTCCAGTACTTTTTGCAATTTTATGAATAAAAAACACCAGTACCAATAGTTCTGGCATTTTTTTTTGTGTAATACAAAACGCTATTAATGCTATAACGAATTATTTGGTATAAAGGTAGGGTCATGTGACTTGCTGATCTAATCAGATAATCTGAATATCTGATCTTTTTTTAATCATTTATCAGTTTATTTTTGTGGTGTTGCCAGACGAAAAGCATGACCAGACTTTTGGAATTAAGGTAAGGGAGGATGGGAAGTGTTTTTTAGTGTTTTTTTTAACTAATTAATTAATTATTTTTTATTTTTATTTTTTGTAGTGTTGCCAGATGAAAAGCATGACCGGACTTTTGGAATTAAGGTAAGGGAGGGGTTGGAGGAGGTATTTTATTGTTTTTTTTTAATTAATTAAGTATTAACTTTTTTTTTATTTTTTGTAGTGTTGCCAGACGAAAGGTACGACTGGACTTTTGGAATTAAGGTAAGGGAGGGGTTGGGGGAGGTGTTTCATTATTTTTTTTTAATTAATTAAATATTAACTTTTTTTTTACTTTTTGTAGTATTGCCGGACGAAAAGCACGACCGGACTTTTGGAATTAAGGTAAGAGAGAGTAGGAAGTGTTTTTCGGTAATTTTTTTTTAACTAATTAATTAATTATTTTTTATTTTTATTTTTTGTAGTGTTGCCAGATGAAAGATATGACTGGACTTTTGGAATTAAGGTAAGGGAGAGGGGTTGGGGGAGGTGTTTCGTTATTTTTTTGTAATTAATTAAGTATTAACTTTTTTTTATTTTTTTGTAGTGTTGCCAGACAAAAAGCACGACCAGACTTTTGGAATTAAGGTAAGGGAGGATGGGTGAGGTGTCTTTTATTGTTCTTTTTTTTAACTAATTAATTATTTTTTTTTATTTTTTGTAGTGTTATCAAGTGAAAAACACGACCAGACTTTTGGAATTAAGGTATTAAAAACCGAAAAAGAATAATAAAAATAAATAAATTTAGTATAAAATATCAAAAAAAAGTGAAAAAATAAATAAAATAAAATAAATTTTGGTAAATACTGAGTAATTTAATTTAACAAAATTAGTATTTTTTAAAAATAAATCCACGTATATCTATTATAAACTCTACACAAACATAATATGTGAGTTACTCCCAAATTGACTGATCTACGCAAACTTAATTTGTAGGTTTAAAAAGTAATTTCATATAAACTCTACGCAAACCTGTATGTGAGTTATATTAGTATTATTCGGGATCCTGCCAGGACCATTAGTTCCAGCATTTTTTTTCAATTTTATGAATAGAAAGGCTGGGACCATTAGTTCCAGTATTTCTTTTTTTGTAATTTTACATATAAAAATGCCTAGTTTCAGCTTTTTTTTTTGATAATAAAGCTTGAGCCAGCTTGAGCTAGCTCAAGCTCAACTTGGCTTGAGCCAGAATTTTTCATGGCTCAGCTTAGCTTGAATGAGTTGAGCCAAGATTTTTTGTGGCTTGACTCATTTTGGCTCAAGCCAGAATTTTTTTTTTTCAAGCCAAACCAAACCAGGAATTACATAAGGTGATGGTAGGGCACAGGAGCAATCTTCTGGATAGGGAACTGGTTCAGAGTTTTAATAGATTAGTAATATACAACAGAATTTTCTGTAATTTATATAACTAATAAACTCATGAATTGCACTACCTTGCAAAAAAAAAAAAAAAAACAAAATAAGAATCTATTTAAAAAACTAGATAGAATAATTAATATATTTCTTACACAATGAAATGCAAGTTAAAAACATTTATATACTTTAATTCAAAATTATATTCTGATATTTAAAATTTAGAAAAATAATAAGTCTAAGTATATTTTATGAAAAATAAAAATAAAAAATATAAAGAATACTTTTTTTTTTTTATTTTTATTAAAAAAATATATTAATTTCCAGTGAAGATTCAAATTAAATAACAGAATTTAAATAAAAAAATTTTTTTATATTTTTGTAGTAGATGATAAAAAGTTTATTTTTTATTAATTGAGTTTGATGTGTTATATTGTGAAAATAAGGTGTTGTATTAAGCCTGAAAATTTCAATTTTAATCAAATTTGTGTTAAAATTATGATTTTGGTCAGAATTAAGAAAATTTTGATCAGAATTATAATTTAAAAATTATCAATTTTAACTGATTAAATTAATTTTAACTGATTTTAATCTATATACATCTACTTTATATTTAATGATAATGCTGTACCATAATTTATTTTAGTTAATTCATAATAAAAAAATATCAGTGTAACATGCATGATAATTGATAATATTAAAAAGCATAAAATTTTACTTAATAAGTAAGTATAAAAGAAATTTATTAAGATTGTATAGATATTCTTCTCATAATATATATATACATAAAAAGTAGTATTTATATAATATTGTAGTAAACCATTTATATTAGTACTATGTCAGTTTCTGATAATAAATAAACATAAACTTGTAAAAAAATAAATTAAATATTATTAATACTATAATAAACATTATTTTTCAATAAATTTTTAATTAAATAAATATTTTAAAATATAAAATTAATAATAATTAAAAATAATTATTTTCTAAGAAAGGTTTTTTGTTTTTCAACTAATTTTTTAATAAATCAATTATTAAGTTTCAGTTTTTTTCTTTTTGCAGATAAAGTATTTAGACATGTCTAAAATTTGATAAGAGACGTTTTTTACCTTTAATTAATTATTTTAACAAAATGATCACTAACATTTTATTTATTCTCTTATATAGATAGCTGATTCTTTAACATTTGGATGACATGTAAGAAGTATAGTAGGATTATTTATAATTATTTTAAATTAATAAACTATTTACTAATACTTTATTTTTTCTTTCTTTGGATGGTTAAAGAATGCATGTTCTTAGTTAAAATTTGTTCAAATACATAGAATATTATACTAATTTTAATGAAATTTATAATAGATCTTGCTTAGGTAAAGAATGTAAAATTTTAGATTTTTAAATACGTAGAACATGAAATTTTTAGTAAAGAAACAAGAAAATGTGATTATTTGATTTATTTATTTAACAAAGTATCTTACTGATATTCTATTAATTTTTTTAGGTTGTAGTCTAGGATATTAGAAATGATAAGTTTTGCAAATAAAAATTATAAAACTTTAATTTTTTATTTATTTTTTATTAAAAATTCTTATTAATATTTTTTATTTTTCTTTTATAAATTTTATACTTTAAGAGAACAGAAAAGTGAATATAATAAATTTCACAATAGCTATTATAAAACTTAATTTTTTTAGTTTAATGAAATATTTACTACCATTTTGATTTTTTTCCAGATATCAAAGCATAATTCAATTTTGTTTTATTTTGAAATTTAATTTTAAGAAATTATTTATTAATTTTTTTTCTATTTATAGAAATACCAATTTCAAATTTTGAAATTTTGGAATCTTTAAAATGTCTCAAAACTTTATTTAAAAAAATATATCTAATATTTTTTATTATTATATAGAAATTGACTCTATTTTAAAAACTTTATTAAAATAACATCTTCTTAGTTTATTAGGATTATTTTATAAGTTTCAGTTTTGAATTGAATAAAAGTTTTAAAGCTTAAGAAATGATTTACTAAACAATAAAGAATATGGGTATAAGCTTTTAACTTAAATATGATAATGAAGAAATGTTAATTACAATATGCATCACCTATACTCAATAATAATCTGAAATTCATGAGGCAAAACACGTAATATTACACACAATTTTAACCAATTAAATTTCATTGCAACTTTTTTTTCTCTGTTAAAAAATGCATTTTTTTATATTTCAATTTTATTTAATTCTTCTAAAATATTATCAAGAATACATCTATGAGATTTATACTTTTTTACAGTATATTCTGCCAATTTTCTCCTCATTTTCTTACAATAAATATTTATTTAACACTATATCTTTCTTGTAAATTTCCTAATTGTAGTTAAATTAACAGAATTTAAATCTAAAGGAACTGTTTTTTACAACCCTACCCAAGAATAATCATAATTTTCACATATAAATTTTTTTGTAGCTTCTCAATACATTTTAATAAAATTTAACTTGCAATAGAATTTGAGATAGAATACATATTTATGACCTGCTGCTGAAATAATTTCATGTATTGTAGCTTTTTGAGCTATAAAATCTGGTTCTAAAGACATAATTCGTCTTGCACAACAATCAACTCAGTTAGAATCTTTATTACCATTTTACATAATTAACAATCTGCTCTTAACCCATTTTTCCATTTTCCATTTTTTAAAAGTACTTGTTTCATTCCCTTAGATTTTTTGCACAATTCTTTATTGAAATAATCATTTGAAAAACACATGTCTTGCTAATTATTGTCTTTCCAAGTTGTACTTCACATTGCTGATTACTTTTCACCTGAAAAAAATTTCATTTTGCTTGCTACAAGAGTATCTGGCAAAAATGCAGCATGATTTGAATTGTTATTAAATGCAAATACAGCAATATAAGTAGGGAATAAAGCTTCAAAAATTGGAATTGCTTTTAATTTTACTTGCTCTAACAAATAATTCATTGTCCAATATCCTTCTTGATTTTTCTAGGAATTAAATAAACACGAGCTTCATATGGGATGTTAGGGTAATTTTCAATTGCTTAAACATCTAATCTAAGTTATCTACATACTTCTGTTAAAAATTCACTTATCATAATTGATCAATCATTCCCTTTTTTTGTAATGGCAATTTACCTATTTTTGTTTATACTTCACATTTATTATCATTAGAATAAAAAATACACTCATCATATATTATTAAAATGTGTTCTTTTTTACTACTTTGAAGATTTAGCAAGACTTGATCCATTGTTTCTCTCTCATAACTTGACATATATGGTTCATATTTAGCCATTTCATTTAAAAACATTTTACGGTATTTCACTACATTATCTCTTTCATGCTTATCAAAATTTACTCCTTGTTTTTGTTGTTGATAAAAAAAACCCAATACATTTAACCACCATCTTGCTATAGAATCAGAAATAGTTTTTTATTTAATAATTCCAGTTTCTAGTAAAAGAGTCTGTTCAACAAATTCTTTGAACTTTGTTGGTATTGTATGTCCTTTCTGATTACGAATCCATACTTGACATATTACTGCTATATCTTTATCATCAACTAATTGAATAATTTTTTGATGTTTACCTTAAAAGGTTGATAGAAATTGAGAAAATTAAAGCCAATATTTTACCCAAACTCTAATACATCATGCTTTATATAAACAACTATCAATAAAGATCAATTCTACAACTTTAACACTTGCTTTTATTAATCCTTTTTTATTTTCTTTAACTTGTTTTAACATTTCAAATATTGCTCTTTTTTTATTATATTTAATTACTGATATTCTATGTTGATCTCTCTTTAATTCTTCCTTTAAATTTTTGATCTTAACTTCAACTTCTTTAAAATTCCATTCATCATCTGTAAGAATGTCATCATTTTCAATTATTTCTTTATTTTTAAACTAAAAAAATTTGTTAATTTTGATGTACCCTTTACAGTTTTAGTCCACTTTCTACTTGGTTCATAATTATCATAAAATGTAGATTTTTTAGTTGATTCAGTTAGATATGTTTCATGTATTTTTTTTCTAAGTAAGCATTTTTTTTTCATATTAATTCTAATTTTAAAAGTCTTTTATAATTAGTCTGTACTAATATTAGACCTATGTCTTCTTTCCATTTACTGTCATCATCATCACCTCAATTTTCATCTAAAAAATCTTTAATTTCTCTTGTTTCTTCCTCAAATTTTGTTTCATTAGAAATAAAAGTACCATCGGCAGTATGAAATTTGGTTGAAACAATATGGCATTTTTTTGATGAATTTATCATTTTGTTTTAAAAAAAAAAAAATTTACGATCAATCATCAGAAAAAAGAGATGAGATGTATTTTACAACATTTTAAATGATTTATTAATTTAGCTAGAATTACAAAAATTACAAAATCTGAGCTAATTCTGGCCAAAATTAAAATTCTAAATTTCTGGTTTTATTAATAATTTGGTATAATTTCAAAACTTTATAAATATTGACAGATTTGTAATTGGTAAAAAGTATACCACAAGAATTATTCTTTCATTATGTTTTAAAATTTCATATTTGTGGCTTATATTTTTTGTAACATTTGAATTTTAAGAGTTATAAGATTTTAAAGTAAAATAAATACGACTCCTGAATGTGATGATTAGAACCTCGTCATGATAATTGATATGATATTTACTATGTTTACTAGTATCAAAATGGCCAAAGTGTACATGGTTACACTTATATTACTTAGAGAAATTATTCCCAAAGTGTATAAAACAGTTATTTTAATGTGATATCTTCATATTCAGAGGCCTTGGTAAAATCTATGTAGAATATAGGTGATGTGCATTGTAGCACTAGATAACTCTTTAAATGTGAGTAAGTTTTTTTTCTTTATTTTTTTTAACAAATAATTAATAAATTTTTATTTTTTTATTTAGAAAGGTTCATTCCTATATGAATGTCACTGTATTTAAGTATTTAAGTATGATGAGATTTTTGGTTTTTTTTTTACTCTTTTCTTAATAGAAATATTTAGTAGTTATATTTTTTAATTAGCCATAATATTAATTTTTTAATATCATTATATTTTTAGCTAAATATATATATATGTTTTTTTTACATATTAATTAAAATATTATATATTATTAAAATATATATTTTTATAAGTATTAACTAATGAATGATATATATTATTTGATACTAAATGCCATTTTTATACATGTTTATTAATAAGTGTTGGTTAATACAAAAATGGCATTAATTAATATAGAGTTATGTTATTTTACACCTCAAGATATCAAATAATATTTAGTATCAATTAACACTTTGTTTAATACCTTCCAAACTTCCTAATATTTGTTAGTTTAGTTTTTTAATATTTATAGTTTTATATAGATTTTCTTATAAAAATTTAAAGTAATGTAAATATTTTTAATATATATAATAAATATTAGAAAGATATTCACAAGTAGAATTTCCTATTATTTAAATAATTTTATAATAAATATGAAAATTTACTTTAACTTTTTTTTTGTATAAAATTTAATATTATACGAAAGTTTTTGCAATAGAAAGGTACGAAATTCAAAAAAAATATTTAATTAATATTAAATTTACATTTATTTTAGTATAAAAAACATAATTAGCATATAAAGTAAATTTAAAATTTTTTTTTTAAGTTTTATACCTTTTTATTGTAAAGATCTCATATATTATTATAAATAAATTAACATTTTTTTAAATAAAGTAACTAATAATTAATTAAATATATTTAAAGTAAAATTTGCATATATTTTGGATTGTTTTTAAACTGTTTTCAGATTGTTTTCATATTATTTTTAATTGTTTTTAATGTTTTCAGCATTTTCAATATTTTTAATAAGTATTGCTAATCTTAATTGGAGGAATTTCCTCCCTTATATCATATGATTTATGCACTATATTATTTTTTTTTTTAGAAACTTGGCATTAAGAAAATAAATATTTTTAACTTAAAATTTTTTATTTAAAATTATTTTTATATAATAAAATTTTATTTATAAACTGTTAAAATTTATAATATAGTGTCAAAACAATTTATTAATTTAAAAGTTTACATGTTTTATTGATTAAAAATGTTGATTTCTTAATAATAAAATGAATAAAAAAAAAGAGTTAAAATAATAAAGAAGAATAAGGAATGAAAATATAATAAGGTAACAGAAAAAATAAAGGAATGATTGAAAAGAATGAAAGGGTGAAAAGGAAATGAAAAGTATAAAGATGGAGTGAAAAGAATAAAAAAAGAGCAAGAAGAAATAAAAAGAATAAAAGAGGAATGAAAAGAAAGAGAAAAATGATAAAAAGATAAAAAGTTAAGAGAATAATAATAGGGAGATGAAAAGGAAGAAAAATAACAATAAGAAGATAAATAGGAAAGAGTAAAATGAAGAGAGATGAAAAGAAAGAAAAAAAAGAAAGGAAGAGCAAAAGGAAAGGAAAAGAAAATAATTAGAGGATAGAAGAGAAACAAAAAAAAGAAGAGCACAAAAGAAAAAACTGATAAGAAGACAGAAAGGAAGATAAAAAAATTAAAAAAAAGGAGAATAATGATAAGGAGATAAAAAGGAAAAAGATAACAATAGGAATGCAAAAAAAAAGAAAATAACAATGGAAAGATAAAAAAAAAGAGGAATATAGAAGTGAAAAGGTAAAAAAGAAAGAAAGAAGAAGAAAAACAATAGGAAAATAAAAAGAAGAAATGGAATAGAGTGGAAAGATGAAAAAAAAAGAGGATAATGATAAAGAGATGAAAAAAAAGGAAAACAATAGGGAAATGAGAAATGAAAGATGGGATAAAATAGAAAAACAAAAAAAAAGAAGATAATAATAAAAAGATGAAAAGAAAGAAAGAAAACAATAAGGAGATGAAAAAAAAAACAGGATAGAGTAAGAAAACAAAAAATAAAGTTGATGACTGATTGGTGTATGGTTGAATATACCAGTTATCAATAGGTCACCAATCGATCATATCAAATTGATGACTGATTGGTTGCTAATTGGCTTATTATATATTAGCAGATTTTTAGATTTTTTCAATAATGTTATTTTAAAATATTTAATTTATAAACCATTTTAAAACTCTAAACTCTGATAAAAAATTTTTTTTGATAGATTTTCTAAGATTCATATAGGATATTTTTGATAAATAGAGATATTTTTATTTTTTGAAATTTCTAAAAGTTTGTATGGAAAGAGTTCATATGGAATATCTGATAAAAAAATTTTTTTTATTTTCTAAGAGTTCGTATAGAAAGAGTTCGTATGGGATATCTGATAGAAAAATTTTTTTTAAGAGATTTTCTAAGAGTTCATATGGGAAAGGTTTGTTGGATATCTTTAATAGAAAATTTTTTTAAGAGATTCTCTAAAAGTTCGTATGAGAAGAGTTTATATGGGATATCTGAAAAAAAATTTTTTCGTAAAATTTTCTGAGTTCGTATGGAAAGGGTTTAAACATGAGATACAAAACTGAAACCCTCCGAAATCCTTTAGGTTTAGGTATATACCAAAACTTAGTTTCGGAACATGCATTTATTTTCTGAAACCTGAAACCTGAAACCCAAAACTATTCCGAAACTATCCTGAAACTTATGTACTGAAATATAACTAAAAATTTATATTATTTACTTAAAATTTTATTAATCCTATACTGAAGTTATATTAATACTATACTAATTAAACCCTAATACATGAAATTATATTATACTAATTTAAATGTTATTATATAAAATTATATTAATACCACACTAATTTAAATGTTATCACATAAAGTATATTAATTATGATTTATGAATTAAAGTTTTGGACCAATAAATCTGGATCAAAATCATCTTCCTTATCTAACTCTTGAATAAAATCATCAAGACCATCTAATTCTAATTGCTTATCCGTTGAATTATCTCTGAACATTAAATTCAAATCAAGTACATTTAAAATTTTCAAATCCTGAGGTGAAACTTGTTCCCAATCATCATCAATAGGTGGATTTGTCAATAGCTTTGTCATTTCATTTTCGTTATAATCATCATCATATTCTTCGTCATCACAAAGATGAACGTCATTTAAAATTGTGTGAAGTTCATCAGCAGTTCGATCTTTATTATAATTAGGTAATTCAGACTTACTATTGGCAATATAATAGGAATGAATTTTTGATACAGCTTCTAAATTATCAGTTAATAATCGCATTCTCCTTTTTCCAACCATCCATCCACAAATTGACCAAACCCTCTCACAACTAGCTGCATGTGGAATAACTGAAAAAAGTTTTACTGCAAGTAGTTGCAAATAAGGTGGAGTAGGTATACATTCTTTCCACCAACTAAGAGGCGTATTTACCTGTGAAATATATGGTGTTTGGTAAGGTGGTGTTTGCAAGTGAAATTCATCAATTTGCGCCAAAAGAGTTTCTGCAGATTGTTTTTTGGTATGATTATATTTTTTAAGGTAAACAGCAATGTTAGAAATCTTTAACATTTGTTGCCAAATACACGCAGCTGCACTTTGAATTCTTTGAAGTTGGGATGCTTTTACTCCAAAACCTATTTATTAATTATAAATTGATATTGTTAATTTTTTTCATTATCATTATTTAAAATTTAAATAATAAATATTTTTTTACCTCTATAACCAGGATGAATATAATATGATAAAAGATATTCATCAAAATCATACATTTTAAAACGTTCATTAAAAGATTTTATTGCATGCTGACGAAACCTAATATTTTCATTTTCATCAGGAATTTTGTTAATTGATTGACCAAGACATGCAAAGGAAAAATAGCAATCTGCTAGCGTTGATTTACTGCTTTCAAAACTGAGGATAGTATCTCTAATAGGCTTCATAACATTTGCTAATTCATAAACATCACTAAAAAACCCACGTTTCTGATTAATAATAGTTTTCACAGCCTCACTTGTGATAATATTAGAATTTTCATTAATAATCTAATAAAAATAGCAAAAAATTAAAATTAATAGCAATGTAATTTTATCTATTATAGAATAAAAATTAAATAATAAAAGTTATACTTCTTTGAGACACAATTCAAGTTGTGAAATTGAATTTAACACCTCATAAATAGTTGTCCATCTTGTATCCAAATATGTTTTTAATCCACCACCTTCAATCTTTTTTTCTAAAATTTTTGATTCTAATAATTCTTTAGGCTATGTGACTTTTTAAAATATGTCACAATAACTGTACACTATTGAATAATTTTTTTTGCAAATGTGTATTTAATCAAATCTTTTGTAATAAGATTCAATGAATGTGCAACACACCAAATATTGAGAATGTGTGGAAATCTTCCAGAAATTAAATTTCGTGCAGAATGAACGTTTAATCCAGCATCTGTTACGATACCTGCAAATTTTTGGATGCCTATCTCCTCAAGAATTAACTGTATTTGTTGAGCAAGAAACACAGCAGTATGACTTTCACTTGAAAAATCACTAATTTTCCAAAGAATATCCTGTCCATTACTGAGATGGATAACAAAGTTCCAGAGAGATTTGCCTGATGGACTCATCTAACCATCCAGTGCTTAATTAAAATTCAAAAAAAAAATTAATTAATATTTAGTAAATTTAAAAAAATTTAACTTTTTGCATATACTTACCTAATGTTAGATTATTCTCTTCTTCAAGCAGCCTATATAGCTTTACATTAACTCGCAAGATTTCTTATGTCAACATAGTATCAGCAAGCGCCTTCCTATTTGGTAGACTGTAATTTGATCTGAGTTGCTTAAACAATTCAATGATGAATGGATGCTCAACTAGACGCCATGGTAAATCACAACACACAAATGCCTTGGTAAGAGCTGTATCAATATCTTCTTTTCATTCCTTACTTAGATCTGAATTTTCATAAAAATTATCCAATGTAGTTTGATTATTATTTTTGCGTTTAGCATTAGCATTAGCATCAGAAAATGTTTCGCGTTCATGTGTTTCTACCATATATACAACAGCTTCACGAATTGAACGGTCTACTTCTAAACAATTATTAATTATATGTTTTTCTATTGCTGTTGATTTTTCAGGTTGAAAAATCTGTTTACAAGCCAAGCAGGTCGCAACATAATGCCCTTTATCTATCTCTTCTCCTTGTTCAAAAAACCTCCATATAGGTTTTTTTGGACGTCCACCAGTATAGTTTGTAGATTTTGATTTTTTTGAATTTGAAGGTACACTATCTGACATTTTTTACATTTTTTGGATTCTTGAAACGAAAATTAGATTATTAAATATGCCATCTCTTTTTTTAGCTAGTGACATTGATATGCCGAATGATGATCAATTCATTTTTATAGAAATAAATTATTGGGATTAAGTTTCAGAATATTGGG
The DNA here is from genome assembly GCA_015698045.1 of Rhizophagus clarus. NCBI lineage: Eukaryota > Fungi > Glomeromycota > Glomeromycetes > Glomerales > Glomeraceae > Rhizophagus > Rhizophagus clarus. The sequence goes on from BLAL01000086.1 coordinate 506,355, forward strand.
ATTAGTATCAGAATATTGGGATTAGTTTTAGAATATTGGATTAGTATCAGAAATCGGGATTAGTTTTAGGAATTGGGATTAGTTTTAGAATATTCGAAACTGGTTTCGGATTTTGGGTTTCATTTCGGATTTTAGAAATAGTTTAGGGTTTCAGATGAGGTTTTGATTCGTATATTCTGAAACCTGAAACTTTTAGAAATTCTCATAGAGGTTTCGGATCCTATGTTTAGAAGGGTTCGTGTAGGATATCTGATAGGAAATATTTTTTTTGAGAGATTTTCTAAGATTTGTATAGGATATTTTTGATAAATAGATTTTTTTTTTATTTCTAAAAGTTCATATGGAAAGAGTTCATATGGGATATCTGATAGAAAATTTTTTTTTTAAGAGATTTTCTAAGAGTTCAGTTCGTATGGGATAAATAATAGAAAATTTTTTTTGAGAGATTTTCTAAGAATTTGCATGGGAAGAGTTCGTATTTTCCAAGAGTTCATATGGGAAGGGTTCGTATGGGATATCTTTAATAGAAATTTTTTTTTAAGAGATTTACTAAGAGTTCGTATGAGAAGGGTTCACATAAGATTCTTTGTTAGAAAATTTCTTTGAGAGAGATTTTCTAAGAGTTCATATAGGAAGGGTTCGTATGGGTCTATGGGATATCTAATAGGAAATTTTTTTTGAGAAAGATTTCCTAAGATTATAAATAGATTTTTTTTTTTTGATTTCATATGGGATATCTGATAGAAAATTTTTTTTTTAAAATTTTCTGAATTTATATGATATTTTCCAAGAGTTTATATGGGAAGAGTTCGTATAAGATATCTTTAACATAAAATTTTTTTTTTTAAGAGATTTTTTAAGAGTCGTATGGGAAGGATTCGTATGGGATATCTGATAGAAAATTTTTTTTTGAAAGATTTTCTAAGAATTCATATGGAAAGGGTTTGCATGGGATTCTTTGATAAAAAAATTGTTTTTTAAGAGATTTTCTAAGAGAAGAGTTCGTATGGGATATCTGATAGAAAAATTTTTCTCTAAAAGTTTATAAGAAAAGGGTTCGTATGGGATTCTTTGATAGAAAAATTTTTAAGAGAGATTTTCTCTGAGTTCATGTGGGAAGAGTTCGTATGGAACATCTGATAGAAAATTTTTTTGTGAAATTTTTTAGAATTCATATGGAAAGGATTCACATGGGACATTTTTGATAAATAGATTTTTTTTTTATTTCTAAGAGTTCATATGGGATATCTGATAGAAAATTTTTTTGTGAAATTTTTTAGGGTTCATATCGCATGGGATCATGGGATTCTTTAATAGAAAATTTTTTTGAGAGAGATTTCTAAAATGTAAAATTATTGTTTTTATTAAACAATTTTTAAAAAAAATGTAAAATCATTTTTTTTTATTAAAACAATTTTAAAAAAACTATTAAATATTATTTTTTTATTAAACAATTTTTTAAAAAAATGTTAAAATTGTTTTTTTATTGAGTTATCTAAACTTTTTTTTAAAGTATTTTAAATTTGAATTCAGATTAGATTTGGATCAGATTTAAATTAAACTCAAATTAGATCCAGATTTAAATTTGAATCTACAGATCAGATTTGAATTTCAAATATATATCCAAATTTTAAATCCAGATTTAAAATTAATAAATCTAAATCTATTAAATCTATAGTTGTTTCTGAAATTCAATTGGTAAATTCAAAATCTGAAATTACTAAATTACGTAAATATGTAATTAATTACATAAATCTGTAATTATATAAATCTGTAATTACACACTCCAAAATCTTAAAATTTATATAACAGTATATAAATATGAAATATTTCTAGATTCAATAATCCAAATTTAATAATTTTACTCTCATTTGATTCGTCTTATCAAGATGAATCTAATGATATGTATTGCAGCTCTTTAGCATTAATATTGACAGAGTTATTTCACTGAAAATATTTAGTGATTATTGGTGTTAAAACATGATCTAGTGATTGGATTTTTATATCCTTATTATCATTAAATTTGTTTTAATAAGATGAATCAAATAACAGTAAGATTATCAAAATCAGATATCTAGTTGCAGAGTTATGGTTTACTAAATTTTTAAATATAATTCAGTCAAAATTTTGGTTAATTCTGGCCAAATATTTTTGTAATACAAATTAAATATGGAATCTGAAATTAAATACGAAATTTAGATCTTTCCTAATAAATTATTTAATAATTACAGAATTATAGAATTACGTAATTCTGTAATACAAAAATAACTTTGAATACAAGTATAATTAAATCAGATTTAAATTTGATAAAATCTAATTTAATCTGATCTATATAAAACCTTAATGCAGTAGCAGTTATATTTTGCCCTGCCTATTATTTTTTGTTTTATTATAGAAGTATAGTATAATTTTTTATTTTAATTTATTTTAATGATTTTATTTAAAAAATTTTTTTTCTTTTATTTATTTTTTGTTACATTTAATTTTTATTGATTATTTTTGAAAGAATAGGATTTATACATAGGTTCTTCTGTGTAAACTAAAAGGCATAGTATATATTATTTCTTCTTGTTAAAATTATGTGCACTATAATGAATTAGTATATATAGTATAACTGCATATTTTAATGAAGGGTCATAGTGTTCCATAAGGAAGATGTCACTGTATACTTATTAATCTAACATGAAATAGTATTATAACAATTTTTAGTTGTTAGCAGTCTTTAAATTAGTTAACTAGTTTAATAATATAAATCTTGAAACTATTGTATTTATTTCTAGCAAAAAAAAAAAATCAAAAGTACTTATATTTCAATTTTTTTAAAGTTTGAATATAATATTTCTAAAGAAATTTGTATTTTTTAAATAGTACTTATTAACTTCAAAATTTTTTTTTTTTTAAATTTTAAAACTTAATAATATCATTATTTTAATCGAATAAAATTATTTTTTTATATTTAAATAAAATTAAAAGAAACTCTTTTTTATTAATCTTCTATTTATTTTTTATTAAAAAAAAACAAAGATGGAAAGATGTTTATAATATTATATTTTTATTATTTTTTTTTTTAATTATTATTACTTTTTTATTTAGATATTTATATAATAGTTTTTTAATTATAAAAAAAATAAAATATCTATAAACATTCATATAAAGTTATAATAATATTTCTTAGCTTATAAATTCAGTTATATAAAAAACTTAATTATAAGTTAGACAGTATGATCTTTATAAGTTTTTCTATATTTTATAGTACTTTTTTCATATTTTATTATTAAGTATCTTCTTTTTTAAGTCTTTATTACTTTTCTTTATATTGTAATTTTTTTTTTTCTTTTTAAACTAGAAGTATATTCTGAAATCTGTTAATCTGGATATCTGATCATCCATCTGAAAATTGTCTAGATTCAGATTGACTGGATTGTGTAATAGGATTGACCAGATGGATTAATAGATATTTGTTTATCTGATAAACTGTTTTATGTCATCAGATTGATTGGATTTGACCAGATGATTTAACAGATATTTGTTTAATCCATTCAATCTATTTAATCTGATGAATTTTTATTTATCTTATTTTATTATATAATACAGATTTTTATTTTTCAGATTTTAATTCAAGTTATAATATGTTTATTAGTTTATAATTTATTATATAATAAAATAATTTAATTAATAAAATTTACATTAAAGTGGGAAGAAATTTATTAATTTGAATCACCAAATAAAATTATTCTTTAAAGTGAACCCATCCTTATACACTTACCATGTCCAAAAACTCCAGGAAACTAAAATCTATAAAACAAAATAAAAAAGAAACACTAATATATTTCTTTAAATAAATTCCAAAAGAAACTACCTCATATATTTACTTAATATTCCAAAGAATCCAGAAAGTCAAATTCTACAAAAAAAAAAATAAAAAAAAGAAAATATTAATATGTTTCTTTAAATAAATTTCAAAAGAATTCACTCTACATACTTACCTAATATTCCAAAGAACCCAGAAAATCAAATTCTACAAAAAGAATAAAAAAGAAACATTAGTATATTTTTTCAAAGTAAATTCCAAAAAAATCTACCACTACATATTTACCCAATATTCTAAAAAACCTAGAAAATTGAATCCTATAAAAAAAATAAAAAAAGAAATATTAGTACATTTCTTTAAAGTAAATTTCAAAAAAACTAACTTATTGATATCCCAAAGAACCCAAGAAATCAAAAACTATAAAAAAGAATAAAAAAAAATGTCAGTTATATTTCTTTATAGTAAATTTCAAAAAAACTAACTTATTGATATCCTAAAAAATCCAAGTAATCAAAATCTATAAAATAGAAATATTAGAAAATTAAATAAATAAAATAAAATAAAAAAGAAATAAAATCTCTTTACCTTTAAACTAAAATCCAGTTCCAGAAAAGTATTCTCTAGAAAACAAAGTACATAATTCTGAAAAGAAAACCTAAAAAAATAAAAAATTTTTTTTTTTAAAAAAAAAGCAACAATTAAGGGGTATGTCAGAAATCAGCTGATTTAATAGAAGGACTAACCTAAAAATTAGGTTTCTATGATTGGCTATAAATTATATAATATACTGTATATAATATATTATTACTATTTATATATTAAAATAGTTTTTTCAATTATCTTACCATCTAATAACTCAATTTAACTAAACTTTTTTTTATTTTGTAGGGCTTTTTAAAAGCTATAAAACAAAAAAAAATTCATAAAAATTAGATTATTAGATCTCACAAGTTAATTATATAAATATAATTATATAAATTATTATATATTTTTTTAACCAATTAAAATATGATCAGGTAGGGAGTGGGGGCAAGGAATACTAATTAAAGGAAATCAGCTGATTTTTAGCATACACCTTAAAAAAAATACCAGATTGACCAAATTATCTGATTAATCTGATCAATCCAGTTATCTATGTAATATCTGTTCAATCTGATGTTATCCAACAGATTATTTGAAATCTCTTGTTTCATAATTCAGATCATCTGATCCATTTAAAAACAAATGACAAATTGAATAGATTTCATCAGAGCATACCTCTATTTTAAATATATAATTAAATAAATCCTGTTGCAAATTTAAGTATTTTTTACTTTTTTAAAAATTGATACAATTTATTCAAAATATTATACATATTAAAATTAATTTTAATAACTCAGATTAGTATTTATATTTTTACTTATATAAATTTTTTTTTTTTTTTTTTTTATTAGTCAAAAGAAGTGCTTTTATTTCTGAAAAAAGATAGAAAAGGATACAAAAAATCAGGAATGAAAAAGCCAGCCCGTTCTTCACACTAGGGTCACAAACTATCTCATAACTACTATACCCCTAGCCTACTCTCTTTAATGTAGTAGAAAGTCTAGTTATAGAATTGTTCAAGGAATAAAAGAAAACGAAAAAGAAAAATAAAAATTCTACGATCTAATAAAACAAAATAACATTATGTAAAGCGAATGCTAAGCATGACAAGAAGTTAGTATGGAAACTTTTATCTATCCCTCCTAACTAAACTAAACATAATGTTCTAATAATGCTTTCAGCCCAGCGATTAAATGATTCACATCCGGCTTCTTAGACTGGTCGTTTCTTGAGTGATCGATCTTCTTGGTAAAATATCCAGATTTAGTAGTTTTATTTTGATCGTTCTTGCAGTTGTTAGTATTAAAACCTGAAAATGAAAAATTAGACCCTTTAGGTGTCTGTGAAGATTTGTCTGCATTGCCAATTCGAGCAGATCTACGTAAATTCTTGAAGTTGGGGGTGGAATAATGGCACCAAGAGATTCTAACGTCATTCCAAAACTGAGGGTTATTAATGCGAGTGAAAACATGATCCCGAGTGTCAAAGTAATCTATCAGCTTTCAAGATCCATCAACTTCTTTAACTAATTTAAAAGATTTTATGCCACTATCCAACAAAAATTGGTGAGGGCGTCCATTTGAGAATAACGAGACATCCGTTATGTCTTCTAGAAGATTGTACACGACAGCTTGGAACTTTTCTCGTTGTTTCCTTTCTGAAAAGTTCCAGAAAACAGGAAACTATCTAACAAAGATTCCTCCCAAGTTGACAGTCCAGTCCCCTTCATTATAACATTTCAAGCACTCGTGGTTAGGAATCAGTCTAACCCTTGCAGATAAGTACTTCTTGTGCACCCTTGTGCTGACTGATATGACCTTACCCCATCGTCCTAAATTGGCCAACAGAGTATAGTTATCCCATTTGGCCGGAATATCGTAGACTACAAGATCCAATAATTGTGCTTGTTCTTGATCTTAAGAAATATATCCAGTGATGATAACATTTCCATTTTTTAACACATTGTCTGTTTCCTTCTGCTTTAATTTCTTTCCATTGTCTATAGGAGTTGATTGTGCTTTGGAATCTCACTTCAACTGCTGCTTATAGGGTGTGGAAGGAGGAGAAAGTAAACTTTGATTAAAAGTAACCATCCTTAACCCAGAAGGTTTAGAGAGTGTATACTCAGGAAATTTCTTGTTAAAAGTGGGCACTACATGTTCATTCAGTCCAGAAGGAGTCTGTAATTGCAACTTTTGTTTCTCCTTACGGGTCTTCTTTTTAGCACTCCGTTTCTGAGATTTGGTCAAGGGCGTGACAGGTATAGGTGTGATATTACGTGGGGTGTGGCGAGTAATTCGTCATCCACATCATCCAATGATCCTATTAGATTTGTATCAAAAACATCGAGATTCATCGACGTGTCTGATTGGTACATAGGATCCCCGAGATTTTCCATATCGGGAAATTGTTTGCTTGCTAGTTCCAACCCTCAGCAAATTTCGGAATCCATGAGAAAAATTTCCTGGTGTTTGTCGTTCAAGAGAAAGATATTGAGAAAAGTAGCTAAAAATTGAGATATGTTGGGAAAGCAGTCGTATTTACTAATAGATTGTGACAACTTTTCCATAGGGACTGCTTGGTCCTTATACATGTGAAGAAACTCGTCGATAGCTGAAGGGTCTGTAGATACTATTGAACTAAAGAGAGACTCTGGGTTTCTTTCGATGAGTCTTGAGATAAAATCTACTATAATATCGTGAAAACGGTTAGAAGGGATATTCTTTAAAGCAGTAGTAAGGAGTAACTTTGATCGTAGAAGACGTTGATGCTGTTTTTAGAGCTGGTTTTGTTAGCAAAAAGCCTTTCTTCATGATGATAAAAAAATTTTTTCTTCCGTGAAAATTTGGTTCACAGATCTGCAGGAAAGAGTTCCTTTACTTATATAAATTAAAATAATAAATTATAAAATTAAAATAATAAATTACAATTAATAAATTGTTAATATAATTGAAAATTCCAAACAATATATATATAAGTTATATTAAATCCAAATTTTTATTATGATCAATAAGTAAATTATTTTAAATTTTACTAAGTAAAATTTTATTATAATATTAAAAATTTTATACTACCAAACAACTTATTTTATGATATATATAAAATAATTTATAAATGAGATAATTTATACATCACCCTTATGATATTATCATCTCATTTTATCATCTGTATCACACCCCTACTTTTTTCATTTTTTCATATATATTCCAGGGACTTAAAATTTTTTTTGTTATAAAAAATCTATTTTTCACATTCTGTTAAATGACACATATTTTAATTTTAGCCAGCATTACATAATTCTGCCCAGAGGTGATGCGTCGCAGGGCGACGTATAAATTTATTCTTTATAAATTTATATTTATAGTATAATTTATTATAAAAATTAAAATACAAATAAATTTTTAGTATAGAGTGTAATGAAAGACTATATATTTTTATGCAAAGATCATACAAAATGTCTGTTTATCTGCCTGCTTAAAAATTAAGTTAATGTATGATTAGTTTATTTAGTTATGCTCATACTTTAGACTAATAATGATTTTAAAATCATTTTCTAGTAATATAATAAATAATTTAATTTAAATATCTATTTTTAGATCATAAATTAAATAAAATATTTAATACATTTTTAATCCAAAAAAAAAATTAAATACCCAAAATATTAAAAATTTAAAAATTATTACCGTTATAGGGATATTAATTACCAATATTTTATAAATATTAAACCAATTATTATAAAAATTTATATATAAGTAGATTTAATATTGCTGAACAACTTTACTTAAGCATGAAAAAGTAATTTCATTTAACCAAATTAATATTATTATGTTTTAAAGTTAAAAGAAAAAAAAAATTTTGAAATTAATATTATTTGAAAAATACAAATTTCTTCATAAATATTATATCTAGTCTTAAGAAAATTAAAATGCAAGTGCTTTTAATACTGCTAAATAACTTTACTTAAGTATAAAAAGGTAATTTTATTTATTTAAAATTTATTTTACATATAAATAAAATTAGCAAATAAAAAATAAGAATATGAAAATATTATTATAAAAACGTAATTTTTTTTTATAAATATTAAATACAATATTGTATTTATAAAAATTAAAATGTGTAAAATAATAAAAAGGAAGTATTAGTTTAAAAAAATTTTTGTAAAAAAATTTTTTTGATACTGTATATATGTGAAATTTTTTTTTTTTATATATAAAAATCATTTTTTATTGCTATATATGATTAGATTCATTATAAATTTCTATTATGCATATGTAATTACTATAATATTTTTTTTTTATTTTATGTAAAATTTTATAACTTAAAAAAAAATTTCATATAATAAATAAACTTTAATAAGTATAAATAATTATTAGTTAATAATAAAAGTTATAAGTTAAATTTTAGCAAATTAATATATAATTTAAATGTAATATTTTTTTTAGCAAATTTAAATTTTAGGGTAGCAAAATATTTATAATTTCATACAGATCTTTTATAATCTCTACTGGAGTCTTAATAATATATTGGGTATACTGATTTTTTAAAAGAGGATTTTGTATCTAAAAGAATCTTTTTTTTTGCTAAAAGTTATGACTAATCTTGTTACTTGTTCCTTAAGTGAAAAAGATATTATATTTTAAAAATTTTCAAAGATAATATAATCTATTACTCAGTGGATGATTAGACCAGTCTTAGAACTGGAAGTATTCATAGTAAGTTAAAGGCGATTATAGTTATAATCCTATCTTATTTAATAAATGAAAGTACAGCTTCAACACCAAAAAAAAAAAAATAATATAATCTATTACATCTTCAAAGGTGTATTTTCAGAGGATTCCAATTTCTATATTATTAGGCATTACTGGAAGAGGAGCTTTTACAGATTATGATTATTTATTTTTTTTGGATTTTTTGTTTTATTTTTTTTATTTTTTTTTTTATTAGTATATCTGATTCTAAAAAAGTGTTTCTATTAAAAAGCATATTTATAAATCTTATATTATCTGAGTTTATAGTAAAGAGAGACATTTTATTTTTATAAAGGATATTTTTATCATTACTATCTGATATTTTATTGTTGTAAAATATAAAAAAAATAAAAATTTATTTCTTATTTTTTTATGATTTTGAAAAATAGTAGAAAAAAATATTTTTTTAGTGAAATTAAAATATATATATATATAATATAAAAATTATTTCTTGCTATGTAAAATTTATATATAATTTCAAAAATTTTAACTTTTTATTATACATTTATAATTATAACTTTTTTTACATAATAAATAAAATTCTATATGACTTAAAAAAAATTTTTATATAATAAATAAACAAATTTTTTTATTACATCAGGAAATTTTATAGTGCGAAAAGTTGCGCAAGATTACGCATCGTAATATTTCGTAAGTTTTCAGACCCGCCACAAGTTTGCGGAAGAGTAATATTTCGTAACTTTTTAAAATATTTCGAAATATTATGATATGCAAAGTTTCATAATTTTACGGTTCGTAATATTCCGTAATTTTATGCATTCACAATATTTCGTAATTTTACATAATATTTCATAAGTTTTCAGACCTGCCGCAAGTTTGCGTAAGCGTAATATTTTGTAACTTTTTAAAATATTTCAAAATATTACGATATGCGTAATTTTACGGTTCATAATATTGTGTAATTTTATTGCGTAATATTTCGCAACTTTTTAAAATATTTTGACGATTCGTAATTTTACATAAATATTTTGTAATGTTTCAAAATTCATTTTTGTACTATAAGTTTATATAATGTATATTTTATTAGATATAATATGAATTAAATTATAAAAAATTACAAGTATTTATTACTATATACAGAATATATAAAAGTAAAAAAAGAAAGAGTAATGATACAATTAGATGTAAAAAGAAGAGAAACAGCTATAGTAACGTTGGTATTAGATATAAAGATAAAAGAAATATTGTTAGTATTGTTAGTGTTGTTAATATTAGAGTAAAAAGAGTTAAAGAAACAGTAGAAACATGAATATTATCGTTAGTATTAAAGTACAAGTAAAAGAAAAAAAGGTAACGTAGATAGTATTGTTAGTATTACGATATAAAGTAACAATTAGGGTAAAAAACGCGTTAGTATTAAAACAATTAGTATTAATAAACAAATATTTCTATACCTGCAAAGAATAAACTAAAAATAAAAGAAAGAGGAAAAATAAACATGTTGTTGGTATTAAGTAAAAGGAGTAAAAAAAACATAATTAGTATTGTTAGTATCGTTAGTATTGAAGTAAAAGTAAAAAGAAATAAAGGAAATATGGATATTATTGTTAGTATTACGACACAAAGTAACAGAGGTAAAAAGAAAACGAAAATAATTAGTATTAATAAACAAATATTTCTATACCTGCAAAGAATAAACTAAAAATAAAAGAAAGGGGAGACAAAATAAAAAATAAACATGTTGTTAGTATTAAGTAAAAGGAGTAAAAAAACATAATTAGTATTATTAGTATCGATCGTTAGTATTAAAGTACAAGTAAAAAGAAATAAAGGAAACATGTATATTATTGTCAGTATTACAATACAAAGTAAAAAAGAAGTAAAAAATAATGAAATAATTATTATTAATAAACAAATATTTCTATACCTGCAAAGCAATAAATTATGAAATATATGTAAATATTCTGTATATAATTAAAAAATATTGAACAAAAGGATAAAGAAATAATAAAAAGAAGAGAAAAATATTGAACAAAAAAATAAAGAAATAAAAATAAATAGGACAAAAAACGCGTGCAGATTAAATCACATGCAAGGATCAGCCTAATTTTGATTGGCCAGAAAATACGATACTGTATGCACAATCATATCATGCAGATTAATTATCAACAACGCGGGCGTGACATAAATAAATCGTGACTGAAACTTGTGTTCAATTTGTGTTCAATTTGTGTTGATAATTCTGGTAAAAAATTATTAATTTTGGCCAAATTTCGTTAAATTTGTTAAATTTGTGTTGAATTTGTGTTGAATTTGTGTTGCGTAATTTTTTATTTATCACAAGGGGATGATATTTAGTAATTGCATGTATGATGTACAAGATTTTTTTATGATTTTTTTAAGAAATGTACGCAAAATATTTAATCAGAATATAATTATTTTTAATTAAATTGATTAAAAAAAATTAATTTTTTTAAGAAATGTATGCGAAATATTTAAAATTCAATAGAATATGCTAATAATAAATTGTTTTATTTTTAAATATGATATATTGATATTTATATTTAAAACAATTAAACATGTATATGATTTAATTAATATGTTTAATAATGAAAAGTGTAATAAATTAAATTTTAATTGAAACGAGAAATAAAATCAAACCAAAGAGGTATTGTTCAAATTTTATTTAAAGTGACATTTTACGACTTTCTTTCAAATTTTTACTCATCCCAAAATCAAATTATAAAAATCAAATCTAAACTAATAATGCCTCGTCACACACGTTCACGTCATTCCCACTATAACGTCCATTGGAACTGGGCTATAATGGACGAACTTGTTGACATACGCCAAGACAGAAACCACGCCTACCACAATATTAATAGTAGAAGCCGCTATGATTTTTGGGACTCTGTTGCCAATAGGTTCATATGACTAATATCTATAATTTCTTTAAGAAAGAATTTAAATTCAAGGCAAACGCAGCATAGTAGCCAATATCTTTATTAATCATTATTTACTCGATACAATTTACATGAGATAAAAAGAAACAAAAGAAAATAAAACTAACTAAAAATAAAGCTATATAGTCTCCTAAGTAAAAATAAAGCAATAAAAATTAATCTAAAAGAATAATCGTATTACACTAAATTTCCCTAGATCTTCCCCCTTGATATATTCCAACCAAAGTAGAAGCAACTATGCTAACATAGTAACGGATGACACGCCCACTATAAAAATCGACATCCCACCCTGCCAAGGCTGTTATTAAGTAGCACCATTAGACGACCCAACAAACTCAATACGAGATTAAACCGAGGCAATCCATGGTCCATTGAGTTAGTAAACCTGACTGGTACGAGGTCACGTGAGAGCACGTGGAACGTCGAAGGAGATGAAAAGGTGAAGGGCATATAAACTGTGTATTTAGGCGAAATGAAAGGCCAAGAGAAAGGGTTCATGAGATAAAGATAAAGGCACACGAACAAAAAGAAAAGGAAAAGAAAAGAAAAATTTATAAAAGAAAAATCTATAAAAAGAAAAAAGAAAAGAGAAGGAAAGAATTCTAGTAATAGAATAGTAGTAATAGTAGAAGGCAAAAATACGTATTCGAAAAAGAATAATCTAATTCAGATCGTGGCCAAGAAGCGCGTACAAACGCGTAAGATGAAGGTTAGAAATTTCTTTGTCGCGTAGTAAAAGGAGATAAAGAAAAAGGAGGTGGAGATGATTAGTTGTCGTAAATGGTAATTTTTTCTGTGGTGTTTCCGGTGTTTTTTCGGCGGAAAAACCTTTAGCCTGGGGAGGTGCTTGATGATTGGTTTGATCGTCACAGAATCTGCAGGAGCAACCTCGTGTAGATTACTCGATAAATCTGGGTCACGAGTCCACATTTGTAGACGCAGTTTATCAGTAAGAATTTGCCGACAAAAATCGGCAAGAGAAAAAGAGCCGTCCAAAATCATGCGAGAAAGAGTGGCAATATTAGTAACGAGTTGAGTGTGTGATGCAGGCTCAGAAACTGTCAAAAGGTCAGTAACAAGCTTTGAGAGCAGCTTGCGGCACTTTTTGAGGTCGTTTCGCAACTTGTTGGCTGAGGCATGGTTACGACTAACCAAAGCCGTTAAAGAGTCGAGGCTTTCAGACGTAAGAGGTTCCATAACGTTAGTAGAGGCCCTAACTAAGCCCTGAGACAAGCTTAGCTAGGCAAAAAACTTGAGAAATATAAGTAAAAATGATAAAAGTGTCTCTGAAAAAAATGGACAGAGGGATCAGCAGAAAGAGTTTGGGATCGGCAGAATTTAAATTCAAGGGCAAACGCGGCATAGTAGCCTTTATCTTTATTAATCATTATTAACTTGATACAATTTACATAAAATAAAAAGAAACAAAAGAAAATAAAACTAACTAAAAACAAAACTATATAGTCTCCTAAGTAAAAATAAAGTAATAAAATTAAACTAAAAAGAATAATCGCATTACACTAAATTTCCCTAGATCTTCCCCCTTGATATATTCCAACCAAAGTAGAAGCAACTATGCTAACAAAATAACGGATAACACGCCCACTATAAAAATCGACATCCCATCCTGCAAAAGCTGTTATTAAGTAGCACCGTTAGACGACCCATAAAACCCGACATATGTTTAAACCAGGGCAAACCTTGAGTCATCGAGTTCTTGATCCAATCAACTTCGGAGTCACGTGGAGTTACGAGATGGGTCGGAGGAGGTAAAGAAGAGAAAGGCACATACGAAGTGGCAGGCAAGTTAGATGGCCGAGGAGTAGTCTTCAATTTAAGGGTAATGTTCATCGCGTCTTCCCATTTACTCTTGTCATAAGTACGCGGATTCCAGATGCGTGTCCTAAGTTTCTGGATGAAATTATTATGTAACGCAGCTACGACCTTCATAGCAGACGGCCTGGGGATAGATAGTTCTACAAATAAGTCAACAAACATGGCAGGTAGTGTTCCGCACAAATCAAATTAGACCAAATCAGGTTAGATTTGAAATTTGATTTGATCAAATCAAATCTGAAAAGTTTGAATTTGGATTTGAATCAAACCATTCAAATCTGATTTGAAATTTGATTTGAATTTGATTTGATTTGATTTAAATTTGATTCGATTCAAATCAAATTCAAATTCAAATCAAATCAAATTCATTCAAATAGATTTGTGATTTGGTTTGATTTGTTGAATTTTAAATAAAAAAATGCGTTTTGCAACGCAATATTAATAAAAAAATGTTGCGAAACGTATTTCTTTAGTGTGTTTAAGGAGGGTTGGACATCATGTGGTTGCAGTAACTACCAATAATATTTACGGTAATTACAGGACCCCGAATAATACCAATATAACTCACATACGGGTTTGCGTAGAGTTTATATGAAATTACTTTTTAAACCTACAAATTGAGTTTGCGTAGATCGGTCAATTTGGGATATTATGTTTGTGTAGAGTTTATAATAGATATACGTGGATTTATTTTTAAAAAATACTAATTTCGGTAAATTAAATTACTCGGTATTTACCAAAATTTATTTTATTTTATTTATTTTTTCACTTTTTTTCGGTATTTTATACCAAATTTATTTATTTTTATTATTCTTTTTCGGGTTTTAATACCCTAATTCCAAAAGTCTGGTCGTGTTTTTCGCCCGGCAACACTACAAAAAATAAAAAAAAAAATAATTAATTTGTTAAAAAAAATACCGAAAAACACTTCACCCACCCTCCCTTACCTTAATTCCAAAAGTCCGGTCGTGCTTTTCGTCCGGCAACACTACAAAAAATAAAAAAAAATCAATACTTAATTAATTAAAAAAAAACAACGAAACACCTCCCCCAACCCTCCCTTACCTTAATTCCAAAAGTCCGGTCGTGCTTTTCGTCTGGCAACACTACAAAAAAATAAAAAAAAAAACAATTAATTAGTTAAAAAAAATACCGAAAAACACTTCCCCCACCCTCCCTTACCTTAATTCCAAAAGTCCGGTCATGCTTTTCGTCCGGCAACACTACAAAAAAATAAAAAAAAAGGTTAATACTTAATTAATTAAAAAAAAACAACGAAACACCTCCCCCAACCCTCCCTTACCTTAATTCCAAAAGTCTGGTCGTGCTTTTCGTCTGGCAACACTACAAAAAGTAAAAAAAAAAGTTAATACTTAATTAATTAAAAAAAAAAAAAACAACGAAACACCTCCCCCAACCCCTCCCTTACCTTAATTACAAAAGTCCGGTCGTGCATTTCGTCCGGCAACACTACAAAAAAATAAAAAAAAATAATTAATTAAATAGTTAAAAAAAACACCGAAAAACACTTCCCCACCCTCCCTTACCTTAATTCCAAAAGTCCGGTCGTGCTTTTCGTCTGGCAACACTACAAAAAAATAAAAAAAAAAACAATTAGTTAAAAAAATACCGAAAAACACTTCCCCCACCCTCCCTTACCTTAATTCCAAAAGTCCGGTCATGCTTTTCGTCCGGAAACACTACAAAAAAATAAAAAAAAAGGTTAATACTTAATTAATTAAGAAAAACAACGAAACACCTCCCCCAACCCTCCCTTACCTTAATTCCAAAAGACCAGTCGTGCTTTTCGTCTGGCAACACTACAAAAAGTAAAAAAAAAAGTTAATACTTAATTAATTAAAGAAAAAAACAACGAAACACCTCCCCCAACCCCTCCCTTACCTTAATTCCAAAAGTCCGGTCGTGCTTTTCGTCCGGCAACACTACAAAAAAATAAAAAAAAATAATTAATTAAATAGTTAAAAAAAACACCGAAAAACACTTCCCCACCCTCCCTTACCTTAATTCCAAAAGTCCGGTCGTGCTTTTCGTCCGGCAACACTACAAAAAAATAAAAAAAAAACAATTAATTAGTTAAAAAAAATACCGAAAAACACTTCCCCCACCCTCCCTTACCTTAATTCCAAAAGTCCGGTCGTGCTTTTCGTCCGGCAACACTACAAAAAAATAAAAAAAAAACAATTAATTAGTTAAAAAAAATACCGAAAAACACTTCCCCCACCCTCCCTTACCTTAATTCCAAAAGTCCGGTCGTGCTTTTCGTCCGGCAACACTACAAAAAAATAAAAAAAAAAACAATTAATTAGTTAAAAAAATACCGAAAAACACTTCCCCCACCCTCCCTTACCTTAATTCCAAAAGTCCGGTCATGCTTTTCGTCCGGCAACACTACAAAAAAATAAAAAAAAAGGTTAATACTTAATTAATTAAAAAAAAACAACGAAACACCTCCCCCAACCCTCCCTTACCTTAATTCCAAAAGTCTGGTCGTGCTTTTCGTCTGGCAACACTACAAAAAGTAAAAAAAAAAGTTAATACTTAATTAATTAAAGAAAAAAACAACGAAACACCTCCCCCAACCCCTCCCTTACCTTAATTCCAAAAGTCCGGTCGTGCTTTTCGTCCGGCAACACTACAAAAAATAAAAAAAAATAATTAATTAAATAGTTAAAAAAAACACCGAAAAACACTTCCCCACCCTCCCTTACCTTAATTCCAAAAGTCCGGTCGTGCTTTTCGTCCGGCAACACTACAAAAAAATAAAAAAAAAACAATTAATTAGTTAAAAAAAATACCGAAAAACACTTCCCCCACCCTCCCTTACCTTAATTCCAAAAGTCCGGTCGTGCCTTTCGTCCGGCAACACTACAAAAAAATAAAAAAAAAGGTTAATACTTAATTAATTAAAAAAAAACAACGAAACACCTCCCCCAACCCTCCCTTACCTTAATTCCAAAAGTCCAGTCGTGCTTTTCGTCTGGCAACACTACAAAAAGTAAAAAAAAAAGTTAATACTTAATTAATTAAAAAAAAACAACGAAACACCTCCCCCAACCCCTCCCTTACCTTAATTCCAAAAGTCCGGTCGTGCATTTCGTCCGGCAACACTACAAAAAAATAAAAAAAAAATAATTAATTAAATAGTTAAAAAAAACACCGAAAAACACTTCCCCACCCTCCCTTACCTTAATTCCAAAAGTCCGGTCGTGCATTTCGTCCGGCAACACTACAAAAAAATAAAAAAAAAATAATTAATTAAATAGTTAAAAAAAACACCGAAAAACACTTCCCCACCCTCCCTTACCTTAATTCCAAAAGTCCGGTCGTGCTTTTCGTCCGGCAACACTACAAAAAGTAAAAAAAAAGTTAATACTTAAATTAATTAAAAAAAAAACAACGAAACACCTCCCCCAACCCCTCCCTTACCTTAATTCCAAAAGTCCGGTCGTGCCTTTCGTCCGGCAACACTACAAAAAATAAAAATAAAAAATAATTAATTAATTAGTTAAAAAAAACACCGAAAAACATTTCTCACCCTCCCTTACCTTAATTCCAAAAGTCCGGTCGTGCTTTTCGTCCGGCAACACTACAAAAAGTAAAAAAAAAAGTTAATACTTAATTAATTAAAAAAAAACAACGAAACACCTTCCCCAACCCCTCCCTTACCTTAATTCCAAAAGTCCGGTCGTGCCTTTCGTCCGGCAACACTACAAAAATAAACTGATAAATGATTAAAAAAATGATCAGATATTCGGATTATTTGATTAGATCGGCAAGTCACATGACCCTGCCTTTATACATTAGTATTGTTCGGGGTCCTGTAATTACGTTTAACCAGGTCATGTATATTTAATTCGATTTGATTTGGATTTGATTTGGATTTGTCAGATTTGATTCGGATTTGATTGAATTAGTTTAAGCTAATTTGAATTTGATTTGAAATCGAATCAAATCTTTTTTTTTTAATTTGGATTTGAACTCAAATCTTGTTTTGAAGTTTGGATTTGATTTGCAAATCAAAATTATCAAATCGAATCAAATCAAACTTCAAATCAAATCCGAATTGATTTGATTTGACCAAATCGTTTGCGGAACACTAATGGCAGGTAAACAGCCCCGGATGAGTGCATAAGAGGACCAGTTAGAAGAAGAAATGGTCCAACAAGAAAGAGAAGAGAGTTTCCTGAGCAAGGGCGTAGGATCCTGATCAGCCAATTCACCAGCTTCACGAAGCTTAGAGAATAAATGATTTTGATAAGATTGCAATATCTGATGCATGACAGGTCGTCGTTTAGAGCAGAGGATCAAGTGCATCAAGTCCTCCATACGGTCACGACATGAACGGCACGTAAGAAGATCGATATAGAGATCGGAGCGGGTGACTTTTAGCTTTTCCAGGAGAGGCAAGTCATCGAGGAAGAGTTTAAACTTGAAGGTGTAATGTCGTGCGGAGTGAGAAGCCTGGAAGGAAGCATCATGAGCCGGTGAAAAGTTAAGAGTAAACCAGGTAAGTTCCCAGTCCACTACATAGTCGTCGCTGTCATACAGGCAAAAAACAAATTGAAAACGTTTGAGAGATAAAAGGTCCATCAAAAAGGTGGCCTGGAAGTGGAGCTTGAAGAGCCGCCTGGGATTAGATTCGCAAACCACGTTGTCATACACCAGGCGGACAGGATGCGAGGAAGTGTAAGCGTCCACGGGCAAAAGAGGAGCCATATCGGAGTGATGAGCAGAATTCGCAAGTGAATCAGCAAACTCGTTCCAGTAATTGCCATCATGACCTTTGACTTTGACGGGAAAGACCGCGAGACTTTTGGAATGAACAAGGCGCTCAATAGAAGCCCACAGCTCAAAGTTAGTCGTCTTGTAATACAGACGACTATTAGAGTAGGAGGAAGATGCACATAGTCGCAAACCATCAACGGCAGCTTGGGAGTCCGTGTAAATAGTAACGGAAGAATCAGCCGGAGTGACACTTAAAGCAGCGTAAATAGCAGCAGCTTCAGCTCTGGTAGAGGAAGGCCAGTTCCGTATAGTACCGTGTGCATATGTAGCAACAGAGTTGAGATATCCAGCATCGGGAATTAGCTGGACCCAAGACCAACCCATCGAGACTTCAGGTGTTCCGAGGTTAATCAAAGAACCATCAGTATAATAACGATAGTGAGAGCCTGACGGGAGGGGAACTGATGAAGAAAACGAAAATTGATTATCTATATAAGGAGACACGATAAGATCATCCACAATAATAGAGGAAGAAAAAGAAAAATCTGGCAAAAGATCAAGACGCCGATAATAAGGAAGAACTGTGATACTAAGATCAGCCCAAGTATGAGGAGAAATGACTTCCAGAGTAGATTGATGAATGCGTTCACAATTTGTAGGCAAAATCAGGGATCGCAACAAAGAAATCTTGAAGGTGCAGCGAGGCGGAACGGCAGAATATTTACTAGCCGAAGGAAACGGAACATGTGCGTCACAGCCTGGACAGGGACGAAGGCGGACAACATCACCCGGAGAAGAGAGACAATCAGATATCCAATGGACAATCACACAGGTATCTTTCTTGGGTTGAACGCTAAGCTGTTTGCCAAAGAGAGGAGCACCATTGCCATCAAGCGTAACAAGCCAATGACGATTCTTTTGCGTTGTAGTGGCACCGGGAAGTAAAACAATAGAAGAAGTGACAGAAGGAGGGCGTACATAGTGAGCAGATAATTGCTCATGAGAGTCGGGAAGCGTCGTATGGGCCTTGATGTCTAGATACCATTTATGAGGGAGAGAACGGCCACGCTTATCCGCAAGTTGGGCAATGTAAGCAGTTCGATAAGCAGTCCAGGAAATGAGATGAGAACCAGAAGGCGCAATTAATTGCGATAAATAATAAAGATGACGTTTCCGAAGGACCTTGAGGCAAGCCTTGAAAACATGCGGGCTCATACACGTATATAAAGGGGTATGGCCAGGAAGAGTGAGGTCCGGAAATGTAGAAGAAAATTGAGCATGTTGCAAGCGGAAGGGGGTAGAAACCATGGAAGCAATAGTGCACGCGATATAATCACACTTAAAGATATTCATGTTGGACCATAAGGACCAATCATCCACCATCAAAGGAGAAATAGGGATCAAAAACCTAAATTGTACCAACATTAATCTATAAATAAATAAACGCTGAATAAAAGGTGTAGAAGAATTAGCCATCAAAAATAAATTATTAACATGACATTGTATCAAATGAGAAGATAAATTAATCAGTCCCAAAGCTTGGGAAAGATAAAGTATAGGGTTGGGAAGAGAACGGGAGAAGTTAGCCTTATGCTTGACGAGAGAGCGTACGGATCGTGTAGCAGCATAACAATCCGATGCTGAGAGGTGGGTAACCTGCATACGGTACTCGAGTTTAGGAATGAGCACCGAGTTATAAAGGTAAACCACTTGTTTAGCAGAGAGCCTGGCCAGACGAAGAGTGGCGGCGAACGAATTACATTCACTGGCGATTTGTTTCCTGACAAAATCACGAGAGCCTTTGATATTAAACCATACCCCTAAAAAGCGAAAAGAAGAAGTAATAGAAAGAGGGGTAACGGAGATGGAAGAAATATCGTTCAAAGACGATAGGGATAAGTGAAAGTCCACAGGGAGAATAGTGGTTGTAGTGGTTAAAGGCAAGGAATTTGATATCAAGACGTATTTCTGATGATTGGCAGAAGTATTGTTCAACAAATAGAATTCTTCTGTAATTGATAACATATGTTCCAGTCCAGCCTTCGACGAGGAAATAAGGGTGGAATCATCCATAAAGACCAGATTGTTGATAGAAATATCAGGAATAGAGACCGTATCAGCGGAAGATAATGAAGGGGATCGTAAAACATAAGGATCCAACTTCTCAGAATTCAAAACGGTCAAAAGAGGATCGATGTAAATGACCCATAAAAGCGGGAAAATCACTTCGCCTTGGTCTATACCAATGCGAACCCGGTAGGAAGAAGTCTCACCATGGGCAGTAAACACCCGATTTGAACGGTTCATAAAAAGAGATAAGATAAGCGTGATAGCGGTCGCAGGTAAACGAATGCGTTCCAGAGCGAATTTCAGCATAGTCAAATTGACAGAGTCAAAGGCTTTAGAAATGTCTTGCGATAAAATCCAGAGAGGAGAATTGGTGTAATTGGCATCATGAATGATGGACTCAAGAGTGATGATGGGGTCACGGCAGGTACCTCCTGGTAACCCCGCAAAATTGCCACCTTTAAGAACATTATGAGCAGCTAGAACGGCGGACAATCGGTTGTAAAAAAGCTTGACAAAGGATTTTCGGATAACTTCCAGAAGTGTAATGGGACGGGTATTTTTTAATTGGCATCGCCATTCGTGCGGCTTGGGGATGGGAAAAACCATAGCTTGCCGCCAGAGATCAGGAATGTCAGCAGTAGCAAAACATTTACAGATCAGTATCAAAAGTAAAGAGTTGGCGGTAGGTCCCAAATGTTTGAGCATTTCATAGGTAATCATGGAAGGGCCGGGAGCTTTGCCATTGGGCATAGAAGAAACCGTAGAGAGCCATTCCTCTAAAGAAGGGGGAGACAATAAAGAACTATAAATATCAGGAGAAACAGAGTCCATGGGTAAATACGCAGAGTGCCATCGATCAGGCAAAGCTGATATATGCGAAGGTGGGGAGGATTTAATAGGAACAGCATTTTGAAAATGGTTAACCACAGCATCAGAAATGTCCGTAGGATCCGTCAACAATTGAGGAGTGGTAGGATGATCAATAAAGACACGATCCAGTACGATGCGACGACGTGAGCGAGAAAGCGCTGAGCTTATAAATGAAGAAATGTCAGTATCAAAATTCTGGTCACGAGATGCCAGATGAGCCTTAATAGAAGAATCCTGAAACTCTTTTTCTTTCAAAAGATGTAAGCCTCTCAATAATTTAGAGGCATGTGAAAGGGTACAGAATAAAGAATTAAAATTATCCGTCCGACAAGAAAGTAAAGTTGAAGGTAAAACAAGGTCGGAGGAAAAAGTGGATTTATACAAATTAAATATGTTATTTAATCGAATCAAATAGCCAGACCATTTACGGTCATGGGAAGAAGAAAAGGTATGGGGGTATTTACGTAATAATCTAATAGAGTGAAGAACGCGATTAAGGAAACGATAATGCTGTATTAGGGTTTCTAAATCTTTAGGAATTTTTGGGGTATGGTCATTACCAACAGTTCGCGCGGGTAGGATAGCATTGGCACCAGCAATAATGTTAGTGTGTAAATATTCACACATACGATTAACGTGCCAAGAAGCAAATACAACGGGAGAAATATTGCACAGATTGTCAATAAGAGCAGAAAAGTCCTCCCATTGCGAAGGGGTAACCGAGTCAAAGGAAAATATACGACGAGAACGTCGTTGGAGCTGCCGAGCACGTGCTGGCTTAAGAGAAGAAGATAAAAAGGAAGAATCGTAATAAGTAATAACAGGGTTATGATCTGAAAGGCTAAGATCACGCACGTCAAAAATGACAGAGGTGAGTAAAAATCGTTTAAGAAGGGGACAAGACCAGACATAATCAATGCGGGAAATAATATCCGCACGATGAAAGGTGCCCAAAGAGGTAGAAGAGAAATTAATAGGGGTAAAGTCAACATATCCATTTGATAAAAGAAAATTAAAAAGACGATGGATACGTTTGGAGGCGATTTGAGGTTGATTGAAAAATATAGGGTAGAATTGATCAAGGTGCATATTAAAATCGCCACAAACTGCGTGGTGAAAACCTAGTCGTTTAGCATCTGACAGGGCGGAAATAAGGAGGTCGATAGTTTCATCGCGCAAGGATTGATCAGAAGGAGGAGGGATATAAACAACAAAAATTCGAAGCTTAATGTTGCCTTTAAAGTATAGGTCAACAGAAAGCAAGCGTGAGGAAAGTGAAATATAAGTGTGAACATGAGAAGCTAAAGAATTTTCAACAAAAAGGGAAACACCCCCGGAGGAACGAACATGTTGGGAGGTATCCAACACAGAGGAAAAAACAGTATAATTTGAAAGTCTTTTAGACAAAAAATGCATTTGTTTAGGGTGTATGTGAGTGTCAACGACACCACCAAAAGAGATGTGTTTGAGGGAAAAGAAATCATTTAATAACTCGATCTTATTCTGTGAAAACATCTTAAGACCGTTAATGTTGAGAGAAGAAATATTAAAGGAATTACAAGGGGAGAGCGAAGGAGAGACAGAAGAAAATAAAGAATCTTGCAAGGTAAGGTTATCAATGTCTATGGGGTTGGGGGGATTTCGTACAAAGGAGTCGTAATCAAAATTATTGTCCGTCATTATAGCACTATGATAAGATTAGACGGGGAAGGTAAAAGAAGGAGAACAATTAATTAGAACCAGCTTTATCAGCTGAGTTCGAGGAAGATGAAGAGGAAGCAATGGATCCAATAAAGCCGCTAATAGAGTTGGCTAGCATGTCCAGTTTATTTTCAATAGCTGAATGCTTCGCATTAATGGCTTGAATTTCGTCATAAGTTTGGGTGGAGGGGGGAGCCATATGAGAAGTAGAAGACAATGAGGAGATATCAGGGATATCAACGGGAGCGGAGATGGGAGCTCTAACTGGTCGCGAAGGAATGAAACCAGGAGAAAGGGGGTTGAGGGTCATTTGTATGGGTGAAGCAGCGGGGCGGGGAGAGACCTGCTTAACAGTAGGAGCAGGAGCAGGTATAGCCGGTACATCTATGAGCATCTCAGAAGTCTGATTAGCGGTTGGGTTGTCAGGCAGGGGCAGCAAACCAAGGTGTTGTTCAATACGACTCATACGTCTATCGTTGAGTTCTAAGGCTGTGATACGTTCCCGAACGTCAGCCATGTCTTGTTGGAGAGATTTCAACAAGGATAAAATATTAGCAACCTCGTGGGGAGACATAGTAGTAGCATGATTGGGTGTTGAGAGAGGAGGGGGAGAACGTACGACCGTAGAAAAAGATACTGAACGGTCACGTTTATCATTGGATTTAGAGCGATCCCGGCGAGGATTGTTATCGAGTCGGGTGGTAACCAAGGGTTTATGTGATTGGGAGGATTGAGAGTTACCAGGGCCTTTTGACCGCGAGCGCGAACGAGAACCTGAGCGTGAACGCTCTTTAGTTCTGGTAGGTTGGTTGATATTGAATCGTTCTTTAAGGGCAGCCACCGGGTTCCGTCCCCTAGGACGACCGCGATCTTGGCGGCTTGGGCACTGAGAGGGGGCACAGCCTAATTTACCACATCTGTGGCAAAGTTTATTGGTATTGTCAGGGAGGTTCCATTGTAAGGTATGGCCTCGGAAACCGATGATTTGTTCCATAGCGGCATCCATAGTTTCTTGAGAGTTGAACGTGACATAAGCCCAACGTTTGGGTTTATAAGAATTCAGGGAAAGGGGAACGTTGACAGCCTTAGCACCAAGATCCCTTGTGAGAGGAGCCAGGTCGATATCCTTGGTGTTAGGAGGTAATTGCGTGAGCGTAGCAACAAAAGCTCGGCGGGAGGATTTCTGATCGACTGTGTAATGACACGGAGTCACCCGAAGGCAGGTGGAGAAGCAGTAAACGGCCCATTGGGTATCAAAGCGAGCGATAGAAAGGGCAGAATCATAGACAATTCTGGCTTGTTGTACTTTGGCATTTTTCCTGGAGTAAACTCGACAGGATTGGATGTTACCGAAATTCTTGAAATAAGACATGATATTGTCTTTAGTTAAGAAGAAAGGAATATCAGTAACTTGGATGGCTCGGAGATCCTCATCACTCCGGAGCTGTTTAGGATCGTGGGCATGGAATACAAGATCTGGGAACTGTTGGTGAGCAGCACCAACGCAGGCATCACGGGCCTCCTTGGATTGGAAATGAATAACGAGGCGTTTGGCATCGCCAGAACCAGTCATTCTTGCTTTGCCGGTGTACGATTCGTACATTTCTAAAAAGGTATTGTTGACGGCATCAATCAATGCCTTATTGGTAGTGAAGTTTTTTAAGGTTTCAGGGGCTGAGTTGGGGGCAGCCGCAGCTTGAAAATCATTTCTGTCGATGGAAAAGGTTGGAGATTGGACAAGGAATTGATCAGCCGGAGGGTCAATTTCAGTAGCCTCATCAGGCGACGCGTTAAGGGGGGATGCAGGAGTCGTTGTTCTAGCATGCATGGACGCGTTGAGTCCATCAGACGCGTTATCTTTAGGCGCAGAAAGAGCCGCAGCCATATTCGGGTGGGAGGAGAGAGAAGTAGAAGCAGTATTATTTTCTTGAGGGGAAGAAGCAAGAACTTCAACACCAGCGTCAGCCGCTGTATCGGCGACGATATCTTCATCCATAGCTTGTTCGGAGATAGTTCTAGAGCGTTTTTGCTGGACAGTGTTTTCACCGTCAGAACCAGAGTTATCGGAGTTATTATTATTGTTTCTTCGTTCTTGGCGGCTGGCCTTCCTACTATTAGGATTAAAGGAGCCGCGGCCTCGTCTAGCAACGTTATTAGGCATATTCGAGGACTTTTGGATAGGGAAAACTATAAGTTTTTATGAAAAAGTGTTAGCTAAAAAAATGGACAGAGTGATCAGCGGAAAAAGGTGCGCAGATCGTTAGAATTTAAATTCAAATTAACCAATCCATTTAATTGAATCAGAATAAATAGAATATTTCGGACGAGAGTTTCTGGGCAACAGTGCAGCCAAAAGTGGAGGAACCTCGTCAGGGATTACCATGTAAGTAAATAAATAAAATTACATTCATATAAATTAAATGTATTTATCGAATATTCAAACTGATTTTGATATTTAGAACTATGTCCTTTATCATAATGGTAACCCTGGGCGGTGGCTGTAGACGCGTACCGGCCAAAGATATTATCGCAAATTTAGAACGAGATTTTGGGAGAGGCCGGGTAATTATACTATAATAAAATTTATAATTAATATTTACATTCATGTTTTAAATTTGATAAATTTGATCAATTTTAGTCACGCGTGATGATCGTAGGAGAAGAAGAAACTTACCTACGTATCGTAGAAGATAATTATTTTTATTTTTTTATTTATTAAGTGAGTAGCTAGGCCCAGTCTGTACCAAATATCGGCTGGAGACTCACGTTTTTTTTGGGCTGTGACTAATACTGACGTCCACGCTGTACAGCCTGGGTACTATTTTATAAAATAGTAGCAAACAAGTATCAAATGTGTATTTTTTTATTAAGTTATAATAAAAATTAGAATTTACTTTAATTTTAACATAAAAATTGTAAATGATAAAAAATTTGTAAATAAAAATAAATTTGTTTTCCCAAACTTAAAAAAAAAGATGTTTATATAAAAGAAAAGGTGTTTATATTATTTTTGATTATTCAATAGTATCACATGCCCCTTGTATACGTTCTACTGCATACACAGCTTTAACAATCGAATAGTAATATTAAATTTTCGAAATATTTTAACCGTAATATTACGCAGGTTTACAGTCTCGTAAATTTTTGAAATATTTTAACCGTAATATTACGCAGGTTTACAGTCTCGTAAATTTTTGAAATATTTCAACCGTAATATTACGCAGGTTTACAGTTTCGTAAATTTTCGAAATATTTCAACCGTAATATTACGTAGGTTTACAGTTTCGTAAATTTGCAGAATATTTTGACCGTAATATTATGCAGGTTTACAGTTTCGTAAATTTTCGAAATATTTCAACCGTAATATTATGCAGGTTTACAGTCTCGTAAATTTTCAAAATATTTTGACCGTAATATTGCGTAAATCTTACGATATTGAAAACTTGCGTAATATTTTGACCGTAATATTGCGTAAATCTTACGATATTGAAAACTTGCGTAATATTTTGACCGTAATATCACATAAATCTTACGAAATTGTAAACTTATGTAATATTTCGAAATTTTTCGAAATATTATGCCATAAACTTTCGTAAACTTACAAAATCGTAAACTTATGCAATTTTTCGCCCTATAAAATTTCCTGATGTATCTATATATATATTGTTTAGGATTCTGGTTGATTATCAAATTTAAAAGATTTGAAATAATAAAATATGTCTTATAAATATATTAATAATATAAAAAAAAAATTAATAATAGGTTTTTAAAGTTAATAATAAGTTTATAGTATAATCAAAAATTTCATGTTATTTGCATATTAGATATAACTGGTAAATAATTATTTTTTTTACTTTTTAATGCTTATTATTATACAAAGGCTAAAATAATAAAAAATTATAAAGATTTAAAATTATAGACTAAACTTAATATGATTTATTTGTTTAGTATTTTTTATATTATATTTTAAAGGATTTAAAATTACTTTAAGTAATAATAAAGGTTTATTATTATTAGTTTTAAAGTTAGATAAATTTTATTATTCAAATATTTGAGAAAATAGAGAGATTTTATATGACCTTTATTTTTTATTAATAAAAAAATTTCTTTTTAATATTATTAGAATCACTATTATTTAATTGTTATTTTGGTGAATTTTTTTTCTAATTTAAATTATAACCTATAAGAAAAATAATTTTTTTTTAAAAAATAAATAATTTAATTAATATTAAATTAAAATTTTATAATTAAATATTACTTAAATTTTGTTTTTATTTAAATATAAATTCATTTGACTTAAATAATAAGATATTAAATACATGATTTTTTTTGAAATTTTATATATATTTATTAAATTAATTTACCCTATACATGATAATATTGTTTATTGATTATTTTTATAATAATTTTTAAAATTTTTTATATAAAAAATAAAGGAAAATAAAATGATTCAAGATTAATTTCACAAATCTGTGGATATGTACATTTAATTAAACATTTAAACTTAAATTAAATAATATTTAATAGTTTAATAATTTAAATGTCCAAATATCCAATAATTTAAATAATTATTATTAAATATAAAAGCAATCTTCTTAAAAACGGTAATTATTCAACTCTTTCTGATGATCACCTGGACCAAATTTTCTGCGATAAAAATATTTGTATTTTTATTTTTCTAAGGCTGTCAAAGGAAAACAACATGTCTGACGACGCTAAATACTATTATGTTAACAAGCTTGACTTAGAGTTGGCTATAGACGAAGCAGTTTATGAAGTTTTTTACGATGATGTAGTGGAAATATTGCCGAAGTTAATACAAAATACGTCTAATGAAAAGTACTTCAAGAAATATATCCTCAAATGTCTCCCAGACCATGACTGGTCTTCACTCAAGAAAAAACAAGATAAGAACGGCGGAGTAGTAAAAGCTTACTCTCTAGAGATATTTGGCTTCATAGAGGCTTTGAGCCATCGTATTTTACGGTGCGCCTACAAGATTATTCAAGCTTCCCAAGGCGATAGAGAGAGGTCAGATGACTCAGACACAAGTGATACCAAGTTAACGCTGCCACTTATCATATCAAGTAGTTCCACAGCAGCTGATAAATCCAAATCAATTGTTACACCCGAAGCCTCTGAGGAGGAAATGGATATTTCTTTCACAGAGGAGAACCAACCAGCACCTCAGTTGCACATCAACAAAAAAGATAAACCTAATACGGATAGTTTCACGAAAAAAGACAAGAAGAAAAGAAAAAAGAAGAAATCCCGCCAGGACCAATCACACGAAGCCGATCAGGTGACCAAACCAATTCCCTCTTCTTCGTCATCGAACCCCCCCGTTTTAGAGGAATCTCCACCAATACAGTCCAGTACTCCAGAGAAAGGCAAAATCCTTAGAAAGACGGACAAACAAACGGATATTTATGGTGAAGATGAAGCAAACTACATTGTCACAGGATTTCTACCGTCGCCATTGTTAACGGCCGTTTGAGATATCCTTATATACGACATCCCCGCAAAATGGAGCAATATTGACATCCTGCAGCACTTATCGTCATGGGGTAGAATCATCTCTATACAAGTCAAACGGCAAAAGAAATATAAGACCGTACGTTGTAAATTTGAGATGAATGAGCTCTTTTTGGAATATGACACGAATAAGAGTTGGATGGCTCCACTTAATGCACTACCTGTGCGATGGTTCCCAGCGTCATGGTCGCTCAAGGAACGGAAAGAAAGAGAGCGATACCAAGTTGTGATTGAACAACCACCTGATGACATGAATACAACTACGCTGGCCCTCAAAGAGAACATTAGCTCCCTAATACAACGTGATATACGCATGTTCAAAGAAGTAAAATTACTGGATGGATCCAGGAAAATCATAGGCTATCTATCGACTTGGGACAACATGAAAGATTGTATTGATAAACCTATGATTTGGAATGGCGCACAATTAAAATGATCCCGTCACCTTAGTCTGTCGAACAACAAGACAGCTTACAATAAGACAAACAAGATCAAACCAAGTAAGCGGTCCACTACTAACAAATCACAGAACTCGTCTCCGAAGTCCAATACCATGGGAACAGGTTCGAATCGTATTTCTATTGGTAATCGTCAAGATTTCAAGCAAACAAAGAAAACTGAAGAAGAATCGTATAAGATCAAAAAACGCTCCTCGGACTCAACCAAGAAGAATGCTCCGAAGAAACTCCAGATTTCCAAAAAGAAGCTAGCAGCAGATATAGCAACAATCATGGAAACCCTGAAATCACTCGTTAGGCAGTAGACTAGGGTAGTAATACTTTAGATCTAAGAGTATATTAATTTCATCTTTAGTTTTTAGAATATTTTCTTTTTTCTACCTATTATTTCCCTTTAGGATGTCTAGATTAGCTAGCATCACTTAGTGCCCTAGTTTTATAGGCGATATAGTTGAACAGATGTGTATGGACCTTAGAAGCTTACTCCTGTGTATTTAGTGGTAGCATTTGTTTACCTAACTTTTTACAATAAAGATGTTTGCGTTACCAACGCCTTTAAAAGTAAAAAAAATAAAAGCAATCTTCTAAATAAAAGATTAGTCTAAAATTTAATAAATTAGCTATATAATTGTAATTTTATATAACTAATAAATTTACAAATTATATTACTTTACAAAAAAAAAAAATATGTAAATTAGATAATATATATATTTTTACAAAATAATTAATATATATGGGGTCTTTGCAATAGAAAGATACAAAATTCAAAAAAAATAAAAATTTAATTAATATTAAATTTACACTTATTTTAGCATAAAAAATATAATTAGCATATAAATTATAAAGTAAATTTAAAAATTTTTTTGAGTTTCGTACCTTTCTATTGCAAAGACCTTATATTATGGGTATTGCTAAAACTTACCTCTAATTAACATTAACCTCTTTGTATTATATGATATATAATTAATAACAAATAGTAATTTTATAATAAAAAATTTTTGTTTTTAAAATAGGCAGTGAAAATAGAAGATAGAAGGATATAACATATAACAAATTTCTTAACTCTAATCCATTTACCTTAATCTAACCCTAAAACTTTACTGATTAATATAACTATATATCCAGTTAACAATAATATAGGGTTAATTTTAGCTTTTTTTATATATTATATGATAATTAGTTTATATTTTATTTTAAATTATTTACTATAATAAAATACATTATAATTTTTTTATTTTTTTTTTTATATTATTATATTAATATTTTTAATTTAATAATATTAAAAATTTATTATATATTTTTTAATAATGATAAATATATTATATTATATTATTATTAATATAAAATTTATAAAAAAGAAAAATTAAGAATATTAATAAGAAAAATTTAAATCTATTTTTTTTTTTTAAAAAAATGGTTATTTTTTTAAATTTCAAGTTTTAATTTAAAAATTATAAAAAAAGAAATTTATATTATTTATTATTTTTGAATTATTGAAAAAAAATTTTATAAAGATCAATATTAGACAATACAACATTAAAAAATTGGTTTTTATACTTTATTACTAATTTAGGTTTGTAAAAATTTATAGAAAAAATTTTATATGTTAATATTAATAATTAGTAGGTAAAAAAAAAAGTTTTTAAAATTTAAAATCTTATAAATATATAAAATTTTTAAATAAAAATATTAACCACTAATCTCAAAATTTTGAAGCCATGAAATAAGAACCAATTTTTTAATGTTATATCATCTTAAATTACTTTTTATGTTAAAAAATTTTAAAAAAATAAAAAATAATATATTATATTTAATTAATAATATTTAATATAATGAAAATTTTTTATATATTAAAATTATTTATAAAATTAATTAATAAAAATGAATATATCAAAAATTATCACAAATGATTTTGAATTCTGATCAAAAATACTGATTTAGCTATAAATATAAACAACTGACATTACTATATGTAAATTTGTAAGTAGAAATAAAGTTTGATTTTTAAGTATAAAAAATTTTTTTAACGTATATAATTATTATTTAAATAAAATTTTTATGACCAATATTTTTTTGCGTTTTTTAATTCTGGTCAAAATTATAAATTTTGGCCAGAATTAAGACCTGTGGCGATAATTGCCTATGAGCTATGGCAATATTTAGCAACCACTCTTATTATTTAGTTTAATATATCTAACTAGTGAATTTTACCCCTGGTTAAAATTGGCAATACCCCTATTTAAACTTTATGAAAATAATGAGTGACAAATAGGATTTTTCATATTATCACGCGAAGAAGCAAAAATTATCGTGTAACATTTATAAATGAGAACGGCAATAAAAAAAAGCCCTAATGATCTGCAAAATAGATGCAACACAATATGACACCCATCCTTAATTGTACGTAACTTCGTTATCGAAATTCGTGGGTTTATCACGTAATAAGAATCTACGAAATATGGATATAAAATTTAAATGACGTATAAGGAACAAATAAAAAATCATAAAAAAAACAATTCTGGTGTGACAAAGATGTAAATGTCCTAATAATGCCGATTATGATATCATCTTGACGCACGGGGCACAGGGCACAGGTTCACTAGACACTAGACCCTTTGATTGCATCCGTCATACCAAATAAAGTACATACATAATAAACCTTGAAATAATCGTTCTTACGCGTGTAATCTTACGTAACTTGTTTCAAAATATGTAGTCCACGCGCTTTATTGTTATTTTCTACTATGAATATTTTTAAGGTTTACTCTTTAACAATTGAACAATGTGAGGGGCATAAATAAATTGTGCGATAGACCGAAAAAGTTATATGAATGTTTCAATTAAAGACGAATTTTTGTAAGATTATTTTCGACTGATTTTAAATCCGATAACATGATTTGAATTGATAAGATGAATTTATCGATTAACGAGAAAAAAAAAATCAATGAGATCATCATGATAAAAATACAAGTTTACGCCATGATGTTTATTCCCAAATTTGGATTTTTATACGAAATTTTAGAAATTCATAATTGTAAAGTTTTAAATTTTAAATCATATGGGCGGATTTGACTTGACCCAGTAACTCGGAATATTAACTATGGCAACTTAAATACAAAAATTAGGAATGTTTTTTCCTTAAATGGTATTTCACTTGCTAAAGTTAATCGAACGATAATTGAGACGACGGCAAAATCAGCCCATATGTACAATAGCTTCGAAATATCGAATAAAGAGTCTTTGAATCACCCCTTATCGACAACTAACAACGAATCATTTTTACATTCTCATAAATAATTATGCAAACTGTACATATATATACAAGTGATTTCCCGCTGATATCGCGTAAAAAAAAATTTTTTCCACAATAATAAGCAATTATGATATCACTTTTAAAGTATTTTTGTGTCAATGTCAAAAAAAAAGAGGATTAGGTTATCAATAAGATATCAATAATTTCTATAAATATATATATTTAAATATTTGAAGTGTCACACAAATAAGTTTTAGAGATGGCGGACTCGGTTAATTTCATCATTTGAATTGGACAAGATAATCCGGTTTAAAAAAAAATGTTAAGATTTTCATTGGTTATACAATCGTTTTTGGTTTTATTACTTGTAGTAACATTCTTTGAATTTATACAAATACGTTCATAATAATCGTGTCCCAGCCCAAATTTCCATTTATTATTTTTTTAATTACATAAGTTATAAAGAATTACTATAAAAAAAAAAAAAAAAAAAATACTATGAATTTTTTTTTTTCGATCTTTTAGAAATGTTACACAAAGTACATGAATCGAAAGACGTTCGTCACATTTTTGTTTATTGAAATTATCAATATATTCACTTAATGTGGAAAGTTCCAGCTTATGATCCGGTTATCTGTTTTATTAAAAAAAGATAAACATGATACCTTTTTTATAAAAGGTATTATATGAACATATCCGGTTTAGTCCAGGAGAGGGGAGTGGAGTATATCATTTACAAATTCCGTAAAATTTGCAAGGGTTCATACTACAATAACTATTTTTATTTATTTTATTAATATATACTAAAATTTATTTTTAATTAAGGTTATAAACACTTGTGTAAGGAAAATGCGTCATGCCATGTACATTTAACGCCCAAATCAACCGAATTTTCTACAAATTTGGTTAAATTATGAAACACAAAAAATTCTCCAAAGAATCAAGTGGTGGAACCAAACTTTTTTTCTTTCGTGAGAATTTCATTTCTTTTATACTGAATTTGCAATATAATATGATACTACGCCTAATAAATAAAAATGTTTTTTAACATTTAATTATTATTATTATTATATAAAATAATAAATTATAAAAAAAATAATATATATATTTACCAATAATGATCATTAATTTCAAAGAAATCAAAGTAATAATGAGAATACTTTTCCAAGAATATCTTGAGTTCTCTAATAATGGTTTAGGTGAACCTGAATTTCCTGGGGAATAATCCTCTGTATGAAGTTGTTGAGGAGGAGGCTCATATTGAAATTGTTTTAAATATTGTATTGAATAACGTGAATTTACCGGTCGAGCCGTAGGAGGTACTATTATCGTAATAGTACAATTATCATCATCCGTTGGAACTATAGATGAATTATAATTTTTTTCATCTTTCTTTTCATTAATTTCCGTATCAGAAGGTTTGACCTTTGACTTGGACTTGAATAAAGTCATTTTTTATTATTTATATTATTTATGTGAATTTTTTTTTTTTTTTTTTTTTTAATATATATAAATAAATAAGAGGGCTTTTTTTTTTTTTTTTTTTTTTTTTTAAGGACCAAAAAAAAAATTGGAGAGAAAAAAAAATATTCTTAGCCTTGGGTTAATAAATCTCTTTTTTTTTTTTTTTTTTTTGCCATCATATTGTGACTATTGTTCATCTTTACCATTATCAAATTCAACAGAAACTTTTTTCTTTGTTATTATTATTAGTAAACGGATTAGTAAATTTTATTGATATAATTCTAAAAATAAGTGGAATCGGAAAACCGAAAAATTTCTATTTTTGAATCAAAAAATCAGGGTTATTTTTGGTGATTTTAAAAAGTTTCTGAATCGCTCACGTGTACTTTTGTATATTTGTACTCTTTGCGATACCCGCGATACCCGCGATACCCGATAACCCGAATAAACGGGTTAATTTATTACCCGATAGTTTAGGAAAAAATTCTAGAACGTTAAATTTTTCATTTAATAAACATTCACGTGATTCATATGTGAAAATGATATCATGTCGCGAATATAATAAAAAAAAAAAAAAAGCGAAACCATGGATGGTTTGAACTCAAGACATAAATTAGGGAAGGATATTATGATGTCATTTTAAAATCCAGTCCAGTCAATTTATTATAGTGATTTCGTGATTGTTCAAGTTTAATAATTTTACCTAAAAGTTTTTTTTTTTTTTTTCAAATACTTAAAAAAATATTATTGTATGATACAAACAAAGATTTTAAGGTGAGATTAACAAAATTTTAGTCCTAATATTTACAGGTTTCACTTAAAAATTTCTTAGTTTTAATAAAAAAATCATATGTCATAAATTATTACATAAAATATATGCATATCATACTTAAAAAAATTTTTTGGTATTCGATTCATCAAAAGGGAGTAAAAAAAAAAACGAATATTAAAACTATGGCTTTTAAAAATATAATAATAATTAAAAAAAAATAACGAAAAATTTGAAATAAAAAAATAAAATTTTAAAATTTGTTAAATTTCCCCACAGTAGCTTAGGATTTGTCGATTGCTCTCCCAATGATCCAAATAAACCTTCCTATCAATAAAATTCTTCACATGCCGCAATATTAACAAATATTAATCGGGATGAATTTTTTCTAAAATTCCTTTTTTTTTCCTAATTAATATTCGCGAACGTTCTAAAAATATAGAAGAGAAATACGGAATATTAATAAATTAATATGCACAACGCCAAAAAAAAAAAAAATAAAAATAAAAAAAAAATAAAAAATAAAAGAAAAAATATAAAAAAAAAAATGAAATGCGACTTTAATTTACAATAAAAAAAAATATCAACAAAAAATTGCTCGATTTTATATAAATTGTGCAAATTCGTACATTATTGAGCATGAAGAAGTTTAAAGGAGTGAATAAATGATGGAAAATGTAAAAAAAGACCATTAAGACAAAATGATGAGGAAATTATTTTTTGGTTACTTTTCATATCCCTTTAAATATCAAAAAAAAAAAAAAAAAAAAAAAAAAGAATAATTTGAAAAATTTTTTTTTTATATTACTTTATTTATTTTATTTTATTATTATTATTTTTTTTTTACGCCGATTACTGGTTGATTATTGTTATTTTGCCCAGTTTTTTTTTATATTATTCATTGTTTACATTCGGATCGACTCTGTATCATCAACCAATCATTTGCTCATTTCTTGGATAAATACAAAAATTGCATCTTATAAACATATTATTTGTTCTCTCATAAGGATTGAGAACCAATTAATATAAATTGTTTAAACGAGACTTTTCTAAATATAACCAAATGTTGAATTTGTGTAAATAATTTTTTATCACAACCTTAATCTTTGAATTTATTCAGGGAATAAAGGCGTTAACAAGAATTTTTAAGTAAGTGAAACGGTTATATGTTATTATTTACGATTATCCCATGAGATTGTTATTTTTTTTCCTGTTTAATCAAATACGTTACAAAAAAAAATTTTATAGTTCTCATGATATCGGATGTTTAACATATTTTTTTTTCTTCTATTCTATAATTTATAATACTAGAGAAATGAAATGATCAATTTGTCATCTTACCTCAGGAAAATTAAACTTAAATTTAAGACCCGCCCCAACTTAATTATTTGTTCAACATTCACTACTTTTGAAGATTGAAGCTGAAAAAAAAAATTCTTCTTTTTTACATTTTTGAAACCAAATAAATATGCTTGGTACACCGAAAAATTCCGATGTTCTGAATTTATTTGTTAGTTTACTAAATTTATTTTTTTCTCCCTAAACAAATAAATTAAATTAGAATGTCCCTCATATTTTTATCCACATATTAGGACTAATGATTATATAATTATAATAATTACTATTATTACTACTATTATACTATTGCTATGTTCAGATTTGGTTCTTAAAGATTTTATATAAAAATTGTGTTTAAAAAAAAAAAAAAAAAAATGTAATACAAACAATAGATATTATTGTGATGTTATCAAATATTATCATTTACTTTAAGTAAATTTAATCATGAATTTTTGTAGAATTTTTTCTCTTTTTTTTTTTCCCCCAAAAAAAAACATATTTAGTAGGAACCCGAGTCAAAATTTTATTATGATATAATAGAAATAAAAAAAAAGAAAGCTGATTTGCGCATGCATCATGCATGCATTTAGCATTTATTTTAGATATTTTTTTCACACGTGATTCAGCATTACATAACCAGAATAACGAAAAAAAACACGCGATATATCGATGTGATACAGTATCATTATATGTGATAATCATTAGAATAATACGCGTCAAATTTAATGTGATAATATCGTTTAAAATATTTAAATTTACAATATGTGATATTTACTATTTTATTGTCTTACGTAATAAACTATATTTTCAATTATCCCATCTTTTACTATGTGGATTTAGTAATATCTATCTTTTGAGATAATCGATAACAAACAAGTCTTTTTTTTTTTTTTTTTTTTTTTTTTGATTATCTGCAGTGAATAAAAGGTAAAAAAAGAATTAATATAACCTGGTTAATTAATATATTTGGTTAATAATTTTCTTTTCGGTTAATTCCGGTTGCCACTTGAATTCTCCGACTGTCACACAAGAGAAAATGGTCAAAAGGCGAATAAGAAAAAAAAAATAATAAACTAGGATTGACACGGGCGTAAAGGGTTCGTTTATTTACCTTTTTTGTTATTTTTATCAGAAGAATTCATTTGTCCAATATTATAAATGTATGACAGAACATCACACTTCAGCATTTTTTACAAATTGGATTATTTTCCATGTTCTTATGGTTGTTATACAAATGATATATCCGATTTTTCATTTAAACAAAAATCGAACTTAATTACATAATTAACACGCGTAAGTTTTATGTAATGTGATTATGTATATTATGTTATCATATCAAAAAAGTATGAATGAGAAGAAATATGATTTTCGAGATGTCCACATTCCCGTATCAGATAATACTATACCATTTATTAGTTGTGTATGAGAATAACAATATTTGATATTTGGTTAAATTGTTTGCATGGGTACCCGCACCGAATTCTATTATCCTATTATTAGAAATGATGTTTAAAAATACTTGTTGTTTAAATCAGGTTAATTGGAACTAATATAGAAGTGCTATTCGAGGAATTGATTTTTTTTTTGTTACGTTCATCAGGCATACAATATATCTTATTTATATCTATGCATAATGAATGTTCCAGAAGACTATGACTTACTAATTAATAATAATACGCGTAATATGCCAAGAAGAATAATTGCTCTATATCTGATTATTAATCTGGAAAATTTTGAATACAATGTACTTTTGTGAACTAATTATGTAGAATTTATAATCATTTCTCTCTTTCGGTCAACTTTGATTATCGTTTAGAAAATCTTACTTTCATTTCAAAAAACAAGTCATACGCGTGGGTTAAATCCATGTAAAATGGGTAAAATGATAAGCTACAAACTTCTTGTTGAGGTATTTCCTATTCACATCTCATGGCTGGCTTACACTGTTCTTCCTTAATTACATAGCATCATACATAATATTTGACATATCGTGTGAAAATTATTTTTAATATGGATTGCTTAATAATGTGAAATATTTTTCCCGATATTTAATGTTATTTGATTAATAATTTCTTTCGGTCAACTCCGAAATTAAGTGTACACGAAAAAAAAAAGAGGTATATATATATATATAACGCGGGCGTTAGTGGGTAAAGTTCGTTAAAATGAAGTCAAAGAGACACTTTTGCTTTTACTTTTCCTTCTGTATGTGTGTGGCTGGTCGATTGACGTACTGATGTAGTCTATAGTGTATTGATGATAACAAAAAAACAAAAGAAAAATTTTTTAGTTATCAAAAGCCACCGTAATGTGATATCTTCTAATTATACGCGTAAGTTTTTTGGTCAAAAAAAAAAAAAAATAATAATAAATAAATAAACCTGCTGATTTTCTCGATATAGTTAATTGTATAAAATAATTTCTCAATTAAGTTAACTCTGATTTATCGCTTAGAAATCTTATAAAAATAGGATGATGCATTTTTAAACTAAATAAGAGTTAGTTTGGGCGTAAAAAATATTTTTGCTTTTTCATCAAAAGGAGGTAAGTAGACAAAAAAAGAATTATTGACCTTATTTCTATTTTAATTTTTATAATAATAATAACGTTTTACAATAAAATTTTTTTCATCATTATTCCCTAGGCGCTTATTTATTTACCGTTACCCGGAATTCACCTTGGGCAAAGATGGGATTATATGACATCATAGAATTCGTCAAATAAACAAAATTTACGCAAGAGGCGAATGCAAAGAAAAAAGTGATTAAACTATTAAAGTAGTGTGGAAAGTAAGTAGTATAATAAATATATTATATACCATCAATAAAAGACTAACCTATAAAAGGAATTTTGTTTCACGTGATTTGTGATCACGTCTCTCGGAAAATTTGGAACTTCATGTTTTGATGTACTGGATGTACTGTGTCAATTATTCTATATACACCGTTCGTTAATGGGAAATTCTATAATGATTTTTGATTTATATGATATAGATTTAAACTTTTTACCCTTCCTAATATTATTGTTACTTATGCCGAAAAAAAAAAACAATAATAATAAATCAAAAATAAATGTCTGGTCAAATAAATGTGCTGCTTGACTCATTCCAAACCTTTTACTACTTACTACTACTACACATCATCTCATCCCAATAATTGTTCATAATAAGAGTATTTCCAAAATTTCTTGGTTGATACCTAATTTTGAACCTTGTAAAATTATCTAATTCTTAAAATTAAGAATCAATAAAATAAAACAGAAAAAAAAAAAAACAAGATTAAAATATAATATAAATGTATAAAAATATTGAACAATGTAAAAATGTCTACTTAGAGTTATAACTATAATCGGTTACGTTAAACTCGTAAAATTTTCCGTCTCCATTAACTCGAATATAACCTCATTTTTAACCTGCTTTAGATTTGTCATAATCCATATTATCAAATTTGGTGATGCTCAACGTGAAAAGATTGTTTAATACTGTTGTACAGCATTGAGAATTCCACTAATTAGGATATATTAATTATTCAGCCTGTGTTAAACATTGAAGACAACATGAATTATGGGAAATAATTACAAGGAAAAAAATATAATTTGTTGATTTCGATAGTAATCAATAAAGTTGATATATAATGAACGTCCCACGGTAGGATTTTTCAAAAAGATAATAAATGACGAACCTTGGTTAATCCCCTTCGAAGTAAGCTATCCAATCTTCTATCATTTAAATATTCAGAATAGTATATCCGACGAATATCCAAGATATTATTCAATTAACTTTTGACGGATACCTTGATTACGATGTAAAGGCACAACAAATTATGGAAATATTTAATCAAAGAGAATACATCAATAAATGTTATTGATTATAATTGGAGATACAACCAATATATATATTTGTTTCCTAAAAGAAATTGTTGACGAACCTTGACCTCTTCCCAAAGATTGTCTAACTTGAAAATTCTTTATTGTAATTCAAATCTGGAATAGCTTAATTATGATCAAGATTTTGAAGGCATCCTAGATTGCATAAAAATATTCGATTTTAATAAATAAATCTTAACAAGTTTCTTTTTTTAGAAAATAAATAATCATCAATAATATATTATTGATGGCGTATTCAATATTAAAATATTGTAAGATATGACAAACATTTATAAATAGAACTTTCCAAAAATATATACATATACTCTAAATTTGACTAAAAGAAATTTTTTGATAAAACCTTAATCGGAATTCTACGACATTATTTTCTACGGCGTTCTTCGGAGAATATCTAGGATAATATCTGGTTCTTTTTTGAAGGATGATAATTGATAATCCTTCACATGGCCTTTAATGATAAGTTTGGATTATGGAAATGAAATTACATAATTAAATTACGTGATTATCAAACACCTGTATATAAAAAGAGCAAAATAAAAACCCAGATTTCTTTTTTTCTTTGAACAAAATAACCCTATCTTGTACCCTAATAGTTGAACAATCATATATTTGATTAATATAAATTTAACAAGAAAATATAAAACTATAAATAAATTAATTACAAAATTTACAATTAAAATGGTATAAAATAAAAAATAAAAAAAATTATAACGCTAGTTGAGTTTGAATTTTTTAATTTTATCCTTGATAATAGCATACCTTGTTATTCTCATACTTACAATAAATATTTTAGCAACTGGAAGACACTAAAGAACATTTAATTCACGTAAAATTGAAATGCTTCGTCGCGACGGTGTCGCCAAAAGCGAATAAACATTACAGCGACAATAATAATAAAACGATCAAGACATAATAACAATAGGTAATCAGTACCCTTTTAATAATTACGTATTTTACTGCAAGCTTTTCTTTTAGAAGCTGGTAGTCGATTTTGAGGAAGCTTTGAACCGCGAAGAATGAAGAAAGGTAAAAAAAAGTTTTTTCTTTGGAAATTAGAGAATTATAATAAATATTGTGAATAAAAGGTACCCAAGTATCAGGTACTGTTGTTAATTTCATTACCTGAAAATTTATATATACATGTTCTTTTTCGGAATTAAGAGCGTAAAAACAAGAAAACGTTATAATGTTTTCTATTTGTTAATTAATGTTCATACGCACGTGAAACAATTAAATGTTATGTGGTGTAACATTACACTTTCCGTACATAAGAAAAATGTGACATACCAAACAACTCCACAACTCGCTTATGAATAATTTCAAAATCATAATGATTCTCCTTAATTATCGTACAAAAAAACTTGTCACATATTTAAGCCCTTCGCGACATTAGGTCATAAAGGATTAAATTTTTAGATTCTATCATTTTACTCTATAAACTGGCCTGTTAAAATAAAATAAAATGGCATTTTTTGATCTTTTGCGGGTATGAATATAATCATACATAATCATGTACAACACGTGATTCGATTATATTGTGTAGATCACATTATTGCTGGGTACGAAAGAACCGGCATATAAAACCGGCTACCATTTTTTCCGGTGACGCTAGTGTGACGTTACGTAAAGTTATAGTCGCTCGAGATTATAGAGAAAAATTGGACACATAAACCATATTTGCTAACTTGGTCTAAACAGGCGTGTCATGAACATTTTTTTCTTAGTTCGTTCTTCTAATAATTTATAAATAATAATACGTGTAAGTTTATCGAGATAAAGTATTTGGATTAATCGGACATTTGATCGAAAGACTTTTACAAGAAAAATTTCAAATATTAATAGAAAAAAAAGTGTAAAGCAGATTAGATTACTCCGAAGACTAATTTTTTTTATTTTTTTTTTCCTCCGAAAAAATTTGACCGTTCAAGCAGCTCAATCATATTTTTTTTAAAAAAAATTGAAGAATGAAATAATTGTTTAAGGAAAAGATTATGGTTGAACGACTCATCACAAACATGATAATTAAGCGCAAATTTGATTTAGTCTAGATGATATCATCCAGTATATAAAATGTTGAATTATATAAACATCTTGGTTCACGTTACGTAACATTAATAATATTATTTATAATACCTTTCTTTTTTTTTTTTAATGTATATATATATACACACACACACAACACAGCCTTATACATGAAACGATAATAATAGTTGGAATAACCGCAGTTCAAAATTATTTCTTTTTAAAACACTTATTTATGTTTGTTAATTTAAAATTTAAACCAATCATTAATTACTATTACAATGTTTTATGTTTTAAATAAGGAAGTAGTAATAAAGACATTCTAAATATGGGAAAAAAAAATTAATAACTGCAATTGGTAAAATTTTGCCAAAATTGCGTAGAGCTGTAAATTCACTAACTTTTTATTAAAATAGAGAGATTTTTTTTTCAAAAAAAAAAAATTATATAAACGCGCAATCCACAATATATTCTCGTCATCATATCTCTTCTGGTTCGAAAAATTCGTACGATGGATCACAACAATAATAATATCTTGCGAAATAATGTTAATAACATTCAAGATGTATTTATTGATAATGGAATCAATAATTACTCTAACGCACCAACAAATGCAATTCAAATGAGACAGAACTCATCGAATTTTCCATGTAATCACGGCAACTTTTCAGCAACGCCAATATCTTATATATCAAATAATTACGAACAACAAGCCACGTTCTCTTATATAAGTAATCAATACACTACTTCAACTAATTCAACTACACAACATTATTCTACAACCACTTCATCCTACACGCCACAATACATTGGCCATAATGTTAATTATAATTCTTCTCAATTCATTCAAAATGTTTCCCCTCAATTTAATTTTCCTCAAACAAATAATTCTCAATTGTTTAGATTTGAAATACCAGGATTCGAAATAATTATTATACCTACTTCTTCATCATTTGTAAATTTAAATAATTTAAATATGCAAAATCACCAAAATCACTTTCAACAGGATCTCTCAAATAATGGATACTGACCTCAATTTCATAATTTTAATTAACACTCATAGTATATAATTCTTGATTCGTGCATTTACATCCTATTTTAACTTTACCGTATAATAAATGTATTAAAATTTTAATAAATTAATTACCGTACCGCACTGCACGAGGTATCCCGTACCTAAATTTATAAGAATTAGCATAATTAATAGTTATTATCAATAAAATAAATCAAATTTAAAATTTTCATATATTAAATCATTATAATAAGTACTCTTGGAATGGGTAATCTTGTGCTGTGCGGTACGGTAAAATTTTTTGTTAGAAATTTTTTTCTCTCTCTTTTTTTTTTTATTTTATTTTTTTTATTTTACTGTATATTATTCTGTTATAATTCATGTATAGAATTTTCAGTATAAAATCTAATTAAGGATTTTAGCTTCCTCGTGTAACACTATATGCTATAATACGTGTTTTTTCCATAATTGTATTTTATTCAGAATTTTTATACAAAAATGGAAATTAAGGATCGTATAGCCACGAAGTTATTAATAGGATTGATTGCAAACATTAA
This sequence comes from Rhizophagus clarus, assembly GCA_015698045.1. Taxonomy (NCBI): domain Eukaryota; kingdom Fungi; phylum Glomeromycota; class Glomeromycetes; order Glomerales; family Glomeraceae; genus Rhizophagus; species Rhizophagus clarus. The sequence continues at coordinate 549,936 of BLAL01000086.1, forward strand.
AAAATGGAAATAAACGTAATTTACTCGAAAATTCGTAATGACGTAAGGACCTTGATTGCCTGCGAGTCGGATTGTTATTTTTTTAAGGCAATGCAAGTTGCAAATCCATAATGAGGAGTATTCGGTAATTACCGTTCGTAAATCCCTTTGTTTGAGTGGTGCTTATAATAATTAATGATATAATTTATTTTGTATTCATTCATTCTTAAAAATTGTAAATATTTAGATGTATATTTATCAACAGTGCATTGTAAGTGCTATGATAATGATTATCATAAGAACTTTGTTCACAAAGGTAATAGTTTTGAAGAAGAAAAAACAGCCGTTTCATGGTTACTACAATCCAATTTTTCTCTTTCATTGAAATTTTATAAAATAAACTTAATATAGTTAGTAAGTAGGGGGGACATTGTATCATTGATGTGAAGCGATGGAAGTTGAGATAATTAATTGGTAGTTGTTCTTTTTTATGAATAATTAAAATTATTGTTATACGGATTTGATTTTGTGAGATAAAGCCATAAAGATAAAGTCATAAAAGTACAAAGAAAACATATTTATGTGCATAATAATCTAAAAGTTAATTATCGTTATTAACTTTTAACATTTTTATAATTACTGTATTTTAACAAGAAAGTCGAGGCGCGTAGAATGATACGGATGTAGAATAAAAATTGTGTAGTTTAAGTAGCATCAACTAATTTAGATGCACGAAATAATTTCAATAATATTTATGATTCTTCTTACAATTTTCCGTTACAAAAGCAAGTAAATAATCAATCGTTTAACTTTTCTAATTTTCATTACATCCATATATGAAATATATTATTGTAAAAAAAAAAAAAAAAAAAAAAAAAAAAAAAAAAAAAAGCACAGTCTAGCAGTTAATATCGTAGTTTACATTCGTTATATACCGTACTATATTAATAAATAAAGTCATGTTATCATATAAATCAAATTCTTGATATTTTTTAGTAATTATTTATCATCGCGCCCTTTCACATGTTAAAATTTAGCAATATATACATATCGGCTGATTTGGATATTTAAGTTTCATTACATAACTTATGGATTAAATATTATACAATAAAATTCATGTCGATCAATAACGTTCAAATAATTTTTTTTTTTTCTATGGTGGCTGTCATCTATAAACCACACAGTCCGAAATTTTAAAAATGTGTTTATTTATATTGTGTAACTTGTTTTTACAATACTTTATTTAAATATAAATTTTGCCGCGTAAATTTTTTTTTGCCATATTCCATGGAATTTTTATGGATTCCATAAAAAATCCATGAAAAAAAGTCCGAAATTTTTCATTTTTATTATGGTTACTTACTAAAATTACCTATTTTTGATCCATAATAAAACTTAATATTATTATTAAATCTTATAAAACAAACCGATAGAAATGTGCAGTTCGTTTTGTTCTATCATTTTATCGGTTTAGTTTTTTTTTATGTCACTTGGTTCATGATTTATAAAAGTTTGAAGTCACATAATATTATGGTGGTTTATAGATGACAGCCACCATATAATAATTTTATTAGTTAGAAATTGGGCTGTTTGGTCGGATTAATAATTGGATCGGACAGCATATTTTGTCTATAATGATTACTAATCCAATGTACAAAAAAAATTTCATCCCCATTTTGCCGATGTTTGCTACTACACTATCCTTAGTAATTATAGCAGTAGATCACTTAACGAAATTCTTTTTTTCTAATTGTTTTTCATTTGGCTAATACTAATAAGTATAATAAATAAATAATGTTAACTCATTTTATTAATATTGTACGATACAATAGATCGGTGTAGCGGGATTTTTTTTTTTTTTTTTTTTTGCAATAATCGATTGGTATATTGGAATTATTTTTTTTTTTTCGGTATATTGAAAAATTTTTCTTTTCTGAACAATAGATTGGTATAATGTAATTTTTCTACAAAAACATTTGTTTTCGGTATTGTACTAATCCTAATAAGTAATAGGTGATTGTTTTTTTTAGTAATAATTCTGATCTTGGTGTAGAATGTTACGGCAGAAGAACCCGGAGTTCAAAAAAAATTTCTATTATTATTGCACTACTAAACAAATATTGCACAGTTATACTGCGCAGTGTTTAATTCTTAAATATTGCGCAATGTCATTGCGCAAACTATTAATTTTTTTGTGTCGCATAATTTAAATGTATAATGCAAAAATGATCATCTTTAACCTCTTTAATTTTGTACGCAAGATAAGTTAAAATATAAACTTTACGTAACTCCTTATGTGTTTTATATTGTAAGGGACTTGTTACGACCTGCTTAATGGATACCTATATTGATGGGGGAGTGATTTTTCGATGATCGTAAAATGGGTATTAACCGGATATTAACAGGAAAATCCCGGAATCCTTTATCATGAGATAACAAAAATAAACAAATAAATCAAGTTCTTTAATTATGAAATATCATAAATAAAATGAACTTATTTGTTTTATTTTAAGAGAAATTTTACGAAAAAAAAACTCGTGCGAATTTTAGAGATCCTTTTTCCATGAGATAATAAAAAATTTTCTTTTCTTTTCCAAAATAAAAAAAAAAAAAATTTTGTTCCAATGAAATATAATAAAATTAATTTTTTTTTTTTTTTTTTTTTACTATTATTTATTTATTTACTTATTTTATTGCGGTTTACAAAAAAAAAAAAAAAAAAAAAAATCGATCTGCATGAAAGTTTACCAAAATTAATTTAAAATTTGGGAAATTTGAAATTCATATTTTTTTGCGAACAATCGAATATAATAAAATCAATTTTTTATTTGTTTTATTTTAAGTGCTGTCTAGCGATATTGAACGGACGGCAAATTCCGGAATTCCTTTTTCATGAGATTTTCAAATTCCAACTTAATTATGGAAATATACATATATTTAATATAAAATTAATTTTTTATTTATTTTATTTTAAGAGAAATTTTTTATGAAAACTCGTGATGTCTGGCGATAATGAACGGATGATAAACTCCGGAATTCCTTTTTCTAGAACCAAGTTGATCTAACTTAATTATGGAAATGTATATATATATTTATGTAATGGAATAATAATAAAATGAGAGAAATTTTACGAAAACTCGTACCAAAATTCTAGAATTTAATGAGTTAATAAAAAGTTTTCTTTCATCCCTCCCCCATAAAAATAATAAAACAAGTGAGTCAAGTTTGATTATCGACATATTTGTTTTATTTTAAGAGAAATTTATATTACGAAAAAATCATACGATCTAGCGATCGACAAAAGTACGTCTTCGTAGAAATTTTTATATATCCATATCACACTTTTAGTTCTCACAAAGACTTATGGGATATAGTCAGAATAACACTAATCAAGATGCATGATGTGATACGCACGTAGCATTAAATCATTTACATTTCATCATTGTAATTGATTGCGCACAAACATTTATTAAAATTAATTTTAAATTTAGATTCTTATGGATTAAATCAGATCATGACTTGAACTTACGTAATAAAAGTTCGTTTATAATACAACCCCTGTTTTTAAAGTAAAATAATGATTATACAGGGATTTTTGATGATAGTAAGACAAAAGATCGGAGTTTCAATGTTGTTCTAATTCCGAGAATCAGGCGTTAAGATATGCGTTAAAGAATCAAATTTATTATGTGAATCCTCCATCTTTAGAAATGATGCTCCTTATTGGTTCGTAAGTTCCTAAGTTCGTTATATGTCCATAATCGAACTATAAATAAATATATCGAAACGTGTCGTGCAAATTTAGCGTAAAAAAAAAAAAAAAAAACGATTAAAGTTTTTCCAGCAGTAGATTGGTGAATTAGTATTTTCTTATTAAAAAAAAAAAACATAAATGCATAAATAATCCAATTATTATTATATGTATATTCTCATCTTTCTTAGCCAGTCTTCCTTATTCGTATCCTCCTTTACAGAACATGACACAAGAAGATAACAAAATAACGATACGAGTTAGATATACGCGACTCATAATTAAGCGATAAAAGGGTTAGCTATGGGTTGTACTACCTGGATAAATTCTAGTATTATCCGATGTCCCGGATAAATAATGAAAAGTAAGGGATGGATACGGAAAAAATAGGAGTTTAAGTGTAAATAAATTTTATGAAAATCGCAACATACATGGTAATTTTAATCATAAACATTTATATATTTTTTTAATCGTTTTTCCGGCAAAATAATTATGAAAGGTGCTTTTTGATTATTTATTATTTATCATACCTCCAAATTTAGATCATATGATCGTCGTTGCCAAGAAAAAGCACAAAAATGCATGGAAACTTGTTTATTTATATAAGATTCAAAATAACACCAATAGATGAATAAATAATAAAATCTTCCATTATATTTATTCGGAATTAGGGGATTAGAGGTTAAAAAAAATATATATATATTTACCCCGCAGAACCGATACCAATAATTGTATTATTGGTACGATTACTCACACGACGTTCATGCAATAAGAAAAATCTCAGATACTGGATTTACCGACAAAATATTGTTACCTACCTAAAATATTTCAACCCGTTTAGTATTATTACTATATTATTTCCATTTTCAGATGTTGAAACATTCAAGGGGTAAAAAAATACAATGTGAAAATACTGTAAAAAACATCGCTGCGAAGTTATGAAAATAATAAATGTACCGTGTGTTCCGCGTACTTTTATTAATTATTAATTAAAGATTAATATATATACTGTATGTTACATTTACATGTACATTTATCTTCTTTTTATTAAAAAAAAAATAAATAAATAAAATGGAACAAAAATAAATAAATAAATAAACATTACATTATCTAATTTATTTATTTAATATATTATTCAAATTTAGATTTGTATCAACCAATAGCAGAGACGGTTTAAATTTTTAAGGAGCTCCAACTCGCATACTGTATTGATAGGTGCTATCGCTTGAACGATTATTCAAACGACGTGTTGTTCCATCATCATTATTTGTAATAATGATAGCATCATAAATTCTTCCAAAGAAATCAATAAATAAAATTATAATACTCAATACTAGACTTATAAAAGGAAAAAACACATATCCTTTCGTTTTAGTCCAATATTTTGCCTAATTATAAAAAACCAATTAAAATTATTGCGGATAAAAAAATTATTTGGAACTGATATTGAAATGATCACTAATCATTATTCTTTAATTACACCACCACCAATCATTATTACTTACCAAAATAACCAATTGAGGTATGTCTTGGAATGCAAGGTTTAAGACTCCACCCCAAGCAATAGCCCTTTGTCCATTTGAAGAATATTTTGCTTGAAGTACCGTCATTCCTCCATAATTTGATGAAATAATCTTTAATGCTTGTATATTCGCCGCAGAAAATACTGTAATTAAAGCGGCAAATCTATGATTTTCTTTAAGCCAATTTGAAAATGCTGGATTATAAATTCTTTGTTGTATAATTAATGCAAAGCTCATTGTTAGGTTAATTGATCCTGATACTATTAAAATTATTAATCTATATAAATTAAATATATCAAAAAATTAATAATAATAAAAATATATATATATAATAATAAAATATTTTAAATTTAAAATATTTCTTTTACGCTGGCTTAAATAATCCTGGAACTTCCTTCGCATTCTTTATAAGAAACGTTATGTCAAATGCTAAATCATAACATATAAAGAGAAAATTGAACAGTACAAAATTATTTCCCTAAGAAAGAAATTATAATATTATAAAAATTCAATTATGAGATCGGAAAAAAATAATAAAAATTCAAATATTTCTAAACACAATACCTTACTATTGTTACATCGTCCAATCCAGTAAACTAACATTGCGAACAAGAAAAGTGATCCAACAATACATAACTCTACGTACTTCTTCTTCGCAAATACAACTGAAAAAAAAAAAAATATGAAACGAAATATCTTTTTTTTTTTAATAAATACCGTAATACGTTTTAACTTACTAAAGTCTTGCTCCGAACCAACTGGAGTTATTTTATCATCCATTACAAGTTGTATTCTCTTATTTTTTTTTTATTTGTAAATTTCTTTTTTATTATACGCAACTTAATACAGGAAAGTTGTCTATCTTCTGTGAAATGTTGTAAATTAACGAAGTAGAAAGAAAAAAAAAAAGATTGAAGCGATGATTTTATAGAATTTTTCTTTCATTTGCATTTGGTCTTCTAAATTTGTAAGTAAACTATATGTACTGTACACTATAAAAAAGTCCTGATAATTAGAATTCTTAAGATATAAATAGAGAAATCCTCATTGTTAAATTACTAAATTTACATTATTTAAATAAAACGTTAAATGAATAAAAAGAAAGGAGCGAATTTTAGAAAAAATTTCCAAAAAAAAAAAGATCTTACTTGTTAAAGCATAAGATCCGGTATAAAATTTGATTTAAATGATTTCGTTAATATGGAAATTTCGTTAAAAAAAAAAAAAATGGATGATTTCTTTGTATCACGTCAGTTACCTTAAATGTTGTAGCGTTTGGTAAATGAAAATCCAAACAAAAGTACACAAAGACAACATATAATAGTAAAGATTATTGTGATGCATATTTTAATCTTAACTTCCTTCGATATTCATTTGTAACAAACAGCAATATTTTCATCTATTTATACTTTTATCCGGTTCCGTATCCAATGAGATAATGAGCCTTATCACCATGCTAGATAATTGTATGAAATCAAAATAATAATATGCAATGCATTTAAGCATGACGTTTTAAATATTTTTTTTTTTTTTTTTTCCTTCGAAATGCAAAGATGAACGTCACTCTTATTATAGGTGGCGCAGTTGAGATAATATTTTGGCTATCTGTTATTGTTTATTGTGAATTTATATATACTGTACATATAATAATGTACGTGGCAATAATTGTAGTATGTTAAATTGAGATATTGAGAAAAAGGCATTGTTAATAATTTTGTTGTATTTTATGTATTTTCGGTGCCGAGTCTGAAATATAAAATTTTTTTTAAAAAAACAATTATTAACAAAAATGGCAACGAAAATAATGGAGAAAAAAACAGCGCGTGGCGCAGTATTTGAATGTCGGAGTATTGTTTTTTTTTTGTCCATAACTCAACTTAATTTTTTTATTTTATTTATTATTTTCTTTCCTTGTTGGTAAAAAGAAAAAAAAATTAAAATATTAAACAAACTCAACTAAAGAAATTGATTCATTAGTAAAATAAAAGTGAAGAATATATAACTTATTTAAAAAAAAAAAAGGTAGCTATATATAATTGCTATTCTTAAAATAATAAAAAAATCTTGGATTTTTTTTTTTTTATATTAATCTTCACACTTTATAAACATATTATTCTTTTTTTTTTTAAAAAAAAAAAAAAGATTTCAAACTTAATAAAAATTTTGTGCGTGTGAAAATTAAATTACCTTAAATGTAATTTGCAATGTCATCAATATGAATGACACTATTAAAATATTAAATCATCTTTTTTTTTGTCATATTTATAAAATAATTGAATCTACTATATTTATTACTTTAATACACCATATAGTACCGTACCCACATCCCATCGTATCGAACGAAATTTTCTTTTCTTAATAGGAACCGTCAATTTCCATACAATCATTATGCCAAGGTGCAGGCTTGGATAAGAGATGAATCGAAGATCGTTTTGTTGAGAAAGTAGGAGAGAGAGGAGGCGAACTTGCTGAATTTGGAGTAGGAGGGCTATAACTTGTTGAAGATGGAGATGATAGGGGTGGAGAAGGTAAAGAAACCTTAATTGATTCCTTTTCTTCTTTCACATTAAAGGTTTCATTAAAATCCGATCCATGTTCCAAAGAATTCTCATCATTATTTTTTAAATTTCTTAAAGAAGAAATCAAAGATTTTTGTAAGAAGTCCATGCCCAGATCAGGGGCAGGAAGTAGTAATTGAGTTCCTAGAGAGGAACTATAGACTGACATTGACATTCCCTTTCTCTTAGCAGACTGAGAATAAGGGGGAGGCAACGTCAGATCTTTGATTGAATTGTTTTTAACATCTAAAGATGTTATTTCACTTATATTTGTATGCGAAGAGAGTGGACCGATTTGAGCGTATCCATTAATATCAGATCGATCCCTCCGCATATTTGATGGATAGACCGGCATAGGTCTGCAGAAGAAGGGCGATTGATGATCCTCGAATTGATCTTGGCGACGTTGCGGTTTAATGGGAACATCAGATTTTTTTGGTACCAAGTAAGGATATAAACCGCCTTTGATTTTATCATCATCTAAAAGTTTTCCGGGTTGACGAGAATTTTTATTATTATTTTCATCCAACATCTGACTGATTTGATCGCGTAAGTCTGGATGTTTCTGCAGAACACAACTTAGTCTATGAGCTGAAGTACGAATGACCTCTACATTACCATTTCGTGGACCTCGCTTTTTCGCATTATTGGAGAAAATGCACTTGTGCCCACTTCTTGAACATGTTGTACAAGGTGCGCTGCCTGTACATTTGACCTTCTTTTTCTGGCAGGCCTGACAAGCTACGGTTACCTTCGTGCGATTCATAACTCTTTGTTGGAAATAGAAAACGTTAAAACAAAGAAAAGAAAATATTATATATAGAAAGAAAAAAAAACGGATTATTATTTACTATTAAATATTTTTTTTTTTTTTTTGTTTATTTTTATTTTTATTTTTTTTTTTTTTATTTTTATTTTTTATTTTATTTTGAAAAAAAATATAAAAAAATTTTTTTTTTTTTATATATATATATATATATATATATATAAAATATCGTATAAAAAAAAAATAAGAAGGAACCGAATAGAAATTATGAGGACCGGTAAAAAACTCCACGAAAGAGTTTTTCAACCTAAAGGAGGGATTAAACAAGGATATAGACTGGCTAAAGAATGAGGGGACCAGTAGCAGTTTAAAAAAAAACGAAAAATGATTTTAGTTAAAGAATGACAATTTTAGGGCGTTTTGCAAGGAACACATAAATAGGAAACAAAAAATTTTTTCTAGTACAAGTATAACCTTAATCGTGTAACCTTGTTTGAACCAAACACTTTTTGTTAAAAAAAAATCGAATTTGGAAATAGGAAAGTAGGACAAAAACAATGAATAAACAATCGTAATCATTGGAACTTTTAAGTTTTAAAGAATTTCTTGGGTTCATGTGGGAGTTTTGGATCTGGTCATTTCCTGATTCGATCTATTAAGATCAAAAAAATTAATCATTTATCTAAAAAAAGTATCAAGGATATTTTAGTTAACCTTTTGTGATGCGGAAAATCGCATCATTGGACCCACTAAATTATTCTTTTTAGTTACTTTGTAAAAAATAAAAATTTTAAAATTTTATTTTATCCTTTTAAATATATTTATATTATTTTAAAAAAAAATTTTATTTTTCCGGGGCAAAGGTCGGACTAATTACAAACTTTCCAGGAAAGCGGACGTGATGACTTATATCCGAAAATCCGAAAATCTTGAATCCTATTGGTTCACTTTAATTTTTGTTTGCTTAGTCGCATTCAAAAAAAAAAAAAAAAAAAAAAAAAAAAATTTTTTTTTTTTTTTTTTCGCGAAATAAATATTTTTTTTTTCTTATTGTGTAACATTTTCTCACGTTATCCCTGATTCTTTCTTTATCGTATCACAGAATAAGGCAAAAAGCAAACAAATAAATATTAATTATTTAAATAATAATTATTATTTAATTTAAAATTATATAAATTGCTACAACATAATTTATTTCTTTATTTAAGAAATTTTTAATTGGTGCAAAAAAAAACGATTGCTACACGAAAATATCACGAGTTTTTATATAATCATATACATATATAAATATATACTTTAATCATTTTATGTTCGCCGATCATGTAGGTGTTGATTTGTTGATCTAACTAAAAATTCTTTTAATTAATTAAGCATAAAATTATAGTTTATATTTAATACTTTTTACAATTTCAATTTAACAAATTATTATAAAGTTTTGAAATTTTTCTTAAATTAAAAACAAATCATTTACTTTTATATTTATTATAAATAATTTTTTTTTTTTCTTCATACAAAATATATTTCATTAATTGTATATAAGTATATTTTTTTTTTTGCTCATACATAATTTATTATTATTATTATTATTATTATTATTATTATTTTTAAAGACAATTTTTTCTTTATTATTTATTTATTTATATTTATTTTTACAAATAAATATTAAAGAAAAAAAATATATATATATATTATATATATTTTCTTTTTTGACCCGCAATTTTTTACATGTTGTCAAGCCGTAATATTAAAAGTTTATTTTGTAATACGTTTAACTTTCTTTAATAAATATTAAGTAGTAAATAGAAAGTAAACAAAAGTTATCAAATAATTTAAATTATTATTGTTTTTTCTTTTAATTGGTCTTTAAATTATCAATTCAATAATTTTAATCATTGTGTGTGTAAAGATTTACATAGAACAGGGGTAGATCCCAAAGAATATCAATTTTTTTTTTTATATTAAATTGAAAAAAAAAGAGATCTCAAAAAATTATATAATCAACTTTATGTAATACATAATATTTGAAAACAAATAGTTTTCTTTTTTAACGATAAGTATAATTAAAATTCAGATTATCATCAATGATTGGTCGGAATTATTCGGATGGTATTTTATTGGTCAATATTTTAAACCTTAACTTGCAAAAAAAAAAAAAAAACGTAACAACGCCGTATCGCCTAATCAAAGAGATTTTCTCCATTTAAAATTCATGTATCACTTTTAGAATAATGTATCATTTTTTTCCTTATTTATAATTTTATATTACCTAAAAAGGTTTCTTTTTTCTATTATTAATAGTAATTTTTTTTTTTTATCCAAGTTAAGGCTTTTGAAGGTATAATAAGGTATAATAAGATCATATTTTTGAAAAAATTTTAATATATATCTTACCTCAGCGATGTATTTCATTAAAAATTATAAATTATGTTTGGTAATTAAAATGTTTACATAATACAAATTAAAATCGAAACGAATCAATTAAAGTTTTAATTTAATTTAATTTAAAAAATAAAAAAGTTTAAATACAAATTAGGAAAATAGATATAATTCAGAAAGATATCGAATACGCACTCTTATGTGATTTGTAATTTTGTATCACCAAATTTTTCTTTACTTTACTATTTCATCTGATGAAGATTCTTCTTAGTAATAATAATAAAAAAAATGTAATGTAAAATCTCGGTAAAATAAATCTTAGATGCCGGAAAATTTTTAAAATTAATTTATATATTAACATTTAAGAATGGTGATGTGAATGATGATTGATATTTGACTGACATACACGCATACCACATATACGGATACAGATATACTACATATATAACACATACATGTAAAATATGTTAACTGTTAATCCAAACCTTTCTTCTTTTTTTTTTATAGGATGGTTTGAAACTTCTAATAACTAAAACTGCATACTCGGAAAATTTATATTAAGGATGTGGGATGCCACGTGATAAAATTTTATAAAACTGTAATCATATATACAAGATGTGATCGCAATATCGTAAAAAAACAACTTTAAATTTTATTACATACACAATATATAATTTTTGTTATTACAGTATTTATTAATAGTATTTTTTTTTTTTTGAAACAGGAGAAAAAACTTTAAACATCCTACACTAAAAGAATTTTCATTTGAAACGTGTTGCCAAGAATATCAATTTCAAAATTCTTTGGAAGTTGCAATTTATTACAATTTAAATTGATATTAATTAAAAAATTATGTAATAACCATTCAAACTTGTTCAATATGTCGTCAGAATATCTCAAGATTGCTTCTCAGAACGCAATAATGCATGTTAATAGTGTATAATTCGTATTCGCTGCTATTATTTCCGCTGCATCTTTTTATAACTAATTTTGTTTGTTTGTTATCCAAATTTATTTCATTAAAACATCAAAAGTCACATGAATCGTACCGAAGATTTAAAGTTTTTAAAAAGCAATCTCGCCTCGTTTATGCAGTATGTCAGGCAACCATAATAGGGAACTCGACCAAATTAAATGCTACACAAGTTACCCTATTAAGTTCCGTTAATTGGATAGCATTATTCTGTATTTCTTTATTTATGGTCTCGATGCATATGTAAATTTTCTTGCATCCAACGAACAAAACAAAGAATTGTCTTACGATATAAATAGATGGTTGAGGGGTTAGTTTGTATTGAACTTTTGCATACGGTACTCTTTCGAAAAATTTTACCGTTTGTAAAAAAAAAAAAAAAAAAAAATCTTTTTTTTCCTTGAAATGTAAAAAAAATCTTTTTTTTTAGAATAGTAATAATAATTTTTTTTCCACTGTTGTACCATAAATATTGAATTATGCAGGTTATGCATTTATTATTGTAAGAGACAAGAAAAAAAAACAAAAAAAAAATTGTAACAGAAGATTTTTTAGATGAACATTTAGAGATATTAATTAATTAAAATAATTTATCGTTTTATATTATTATGGTTCGCTTATTAAATAGTTTCACCCTTTTATGTAAAGAGTATAATCCTCATAACAAATTTGTTTGGGATACTAGTACATGTGTTTGTGATTTTCGAATTAATATTCATGAATGTCCTGAACAAGAATTTCTAAAGATCATAAATTGGGTTTTGATGACTTATTGTTTATTATTAACAATAGTATCCTCAATATGTTTATACCATTTAATTTATGTAAAGAAACAACCTTTCTTTCTTCCTGCAAGAAAAGATCGTGGAATTTTAAGACCACGTCCACAACACATGTACTATGCGTTGGCATTAATATATTGTCCATGTAAGTATTATACTGTATGTATGTATGCATATACCATGTGTAATCTCATCAATTTAATTTATTTTTAGGGCAAATCATTCATATACTTCAACTTACTAACGATCTTTATCCGAACGTTGCTTGGGCCGAAAGTACATAATAAATATTTTACATTATTATTATTTATATGCTTTTTAATTGTATTTACAATAAGATTATTAATTTATTTCATAATAATATTACAAGTTTTCCAAATATTGCCTCGAATTTTAATAGCATCGTTCTCCGTATTATATCCGTTAAGCATTTGTAAGTGGTTTATTATTATTATTTGTATTGATTTTTTTTTTATTTTTAACAAAAATTTTTTACGGATTTTTACGGATTTTACGTTAATAAACAAATTTTACGTTAAATAAATAAAATGACAAATATTATTTTTTTTAAATATATGTAGTATATTCAACGGGTGCCATTGAATTAGATACAACATTATCTTTAATGGAATCAAAAAAACCTCGGAATTTATTAAAAATAGACATCGCATGTATCACCTTAATGTTATTGCCTTTAATCACCTTTTTACCTTTGGCCGGATTAACAGGATATTATGCTGATATTGGAAATATTGAGAAAGCGAACAATTATTTTATAGTTCAAAATATATTTTGGGTTATATGGGGAATAGGTTATGTTGGATCAATGATATATTTTTGGTCAAGATTAATTCCTAGAGTAAAAAAAAATATTAATGATTTTATCTTAAATGATGGAAAGAAGAATCTTGAATTAAATTCAATATTAGAACAATTCTTACAAAATCATGTTAATGTAAGTTGATTTTTTACATATATATATATATATATATATATATATTACAAAATAATTACGTCTATACTAAATAAATTTACGTTGAAATATTTTCGATACTAATATTATTTCTTCCTTCTTATTAGATAACTTCTCCATCTGTTTGGAAAGTAATTCCTGCTTGTCTTTATCTCTTGTTCTTATTATTATACGTGATTCTTCATAGATCTAATTTGACCTTTATTTATGGGATTAATGTTACCTTTATAATTTTTTGGAATTATGGTTTGCCTATCTTTATTCACGTAATTCAATGGGTTATGATTTACAAGTATGTTTATTTTAATTCGTACGCATTGTACATAACTGTACATAACAATTAAATCTCTCTTTTTTTTTTATTAGTACTCACGTGGCATCAAAAATACCTCCAAACAAATTACGGAAGAATAATAAAAAAGTCAGTGATAGTAATAGTAATAATAATGGTCGAAATCGGAGGAGTACTATAATAGGATGTGGTAATGATGAAAGATCAGATACAATATCTTTGGCTTATCATAATACATTATTTGAAGAAAATTATCGTTATTCTTTTTCGTCAACAAAAATTTCGAATTCGAATAATAATAATAATAATAATTTTCCTCCTCCAACTCAAAGACATAATAGTAAAAAAGATTCTTATCATTCTACTCATTCATATTATACCGTTGATATAAAATCAAAGAAGACTGAATGGATAAAAAATGATGTAAGATCAATTCCAATTAATAATGATGATAATTTTAATCCAAGATTTTCCCTTATTTCTTTATCAGATAATAATAATAATATTAATACTAATACTAGATTAAGTCATAGTTATAATCATAGTTATAGTAGTAATTCTTCTAGTAATGCTAAATTGATTAAGAAGACACATAGAAATACTACCCCAATTGTTAATAATTATTATTAAGAAAAAAAGTTTTATTAAATAATAAAAAAAACCTTGTTATTACATGCAGTATAACAAATAATAAGTAGGTGGGTGATGTAATGAGAATAGTGAATAGTGAAAAAGTAATTATAGTGATAAGAGTCCTTTTTCTCAAAAAATTATGTTTGATTAAAAAGTCTTTAAAAAAAAAAGTCTAATAATACATTGTTCGTTATTCTTATATTTAATTCTATTGTTCTTACTACACTTTTATTCTTTCCATGTCAATATTATATAATCTATTCCTCCTTGAAAATCTGGATCTCTTTGATTTTTGTTGTTGTCTACACAAATCAGTAACGGATTCTGGTATTTCAGCTTTTGATAATGCCGTAGGCAATTCAATAATTTGCGCGACCATTCCCATTTCAACATGCCACTGAAAAGGAAAAAAAGAATTTATGATTAACCTCTTAAAATATAAACTTCAAAAATATAAGTAATTCTAAAAAAATATTTACTTCAATGTGACAATGTATAGTCCAGACACCAGGATTAGTAGCTTTGTATCGGAATACGGCCCAACTATTTTTCATTAATAAAAATTTTCACGTTAAATAAATTCGTTCCGGACAATAACAAATCATTCAAATTCAAATTTTAATGACTCAAAAATTTTACCTGGTTGAGTTTAATACGAATGTATCGCGAGGGAATGGATCTATTAGATTCAACTTGCTTTTATCAACTTCTATCCCTGATCCTGTTCCAAGTACAAAGAAAGAATGTCCGTGCATATGGATTGGATGAATCGCGAAATTATTATCTATAAAAATAAGTATGTAAGTAAATCTTGTTTATAAACATAATTAGCCAAAAAGTACGGAACTTACTTATAAAAATTATGTCAACGGTTTCACCCCATTTATCATAAGAATATATATTTTGATTGGCAGGGAATTGATTTAACGCCACCTTGTTATTCACGAATTTTTCTAATGTTGGATGTTGATCGTCAACGGCATACGTAGAATTATTTATAAAAGCACGTCCAATATTTTGACTATCTACTCCAAATGTTGCGGTTAATTTAATTTCATTTGTCGCAGGTCCAGGAACTTGTAGAGGTACGTATGGTTTCAAAAGACTCTGATCAAGACTAAGACAAGGTTCAGTTTGGTCGGGATATTCTTTGGATTTTGGATCAGCTATATCTGCTCCGTCATATCTTAAAATTCCTGTAACTTTATAATTTATTGCTGAATCGATATTTATCGTTGATTGATTCTTTAGAATGCATCTATCATCAATCGTCGCACGCATCCAATAATTTTCAACTGGTTGGTTAGCTTCAATAATAACTGAATATCTCTGTCCGATGGCTACAGGCAATTTATTAACTGTTACTGGTCTCGAATATTGTCCGTCTGCTTCAATAATCTTTAACGGATGATTATCGACCGAAAATATATAGTGAACCAATCCGCTAAAAAAAAAAAAAAAAAATGAAACCATGGTTAAAAAAAGACTATCCGCAGTAAAAAAAAAATTTCATTTTTTTTATTTACCTCATATTTATTAAACGAAGCCTATATCTTTTGCCAGATGTAACTTTGTAAACAGCAAGTGGGTTGTTTGGTCGACATTGGCTGTTAGGTGGAGCAGCGGAACAGTTATAACGTCCAACACCACTCATGAGACCAGAATCCGGAATAGGCTAAAAATTCAAAAGATAAAATGGTTCATTTTTGATTTTGAATAAATAAGATTTGATTCGATTCGATTCGATTTCTTACATTAAAACCGCCATAATTTGGAGCCATTCTTAATTTTAATAAATCTGATATACGTCCATGATACCAATCTGACATCGTTATGACGTATTCTAAATCATAATAGCTACGGAAAGGGTCGTCGGGGTCGTGAATACTTTTTTTTTTTTTTAAAAAAAAAAAAAAGAAATTATCATTATTAAAATGTCAATCGTGAATTATTCAATCGTGAACTTATTAAAAAAAATAAATAAATAATACTTACACTAATGGAGCTCGAAGTCCTTCCATGTATTGACCATGGGTATGTGAATGATACCAATAGGTTCCACATTGTTCACCAGTACTAAAATTGTAAACAAATGATACACCGTTGGGAATGGAACATTGTGTCTGATCATTTGTTGATCACGTGATATAACCGGTCAAAAAAAATTCGGGTTTAAAAAAAAAGAAAATTAACATAATTTAGAAAACTACTTACTTGTCCTGTTACTCCGTCATTCCTATGTAAAAATAGATATTTTTAAATTATTATTAGTTTTTTAACGAAAAAGTTGTAAAATACTCGATATTAAATTAAAAAATTTTTTACACATACCAGGTAGTTCCTTTCTGAAGCATTCCATGCCAATGAATAACTGTTATTATAATAAATAAAATATGAAAAACTGTTTACAGGAAAAAAAAAACTACAGGAATTATCAAGCACATAACATTTGAATGAAATTTACCTGATGGGAAGCCAAGATTATTTTTTACAGTAACGTGAATGTTATCTCCTTTATTAGCATGAAGGATAGTACCAGGATATTGACCATTGATTGAAAAAATTTTTTTCACAAAACCATCTGGAGCTAAATCTACTTGAGACAATTCAACTTCATAATATCTTGTTACAGGATGAGGTGTAGCTTCTAATGGAGTAAAAGGTGTAAAAAAGCCGTTATCATGGTCATATGCTCCTCGTTTGTGTTCTAAATGCTCGTAAAGAGTTGATCTTGAAAACGCGGATATTACGAACAGGGTAATTATGAGAGCAAAGATTCTTTTAATGTTTCTCATCTTTTCTAATTGAAACGCTTTTTCCTGTTCGAATAAGTATCTCCTTTCCAACGAGCATATTTATATAATTTCGTTAGATAATAATCTAAAAAATCATTCCAATCATACAAATCCCCATAATAACAAAAAAACCAGTCCAATTTATTTGCATTTCTATCAAATCAACCATATTTGTTGAAATGATACGGAGAAAAAGTCGTGTAACCTTATTATTTAGCCAATAAAGGGAAGTCTACTCTTCTAAATATAAAATTGTTTATTGTACTATTAAGAATGAATTTTCCAAATTTATAGTTTATTCTTTTTCGTCTTTCCTTGGTCGGCGCAGAATAATAAGGGACAATATAATCTAAAAATAGGAGATTAGGATATATTTGATTAAAAATTCGGAATTTTCTTTGCTTGCAGTATGAAATTTACTTTATTAGGTAACGATTGAAGCGAGATAGAATTTTTTTAAAGACGAGATCGAATTCAATAGATTTTATGCAAGATAAAACTAATCTGGAAAATAGAAATTGAGCTTTTTTTATTAGAGTCAATATTTCCAAATTTTCGCCATTTGTTGACGAATTAAATTCGTGCAACACGGAGTATGAAACGAGAAGTCGACGTAGCCATTTAGATCGAAGAAGGGTGTCAAGTTCTTTCATTTCTAAAATTGGAAATGCATTCCAAGGAATTCTATTAAAAATTTTCATTAAATTGCGATATAATAAATAAAATAAATCTATAGTACATCATCATACGATTTTCACAAATTTCACATGACTGAGAAAATCATTTCATTTGTTCAATGGAAATAAAAATAAAAAAAAAATGTACTGTGTAAATTTAATGCAGCATAAGATCTAAAGCATTTTAAGTAAAAAGGATTATGATGTCTAATATTTAATGACTAAAAATGCAGCTGTAATAGGAAAAAAAAAAAATTTTTTTTTTTAAAAAAAAAAGAAACAAAAGGAAAAAAAAAATGATTTTTTTTTTTAACATAACCATGATTGGAAAAAGGTAAAACTATAATAATATGATTGCCGTATATTTGTTATTTATTATTATGAACCATTTATGTTATTTGTGTTTTGTTTACTTTTTATTTATTTGCCGTTTTCTTTTTATTGTAATTTTTTTTTCGAAAACGGTTATTTTCATTGTCAATAATTTCGTTTTGTAGATTATCCTTATGATGATGATTGAGTTTTCTTGTATTTTTACTATCGATAACTTAATTCCGTTAATTAATAATATTTTTTTTTTTTTTTTTTTTGAGCTTTTGAATTTTTACTATCAACAGCTTAATTTCCATTAATTAATTAACATTTAATAAGATAAATCTGGCGGCAAAAACTTTAAAATCTGTTAAATATAGCTTCAAAATGTGATATTTTTATTGTAAATAAATGTTATTAATAAAAAAAGTAGAAGCTATTTTAGGAAAAATAGAATAGTAAAATACTGTACAAATACTGTTATAATTACCGCTGTATATTTTTTAAATAAATAAGAAAATAAAAATTTCAATTGTTCTTTTTGTTACGTTACATGTAAAAATAAGCAGAGAAAGTTCGAAAGACAAGTTTTTTTAACAAAACAAACCCTTTGTCTAACGTTCATCCAAGACGTCAATGGATATGCTGTTTTATTATTTTTAAATACGACTATGATGTCAATCCGTGTGACTTGTGTGATCTGATAAAAGTACGTCGATTAAATTTTTGGCAATTTTAAAAGAAAATGGTTAAAGTTATTGACAATGTTATTACCACCATGCAGTATCGCTTCTATCGCGCGTTAAAATGTTTCAGAATGGGAGTTAATATTAAAATAGATTCATACTGACAAAGTCAAATTCTAATTTTAACCTTTTTCCGATCCAATTGGCAAGAAACTAGGTTCGAATATTGGAATAACAATTATAAAACTTTTACTAATTCTCTGCCAAGAAATTACGTTTTTTCTTTCACGATGATTTCGCCAAGAAACTATGTTTGGATTTTCATGTTCTGTTTTTCTTCACTTTTCATCGTACCGCAGGTTCTTTGATCATCATACAGGTAATAATATGTTATGCATTTTTTTTCCCAAAAAATATTATCCTTTATTTTTCAATTAAGTAAATTATTTAAATTGTTTAAAAATGTAACAATTAAATAGTATGTTGTGTAAAATTTACACTATATGCATAGTCCTGTTAAGTCCTTGAACCCAAAAATATACTGTTATATAATTTGAAGGTTTGGTTTCACCGTTTCAAACTTTGTGTAGAATGATGTCGTAATGCTGGCATGAAAAGGATGCTTAAAGTTAATAAAGCCAAATGGTACTGATCTTCCCCCTAATATAGTTTTACTCGGAGTAAAGTCAGTAAATGCCTATGTTTGTAAATAGCGTGCATATAGATAAAAAATTCTTAAAATAGGCACAGAAGGGTTATAATTATAGTCCCCGTAAACAATTCAATTAGCCTCGAGCCATTAATCAATCAGAACATTACAGTCTATTAATATCTTTCATCCGTTATACCCAAATATTTATTACACTCGTCGTTTGTGACTGGTCTTTTGTTCGAATCAGAATTTCAGAGTCCTCTCATCAAATTCGACGAGCGTACAATGAACTTAAATAAATAAATGGTTCTATTTGTCATTAACTCCTATGAAATTAACTCCTATGAAATAATCATACATTTGATTCTGTAATATATTTTTGTCCTCTAAATTCATACAAATTCATACAAAATACCATGTCGATACCATTTTCGCATGTGCTTTGATTTTACGTATGAAATTCACTTGTATACTTAATAGTCCGGCTTATAATTTTTCATAATTAAATTATATATCAAATAATGTCTTTAAAAACTTTATAATATTTTAAGGTTGTTTTTAGTAATCTGGAGTTTTTTGACCTGATTTTGGAAGCCGGATAAAGATAAACATTTATCATGGCTATAGTATTGCGTGGCGCATATGCTTTTTTTTTAAAAAAATTATCCCGTCAAACCAAGTTATCTAGATAATATCTGCCAATCCGTATCTGAATCGGATTTCGATTATCAGATCCGCCTATTATATTTATAACGACGACTTTCGTAAAAAAAATAATTTCTTGGCATTTTCTTTTCTTGTAAAAAATTGCTTGGCATTTTTTTTTTTTTTTCGCAAAGAATTGCTTGGCGTAAAGAACTGCTTGGCATTACGTGTGGATAATCCAAATAAACCATCGATTGTCTATCTATAAACGGTTAACCCAATTTTTCACGGCTAATTCATAACCGTTCAACATTTCGAGTTTTGAATTTAGCTTCAATAAAAATAAATCAGGAATATTCTATCAGTTCACACAGTTGTACTTCAGTAATGATTATCCAAATTAATAATAAAGAAGGCATCATTATCTATTGCGGGTTAGTTTTGTACATTGTCAAGTATTTCTCTTAAATTAAAACTAATCGTGTAAAATAGCCCAAATCATGCCCAATTTGTTAAAGTTTGATTTATAAAATGTGAAAGTTAACTGATTCATATAATTATTAAAATTTTAAAAGTATTAAATAGGCAAATATACTTTACCATTTTCTTATAATTTATTTCACTTTGTTTAAAAAATACATTAGCTTTTTATAAGCAAGTAGATGAAATTAATCATTGATTATCAAAAATGATAATGATAAATTTAACTGGAAAAAGGGGAATACATTTTCAAATTTGGTAGCTAGCTGCCTAATTTGGTATTAGACTAAAATAATTTCGTTTCACATTGAAAAATATTGTTATCGAGTTCCAATTCTTTCGAAAAAATCTCGTTTTTTGTAAATTTTTTACGTAATGATGATTTAATCACGTATTTTAGAAAAGAAATTTGTTTACATTTACACTACATCGTCTATTTCTTAATAAAACGTCATATTTTTTTTTTTTTTATCAGTCTAGATGATAATAATACAAACTGTAGTGGAAGACGCTTTAAATAATAGTTATTGGTTAGGGGGGGTAAAATATCGGTCACCCCGAAAAAAGGGGTGACACGATATTTTATCCACCATAACTAATAACTAGGTTATTGTGTCAGTCAGACAAGATCATGCTACTATTATACTAATATTTTATAAAAGTATAATTAAATTTTGAAAATCTATTAAAATATATATGCAATTGCCAATATATCTAATATTTAGCCATTAATATTTAGCCATTATCAAAAATATCAATTATTTAACCGCCAACAAAAAATATCGGTCCATCAAAATCAGCATGATCCTAATAGACTGACCAATAAAATTATTTAATGATCCACGCATATGTAAAAGAAATTGTTTCGCACAACTGATACTATTAAGTAATTATTTAATCGCATGATTAGATCTGTTGAAAGTTCGTCTAGTGAAAATAGTATTTAAATAATTAAATCATGAACCTATTCTAATAATTTTAATAATTCATTATTTTGTAATAATTTGTAATAAAAAATTATTTAATCTTTTGTTTTTACTAATATGTATGATGATTTTCTGTCTAATTAATAATTTAAATATATTTATGATTTTGGTCTATTATTATGGCGTGACATTTAAATAAAATATAATGGGTCATTAAAGATCAAAATCAATGCATCTCTCGTAAATCGCGGGCCATAGTACCCCGGCCCGGGTATCTTGCAAATTTTCGAGGGTTGACCTTTGTACCACCATGTCAATAACTCGAATTTTTATTGTGAATAGAATGTATTTAAAAAGATTG
Organism: Rhizophagus clarus; assembly: GCA_015698045.1. Lineage (NCBI taxonomy): Eukaryota > Fungi > Glomeromycota > Glomeromycetes > Glomerales > Glomeraceae > Rhizophagus > Rhizophagus clarus. The sequence continues at coordinate 572,076 of BLAL01000086.1, forward strand.
TATGATAACCAGAAAATTATTTTTACATAATATCTGGCAAATTTGATTCATTAAATAAAATCAATAGACAATGGAATTTTGTTTCGGGTGAAAGAGGGGGTACTGTGGCCCGCGATATACGGTTGTTGTATAAAATGATTCTGTAACATTCGGCCACGGCATTTCAGTTCATAATTTGGGTTTGTTGATTTTTGATATCATCAATTGCAGAGTAAGGTGGAACATGTAGCGAATCAATGGTTGAAGGTTCGTCTTCCTTTTCTTCTCGACAGCGACCTTCTTTTCTTAGGAGCAGTGTTGTATATGGGACATGTCCCGCAATGTCCAGGTCAATGTCCAGGTCAATGTTCAGGACATCCAAGTTTACAATTTTAAATTATCATAATTCTATCAATATTGATGCTAGAGACATGAAATTACTACCATTCAATTCATCATATTAAAACAAATCAAATGGACTATAATTACTAAAATTGAATCAGTGATTGCGAAAATAACAACATTATTAAAATATTTGCCTGGACTGCCCTTTCCATGGACATGTCCTGTCCCAATGACTGATATTTGATGTAGTATTACAGTCATACCTCCATATAGTCACCCCCTATATAAGCACATCATATATATAAGCACATATTTGAGCTTTTTGAATGGTAAAAATTATTAGAAGAATCCTTCTCTATGGTCACAATCATAATAGCACCTCTTTATAAGCACATTATGCTTTAAAAGTCACTATGTGCCCGACTGCGTGACTATAGGGAGGTACCACTGTATTATCATTGTAATAGATCCAATAATATTATGTACTATATACAATATGTACTGTACATATACAAGGAAAGTAATGAAAGGATTATAATTCACTTACGTCCCACGATAACTATTGTTAACTACTATCTGTCAATTACCTTGCAATGATATGCTTAAATCTACTTAAATACTAAACTTTGAAGGCAAATACAAAAGATACTATAATTATTGGACAATTTATAAAGTTTGAGGACGAGGACGAGACAAAATTATTTAATGGTATGGACTTGTTACGAAATATGTACTTATTATTAATTAACGTTGATGAATATAAATATTCATTTGTTCGCGCATTACTCATCAATATTGAAATATTAAACTGTTTCAGTTCAATAAAGCATAAAGTTCAAAGATTTTGAGAAAAGCTGCCAAAGTTAAGTTATTTAGGCCGTACCGGAATTATCATCCAAAATTTTTGTTCACTCTTTTGATCAAAATTTTTGGCCAAAATTGGGTAACTCTGGCATGTGATTTATTTTTTTTTCCCCGCCCCTAGATTTGGACCCCTGCTTAAATTCGGTATATACGGTATTTACTTTTTTATACTCATTTTTTATTATTACTTTATGATCATAGTTTAGTCCTATTTAATCAAATGTAAATATAAAAACAAGGCTACATATACTTTTTGAGCATAATCAAAACTTATATATTAAATAGTGTTAACAAGCATGAAGCGTGTATTAAAAAAAAAAATTAAAAGAAACTTATGCTCAAACTCATTTCAAAGTTTATGAATGATATTTTGTAGTAAATTTCCCTACTTAAGAAGTAGAGACGAAGGATCATTTGGTGTAGTGTTGAAATATATTATTAATGTTTATAGTTTTGAAAATAAAAAAAAAATTCTTGTATTAAAATGACTCAAATTGATCTATATTAGCGTAATCTTTTAATTCGTGATCAGCGTAAAAGTAGAGAATTTAATTATTAAAAACCGGGGTTAAAGTTATATATAGTAGTATATAATAGCGCGGAATCTGAAGACGCGGCAAATTAAAGTACTAATTTTTTAAATATGATGTAAAAACTAAAACCATTAGCATAAAACTATACTATTTGGCTAACTTTTTACTAAAAGTCTGGTAAAATTTTCAATCATTAGAAATAACTTTCCTATGAGCCCAAAAGTTATTCGCAACGTTAAAAATAAGGCCTTTTTTTCTTTTAAGCTCATAAGTAAGTCATTTTTTAATGCTCAAAAAATTTACCGGACTTTCAATAAAAAGTAAGCCAAGTAGCACAATTTTGTGCCAATAAACTTAGTTTTTATATTATATTTTAACAATTATACTTTGGTTTGCCGTGACGTCAGATTCCGCACTATTATATAATTAGCCCCGATTTTCAGGACTCTCTATTTTATATACGGATCACGAATTAAATTATTTTATATTACTTCGCTATTACTCACTTTTTTTATATACTCGGATTATCTGTGATAATGGTAAAAATTTTAATTATTATGAATAATATATTCTTAATAAAGTCATTTTCTCGTTTTAAATTAATTGAATTAATGATTTTAAAACTTATGATTAAAACTGAAAATAATTACTGAGTCACGACATTATAAACGCATACTTTTTAAAATATCAAGATTACGAAAAGAACTGAGCTGTGAGAATAAAATGCGATGATACTGTATGTATATAGCCTAATCATGAACTTTTACAGGTGTTGAAATCTCTTCAGCTCCAGAAAAAAGAAAATAAATTTATTTTTCTTTTTCTTAATTTCTTATATTGTACAGTATACTTTATAAAAATAATAATTTTGCTTAAAAGTTGTAAAACAAAATTTTAATATGTTATTGTAGTGGAAGATGCTTCTTGTATGAGTAAAGCTTGGACTCGAGTCAGGACGAGTCAAGTCAGTCATAGTGCGGCCAAAAGTGTGTATAATTTTGACCAACACCGCACTATGGATCTAACTGTAATGCAGTCCGACATTAAGACAGTTTTGGCCGGAATTGCCGATCACGTGCATTTTAATTGGGAGTCTGGTATTAATCGAATTATTATACTAAATGAAATCAATTAAATTCGAATAACACTAAACAAAGAACACAAAAAAAAAAAAATTATATATCTATATAAACTAGAAAACGAAATACAAAAATTTTAACAATTTGATCACGTGCTTTGAAATTACCATGATGTGAAAAATGGTAATTATAGTTATTGGAATTATACTATGGAGCTGGAGCTGGGTGTTCTATCTGGTTATATTTAGTTTACGGATTTATATTGTATCTATTTTTTTTTAATTTTATATTTCTTTATAAACTGTACTAATGATCCAACTTGGAATAAAAATAAAAAATATTGGAATTATACTAATTTTAAAAATATCAAAATATTTTAATGACAAATGGATAAATAGAAATGAACATGCCCTTAAATTATGTTTTTGGCTTAGTAAAATAATAGATCATTTTATTTTTGTACGACCTAATCAGTAAATTATTTTTTTTTCAAAATATTTTTTAAAAAAAAGATTGAAGCACTGTATGATTTTAACAGGAAGTATCTTTTACAGTTAATAATTTGTCGAATCCGATGTTAGAAAGATTTTGATAATAAGCTTAACTGTTATTAATTTATTTTTTCCGCAGTACGCCATCCAATACTACTTGGTATTCGCTATTATTTGACTTTAATAACCATAATCGAAAACCAAAATTTATTGTAGCAATGATTTATTGCCGTTTCAATATGGTTTGTTTGTGACCAATATTCAAATACCAATGCTTGTACAGAATTCGTCCATTTTTTGTCCAGTTTTCATCCGGTTTCGTCTGGTTTTTGGTTCTCTTTCAAATATAACTGCGTACGTCATTTTGAAATGGCGATAATTATGAATAATAAAACTAAAGAGAATATGTATAATCGACGCTCGCTCGCTATCATATTTACTATGAAACATTGGTTTCTTAATATATTTATTTGTGATAAATAAATTTGTTATACAAAAATTGTGTAAAATGACTAAATGTTCCCTTATTTGGATTTGGATCTATGATTATTTACTTTAACCAGAATTTACAACATAATATATCAAATTTGTTATTACATAGAACGTTGTTGTTTCATTGGAGCTGATTTTAACAGCTATTATTCTTCATTTTTTATTTAGTATACAGATATATAACACACTCTCATGACTTGCAGATTTCGTTCGCCTTTTTAAAAAAATTGACCGGTGAATTAGATGAAATAGATTAAAAATAAATTTCATACGATTAATATATTCGGTTTCACTTTTTCGCTATACCAGCATTTAAATTCAAGTTACGAGTTATTCTTATCAGGAGTAACTATATTACAAAAAGATTCTGTATCCTTGTTATATTAAGCTATTCGCTATAAAAAAAGATTTTGTGAATTCGAATATTTCCTTTAATTTTGCCTTTAAAATACATTCGAAGAATTCTTTTTAATACAAAGTAAAATCAGTCACAAAACTCTTTTCTATACATATTTCATCACATGATCTTTTATATTCATCTTCCATTCTCGTTGTCGTGAATTTACTATCGACTTCTTTTATATAGATATTGTAATAAATATACTAAATTGATTTCATATTAAATGAATAAAGAAAGTAACTCTCTTACTTCTTTTCAGTGCTTTAAAAAGAAAAATTCAATCAGGATGAATATTAGTATTGAAATTTTCCAATTGAGATTTTATTAGCCACATTTAGATGTGCTCACAATTTAGGATTATCATTATTTGCCCGATTTCTCATTTTACGTGATTTATTATATTATGGTCCTGATAATTTTAGCCTTTGTAGATATAGTGAAAAGTATTGTTCGTTTGTTAATAATGCCGAAATAATTTTGCAAGATTATTTCTATTTTAGGTTCTTATTTGATTCTCAACTAAAAACATTGTAACAAATAAAGAAATAATATGATAAGAGTGCCACTAATCTAAGTAATTCAGAATTATAATCACAAATGTGTGTTAGAACTTAATATTTAAAAGACATAATGTGAGTTGATTTAAGATAATGGAGTGATTCCCAACTCACTTAATTCTTGATCCGTTAAAAAAATAAGTACATGCTCAGTGCACGATTACCTCATTTCAAACGCCCATTTACTTAATTTATAATGTTCGGTGCATTTTGCGAAACATGTTTATGTTACAATTTGCACTCTTTGTATATTTTTTTTTTAAACTCTAATTTAATACTGCGTTACAATCTTATACTTGCATTTAATTTTAGTTTTCCTAATTAGTAAAATTTATTTCCTATGACGAAATGTTTGTTTTTGGTAAATGAACTCTAACACAAAAAAGTCTAAGTAATAGTAATGGAATGTAAGAGTTTTGAATAATTTATTAGTAAATTTGATTCAATCACTTTTTGATATTTATTCTCTAGTTTTTTTTTTTAATAAACCAGTTCAAGTTTGGAGTCCTTCATGGATGATGAAATAATTAAAATAGATGATAAATATGATAAAGTTAACGAAATTGACGAAATTGTACCGCAAAACAAACGTGACTCGCATAATGCGCATAACGGAAAACAAGTATCTAAAGTAGCTTTATCTCCTAATGGTACATATATCGTCACATTTAGCGGAGAAGATAGTTCAATTGAAGGGTGGATCGTGAAAGATTCTAAACTGATACTTGATCCTGAAGCAAATGTTTATAAATTTATACCAAAAAGAATAGACTTTATTTCCGAGTTAAAAGTAAATAATAGTAAAATTATTTGTTACACAACTTATTATAATAATGATGAAAAAAATTTTCAAATGTCAAATGAACATCGTCCAATTAAACTTAATCCTTCGCCTACATCATTATTACCTGTAAGGTCTTATTTCAATAAAGTTGTGAAATTCAATGGCAAAGATACTAACGATTGCTGATACTCACTCTCAGACAGTGACAGGCCGCCCCGCTGATAGTATATCAGTTTATTCTACACATGATAAAATGAATGATGAACTAGTTTTAATGTCGTCCTATAAGTTGTCAAATAAAGTAGCAGGAGGAATTATTGATGAGAATAATAATATATGGGCAATTTCTTCAAGTAGTTTATTTCATTGGAACTTGGAACCACTTCAATTGAAATTTAGTTATTAGCTTGGGTTTGTAGCATTTGATATTATTATTAGTGATGATTATTTTACAGTAATATCTAAAGGAAATTCCATTGTGGTAAAATATTTTAATGAGATTTCAATTTTTTAAAAGGTATACATTTCAATTCGAAACATTCAATTAGAAAATATCAGAGTAAAAGACAAAATAATGATTATCTTTTGACTTTTAATTTACCTTATTCAACAGACGAAAAACTGAATATTAACTTATATAGTATAACTGATATCAACAAAAAGCCTATAGATGTATCAATAATTTTTAATGATGAAAATTCTGGGAACGACCCAAGAATAAGTTTATCCTTTATGAATTTGGAAACATTGGACTAATTGATGGAAAATTTTCATATAAAAATTTATCAGATTTAAATTGGGATGAATTTTTTGAAGATTATACTAATTATACTAGGAAAGATGATTTTATTGGTTGGGATAATTACTTTGTGAAGATTTTGAGAAGAAATATTATAATGATATATTGGCTTTTCCTGATATGAAAAATATTAAATCATGATTTTCTGACGGATATGAAAATATTGAAAATAGTAGAGATATATACTTTAATAATAAAAAATATATATGTTATGGAAAAAAAACCGTGCTGGAAAATTCTAAATAATAACGCATTAGCATTCCGAAATGACCATTATATGAAAATATATGAGTATGATATAAATAATAATAGTATTGAAATGCAGTATGATTTTACAAAAGTAGTCGACTAAACATTAAAGAATTTTCTGAACCTATATTACCGGTAATATGTGATGAAGCAAAATATGATGATCCAACGTTACTACCCAAATTTAATAAAGTCGTCTGAACCAGAATTAACGCGTTATATAGAAATAATTTATAACAAATGCACAAAGCTTGTTAAAGAAGATCTGAAAAAAAAAAAATCTGAAATTTCTTAATATTATAACAATGTCTATGAGTGATTTATAATATCCTGATTACGTAACGAAATTTAATTCTGAAATGTTTATGATTTTAGACCTTTCCAATGAAAAAGTTTATGAAGGCAAGCATCATTCACATTTTAATACTTTTAGCCAAGAAATAGAAATTAGTAAAATATCCAAATATTCAAAATTCTTAAAACCCTTAGATTATTTATTTTCGGTAAAGTCATCTATTTTGATCTCTCTCTGGAGTGACCTGGTTACTAAACAATACATTACTCTTATTGTTCCTATGAATTATTCCCGTTATCCTGAAGAATATAGTAGCTGGTTGAAAGAATTCTTATATCCTCAACCGAGCGTTTTTATTGAAACTTGCAAAAAAAGTTTTTACGTAAGTTTGAATGGTGAAGCAATTACGGTATTAATTTTACTTGGAATACATTTGGAAGGAAATATCATTGTGCTATTTGGTTATTATTTAGTGTTTTTCTCATATGTTTTACAATTGCTTCTTATCCTACGAATTCTATAACTGAAGAAATTCGTATTAAGCTTTATCAAACTTCAATTACTTTTGGATTTGTTCATATCATATTTGAATTATGACAGTTTATATGAAGCCCAAAAAAATATTTTTTAAGTATTTGGAATTTATTTGGTAAGAACATTTAAGTATTTATTTTAAAAAATCTATTAAGCTTGAACTTTTTTTTTAAAAAACTAAATTTAAGCGCGTATCTTTCTGCTACTATTGTATCAATTTATTTGATAAAATATAAGACTGGGCGCTATCAATTTCTTGTTTAATGTTAGATTTAAAATTTTTACTTTTCTTTAGAGCTTTTGAATCATTTGGTGAGTTGCTAAGCGAATATTTGCTTTTTTAATAGTATTAGCAATCATTGTTGCAAGTTTTGCACATGCTTTTTTTTTTTTTTTACTTTAACATCCTAAAAATTTCTTAGATTCGTTGAACGCACAAAATCAAAGCGATCCAAATAATCCTTGGACTGATGGACTCTTTCAAATACTTATAATCAAGTTGATGAAAATGGGAATATTTTAAATGAAACTCTTATTCAAGTTCCTAGTGAAAATACTAATTTATTTTATTCATATTCTACCTCTCTTCTTGCGACATATTTATTTTTAACAGGTAAAAAGTTAGCATTAACTAATATTTATCGCAAAAATAACTTTTGGTACACTACCAGTAATTTGCAAACCTTTATAATAAATAATCTTAGGAAATCAAAATTCATTATCACCTTGGGCACCAAAACCAACAGCCGAAAACATTATTTTCATTCTTAATCGTTATTGATTTAATGAATTTAATTATTGGGTTTACTATATGTCGATCGAAAAGGATAATGTTGGACACAACTGTTGAAGAAAATGATTGGATTATTTATTATATAGTAATGTTATGCATGAAATTTCTTGAAAATAAAAAAAAAATCAGTAGTGAAACTTTGGACATTGGTTTTCTAGTTCTATTTTTTCGGGTTAATCGATTCAATATCACTTGATTAACGGCGTTTATTTTTGATTTGAGTGCACATGATCGGTAATTCTGGCCAGAATTATCGTCATGTGACCCGAATTACCTGTAGAAGAAAAAAATAAAGCAAATTGGTCAAAATTATAAACAAATATTGACCCATGCTATGACTTATGTGATTAAAAAAAAAATTCTTGACTTGCTTTTGCTCACACATTAAAATTTTGTTAATAAGAAATTAATTTAGGGCTGGAGATTTAAGCATCTGTCAAAGTGCATGATTATGCTTCAGATTTTGCACAACTAACATATACTTTTAGTCTATTGATCTGCTACGTCATGTAAGATGCCAAAAATTTTTTAATTATGTAATTTTTTATATTATAATAAAGTTTTTTTTTAAATATTATTATACAAAATAAATACAAACTAATATAAAACATTTAAAATTAACCTGCTAGATCTAAAGAAGCGTCATTGAGGTTAAGAAGCTTTAAAATTTTATTTTTCATTTCAGGCCAATCCTCCTTTTTCCAATAACCTTTGTTAATTGCTTCTTTAACATGTGACCGAGCTCTTTCAACATCTACCGAATAATAACTAAACAATAAAACAAAAAATATTCATTAATTTTAAATAATTAGTAGTATGTTTATTTATATTTTTATACTTACATAACTTCGGGAAACCAAGGTCTCCAACGTCTTTGATGAGGTAATAAACAAAAAAGTTCAATTTTCTGCTTTTTGTATTAAATATGAGGCTCTATCACATGTACTTTTGAAATGAAATAAATAAACGGAAATCAGAAATCGGTAAATTTTAATCATATGAAATTTTGTATTGAAGATATAATTATTGAATGATTTTGAAATATAATTATATATATTATTATATATTTTTTTAACTAATTTTTGAAATTATTTAATTATTTTAAAGACAAACGGATAAACAGAACGAATGCATATAATATGGATGATGAGATGCATGAAGCAGATGAGAAATCCACTTGTCACTTATACGGTTTGATTCACGTGAGATTTATTATCACAAAATAATAATACACTGTCTATTCAAATTATATTTAAGAACCTAAAAGATAATGATTGAACCAATTTTATCTTGATGAACTTTTTAAAGGATGTTAAAATCTTTTATTGCAATGTCCCAACAAGTGATCGTTGAAAATAATTATGTGACAGGCAGACCGAATAAAGTTCTCCAGATACTTATAGATTAATATGGGATATGGGTGACAAATAAAATCTATTTTGAGGATGGAGGAACAGGGCGGACATTTTCATATTATGTGCTTGAGAACGGTCTTTATCTTATATTTTCTGGCCACAGTGATTTATGACAAAAATCAATCTTATATTCATCACTCTTTCGTTTCTTGGGAAGACAAGTACGGTCTTCACAGTATATTTTTTTGTACATACTAAACAAATTAAACACAAAAGACAAGCATTTGGACGATATTTTAAAGCAAAAAAAATCAGATTTTATAAAAAAAAATATGTATTACTACATGATACAATTTAACAACATTTATTATCATTTTTACTGGTGATAACCCTCATATACAATTAGTATAACCAAATGAAAACTACATAACTAGAAGACTATATGCTGTACTATAAAAAAAACGAATATATAAAAGTACTTAAGTGCTCGGGTCACCGTTGGTGAAATCGCTAACTACAAGAAGCAACACCAACAGGCATAAAGGAAACTATGGGGAAGCGGAAATAATGAAAAAAAAAGAGGATTAACGTTAACGGTTAGTCGTAAAAATAGAAACTAATGGACCCAAGGTTCCTATATACGAAAGTAAAAAGCAACTCTTGTTGCCGGGGAAGTTAGTAAATGACTTTCGCTACCCTATACTAATTCATCTACTCCTTCTACTTCAATTTTGACAAAAGAAACTTTGGCAGTTCTGCTACGATATTATTATTACTCTCGGATCGCGTCTTCTTCTTCTTTGATTATCATGCTTTCTTCTTAGAGTTGCGGCCATCTTACTGAACAGAGGATTGAGGGATGGATTTCGACTCCTTCTTTGAGGACGACCGTGACGAAGAGGGGTTCGTACTCTTCTTCTTGATAATACGTGGAGCTTTATAATGGCACCAACGAAATTCTTTTCGATCATAGACAAAGGCCATTTCATGTGCTTCTTTTAACGCCTCGTATGTGTCAAAATAGCCTATGAGCATATTCACTCCAGCGCAATTTATGTGATTTAAATGGTCGAAGCGAAGTTGTTGCTGGTCGCGGTGTAGCAGTGGAGTGTTATGCACGCCTGGAACATCTCGTGTTGTTTACGTTGAGACAAGGTCAGTGACCAGGGAACCAGCGGACAAATATACCACCTAGCTCGTATTGCCATACTAAGCCCCGATCAAAGGCGGCTACCATTTGATATTTCTTTTGGTGTTTTATCGGTATAGATAATGGTGTATCCCACATTGGTGAGGGTCCAGCTGGCAGGTATATCGTAAATCAAATGTTTGTTTGTTTTATTCTTGCCAAAATTATGTTTAAACAAACCCAGCATCACCATGAAAAAAATGGTGGCCGAAAGATCGCCTTTTCCGGGTATAATAAATGGGGTTACATAACAGATAAGACAAGAAGTTCCAATAAGAACACCTACTTTATAATTAGATACCGCATAAAATAAAATAAAGGAGCGTTAATAATGCTCCAAAATTAAAAGAAAAATAAAAAAAAAGTCAACCCGTTTTTTACTTGCAGTTTTATATCCAATAAACTATCCAAGCTGAAGTCCAATTCTTACGAAAAAAAAAAGAAAGGAACATTAGTAATATTACAAAATTAAAAAGAAAATAAAAGAATTTTTTACTATAATTTCAAAGTTCATAAACTACCTAAGCTAAAATCTAACCTTCTAAAAAAAAGGAAAGAAAAAGAATATTAGTAATGCTCCAAATTAAAAGAGAAACAAAAAATCTAAAAACGCGCTTTTTACTTATAATTCCGAGGTCCATGGACTGCAAACTGAAATCCAACCCTTCTAAAAGAAAAAGAAAGAAAGGATATTCCAAATTAAAAATAAAAAAAATAAAATAAAAAATTATTTCAATCTTCCACTTACAGTTTTGATGATTTCAAAGCCCGCCCAATCCAAAAAATTATTATCAAGAACTGTTACTAAGAAAATAAATAAAAGAACCAAAGATGTTTGGGCGAAAAAAATTGCTATTTATAAAAAAAAAAAAAAAAATGAACATAAAAAAATTTAAATCTATTGAGGTTTAAAAAATCTTGTTAAAAAAAAAAATCACGGTTTTCATAATTGTATGATCACTGGATTTTTTTGTGAATTTTGAATTAATATTAATCGTTAACGTAAATACACAAAAAATCTGGTGACCATACAATTATGAAAACTGCTACTACATACATGTATTAATATATTAATATTTATAAAAACAGAATAAATCAGGCGCAGGCAAATCATGTGTTGCACAACTCAAAATTAAATATTTATACGGGGTAATCTAAATATGACCTTTTTTTTAGATTAGGGATTGGAATCAAAACTATCGAAAATCGAATTCTATCGATTATCGAATCTTTTAATCGAATCTCAGTAATTCGGGCCGATATTTTTTGTGAAACGCTATCTTCAAAAAAGGAAAAGACCTGCGTTCATCACGGAAGATTCGATTAATCGACGATTATCGATTCTCAGAATCGATTCTTAAATGGGAGTCGATTCCAATCCTCCCCCAATGGCACGCCAGGACAGTCAAAATTACGTTTATTTTCTTTCACACGTTAAACGTTTATTAACCGCTAATTTTTACGTATATTTTATACTTTAAACGTTTATAAATAAATTTAGAATTTCTAAAATAAATTTTCTGGGCAAATTTGGACATTTTTTGTAGCTCAAATTTAAGAATGTATAAAATATACGTTTAACATACGTATATAATATATGAAAATCCAAAACAACCAAAAATAAATTAACAAAATAAACGTTTAAAGCAATTAAACGTTTAAGGCGTGAAAATAAACGTATAAAGTCGCACCTTAAACGTTTAAACAAGCGTTTAAATAAACACAATTTTGTCTGTCCTGGCGTGCCATAACATCCCTACTTAGAATATCATATTAGGATGAAATTATGTGATTTGTGTTTTTTCCTGTGATACTGAAGAATAATATTTATTTTACAAGAATAATTATCTAAATTTTTTTTAATATTATACTTTATAAAAAATTTTTTTTTAAAAAAGTATGATCATACTTAATAATATAAAAAGATATCAAGGATCTTGTGTTCTTTGTTCTACAAAAAAAAAAAATTTTTTTCTTCTTTTGTAAAAATAAATAAATAAACAAAAATAAATGAACCAACGAGGATAAATCGCCGATTCATTTATCTATCTTTTTGGCTAGATATTAAAATACGCCAAGCGAATTTACTTCTCTTGATGTAAATTAATTTATTTAAAATAAAAATAAATAAAATAAAATATAATAAAATATAAAAAAAAAATAAAAATAAAAATAAAAAATAAAATAAAATAAAATAAAATAAAATAAGTAAATAAATAATTTTTCTTTTTTTATTTATAGTTTAGAAAAGTGGATCCATATTGATTTTTTTTTTTTTTTACCCCTTGATAGTCATTTCACGCGCTTTTTCGGGGTTATAGTTATTTAAATATGGCACAGGACTGTTGAAATTGTTCGTGTTTGTACTTTCTATCGTAATCTTATGATAAATCAAACATCTTGCGGATTTTCTCATAATGTTTAATAGTAATCGTACTGTCCTTGTTACTTTAACTTTATAAAGCTTTAAAACATTTAAGAGAGGATCATCTCGATTATTTCTCTTGAGCCGTGCTAAAGACTCGAAAACAGAAAATTATTGTAGTACTTACAGTAAGAATGATGTGAAATTTTTTAATATATGCGCACACATAATGTAATGTATGTGATTATTGATTAAGAATTTGAAATCTGCAAAGAAGTTTTGGTTTTATCCTTAAAATAATAATAATAATAATAATTGTACTGAAAACCGGTCATTTTAAAACAGTCATACAATTATTTCGGAACGAGATTTTATGACGATAATAATCAAACCCAGTTTTACTATATCGCAATATATAACCAATCAAAATACAGTACCCGAATCATCAAAAGTGGTCATTCAATTTCGTTCTTATTCTTTTATCTTTTGCATAATTAACTGATAGGTTGGTTTATCAAAGAATTAAACAATTAATAAATAATTTACCAATTATTAAATAAATATAAATACGCACTATTAATAACTAAACCTTTTGAGACAATTTATAATTTCACTTTTTTTGGATACTCTAATATGTAGATAATTAATCCGAGAAACAATTCTTTTTCTATTATAATAAGCTGCATATTTGCTTAAATCAATGTTTCGTTGCACAACATCGCATAGTTTCCTAAATCTTTAATTTTTTTTTTATATTATAAATTGATTTGTATTTATAATACATAACCAAAAAGAATATCCTGTATTATAAATATACTCATAACTTGGAACAATCGGTTCGGTAACGAATTTTTCCAGCGTACTATTTATTACGCATGCGTAGCTAAACAATAGCAAGAGAGTTAGGAAAAAATCACCAAAACTTTGTCCTGATTGTAAAGATACGAGTGAATGTATAAAAACATTTTCCAATAAGTAAGATCGAAGAAAGCATCGATAAATTTGAACGTTTTTTGGTCACTGCTTTTGGTGTTGCTCAAAAATCTCCCGAAGAGAAAAATCGATAAAATTTCCAAATTCAATGCAAAATTTAAACTTAATAATATACCATGCGAGATGGAATATAATTTATTCCGTTTACATTGGAAAGTTTGCAAAAGCTTGCAAATTTTATGATCCCGTCTACTATCTGAAATATCAAATAAAAACTAAAAAAAAATTCACATTAAAAATCGTACCTGAATACGTAATATCACAAACACATACAAAAGATTAATTAGATAAGGTTTCTTATAAGATAACTTTTAAGATTTATTCTATTATTTAGAACAATAAGTTAATTGGCAACCGGAAGAAGAAGACCACTTAAAACACAATTTTTTTATGTAAATCAACTTCTTAATTAGTCTTATTTTTTAATATAGAATCGGTTTATTCGTTTATTAGTTTATATATTACTAATATTATTTTCTGTGCTATTTTTTTCTCTTTTTTTTTTATCTGTATTAATGTTTCTGAGTCGTACACGTCAGGAACTCACCTGGCCTTATACCATTCAAACGAGTGAACCCAAAACTGAACAGTTATTGAAATCGTAAATAATCGTTTTACGATTTCAACTTAATAATTTTAGAATAGAATATAATTCTAGTAAAAAGGCTAGTTACTTGATTATCGTGTGTCATGTAAAAATATATTTACTGCGCTTTGAACAATATTTAATTTTCTTGATTTTTTTCTTTTTTTTATTATAGCAAATTGATTTAAACCGGGTGTTTTAGTCAGCGTTAGTATACAGTACATATTGACCGAATATAGCCAATAAATTCGGGCCAGCGCATTTTTGGATTAATAGTCGGTCCGAATAATATATCTGATATTTATTTTATGGTCATCAATTTATATGCCTTGCCGATCTACAGAATTTGGGTAAATACGTCCTTATGGATTAAATGCAATCATTTAGAAATTATTATTCGTAATTTTTAACGTAATTGAATTAATGATTTTTTTTTATTTACTTAAATACTTAAAATTATAATACATTTATGCATGATTAAATTTAATTTATTATAAGTTGTGGTACTTAACGATTAGGCGCTGCAATGTCAATAAAAATATTTTAATCAGGCATTTCGTTATATAGAGATAAGGATAAATATCCGAAAAGAGAAGGGCGCGCTTTGTTTTGTATAATATAAGCGAAGTGTGCTCATATTGGTCGGTAAATCTCGTATAATTTTGTGTAAGTGAGATCAAGGTTCATGAAAACGCCAACGGAATTAGACGGATTATTTTCTTTTACGAAAATTCTAAAGAATGATAATAAATTAATTATAGCAATAAAAACAATTAAGCAATGCCCCGATTTTTTAATATCTATAACGCGTTTTATTTGTTCTACGTAATAAATATAAACAAAGTTCTCGCGTAAAAACGCCAACGGAATATTTCCTTTTACAAAATTTTAAGGGATGATAATAAATTTTAATTATAAAAACTAAAGCAGTACCACGACTTTATCTATTTTAACATAAACAGGTAATGTATATATATTATTAGTAAGAGAATATTTTTAATATCTATGACGCGCTTTATTTGTTCTGTGCGATAAAGTTAACAAAGGTCTCGCGTAAATAAGATCAAGGTTTAACGCCAATGGAACATTACTATTTATAAAAATTCAAAGGGATGATAATTAACTTAATTATAAAAAGTTAAGCAATGCCCGATTTCAACACGTTTCCTCGCGTTTTCTGTTTCAAATGTACAAAAATTGGTACTATAAGTGATATATAAAAATAACGCTAAGAGAATTTTTTAAAAACTATTTATTTTGTGCGAGATGACGTTCATATGTGTCGTAACCGTCGAATAATAGCAAATTTAAGGAGTTCGACCTTTTAAATGAACAAAGAAAAATTTTTATATTATTCAAAAAATTAATGTTATTCTCTGTTAATTTCCAATTTGAGTTTTGTTTATTATTCAGAGAGATTACTCGCAGCATATACGCCAGTTAATACTTTATATGAACCATTGTAAAATCATTATGATAGAAATTTCACTTAATATTGAAATTTTGACATTCTTATTAAGGTTTACTCTTCGGAACGAACCGGAAATTTGCATACGTCGGTACTTATATCCGATAATGTCAGTTTGAGATAGAACATTAATTATATAATATTACAAATTGTGATGCAAATACTTCGGAAATCATTTAATTTCCGGGTGGAAAATATGAATATAAATAACTCCCATTTCTGAGCAACCCATTAATAAGTTCCAATGTCATCAAAAAATTATGAAAAAGAAACGCGTGGAACACCGCCATATGTTCAAAACAATAATACATGCAGGATAAAAAAAAAAACCTCCAGAGGTTTGTCCTGATTGTAAAGAGTCGAACGATTCAGTCAAACCAATTTCTAGTAAAGTTGACAAAATCGAAGAAGTGATTAACAATTTCTATAAAGAATCCTTAAAAAAGAACAAGGATAGACAATTATCTATCTTTAATGCAAAATTTACACTAAATAATGTCCCTTGTGAGATAGAATATGATTTATCAGAAATTTCTTTAGAAAATTTACATAATCTTGCGATTTTTACAACTCAAAATTCTTCTAATGACAATAAAGGTGATGCCTGATGACAATTTAACCAGTTAATATTATCACAAACACAATAAGCACAATTAATTTTATGATCAATATTTAAGTTATGTTAATGAGTTTCTTTTTAAGATTTAATTATTTTAAATGAACAAAAAAAAAAAAAAGAAAATGTAATCTTTAATTAATTGGAATGATTGGTCACCTTAACCTTTTACAGTAGTTTAATCGCACTACACATTTCAAAATTTATTTTAGAAAGTCTAATTAATTTTGAATCCCGTTAAGTAATACACTTTCGAATACGTCGCTTTCCGTTTTTCCGTTATTTACATTATTCATCATTCGATTTGTTAAGTTATCGAAAAAAAAACGCGAAAAAAATTATGTTATTATTATAAGAATTCTATATAATTTTATGTAACGCAAGTCAAGTGATTGTAATTTACACTTTTTGATTATAATAAAAAATCCCAATGTACGCTCTCCTTGAATGGTCTAGCTTACATTGGGATTGGCGTAATGCGGCAAACACGATATATTTTCCAAAATTTCATGTGTCCTGACGTATCGTTATATCGGAGTTTGACTGTAGTAAGAGAGTGAACTGTATTATGAATTTGAATTTCCCTTGATTTTGCTTTAAAATACATTCGGGTAATTCTTTAAAATAGTTTTATATTTGAATGTGCATAGTGAATTGTAAAGCTTTCTCATTTACGTAGACATAGTAAAAAGATATTGTTCTTTTAAACTAACCAATCGTAACAAGATTATTGATACAATGATCATCACACCCGATATTCGTTATATCAAAAAAATTCAGGGCTGACTACATTTGTTATTTATTAATATTTATTTACAAATCATAATATATTGCTAAATTTATTAATATAAAATATTGTAGTGACGTAATAATTGTTAAAACAAATGATGTTTTTTCATAATTTGTGGGTTCTTTAGGTAACATGATATATAATTTTATGTGACCAATCCAAATGGTTGACGTCCATATGAGCAATATTGATATGCCTTTTTTTTAATATAACTTTCGATATGACCTTTTTTTAATGTGGCTTTTTTTCTTTTTAAAGAAAAAAAATATATTTTTGTACATATACGGGATATATAATGGAACAAACAATATATGGAAATAACAAAAATAACTTTTTTTATTAAAATAAATACTTTTTTATACTTCATTTAAAAACACGATTGTTTACTTTTCATAACATTGCATAAGATCGATTTTTGGTCAAGTTCATCATCATGATGCATTTTGAAAGACTTTCAACGCGGACCCAATTTTAAAATACCTCCGATTGCAAATGATACTTTTGGAAATACTGCGGCGGGTACATTGTCTTAATCTGTTAATTTTTTAATCATTGACTTGAAGAAATTTCTCATGAGGTTTATTATTATGAAAAGTATTTTTGGTGTTCAACTGTTCATGCATGTCGATATACAAAAAAGTCAATGTAGACGATGCAATTTTATACCTCAAATCTCTATTAATTTGAATGAGTCTTTCATAATATCCTGATAAGTCATTTAGTTTATCAAAAATAGTAAACTTGAAAATGAATGGTTTAGTGTCAATTTAAATCTTTTTTTTTTTTTATTTATATTTGCAGTTTTTTCTTTCTTTTTTTTTTTTCAACAAATTCCTTTCTAATAATATTGCCTTAAATAATTATAAATTCTTCATGAGTAACAGAAGAATACAAATAAATGATACTATATCTTTGGTATCCTTGTCTCCTAACGGTGAATATATCTTTACATATAGCGAAGGTAATAAATCAATTGACAGATGGAATGAAGAAGGTTCTGAACTGATCCCAAATCATGTTTATAGAGTATCAAATTATATTGATGGTATCAAAGTAAATAATAAAAATGAAATTTTTTGTTATCGTGCTGGGGTTCAAATTTCAAGTGAACATCAGGAAAATAAACTTCAACGTATATCGCGGAATGTCAAGAATTATTTTCAAATAAATGACGATTTTGAAATAAAGATTTATCGGCAATGTTATAATGAATTATGTTTAAATTCATCTTATAAATTATCATCATGTTACAAAGGAGTGAAAGGAGTGTTTATTGATGAGGATATAAATAATATATGGGCTGTTTCTTTAAATTATTTATTTCATTGGGACTTAAATTCACTTCAATTAAAATTTAGTTATTCACTTGGTTTCACGACAGTGCATTGCGGAAATATTGATAAAAAGTTGACAGTCCATTGCGAAAATATTGATAAAAAATTTACAGTATTATCTAAAGGAGATTTAATCGTGGTAAAATATTTTAATGAAGTTGCAATCTTTTTAAAAAGAAGTGCATTTTCCAATTCGAAATATTCAATTAAAAGAATTTTGTAAGAAATATATTAATATATATAGAGATAAAATTATGCGAAATACAAGATAAATGTTATTTTTTGGCTTTTAATTTACCTGAGAAAATCGAAAAACAGAAAATATTCTTATATAGTATACTCGATATCAATAAACAACCCATAGATGCATCAATGATTTTTAATAATGAAAATCCTGAGAACGACCCTGAGAATAAGTTTATTCTTTATGAATATAATTCAAAATCAAGGAAAGCATTTGGGTTAGTTAATGGAAAATTATCATGTATTAATATTAATTTTTTGAATCGAGATGAATGATACTTTGGCTTTTCCTAATATGGAAAATATTAATGACGAACGTAATAGTATCGGAGAAATCATTGATGATGATATAAAACTTGCGAAAGTTGAGCCAGATTTATTATCGAATTTAATAAATCATCCTGATCCATCCGATGCTTATATAGAAGATCTTTATAACAAATGCATGAAACTTGTTAAAGAAGATCCGAAAAAAAATCTGAAATTTCTTAATATTATAACAATGTCTATGAGTGATTTATCTAAAAAATATCTGGATTACGTAACAAAATTTAATTCTGAACTGTTTATGATTTTAGATCCTTTTAATGAAAGAATTTATAAAGACAAGTATTATCCACAATTAAATACTTTTAGCCAGGAAATAGAAATTAGTAAAATATCCAAATATTCAAAATTCTTAAAATTCTTACATTATTTATTTTCGGTAAAGTTACTATCGATTTTGTTCACTCTTTGGAGTGGCGTAGTTACTAAACAATGCATTACTCTTGTTGTTCCTATAAATGATTCCCGTTATCCTGAAAAATATAGTAGCTGGTTAAAAGAATTCTTATATCCTCAACCGAGCGTTTTTGTTGATACTTACGATAAAAGTTTTTACACAAGTTTGAATGGGGAAGCAATTATTAATTTTAAGTGGAATACATTTGGAAGGAAATATTGCGCTATTTGGTTATTATTTAGTATTTTTCTCGTATGTTTCACGATTGCTTCTTATCCTAATTCTATAGCTTATGAAACTCGTATTAAGCTTTATCAAACTTCAATTGCTCTTGGATTTGTTCATATTATATTTGAATTAAGACAATTTTTCTGGAGCCCAAAAAAATATTTTTTAAGTATTTGGAATTTTTTTGGTAAGCACGTCTTAGAATTTATTTATGATAAATCGATTAGACTCGAACTAACTTTATTTTTTTTAAAAAAAAAAAATCCTAGACGCAAGTGCGTACCTTTTCGCTACTATTGTATCAATTTATTGGATTAGATATAATGATATTCCAGACTGGGCATTATCAATTTCTTGTTTAATGTTAGATTTAAAATTTTTACTTTTCTTTAGAGCATTTGAATCATTTGGTGTTTATTTTGCAATAATTTTTGGAGTGGCGAAACATATATTTTCTTTTTTAGTAGTATTAGCAATTATTATTTCAAGTTTTGCGCATGCTTTTTTTTTACTTTTACATCCTCGAGATTTTTTGAAATCTTTTGATGCACCAAACCAAACAATCCTTGGACTCTTTCTAATACTTATAATCTAACTGATGAAAATGGAAATGTCTTAAAAAATGAAACTTTTATTCAAGTTCCTAGTGAAAATACAAATTTATTTTATTCATATCCCACCTCTCTTCTTGCAACATATTTATTTTTAGCAGGTAACCGTTAACATCAACTAATATTTATAACTTTCGGTATACTACCGGTAACTTATTAACTTTTATAATAAATTATTTTAGGAAATCAAAATTCATTATCACCTTGGGCGCCAGAAGCAACGGCTGAAAACACAATATTATTCATTTTAATGGCACTATTTTCATTCTTAATTGTTATATATTTAATGAACTTAATTATTGGTTTACTTAATATGTCGATCGAAAAGGTTAACGATAAAGCCTCATATTTAATACAAAAAGCAGAAGTTATAGTAGAAATTGAACTTTTTTATCTATTACCTCATCAAAGACGTTGGATTTCTTGGTTTCCTGAAGTTATGTAAGTATCTTTTTAATTAATATATATGTATATATGTATATTTATAAATAAATAATTTAAAATATTATTTTTTCATATGTTTAGTTATTATTCTATAATGGTTGAGAGAGCTCGGGCACATGTTAAAGAAGCGATTAACAAAGGTTATTGGGAAAAGGAAGATTGGCCTGAAATGAAACAAAAAATTTTAAAGCATCTTAACATTGATGATGCTGTTATAGATCTAGCAGTTTAATTTTAAATATTTTGTATTATGTATTTTTTTTTTTTTTTTTGTACGATAAAATTTAAACATAAAATTTTTTTGGCGTATTCTATGGCGCAGCAAGTTTAGCTATGCGTGATTTTCCCTTATAGCACTCTTCATTACCAAGTTTAGGTTTTCCTTCATTAAAGTACCTGAAAAATACATTAAATGGTCAGATAAGAGTTTGGGATATTTTTTTTAGGTTATTACGGATAAAATCAAGTCTCTCAATAGAATAATTAAACCAGTTATTTCGCAAATAGTCATGATTTTTACGATACTAGACCACCAAAAAGAATTTTTTTTTTTAATACTATACATCATTAAATGGGATCCGTACAAAACCCGACATCCATAATCCCGACATCCATAATACCGACTATCAGAATCCTGAAATAAAAAAATCTCGACTAGACGAAATTCCGACAGTTACGAAATCCCGAAATTTACCATCCTGGCCGCAAAAGTAGCGAACTTGACCCTCCTCGTGGTATCATCTTGACCCCTCTTATTGTAAAATATTTTACGCGGGTCAAGTCAGCACCATAACAAGGGTCAAGAACGATACATTTGCATCCTGGCCTTACTATGTTGTTTCTTAATCCACATCTAATGGAGAATTTATTCCTCAAAATTCAACATTTATATTTAATACTATTAAGTGAAACAACTAACTGCCACTAAGAACTTGAATTATCATATTAATTTATTTATTTGTTCAAAGTTATATATTCGTTTAACTGAAATTATGAATTTATTAACATTTATTCAATTCTTTGGTGTCAATAATTTGGGTGTTGGGTTAATTCTAGTACATAATAAAGATTAATAGCAATATATTTTATAAAAATACTTATGAAATTTGCAAGGTAACTTGAAACCGAATAAACTAAAAAAAAATTTACTTTTTGTCATTATTTTTGTAGAATCGATTTTAGGATATAAATTTCGGGATTTTGCAATTGTCGGGATTTCGTACTAGACCATTAAATTGCTAGAATAAAAATGTTATGAAAAATATTTGATGAAAATATATTAAAGACAATAAAATTTTTTGCGTATTAAATTTCTAAAAAATGAATTCATTAGCTTTGTCTTAAGTGGATTGATGGGTTTCGGATTGGATTTATCCGGTCGTAACACTGTGCGTGCAGCAGTGATGCAACAACGCAAGTAAAAAAAGTGAGTTGCTCATATATTCTCTTTTATTTTTGCACGTACAAGTTATTTTCTAACGTTAAAATTTATGTGAAAAGTGTGACCACAAAAAATAAGGGGGAAATAAAAAATATTTGGAACAAAAGTGTTTTTCCTATTGTTTTAATTATGAAAAAAACCATTCTATCGAATACCAATGCCAAGTTATCAAAACATTAGAATATAAACGTTGGGATAAAGGAGTACTGCACAGAATTTGCGCATGTAAAAACTACGTGTAATAAATTTCGTTAATTTACGGTAAGTTGGCTGCAAATTATTAAATTAAAATAATTTCTTGGCCGGATTTGGGTAAATTATATGCTAACGTTAATTTTAACATGCGTCGACCAATACTTTCAAATATTATTAAGCATCATCAATAAATTTACATAATAATTCCCAGGCTTCGGTACTAAAGTACTTGTAATTACCGAATATTTCCAATAAATTGTGCATTGACCGCATCATGTAATTCATGTTACATTTATTCCGATTTATGCAAAATGAATTATTTGACGTACCTGAATTATTAAAATAAATGATCATCTCATTACAAACATGTATTTTTTTAAGGTTCTTCAATATTATTCGCTCAACATTTGAGAAATCAGGAGTATTTTTGAAAAAATTTTAAGTGTTTCCCTGATTAAATTTGTAAATTATAATGAAATTAGAAGGATATAAATTAGAAAATAAAAATAAAATAAATACGTTTGGTTTATTAATATTAAAATGAAAATCAGCCCTTTTAATAAATACGTTAGTACTTAGTTGGTTTCG
The DNA here is from genome assembly GCA_015698045.1 of Rhizophagus clarus. Taxonomy (NCBI): domain Eukaryota; kingdom Fungi; phylum Glomeromycota; class Glomeromycetes; order Glomerales; family Glomeraceae; genus Rhizophagus; species Rhizophagus clarus. The sequence goes on from BLAL01000086.1 coordinate 595,440, forward strand.
TTAAATGACTAATCTTTAAATGATTAATGAATATCATATGACGTAACTCGTAATTCATTCAAATTGCCTTTTATAATTAATTCATAATTATATTTAGCCTGTTAGTCCTAAATGGACATGTCGCGTAAGTATTTAATTTGTGGCACGACATATCTAAGACGACCAAAACAGCTACATTGTAGGTATAATGTTTACAATAACTTTTATAAAAAAAAGGTACCAGATTATTATTGTTTGTTTATTAAGTTTTATTTTTTTTTAAAAAAAAAAAAATTGTGACATAACATAATGTGATCATAAATGTACGATTACATTATTTAAATTGTGTGAATTGTGAATAATATTAAATTTAAAATTAGGTAGAGTTTAAATTATGAAACTGCTGCAATAACGTATTTTATTTTTATAAAATTAATTTAAAAACTTTTTTTTAATAAATCTTTAATCTAAATTTAGAATTTTTTTTTTAGACAATTAATAATTTTTTCAAAGAAAAAGTCTTTATTTAAATTAATTTCTGATTTGATTTACTTTGCATGTTTCGTATGTTCTAGTACAGTAATGAATATGTATAGAAAATCCCCCTATTTTAGAGCGCATTGAATCAAGTAGTTAGACATAACGCATACATACAACCTATAAACATTTTAACAATATATAAGCAGTTCCGAAATCAGTATTATACCGTAAATGGAGAACAGGGTATAATTATAAGCGAGACAATGAATTATGTGCATATTTCACGATATAAATAATAAATAACACGTCAAATAGCGACCTTTTAGTATTACGGATGTCCATATTAGTAAAGGTATGATATCGTTCTTACATTTGAATTTGAAGCACTTAAAAGTACTAATAAATGCAATAGAAAATGAAACAAGTTCGAGACAAATTCTCTCAATTAATTGATTTTTGGCTCTCACTTTGTAAAAAAAAAAAAATTGTATTGTTGTTCTCGAAAACTTAAACTTAGTTAAATGACATAATTTATTCTTTTTAAAGATTTTGGTGGCCATGCCGTCTTATGTTTTACCAAGATTCATATTGGCTCAATTTTCAAAAAAAGTAAAAAAATAATTCTCATCTATGGTATAAAATTGAACGAAAAGAGAAAACAAGAAAATTACCGAAATTAAGATTTTTTTAAAGACAATGGTAATTTTATAATGTCATTTTATTTGTATGATGTATTCGAAACCAATCATTTATTCCCGTAGATAAACAATGACTCTAAGGCTTATAAGCCGAATGTCTTAAAGTGATGCAACCCGGACCACTCATTAAATTCGACGTATGGGAATAATCAGAAGTTGTAACAATTCTAGTTATCTGATACACGTGAAACAGTCAAAAATAATTGAATTGGGCCATAAATAGTATTTAACAAAAAGAACAATCTGGACGAATTTATGTTAGGCAAAAGTTCCGATAGTTTCGGTAAATTCCGTATTAGTTGATGACGTTGATGATCTACAAGTTATTTATTTACCAAATCCTGTTATTTTAAACTCTATTGTTGGTTAGACACTTTGGAATAAAATAATTCTGGTTACAACAGATATTCGACACATGGACCTTGTTATCTTAAATTGTAGGGAATGACATATAAAAAAATATTTTATTTAAAGGTTATGCTACTTACACACTTAATGTGGATTATAATATCATTAATTTTAAAATTAGTATTTTGTAAATATTATTATGCTAGATCTTTTTATTTTACATAATTGAAACCCAAATAAGTATATAATTAATAAATAATAATTATCTCGATATTTTTTTTATTACATATGATAATTAGAAAAGGAAAAGTTTATTTAAGCTCGATTTCTCATTTTTTTTTTCTGTTTTTTTTTTTTCTTTTTTTTTTTTAAAGTTTGGCTTCGGTTTTATTTTTCGGTGAATTATTTTTCTTTCATTCATTTCTGTAAATAGACGTATGAAATTCGCCTTAATTATATCGGTTATATTAATTATAATTAAGCCGTTAAAAAGCTAACATTTTTCGAAAAAGGCTTAATTACGATCCCCTTTAAATTTACTTTTACTTTAAAAGTTTAATTTTACCTTTATTTGAAAAGTCAAATTTACTTTTTACTTAAAAGTTTAATTTACTTTGTTTTAAAAGTTTAATTTACTTTCCCTTTTTTCCTCTTTCCATTATTACTCTCATTTGTTGCGCAATAGATATCTCGTGTTCTTAGATTACGAAATTATACGCCATCAACGTCATCACTCATCATGGTTCGACTTATAAATAACTTTACAGTCGTCTGTAGAGAAATAATAAATAATGAATTAGTGAATGTTAATTATGTTTCAGAAAATCCGGAAAATTGTCATTGTGACTTTAGAATAAATCTTCGTTATTGTAAAGGAGAACAAATATATATTATAGCGACTTGGATATTAGTGATTTATTCAATTTTAATTGGATGTATTTCAATGTACTTTTTGTATCATCAAATATTTATTGTTGGTCAATCCTTATTTTTTCCTCCTTCGAAACTTAGAGGAGTTCTTCGACCACGTCCACAAGAAACATTTCATTTGATTTGTTTTTCATGTAATTTATGTAAGTCCTTTTTTGGTTTATTTTCATATTTTTTAACGCTTTTCAAATTAATTTGGTGGTTATATTTTCTTTATAGTACAAATTATTCATCTTTTATTTAAGTTATTTGATGGATATCAAAATACTTTGCACGCGGAACTTTATCTTGACATTCCTCGTCTAGTATCATATGCACTTGCTACACTTTATCCAATAAGTATAAGTAAGAATAATTAAATTTATTTTTCCTTTTTCTTTAAATATGCATGTATAAATATGTATTTTTTTTATTTTTAGTTCATTCGACACCGAATGTCGATCCAAGCACAACAGCTGCCATACGCTGGACACCAAATAAATATTTAATTGATATTGTGGGATTTTCTTTGATGATTTGTCCCTTTATAAGTAATATACCATTGGCCATTTATACAGGACATTATGCTGATATTAATGAAATTGAAAAAGCGAATTTTTTTTTTAAAATTCATTACATAATGTGGAGTTTTTGGACTTTTGTTTATTTAATAACATTAATAATATTTTGGTATAAATTAATTACCATTTTAAATAATCATATAAAATTAATAAATAATAGAAGAGATAATGGAATTATTTTTGATGAAAGATGGAAAGTAGAAAAATTAAAAAAGTCGGTTAAAAATGTAAGTGATTAATTAATTAATTATTTTTTATTGTTTTTTTTTTTTTTATTGTTTTAATCGTTAAAGTTGTTATTTGATTCTAAAAAAAAATTTTTTTGTTTTTTTTAGTTAACAGCAATCGTGGCTTCTTTTGGGTCAATATTTTTATTATATTCTATACTTTGTTTAGTTAGTGCTTTGTTTTTTAAATCGACTACAATTTATAATGTGGGATTAAATATAACCGCTATGTTTATAATGAATTACGTAATTCCGGTATCATTTAACATCGCTCAATTCGTTATAATATATCAGTAAGTTACTAATTTTTTTTTTTTTTTTAATTTAATGATTTTTTTTTTTTCTTCTTTAAAAAAAAAAAATTAAACATAAATTTCAATTTAATTAGTAAATTACGACCGTCAAGACGAAATCCAACTTCCACACCTTTAACGGTATTTTCACCTAAACGACAAACCGACCAATCACATGATGATGATGACGAAGCAGATGTTGTTATTTCAGAACACGAACATGATCATGAAGATAACGAAATCACATCAATCACGACATCGAAACGTAAACCGAAACCATTAGAATCAATACTTCACCATTTTAATGATGATAATAATTCAATATCAAATAGATCAAATATATCTATTATATCAAATAAATCATCACATAATGAATTATTTTCATATCATCATTTAAATAAATCCGATAAACAAATATATAGATATAGTAATAATAGTTCACCAAAAAGTTTTAAATTTAATTATAAATATTCAAGTGGTGGTGAAACATCTACTTTAATAGGAACAAATAATAATTATAGGCATAATTCATTAGGAATTTCTTCTTTAAATTCAACTTTTTTAGGTTCTTCAAGTAATTTATCATCTCCTTCTGATAGGGATGAATTTTATATTAATGGTAATTCTCCTTTAAAAATTAATTTTGATGTAAATATTCAAAAAGAAGTAAATTTTAATCATAATAATAATAATAATAGTGTTACTGATGATGATGATGATAGTATTTATAATATTGATAGAAAAGAATGGTTGGCAAAAAAACCTAGGAGAATTCCCTTAAAAAAGTGTACTATGTAGAATATAAAAAATATATATGTATAAAAATAAATTATTCATCACGCAAACGAAGTTAATTTATCAAAAAAAAAAAAAATTATTTGAAATAATTGTAGCGACTCAGTACAATTAACAAATTTATATGCTGTATGCAATTTTTGTGATTGGCCCGCATTATGCGAACGAGTTCATAAAAATGAGATCACGTGCACAATATTATAAATTATTGCGTCATATAGGTCGCCAAACCTAAAAAAAAAATTTATAAAAAGTAACCGAAAAAAATATTTATAAAAAAAAAAAAAAAAAACCAATCCTATAGTTATTTTGACTATAAAAAATCTTAATGTAAAAAAATATATTTTAAACAGCCAATTCTATAATAACATCTTCTATGCTGAGAAGTTTTAAAATTTTATGTTTCATTTCAGGCCAATCATTCATTTTCCATTCACCTCTTCTCTAATGTATAATCAAGCTTTTTCAACATTTACACGATAATAGCTAAATCATAATAAGGTTATTAATTTAAAATATTAATAGTATTTTATTTAAAAGAAAAAAAAATGAAATATTTACATTATTTCAGGAAACCAAGATCTTCAACGTCTTTGATGAGGCAATAAATAAAAAGTTTAATTTCTGCTATAACTTTGGCTTTTTGCGCTAAGTACGAAGCTCTATCATTATCCTTTTCAATCACCATATTAAGTAGGCCAATAAATAAGTTCATTAAATATATAACAACTAAGAATGAAAATACAACCATTAAAATGAACAATGTCATATTTTCAGGTGATGGACTTGGTGACCAAGGTGATACTGAATTTTGGCTTCCTAAAATTATTTGTTATACAGGTTTATAAGTTGACATAAATTATTTACGAAAACTATTAATTAATGTTAATAATTACCTGTTAAAAATAAATATGTTGCAAGAAGAGAAGTGGGATATGAATAAAATAAATTGGTACTTTCACTAGGAACTTGTATGAGTATTTCATTTAAGACATTTCCATTTGAGTCAGTTTGATTATAAGTATTAGAAAGAGTCCAAGGATTGTTTGGATCATCTTGGTTTGGTGCATTAAAAGATTTTAAAAAATCTCGAGGATGTAAAAGTAAAAAAAAAGCATGCGCAAAACTTGATATAATAATTGCTAATACTACTAAAAAAGAAAATACATTATTGCAAAATAAACTCCAAATAATTCAAATATTCTAAAGAATAGTAAAAATTTTAAATCTAATAATAAACATGAAACTGATAGCGCCCATTCTGGTATATTACCATATTTAATCCAACAAATTGATGCTATCGTAGCAGAAAGATATGCACTTAAATCTGGGGTTTAGTTCGCGTCTAATCGATTTATCATAATTAAATTCTAAGATGTACTTGCCAAAAAAATTCCAAATACTTAAAAAATATTTTTTTGGATTCCAAACAAACTGTCTTGGTTCTAAACTAATTCCTCAGTCATCGTGATTTATTAAAAAATATAAAATACTAAAGAAACTAGCTATTTTGCTCAAATGTGCTTAAATAAACGCGTTTAAATTAGGTTTTATATATTTATTAAAGCTTAATTTGAGCTCATACTATGAAACTGCTAAACAGGCTCGAAGCATGTTTTGAAGCACATATTAAAAGGTTAAAAAAAGTTTGTGTTCAAACTCGGTTTAAAATGCTTTGTTAAAGCAATTTAACATCCCTAGTTCAACTGCAGCTCCGCTTTCAAAATTTATTACTATCAAAATTATCAGGCCATATAAAAATAAAAAAAACAAAAACAAAGAATTATTTATAATGTTGGTTGACACCTATTTGTGAAGTCACGTGATAATTTACATGATTATGAGGGGAATTTCGGATCGTATCTCTAATGCTAAAGAATTTTATACGAACTGAATATTTTTTAAGTAAATGTGAAAAGGTTCGAAAGTAAACGCTCATTGTAGATGTTAAGCTGCCATGCTAGGAATTTATTTTAATATCCTTAAAGAATCATTATTACCGTACCACAGTACCCTCTCTTTCACCCTGAAAAAAAGTCCCATTTTCTATTGATTTTATTGTTTAATGAGTCTAATTTAGCCCAGATACATTCTATCGACATGAAGGTGGGATGACCTTTGATATATGGTAGTTATTTAACCGACCCGAAGTTAATATCTTAAATTGCTGATTCTATCAAAATAATGTCATTTACGTGAAAAATTTATCCTACCTACTAATCGTAGAACAAATTTATCAAATTACATTCTATGCGTTCTTCATATTTAGAAATTAGATAATGGATTCCATAATATGAATAATATATTGCGTGATATAAATTATACTCAAGACACTCTATAAGTGGAGGACCCCGAAATATACATAAAAAGGTCAGGTCCGGGTTCGCGTACAATGAACCAAAAATATTGTGTTGATCTTTTCTTTTATAGATAGTTCCGACCAAAATTATATTACCGATATTAGAAACTGGCTGAAATTATCGTAATTCTGGCCCTGAAAAAATGCGTACAGCCATTAGTAAATTTTTTTTGGCTGGATTTGACCTCTGTATATATATTTCGGGGTCCTATAAGTGGACAGTAATAAACCTGATTAAGTAAAAATTCCTTATAAAAATCCACTTTTTCTCTCTAAATTTTTTCTACTTTTAGAAAAAAAAAATATCCTAAGCAAATATATTCCATTTTCCATTTTCCCGCTACGTTTAACTTCTGATATATCCTCCACCCTTTCATCTTCCATGTTTTGAAACATACATAAGGATTTAAGACAAGTAATTCCACCATATGATTCATAGGCGTACATTGTTTTTATTGTTTTGAGTGTATAACATAGAAGTTTATGTGCTCGTAGTAATCGTAGTATGTACCATATGTTACTAACTATACAAGTCGTTGTTACTATGATTCCATAAGTGTACCAACAGCTGAAGGGTAGACTGTGTTGTGACATGTACTATATTTTATCTAAATGACTTTTTTGCGCATTTCGTTTGGAGAATGTCATCAACATGGTCATTTTTAATCATCGATTAGCAGAAAATTTCAATATTAAAAGTTAAGGTATGGTCCCTATCTCATAACAATAAAAAAAAAGGATGCATGCGTGTCATTGTATTATTTGATCACTTTATAATCATTTTTATTTAATATCTATCAGCTATTTTACGTTTTTTATACTTTTATTTTTATTTTTATTTATTTAATTTTATGCTTATTAAAGTATTTCCTTTTTTTATAACATGTATGAATTTTTCTGTAATAGCATCTTTTAAACCGCTTTGTCATCCTTGCTTACTACAGAAGACATAAAAAAAAATAGACATTAACCTCCTCTGGATTATGTTTACCCCTTCACGAAGTTATGGCTTAAATATAAATCGAATAAGTAATCGAAATACGGTTTTCTCAAATTAATTTTTAATTTAATTGCGGATCTTTTTTTTTCTTAATTATATAATAAATTTGCTGACGCCTATAGGTAAGACGTCAAAATATTTGTTTATGGTATTTTATTAAAAAGATGTAAGTATATAAATTCTATTATACGAATTATACAAACAAGTTAAACTGCTAGATCTAAAATAGCATCTTCGATGCTAAGAAGCTTTAAAATTTTATATTTCATTTCAGGCCAATCCTCCTTTTTCCATTCACCTTTATTGATTGCTTCTCTAACGTATAATCGAGCTTTTTCAACATCTACACGATAATAACTAAATCATAAATAAGTTTTATTAATTTAAAATATTTATAATATTTTATTTAAAAAGAAAAATAAAATACTTACATTAATTCAGGAAACCAAGAAATCCAACGTCTTTGATGAGGTAATAAATAAAAAAGTTCAATTTCTGCTATAACTTCTGCTTTTTGTACTAAATATGAGGCTCTATCGATATCCTTTTCGATCGACATATTAAGTAAACCAATAATTAAATTCATTAAATATATAACAACTAAGAATGAAAATAGTGCCATTAAAATGAATAATATTGTGTTTTCAGCTGTTGGTTTTGGTGCCCAAGGCGATAATGAATTTTGATTTCCTAAAATTATTTGTTACAATGTTTATGTGAGTATAAATTATTATGTTAAATATTAATTGTTGTTAACAATACCTGTTAAAAATAAGTATGTTGCTAGAAGGGAAGTGGGATAAGAATAAAATAAATTGGTACTTTCACTAGGAACTTGTATAAGTGTTTCATCTAAGACATTTCCATTTTCATCAGTTTGATTATAAGTATTAGAAAGAGTCCAAGGATTGTTTGGATCATCTGGGTTTGGTGCATCTAACGAATTTAAAAAATCTCGAGGATGTAAAAGTAAAAAAAAAGCATGTGCAAAACTTGCAATAATGATTGCTAATACTACTAAAAAGGAGAATATACGTTTAGCCACCCCAAACATTATTGCAAAATAGACACCAAATGATTCAAACGCTCTAAAGAAAAGTAAAAATTTTAAATCTAACATTAAACAGATAATTGATAGTGCCCAGTCTGGTATAATATCATCATATTTAATCCAATATATTGATACAATAGTAGCAGAAAGATACGCGTCTAAATCTGGGTTTTTTAGAACAAGTTAATGAAAGTTTAGATTTTAGGAAAAAAATGTTAAAATACGCTTACCAAACAAATTCCAAATGCTTGAAAAATATTTTCTTGGTTTCCAAAAAAATAATTGTCTTAATTCAAATATAAGATGAAAAAATCCAAATGCAATCGAAGTTCGATAAAGTTTAATCTGAATTTCTTGAGTTATAGAATTTGTAGGATAAGAAGCAATTGTAAAACATATAAATAAAACACTAAATAATAACCAAATAGCACAATGATATTTCCTTCCAAATTTATTCCATTTAAAATTAGTAATTGCTTCACCATTCAAACTTGTGTAAAAACTTCTTTCGCAAGTACCAACAAAAATACTCGGCTGAGGATAAATTATTTCCTTCCACCAACTATATTCTAAAGGATAACTGGAATAACCTATATAGGGTACAACAAGAACAATTTGTTGGTTGCGTTGTTCATAGTATTTTTTGTTGTATTTTTCGTGCAGAGTTACAATTAGAAGGTATATTAAATTTTGTAAAAAAATCAACACTTCTACAATTGTATAAAGTATAAAGTTTACAAATTTAAGTAATTTAACATTTTTAGCATATTTTATATATTCTAATAATAGTTTTTCATAACGTAATTTACGAATCTCTATCTCTTGGTTAAAAGCATATAGGTGTGAACCACTGTCAATTCATCTCAGAATTGAATTTTGTTACGTAATCAGGATATTTTTTATATAAATCATTTATAGACGATGTTATGATATTCAGAAATTTCAAATTTCTTTTTGGATCTTCCTTAACAAGTTTTGTGCATTTATTATAAATATCTTCTATATAACGAGGTAATCTTGGATCAGACAACTTTATTAAAATTGGTAATAAAGTTGGTCCATATTTTGCAAGGCATCTATCATCTTCAATTATACTTTTAATAATTTTAATAAAATTATCTTCATCTTTGTAAATAATCTCACTCGGCATTGGAAATATAGGTCCAGAAAAATCTTTATCGTTTAATTTGCTTTTGCTGCGAAAAAAGTATAGAATTTTAATATTATTATTATTGATATCATATTCATATATTTCTATATAATTACAACATCGCAACGCTAATGCATTATTGTAAAAAATTTTCCAATTACATAGATTACTCAAATCTAATTTTATTGAACATAATTCTTTATCAGTATAAACTGAGAGTTTATTTTCTTTCTTATCTATTTTCCATATATATTTTTGATCATTGAAGTTTATATCTTTGCTGTCTACAATATTTTCATGTTCATCAGAGAATAAAGATTTAGTATTTTCCATATCAAGAAAAGCCAAAGTATCATTGTAATAATTCTTCTCAGTAGCTTGACACAAATAATTATTCCAACCAACAAAATTATCTTCTTCTTTATAAGATTCAATAAATTTATGCAAATTTAAATTCTTATATGAAAATTTTCCATCAACAAATCCAAATGCTTTCTTTAATTCTGAATTAAATTCATAAAGAATAAACTTATTTTTGGAGTCATCCTCGGAGTTTTCATTATTTAATAAAATCATTGATGCATCTATGGGTTGTTTATTTATATCAGTTATACACTAGTCGAAAAAGGAATATTCGGCCTCCAAAAAATCTGGCCTAGATTCGGCCAATTTTTAAAAAAATTGACCTAAATTAGTAATGATATGCAATTCAATCTATATTCGACTCTGATTCGATCCAGCCGAATGATGGTCAAATTGCGTATAATAAAAATTAAACTATGTTCAGCCTCACACGAATAATGGCCGAATTGTCACTTTTCTATATTAAATAATGGTTATAATATATTTACTATATTAATATTATTAAGTATAATAAAAAACAATGATACAATATTTGTTAAAAAATGTTTAAACAATTCAGACTAGTATAAATGTTATATTAAATCAACGCAAATGGAACTTTCTATTTATAGGAATAACGGCTAAATATTCTTTGGCATTAGATCGATCTGATTTTTTGTATTTTACAGGTATAAACTGACCTAAAATGTTGTGTATTAGGATTATATTGTCTTTACTGTTCAAATAGAAACTATCTTCCCATAATTTGACGTTACAAGTTTCGACATCATCATCAATACTGAAATGGAATCGGGATGTCAAATTTGCCAGTTTGTACCATTTGATGCAAGCCAATTTGTATGTCAAATTATAGGAGGATAAATGAACGCTATGTTCGAAAAAAAATTGGATTTGACCTGGGTAAGTATCGACGCTATTCCCATTACGATTAATAAATTTAGCTAAGACAAATGAGCTCTTAATATGTCGTGTTGCAGCAGCAGATCCAAAAATTTCTGCACCGATTTGACATCTTCCATATTGATTCGCTTTGTTGATAACGATCGTCGAATTGGGTAAATTTTCCGTGAACGGTTTTCTGAATATAGAATCTACGTATGTATCCTTATAATATTCAATAAGTAAATCGTAGATTTGTTCATCAAGATGAATATCTTCAGATCGCAATGCTAAAAATATACCCGGAAATTCCTCGCAACCAGTAATTGGTGATTCCAATATATTTCTGGAATTCATCAAAAATTGATACATTTCATTTGTTGGAAATTCAGAAAGAGAACTGACAGAAGGTCGTTTATTGAGTAATTCAATGCCGATTACTTCTGAACTTGAGCTGATAATATTGTTTATTTGTGTTTCGGTTGTCAATTGACACATTAGTTCAGGTTCAATTTGGCGGTGACTATTAGGCAACGATCCTAATAAATATTTTATTATTAATCTTTGCTTAATAGAATAATATAATTTGAAAAATCGACACAGCAAATGAATTTAAATTTGAATTACCTAATACGCCATTCATTCGTTCAAAGCTAAAGCATCAGAACGAATACAGGAGTCTGTAATCGTAAGAGCACTCACATAGATATAATGATAGGTGGAGGTTTGGCGTTATTTTTCCTTCGCCATAATGCTCTTCGATCAATTTAATTATCTTTACTAAAAGTTCATAGGCTTCTTTCATATCGTTAATCTCCACAATTCGTCTAACCAAAATCATACAAACTCTTACGAAATATGTAAGAATTTTGCGATCTTTATTTGGAAGATGATTCCATAACACAACAGTGGCGTATATTAGGAAAAAGTTGCGCTATTGGTCAGCGGTAAAATTAGAAAAACCTTCACTGCAATGGATTTTACCAGGAATTCGTCCCAAATCTGATGGTAGCTTAAATTCGCTCATTTTCTTTTGAATTGATTGAAGAGTTTTTTCTGTTAATACATCTTCATCGATCTATATTCATTTTGTTATCCATTTTGCGATTCCTAGAAAAAGGCAGTGCATTGGATCTATAACAACAAACCGAATCGGATCAAAATATGAGAGTCTTAATATTTTAGACCACCTTACGCCATTCACCTTGACGAATCTCTCTCTTTCTGCATTAGATTTGCATCGTCACCATTCCAAAGCCTTTTGACGATGCTCTACTGGATCTTTCATGATAAACCAGTCGCTCATATCTGCCATGCCACCAAAATTGCGATTATTGGCCCTTTTTTCGCATCGATGACATGATGCGAGGGCAGAGATATGTCCGCATAATTTTTGAGCTCCAGGAATATCGCACGAAGTAATTATTAATGCAGCTTGAATATCTTTGCCATTTGGACATTCATTAGTGCGATTAAGATTCACGTCTTCCCAAAGTAACTCTAATTCTGTTATTATTGGCGAAAGATAATGATTAACTTTATGCAATTTAACCTCATCGGGCCCTGATAATATGTCGAGTATAAGCACATTTTCAGGCTTAAATCGAACATCCCGAGGTAGATTGCATATTACTGCGTATATTACACCTATACTGTAAATTGTTTCTTCGTAAGACTGGAACCAATCCAAATTCATCATTAATCCTAGATGAGCATCAGCCTTGTCTGGTCGAAAAAAGTTATTTGACCCTTGTTCAGACGATTCCTTAAGATTTTTTCATATTTGGCCATCATAAATATCCGATAGAACATTGTCAATTATTAAACGACGTGTCTAATGCCACTGTAATTCTTCAAATCCTGGCCGCTTGAACATACTAGAAAGCTGCTGTTGTATACTCGAGATCGGATAAATTAATTCAGGAACAATTAATATACTATTATTTAAAGAAATTTTCTTCCCTAAAAGAGTACGACATTGTTTTAATCTCTTTGTAGCTGAATTTGGAAATTTGACATGGCTGCATTTCATAACGGTATTATTATATTTTGATATTATCTCCTCTTTTTTGTATAATTTGTGGCATTTTTAGCAGGCTGCAAACTGCGTAAATCAATTGAAAAGTCCTAACTTTTTTCTTAGTATGTACAATGAATTTGAGAATGATTCGTAATTGATATTTTTACATACTTTCAATATTATTTTAATAAATTGTATTAATTCTTCAATTGCGGTATTTGGTATGTTATGACTCGACCTGAACTTCATAATCCATATCAAAATCCCTTTAATTAATTCATCTGTTGGTAATTCTGAAATATCTGGTGTGTCTGAAATATCCGGTATGTCGAACATAGGATGAGAGTAATTCTTAAAATTATCTGAAAAATCGTTATCTTCATCATTAGGAGAATCTTCTTATGTCGAAGATTCACTAGTGTAGATATCATCCGTGTCATATTCAGCTGGCACATTATAAGAGGAATCTTCAGCGACTAGCTCAACTTCAGTGATACGACGAAATGTGCCTGGTTTTGCCCTTTTTTTGCGTGGAAGAAATATATATTTCTGTTTCTCATACGTATCATTATTAGAATGTGTATCAATAGATATTGTCGTATCTTGTGGTTCTGCTAACGATATTGTCGAATCAATCAGTTCTACTAACTCTTGAGACGTTGGAGCCTTATCGCGATTTAATGGTTCCAAAGAAGTCGTTTGCTCATTCGTTTGCTCATGTTCCTCCTTCATACGCAGATCGACCATTTTCCCATTACAATGGCTTTAAAAGCACAGAACCTTCTCTCTTGATTTTCTGATCGTAAATTCAGTAGATGTTTGTTCAGAGGTCGATGAACTAGGATTATTATATTCGTCTATGATATTAGCAGCAATGCGTTTTCTTCCCCCTTTTTTCATTTTTTGATAAAAGTCAGATACGATAAAGTTGTAATATGATTTCTACATTGAATAAAGTTATAATATACTTTGTTATATTTTAATTAATAGTGATTTTTTATTAATATCAAATTTTTAGTGATGTCGAATTTTTAGTGATATTGTGGTTTTTTTATTAATATCAAATTTTTAGTGATGTCGAATTTTTAGTGATATTGTGGTTTTTTTATTAATATCAAATTTTTAGTGATGTCGAATTTTTAGTGATATTTTAGTTTTTTTATTAATATCAAATTTTTAGTGATGTCGAATTTTTAGTGATATTGTGATTATATTCCGTTTTAAAATGATATTGATGGTATAATTAACAAAATAGACAAATTCGAATACGAAAAATTAGACATAAGAAATTGAATAGAAAATTAAACGAAAACTGAAATTTAAAAAATAAAATATATACCATACCACGCACTCAATGCGATTTAACTGTTCAATTAATTGAAAGTCTGATTTGATGCGAAAGTTTAAGTCTAATCTGATCATTAACGGCTAATGATTGAAAGTCTAATTTGATATGTTTAATATATGTTTAATTAATTAAAAGTCTAATTTGATGCGAAAGTTTAAGTCTAATTTGATCACGCCTATTGAAAGTCTAATTTTATACAAATGTTTGTAATCGTTAATTGTTAAAAGTCTAATTTGATAGTAAAGAAATAGATATAAATAGTGGTCCAATTTCCTCGTTCTATACAAAAAAATCGCACTTTTTTCTTCTTTAAAAAATAATAATAAAAAATAAAAATAATTTTAAATTAATAATAGCTCGTAAGAAACTATCAAAACCAAATGCTCCTTCACCAGATATTGCTGGTTCGTCTACACTATCGCCACATACAACATCAACTCCTCCACGAAATATTACTTCAACACCAACACCAACTAATACCACCGTTTCATCTACATCACAAAATATTGCCACATCACGAGCGTCAACACTAACTAATACTACACCACGAAATATTGCCACATCACGAGCGTCAACACCAACTAATACTACACCACGAAATATTGCCACACCACGAGCGTCAACACCAACTAATACTACACCACGAAATATTGCCACACCACGAGCATCAACACCAACTAATACTACACCACGAAATATTACCACACCACGAGCGTCAACACCAACTAATACCACTGCCTCGTCTACACCACAAAATATTGCCACACCACGAAATATTGCTTCAACACCAACATCACTAAATACTAATACTACAGCTCCCTTTAGACTCGTTGTTTCACAAGATATTTTAGCCTCATTAAGTCAAACTCAAACTCAATCTTAACGAACTTCTGATATTATTAAAAGATATCCTAATATTAATGTACCGAAAAGTTACCGTTCACATCACGAAGAAGAAGCATCAAGAAATGTTCGACCGAGTAATGAAAAAGCAGGTAAACTGAATTTTTTGTTATATTTTAATATTTATTATATTACATCTGTTCATTACGATTCGATACATATCCTTATAATTTAAAATAGGTAATTTAGAGCTAGGAAATTTAAAAAATAAAACCCTTCGACTACAGAATGAATTGAATCAGGAAAAGGTCAAAGTATCAGAAATGAAACGAAAAATAGATAATTTGTAAGACTGTGTTCGTAGGGTCGAGGAGGAGAATTCCTTACTACAGCAGTTTAATGAAATTTTTGGTGATGAATCGAACCAATTATGTGAAGAGAATAAAACTCTCCAAGAAGAACTTCAACGGCTCAAGCAACTTCGCACACCTCGAAAGACTATCGATTCTCCGCAGTAATATTCACCAAAACGCCCTAATAAAAGATTAAAATTAAGAGAGAAATCGCCTGATGAAGTTGCCGCTTCAGCTGCAAGAGTAAGAATTTTACAAGAACATTTGCAACCAAATTGTGTTAATGTATATATATAGCTTTTATTATTTCCTCTTATTGTTTAGGACGAAATGAAGAACCTCTTGAAAGGTCAAATACCTGAAGAATATCGGTTGGATTACGGCAAGACTTTTAGTGAACAGACAGCAAAGATATACGAAAAATTGATACCTGAATTAAAGAGGTTGATGAGTGGACATTATAATCCATCTGTAACCCAATTGTTGAACTAGTTACGATCAATTCACAAGCATAAAAGAGATAGACAATGGAAACAACTATCAGGCCAATTAGACAAAGTCGACCGTAGGATGCACATGAATGCGCGATTGTCCGAAGTGAGCAGTATTTTATTTTAATGCACTTCTTTTTAATCATTTGAAATTAATCTTTATATATTCAACAGAAAAAAAATAGACGAGTAAAGGCGGCAATAAAATTATACGAAAGAAATGACGCCAACATAAAGGAATTTGATAAAGACGAATTATTACCAATGCTTGTACAGAATGATTGTCATTCCATTGAGCAATCAGATTCTGAAGACGATTCAAGACAGAAATTGCCTGATAATAAGCAGTTCTTGCATGTATATGATCAGTCATGGCGTTCAGACGAGATATTAAAGTGATTACTGCTCCTAACCTATTTTAATATTTATTCGATATTTGTTTATCTGTTTTAATAGTTAAAACAGCTATTACGAGACGTATTAGACCCTGAAGCAGAATATATTTAACGCACAAAAAAGCAACGAGAGCGAATTTATAATGATGATAGTATTTACTTCATGTCTAGTAAACCTCTCGAGAATGCGCCTGAATGGGCGCTCGATAAAAGAAAAATGTATGAGACAGATGAAATAAACGAAACAATTGGCGTTAGCAAATATGACGACATGGTTGATGATTTGATTCAATCTTACGAGGATCGTATGCTAATAAAACTGAATTTAACAGAGCCATATTCAGATTTCTTATTAAATTCGGCGGAAATGAATTCAACTAGACCTGAAGATTTGGATGAGATTGGCAAAAGTTCGACAACAGTAAGTTAAATTATTTTAATATTTTTACGTCACAAATATCGTTAATTAATTTTGTTTATATCATATGTTGTATCATATTAGCAACAAAAAGCTGAAAAAAACCAAAAAGGAAAAGGAAGGACTACGGAAGACGAAGAACTCCATGAAATATTTGATGCAGACGAATATTATTAGTATATTTTATATTTATTTTTTTTGGTTATATAATTATTACTGGATATTTTATATTTTTTTTGTACGGTTGATCATATGCAGGTTGGTTTATATAATTATCTTATATTACTATATACTATATACGTCAATATATATAAAATAAATGGTTTTTATTTGCTTATAAAATACAAAATGATGCTTTATTATTCGACCTTGAAAAACCTCTAATTCGACCTATTTATCAATTATATTCAGATTACATACAGTAGTCGAATATAGTTTTTTTTAGGGTCGAATAAATATGTAATAATGTCCTAATATAGGTAAAATGATGGTCGAATTTTCTTTCTGAATTTGAGACGATTGGCACCCTAAATGCGCCAAAAAAATCGGCCTCAATTTAATATAGGTTAGATCGTCATTCGACCTATATTCGATCTGGTCAAATTTAGGCCAAATTGTCCTTTTTCGACTAGTGATATGATGCAAAATTATATTTTGCTTTTCATCTTTTTCAGGCAAATTGAAGGTCAAAAGATAAATATTATTTTGTACTTCACATATTTCTATTTTTATATTGGTATCTTCTAATCGAATATTTCTAATTGGAAAATGTATTCCTTTAGAAAAAATTGAAATTTCATTACAACATTTCACTACGATTAAATTTTCTTTGGATTTTACTGTCAACATGTTATTATCTGAACCATAATTTGTCACTGTAAACCCAAGTGAATAGCTAAATTTTAATTGTAGAGTTTCTAAGTTCCAATGAAATAAATAATTTGAAGAAATAGCCCATATATAACTATTCTCATCAATAATCACTTCATTTGCTTGGATCACTTCTTTTGCATGATATGTTAGCTTATAAGATGACATTAAAATTAGTTCATCACCTATTTGATCATGTGGAGAATAAACCGATATTTCATTATGATCGTTAAATATTACAAGATTTCCATTTTTTCTGAGATGAATTTTAGGCAACCACACTGCACGAGGAGGATTAAGTTTAATTTTCTGATGTCCATCTGCTGACATTTTAAAGATTTCAAGTCCATCACTCTCACCGCCCAGTGCATAACAAATAATTCTACTATCATTTACTTTAATCGCAGTACAAGTACAACGTCTCCATTTATCTGGTAATTTATAAATATTTACTTGAGGATCTAGTATCAGCTTAGAATCTTCTACAATCCATCCTTCAATCAACTTATCATTTTCGCTATGTGTGGTGATATATTTACCGTTAGGAGATAAAGATATTAAAGATATTTATTTTTCGTTATGCGCATTGTGTGGGTTACATGAGTTGTGTAACATAATTTTACTATACTTGACATGTTCATCTATCTGAATGTTTTCGTCATCCATGATTGTTTTTTTAGACAATTTGTTATTAGAATAATAAAAGAAAAATTGCAAGTATAAATAACAAAAAAAATTTCATTCGAATCAGCATGCAAAATTCTTATTCAAATTTACTATTTTTGGTGGATAGAATGAATAGCCTATCGGTGCATTCCATCTTTTTTTGATAGATATAATGAAATAGCTTACAAAATGGAAAAACTATTGTGGTATGCCTAAATTGATATTGTATCAGACCTCATTTGACATGCATATCATAAACATCGGCATAGGAATCACGTGAGAATTATTAATTTTGATAAATATTTAGCACAAGTTTAGGTTACCATCAATAAAAATAAATGTTTGGTATAAGTATAATATAATAAATTATGAAATTACGCCACAAATATGAGATTATAATTACAATATTTCTGTAAATATTCGTTTGTAATCAGAGTTGATTAAAGATATTCATTTATTTATACGAAAAGAGTATAATTATAATTGTGAAATGTTTCGCAAAGTGTAACTATGATGATGAACTTGACCAAAAATAATCTTATAGAAAAAAAATGTTATGAATAAAAGAAAGTAAACAATTAATTAAATGAATGGGCTTTTTATTATAAAATAAATTGTGTAATATCTGGTATTTTTTTTTACAAATAAAAAAAAAAAAAATTTTTTTTTACTAGAAACATTGCATTTTTAAATTCAGTTATCCTGGATGGATTATAATTTATCCCTTAACACTCTATTATTCATATAATTACATCATATAAAATTATAAGTATTTATATATTATTAAAAATATTATTTGATTATCCAATAATTTTAAAAACAATTCAATACACAAAAATTTTGTCAAGCTCTTAATAAACATTTTAACGAGTATAACATTACCACAATATTTTTATTCAAATAAATCAAAAAATAAATTTAACAATATACAGTATTAAGAAACAGATCAAATTATTTAAATGAATTTGTTAAACTGAACTTGATTAATTATTAAATTTCATACAACTTTTAATGAAATGGATGAACATACAGTACATGTATGAATGAACCTTCTATACCAGATTTTTATGATGATTTTTTTCTGAATTATTTATGAATAGACTGAAAAAAGTGAATCTTATCATAAAAAGCATGAAATACATTTATTGATTAAGAAATATCCAATATACTTACGTTATTTGTCTCATGGAAAAATATTATTATATCTATCATTATGAAATTTATATATTCATATTAAGGCAATTGAGTAAATAGAAATTTAAAGAGGCCAATTTTCACTACACCGCAAGTAATAATAGAGTAATAACATAATTTTAAAAATTTCAAATCTGTTTAGTACTTTTTAAAAAAATTAATAATAGTTGGTTATTAAAGATAGAATATAAAATTATAATATTTAATAAATTTTCATGACGTAAATTTACAATATATCAAAAAAAAAAAGGTTCCTGATTTTAATGTGATATATTAAATATTAAATGTATAGTATATTTTCAATTATTCTTTTAGCTAGCCAATAATTTCTATCAATATCACCATAATTACCTTTTTTTGGGGAGAAGACGATATACGTAGGTGTGGGCTACACAATTGGACTAACGTTGAAGATCAAAATTCACTACCACTAATACTAAACACGTGCCTTGCAGATTAAGTTTAAAAAAAAATTCCACCCGTTAACAAATTGTGCAACATTTTAGAAATTCGGTGTAGTCATTTTATGAGATATAAAATTTACCATAATTCGCTCCAGAAATGTCTATTTACAAGTTTATAACTAATTTTTTTTTATATGGTTGTAGTGATAAGATAATGAACTGTAAATTATTAATTTTGTTAATTTGCTGTTATATGAAAACATATTTGGAAGCTATTTACTCAAAATAAATCTAATTTAATTAATCGCTACAGTAAATTTCTAAAAAGTTTTGGATTATTGTGTACAGTTAGCATTATTTAGTGCAATTGTACGTTTATTTAAATAATCCTCATCATTTCATATACTGGTTCCACTTACTAAAGATAAAATACGTGCACGATTACCTCATTATAAGCGCCCACTTATTTAATTAATTGTTTACCTTTTTTTTCATTTATAACGTTACATAAAAATTGATTTTTTTGGTCAAGTTTATCATCGGTGCACATGTTTACGTTTACAATTAACCTTTTTCATATATCCTAATTTTAATACTGCATTACATAAATTGTGGCGCAATCTGCTAATTGAAATCTTTAATATATTAACACAATTTAATGTTCTAAAATGTAACTCTAAAAATATAGTAAAATAAATTAAACCATGAAGCCGTTAAGCCCAGAATTTTTAATGGTTCTCGTCACTAGTTATTATGAAAGTTGTCTAGTCAATGTTTATGAAAATAAACGATATTAATAATAGGAATATTAAAACCCAGTATTTTTTCTATAAACATAAAGGGTTAAGCAACATTGAAGAATTTTCTGGACCTAGATTACCAATTACAAATACAATGGATCTAATAAAGCTAGAAAGATATTTTGGTTATTATGAATATTATTATACAGAATTATCAGAAAGTATCGTTAATATCATTGAAGATGATAGATATCTTGCGAAATATGGACCAACTTTATTAAAAAATTTAATAAAGTCATCTAATCCAAGATTAACTTGTTATATAGAAGATATTTACAACAAATGCACAAAACTTGTTAAAGAAAATCCAAAAAGAAATCTAAAATTTCTTAAAATTATTACATTATCTATAAATGAATTATATAAAAAATATTCTAATTATATAACAAGATTTAATTCTAAAATGTTTATAATTTTAGACTCTTTTAACGACAAAATTGACGATGATAAATATAATTCACATTTTTTTACTTTTAGTCAAGAAATAGAAATTAGTGAAATAACCAAATAATTAAAATTCTTACAATATTTATATTCATTATATTCATTTATTTCAAATACCTTTCGTCGTTTAAGCAGCAACAAAGCCATACAATATATTACCCTTGTTGTACCCTATGTAAATTATACTTTTTATCCTTTAGAATATAATTGGTGAAAGGATCCTTACTCGAACATTTTTGTTGATACTTGTAAAAAAGAATTTTATACAAATTGGAATGGTGAAGCAATCATTAATTTTAAATGGAAAATATTTGAAAGAATATATTATTTTGCTATTTGGTTATTGTTTATAGTTTTCCTTGTATGTTTTACAATTGCTTCTTATCCCACAAATTCTACAATTTAAGAAATTCGTATCAAACTTTATCAAACTTCAATTGTATTTGGATTTATTCATCTTATAATTGAATTGAGAAAGTTTATTTGGAATCCAAAAAAATATTTTTTAAGTATTTGGAATTTATTTGGTAAGCGTATTTTAAAATTTATTTTGATTTAATTAAACTTAAACTAACTTTTCTTTTAAAAAAATCCAGATTTAAGCATTTATCTTTGTACTACTATTGCATCAATTTATTGGATTAAATATGATAATATACTAGACTGAACACTATCACTTTCATGTTTATTGTTAGACCTAAGGATGGTGCCGCAATTGATTTATCAAATCTGCAATATTGCGGATTTTGGAGTTGAATTGCGGTTAGTGAACCGCAATTCCGCAATTCACCTGATCGGTTTTGGCAGTTTACCGAACCGATTTAATAAAAAAAATGTTTACGCAACGTTTTTTTTAATTAATTTAACGAAAAAATGTTGCGAAACGTTTTTTCAAAGTATTTTAATTAATAAAAAGCGTTTCGCAACGTTTTTTTAATTAATTTAAAGAAAAAACGTTGCGAAACGTTTTTTCAAAGTATATTTAATTAAAAAAAAACGTTTCGCAACGTTTTTTAATTAATTTAAAGAAAAAACGTTGCGAAACGTTTTTTCAAAGTATATTTAATTAAAAAAAACGTTTCGCAACATTTTTTTAATTAATTTAAAGAAAAAATGTTGCGAAACGTTTTTTCAAAGTATATTTTAATTAAAAAAAACGTTTCACAACATTTTTTTGGATTGCTTTAGCGAAATTGCAATTCCGCAAATGTATCGCAATTCCGCAAATGTGCCGCAATTCTGCAATTATTCCGCAATTGAATTGCGGTACTTTGCGGAATTGCGGAATATTTGCGGAATTGCGGACAATTGCGGATTGTGGAATTGCGGATATTTAGGTTTAAAAATCCGCAATGTTCCGCAATACCGTAAATCGCAATTATTCCGCAATTGCTTATTTGTGGCACCATCCTTAGTTAGACCTAAAATTTTTATTTTTCTTTAAAATATTTGAATCATTCGGAGTTAGGGCTCCGATCAGTTCGGTTCGGTTCGGTTTTTGCAAAAACCGATACCGAACCGAATTAATCGGTATCGGTATTAATGATTACCGAAACCGATCGGTAATTACCGAAAACCGAACCGATTTACCGAACGAGTTTAGTAAAAAAACGTTTCGCAACGTTTAGCAAAAAAAAAGTTGCGAAACGATTTTTTCTTATCAAATCATCCATAAAAAAACGTTTCGCAACGTTTTTTATTAAAGTGACAAAAAAAAACGTTGCGAGACGTTTTTTTTATATTAAATCGTTTTATAAAAACGTTTCGCAACGTTTTTAAATAAAAAGGAAAATAACGTTGCGAAACGTTGTTTTCTATATTAAATTTCCGATGTAAAAAACGTTTCGCAACGTTTTTTACAAGTTTCGCAAAAATAACGTTGCAAAACGTTATTTTTTTTATATCAAACGTTTATGTAAAAAACGTTTCGCAACGTTTTTTACAATGTTCGCAAAAATAACGTTGCGAAACGTTATTTTTCATAATAAATTGTTTATGTAAAAAACGTTTCGCAACGTTTTTTACAAGTTCCGCAAAAATAACGTTGCGAAACGTTATTTTTTTTATCAAATCGTTTATGTAAAAAACGTTTCGCAACGTTTTTTACAAGTTTCGCAAAAATAACGTTGCGAAACGTTATTTTTTATCAAATCGTTTATATAAAAAACGTTTCGCAACGTTTTTTACAAGTTCCGCAAAAATAACGTTGCGAAACGTTATTTTTTATATCAAATGTTTATGTAAAAAACGTTTCGCAACGTTTTTTTTTAACTACATTATTTACGTTTTTCTTATAAAAAAAAACGTTTTTATTATCGGTAAATCGGTTCGGTAAATCGCAAAACCGATACCGAAACCGAAAGTTTCGGTTCGATAAATCATAAAACCGAAACCGCTCCGATACCGAAACCGGTCGGTACGGTTCGGTAATTACCGAAACCGATCGGAGCCCTATTCGGAGTCTACTTTGCAATAATGTTTGAAGTAGCTAAACGTATATTTTCTTTTTTAATAGTATTAGCAATTATTATTGCAAGTTATGTACATGCTTTCTTCTTACTTTTACATTCCCAAAATCTTTTAGATTCACTAAATATACAAAATCCAAATGATTCAAATAATCCTTGGACTCTTTCAAATACTTATAATCAAGTTGATGAAAATGGAAATATCTTAAATGAAACTTTTATTCAAGCTCCTAGTGAAAATACCAATTTATTTTATTCGTTTCCCACTTCTCTTCTTGCAACATATTTATTTTTAACAGGTAACTGTTAATATTATTTAAATATTGTCCATAAAAATAAGTTATGCTAATAAAATATAAACTTGTAAAACAAATAATCTTAGGAAATCAAAATTTATTATCGTCATGAGCACCAAAACTAACAACTGAAAATATGATATTATTTATTTTAATGACAGTATTTTCATTCTTAATTGTTATATATTTAATAAATTTGTTTATTGGTCTACTTAATATGGCGATTAAAGAGGTAGGATAATCATAGGTCCTCATATTTAGTACAAAATGCAGAAGTTATAGCAGACATTGAGCTTTTTTATCTGTTACCTTATCAAAAACGTCAGAGAACTTGGTTTCCTGAAGTAATGTAAGTATTTACTTGCTTAAAAAAAAATACCTTATATTCAGTTTTAAATAATCATTTTTTACAGTTTAGTTATTATACCATAAATGTTGAAAAAGCTCAGAAATATATTAAAGAAGTAATTAACAAAGGTGAATGGAAAAAGGATGATTGGTCTGAAATGAAAAATAAAATTTTAAAGCTTCTTAATATCGAAGATACTATCAAAAATTAAAACATTTAAAATTTAAAACATCTTTCTTATATTTTCTTTTTAACCATCATTTTCAATAAAATATTTTTAGCGTATTTAATATATGATGAGTTTAATGGCTATAACTGATATTTCATTGATTATTCTTATGTCATTAAACGCATTAATTATACTCCTATTATTTGCTTTTTTTATTTATTATTAAAAATAAAATTATATTAGTGATCACTTCTGACGCTGACAATACAATAATTTGTTACAAACTTGCTATATGATATGTCACTACAAAGAAAGAGAGGACAAAATATAGCTGTTAATAAAAAAGACTGTTGGTAAAAAAGCTGTTAATAAAAAAGCTGTTCAGTAATAAAAAAACTGTTAAGCAGCATCGCAACTCATATACTATTGAGTAAAAGAAACAAAGTTGTCACTTAAAGAAAATGTAATAATTAAAGTAGCAAAATCTTTTTGATAAAAACATGGTTAGTCACCAGGTTGACTCAAGTGAAAAGTGGGTAAATGAACCAAAATATTTTTACCCAGTAGTTGAAAAAGAACTATATGATTGAATTATAGGACAAAGGCAAAAAATAGAGGCTAGGCATCATACACTATAATCATTGATTTGTACTTTATATAATTTTACTTTTACATTGTTATCTTTTAATTGAATATTTTGAATTAGAAAATGTTCTTCTCCCTTGAACTTTAGATATTAATGTAATCTTTTTTTTCAAGTTCATAAGCTGTTATAAATCCAAACATATAACTAAGTTTCAATGAAATAAATAATTTTGAAAATTTTATAAGATGACATTAAAATTTTAAACTTATCATTTATTCTGTCATATGGAAAATAAACTAATAATTTAGGAGCATCAATTATTGTAAGATTGCCATTTTTATTGAAACAAATTGCATGCCCATCATCACGATTATAATTATTTTCTGATGAACATCAACATTTGAAAAACTTCAAATCCATAAAATTGGCTATTTTATTATTATTCACTTTACAGTTATTTGCAAAAAGAATGGGCCACACAATTCATTTTGACTGCATATGAAATTTTCATATGCAATCATATACATGTATGGTAATATCTGCCTGGACTGCCAAATTCATTTTTGAATCTTCCCATATGCAGCAATCCGCAGTTATATGTACAACAGTTCCTATACACTTAACCTGCGTATGAATGCATATGAAAAATTTCATACGCAGACAAAAATAAATTGCATGCCAATGGCCAACGCATTGCGTGATCCATTTTCTTTTTGCAAATAGCTGTAATCACAATAATATACTTGTGCACTTATTGATCATCTCTAGTATTACTACAAAAAAAAGTACTGATCATGTGATAATGAAAAATTGTCACACCTATCACATCCTGCCATGTTTTTATAGAATTCTAAATAATTATAATAGAGGTCACATCTGCAGTACTAATTAAAAATCCTATAAAATATACATAAATTTTGCCATATAAATATACATTTTTATCATATGACCTTCTACTATAAATATTATATGACCTTATAGTAAATTTTAATGAAAAAAGATTTTGTATTAAAAATATGGATTAATTAGATTATATTATTTTTAAACTGAAACTAACAAGAATTTTTCTATTAAATTTAATTTTATAATTTATAATTTTATAACCACTATAATCTTTACAGTATATGCATTATTTGTATTACTTTCAAAATTATCTTAATAAAAGATCAAATAATTTTTTTAAAAAGATTATATTTATGATTTACTACATAAAGTAATTCTTTGCTAATATTTAATTCCTTTTACATTACAGTTGTCTCTGAATATAACAAACCTAATGTTCTAGCAATTTTTGTTCGGTATAGAATGAGTTTGTTATATAACACCTATACTGTATACTGAACAGTTCGTTATATAAATTTTTACCAATAAAATAACAAGCATATGATTTATATAAATATACTGTACCTAGAGGATAGGTAAATATACGGGGAGGGTTAACTCAAGGTTATATAAGCAATGGTTATAAGACCAGAATTGAAGCCTATAGTAATTTTATAAATAATTATATTAGAATTCAAAAATACCCCATATTTAAAGTAAAAAATGAGCTGATAATCAATATGATCTATGAAAAAAAATTAACCTCCTGAAAACAACAAAATCTGAAACTATATAAATATATAATTTTTGTCAAGGTTTCACTTCTATATCTTTCAAAAAACTTGATCAGCTATTTGAAATACCTTAAAAATATATAAAAGTTTATTAAATACTTGAAAATAATGCATAACAAAAAAAGAAAACACTATTTTTAAATGTTTTAAGCAAAAAAAAATTTTATTTTTTATTAAGATCTTAAAAAAAAAGTTTGTAATTTCTAACTTTCTATTATTATATAATAAAAACATATAAAAATAAAAAAGAAATTAACCAGTGATCCAATTTGGATGAAAAAACTTTGCCTATATAGAACTAACATGAACAAACTTAACTTCTAAGATCAGCTACTTTCTTATGTATGCGTGTCAAAAAAATAAAAAAAAATAAAATTTTAATATAAAATTTTATTTGTGTAACTAATTTATGAAGACTTTAGTTTAATTGGTAATTGATCAGCCTCAGTAACCTTGAATTAGCCCCGTATATTTACCTATCCCCTAGACTGTACGAATATAATGAACCTTCTGCTCTAGAGGATTTAGTATATATTTAATATATTGAATCAATTCTGTTCTAAATAATATTAATTAAATTTATAATGCCAATTAAGATTATAATTTCGTATAACATAAAGTTTCATGAACAAATCACTATTTGTTTATTAATTACTGATAACCTTGATCAGTGTTATAAATTTGGCCTGAATTAGTTTATGATCATATGACTTGTTCAGTATAACGAATACATGGCTAATATATTGGAGATGATCAAATCAAGTTCAGATGTGGTATATAGGAATTTATTATAAAAGTTCATTATATCCAGTGTAAATAATTATAAAAAAACAGTTCTGTAAACTTGGGTTCAGTATATTGAGTGTTTAGTACATACAGGTTCATTATATTCAGAGGCAACTGTATATTACTTCTTTTATTATTAGAATTCTTAAATAAAAGAATAAAAACTATAAAGATCTGATTTTTAATAAAGATTACATCCCTTCATAGCATTTTATAAAAATAAAATAAAAGAGCATTAGTTACATTCTTAAACCAAATTGTTAAGAAAAACATCTCTCTTTTCAAATTTAAGCCAGAAAATTTAAATTTAATTCTACAAAATAAATAAAAAAAAATGTTAGTAATATTCTCAAATAAAATTATTAAAGAATATTTTTCTTTTTATCACCTATTAAAGAAATTGCACCCTTTAAATTTTATCTATTATTCTCTTTTTAAATTTATTTCTAAGTCAAGAAATCCAAATTTATTCTTACAAAAAAAAACAAAAAAAAATATTAGTAACATTTTTAAACCAAATTATTAAAGAAGATTTCTCTCTTTATTACTTATTAAAGAAATTATTTCTCTTCAAATTTACCTATTAAAAAATTATTTCTCTTTTCATATTTATTTTCAAGTCAAAAGATCCCAATTCATTTTACAAAATAAATAAAACAAAAAGAATATCAATAATATTCTTAAAATAAAAAAAAAATAATAAATCTAGTAGCTTAATGAAAATCAAAACTTATCTACTTAAAATAATTTGCAAATCTGCAATTACATAATTCTGTATCTTATAATACTAATATTTTAACATATTTTAGCAATTTAAATTTTAAACCTAATACTAAAATTAAATTTCAATTTAAATATATTTTAGTATATGCTATATATTATTTTGTAATGTCATAATAAAAAACTACAAATTATAAATGCTAAATATATAGAGAAGAAAATTACTGAAACTATTTCTAGAAAAAAAATCAATTAGCTATTTCTTACTTAAATAATTTAATATGTAAAAAAAATAAAAAAATATCTTAAATTAGCATTAGAAAAAAAATTAATATATAATATTTATATTAATTTATAGCATTATAATATGGTATAATCAAAATATATACTTTATAATAAAGCATTATATGTGACCTTAAATATTTATTCAAAATTATATACTTTTTTACTATGATCTAATTTAATGATACTCTATTTTTGCATATAACCTTTACTCAAAATACCTATTTTTTTATATAACTTTTCTATTAAAAATGCAAAAAAATATACATTTTTTGCATATAGCTTTTATTATAATTAACTGGGATTCTATTTTTATTGTTTATATTTATCTGAGAAACATTTTTTTTGACTTAGTAAAATCTTATTCTTTATACATTAACTATCATCACATTGATTATGTGATACTGCATAATTCTGCATAATGCAAGTTACCAATGCTTTTTTTCATGGAATTGCTAGGGTAGTTTGCTTATTATAGATTACACAAGTTTTGATTAGTTCAATTTTATCATATTTATCATCTATCATTTTTGAATTTTTTCATCACACATCTAATGTTTTAGTGTTTTTTTTCAGTTTATTAAGAGTAAAAAATTTTAAATTTACTAATTAAGAAAATTAAAATTAAAAAAAAAAATTTAATTAACAGTTTAATAATGCAAGTACAACAAGATTACGCTATAATGTATGAAATTATAATGCTATATTAAAGTTTAAGAAGATATACAAAAAGGGTAAATTGAATATAAATATGATTCACAAAATACAATAATGATAAATTTGGTTAAAAATCAATTTTTATGTAATGTAATAAATAAAATAATTGATTAATTAGATATTTATAATTAAGTAATTATATACATAATTTTTTTTAAAAAAATTATTTATAAGAAAATTGGAAGAGATTATTATTCAAAATACTAATCGTTTTAAGTAAGTTGGAAACTAAATTATAAATATTAAGTGAACAGAGTATTCTCAAATATCTTTACTTATTACAATATTGTTGAATAATCACTTTAAAAATATAGCAATAAATTTGCAAAGTAATCTTACTATTATTAATAAATATTTTTAAAACTCATTAATATAAAATTTTTTTTAAATTTTTTAAACATAATTCAATTCAATTCAAAAAAATATATCTATACATATTCATTCTATTTATCTATTTGTCTTTAAATAATTTTAATAAACAGAACAATTCACAGGTCGAATGAAAAAAAATCGGATTTTGCTCTATTTAAAATAGCCTTGCCGACTTCAATATAGAATATGCCAAATTTTGCTTATTTTAGTATAGCCATATCTATTTTTGCCGATTTTTGTTAAATTCCGATTTTTCAGTCATAAATGCCGATTTTAGCGGCCGATTTTTACCTTTTTTTAAATAAATGCCGATATTTAAACCAGAGATATTATATTTATTATATACTTTACCCTTTTCGTATAGTTCGAATAAAGGATTTTATCTTATTTAAAATTCCCTTGCCGACTTCAATAAGGCTTTGCCGATTATTTTACTAATTTTTTGCCGATTTTTGTTAACTTCCGATTTTTCATCCAGAAATGCCGATTTTAGCGGCCGATTTTTACCTTTTTTTAATTAAATGCCGATATTTAAACCGGAGATATTATATTTAGTGTAAACTTTACCGCTTTTGACACAGGTCGAATAAAGATTTTACTCTATTTAAAATAGCCTTTGCCAATATTTAAATTGTAATATTTCGTAATTTTACATCATAGGATTTTTGAAATTATTTATTATACTAATAAATATAAGATACTATTCTAAATATTCTACTTGTTTTGTACATTGAATTCCCAGTTGGTTCGATTTCACAAACAATAACTGAAGTATTCATAAGGTTGAACAGTGATAATCGAAACTGATGAGATCGCATTGATAAGGCCTATTCCTAAAAAGTTAATTAATCACATTTAATTAAACGCTATTTAATTGTACTATTTTTTTTTTTTTTCAAAAAAAAACTTTCTTTCTGAAAGAAGAGTCTGCCTCCTATACCGTTTGCCGTCGTGCATAGTGTGTTATAGGAAAGGTGGGCTAGGTGGCCACCTAAAGTTTGTAAATAACTCTGGTACCAAAGTTGATGATCTATTTACTATACATAGACCTCTCGCTTCGAATTTTGGTTATGATAATTCCGCCTCCTCTGTCGCATTATTCGTCGAAGTCTAAATAGATATCATTATGACTTATGAGTAAAATATTTACAATAATAATGTAAATTCTTTAATCATAGTTAAAATAGGCATGATGGGATAACTCATATATCATGAGCTCTGTCTGTGCGAAGTGCCATTTTATTTATAATCAAAGTAGACTTAAGTCGTAAGTAACTTTGATTATCATTGATTAGGAAAGTACATGCAACGAAAATCCTTTATCAAGGGGTAAAATAGGCATGATGGGATAACTCATATATCATGAGCTCTGTCTGTGCGAAGTGCCGTTTTATTTATAATCAAAGTAGGCTTAAGTCGTAAGTAACTTGATTATAACAATGATGATTATTGGAGAATTAAGTTGCAACATTTTTAAACATTTTTGAATAAGTGCCGTATTAATTTAATGTAATTGTTACCCTTTTCAAATAAGAAGGGCCGATTTGCAATACAGCTTTGCCGGCCTTAAATGTATTTATATAGCCAGAATAATTGTTTTATACTTTATGTGATATTTAATTAAAATAAAATAAACCTTTGATATCTAAAAATTATTACATGATTAGAGTTATTAATCACAAAGTATGGTGCTTGTATCGTAATGCCGTAATAAAAGACCGATTTGCAATACAACTTTGCCGGCTCAAAATAAGATCTCTTGTTATCTGAATTATCTGATTTTTCACGCGGTTAGAATTAATTACGGTATATGTAACCTTTATCGTTATTCTTGTGCCAAAAAAAAATGATTGTTATAATTTAATCAAATACAAATGCTATAATTGAATTCGCCATTCTGATTTTACATATAATTCATTTTATATTATATAAAGTTTTTAAAACGAAATTTTTTTATTTAAAGGAATCACAGCCATATATTCTTTTGTTTTTCTCGTCCCAGTATCAAAATTACATTTAATGAATTTTCCTATTATATGATGTATGGGTATAATACTGTCTCTTCTCATATCATAAAACTCATTTGTCCATAATTCCATATTACATGATTTTATGTCGTTATCTACTTGGCAATAATATCTTGTACTATGATCTTGAACCAGTTTGTACCATTTGACTAACGCTAATGAATGGGTTAATGATCGTGAACTATTTAAATGAATAGTATGCTCAAAATAAAATTGTACTTGACCGGGATAAACATCGATCGATCCATCATAATGTACAAATCGAGCTAATATATATGAGGATTTTTCGTGACGAGCAGCCTGAACAGAACCATATATGTCCGCCCCAATTCTTATTCTCCCATATTGTATAATTCTAGGGTTTACGACAGTACCGTTATTTGAACCTATTATAGAGTAGATGGAGATGAAACAATAATCATTATACAAACTATTATAAAATTCTACCAGTAGGTCCAAAATTTGGTTTGGAAGGGTAGTTTCTTTGCGCGGTTTCATTAGCAACCCAGGAAAACATTCCGTTCCGTAAGCCGAATCT
This sequence comes from Rhizophagus clarus, assembly GCA_015698045.1. Classification (NCBI taxonomy): domain Eukaryota; kingdom Fungi; phylum Glomeromycota; class Glomeromycetes; order Glomerales; family Glomeraceae; genus Rhizophagus; species Rhizophagus clarus. Next base: position 627,724 of record BLAL01000086.1, read on the forward strand.
TCCTCAATAAGAGATAGTCTTATAAAATTTTGATACTCATCGCTCGCAAAATCATCAAGTGCAGCCAAGCTGCCAACAGATTTTCTTGGTTCTATTATCTCCAAGGAGGAAAATAAGTGATCGTTGTCACAATTTGAGAGGAAGTATTGAAGGATTGTATTTTCGGACATAATTCTTAGTAGTTCAGGTTCAATATTACGTCTGCTATTATTATAAGAACCTACAATTTTTAAAAATAATTAATAACATTGCGATTTTCAAATCAGAAAAATTAAATCACGTACCTAAAATTCCGTTCATCCGTTCAAAGCTATAACACCAGAATGAGGACAAAGGACCATAGTCTAATACGCATTCACAGATATGGAGACAGAGATGCAGATTAGGACTTATTTTTTCTTGACCATATTTTTGTTCAATTAATTTGTTCATCTCTATCAGTCTTGTAAACGCTTCATTTAACATATTTTTTTGTAGCTCTCGGTTTGTTAAGATCTTGCAAGCGCGCACGAAATATGCAAGAATTTTTCGGTCGATGTATCCAAGGAAACTCCATGTGATAGGTATTGCAAAAATTAACATGAAGGTTTTCCACATGTCCGCCGTGAAACTTGAGAATCCTTCACCGGTAGCTATTCTGACAGGGCGGCGTCCAAGGTCACTTGGGAACTTTATCATGTCAGCTCTCTCTTGCATAATTTTGAGCTTTTCGTTATTTAATATACCTTCGCCTATCCAGAGTTTCGTTACGATCCATTTCGCAACACCGAGAAAAAGGCAATGCATAGGATCAACCACGCAAAAGCGAACAGGATTAAAATAAAGCAAGCGGTATATCTCCGACCAGCGAACATGATGTTCAGAGACATGGGCTCTTCGTGCTTCTTCAGTTGCACATTGTTTCCACTCACTTGCTTTTTCTCTTATTTCATTAATATCTCGCTCAACAAACCAGTCGTCTAAATCTGCAAACCCCCCAAAATTTGGTTGATTGTTTATAAAATTTGCCGATTTGTAACATCGGTAGCATGCAATACGAGCCGAGATGAAACCACATAATTTCCGAGACGCAGGGACGTCGCTAGAACAGCCAATGATTGCACCACAGATAAATCGACCATTGTTGTGTTCGTTTGTTTTTATAAAATAGCCATTCCACAAACGATTTAACTGGTTAACGATCGGATACAAATAATTGTTAATTTCATGTTGGCTTGGTTCTTTCGGACCATGCATTACTGCTAGTGTGAGAATATTGTGTGGCTTGAAGCGTTTATTACGCAGCAAATTACAAAAAACGGCATAAATCACACCAACAGAATATTGTGAATTTACGAATGGCTGGAACCAATCCATATTTAACATTAATCCGATATGAGTATCGGCAAATTCTTTTGTAAAAAACAGCGCACCATCATCATCTGTAAAACTTTTCCAGACCCTACCATCATAGATATCGAATAAAGCTTCAGTTCCGTTTTTCCTTTCTGACCACTTCCGACATGACATTTCAAAATTTTTGCGATTAAAAAAAAGGGTCAATTGTTGCTTAATATTTATTAACAGGAATGTCATTATCGGACGGAAAATGGGATTATTACTACTATTATTACTATCTATTTTCGTTAATAGAGGGTTATTGCATTGTTGTCGAAATTGTTCTATTCTGTGATTTGGATAGTTTACAAAACTGCAAGTTGGTATTTCAGTATTGTCTAATAATTCTTTTATATCATACAATTTGTGACATCTGTCACAGGCTGCATATTTAATTATCGTTGTGGATATCCCCAACACCTTTTTAGCCATATATAAAGAGGAAGGAAAAGATGAAAATTTATTTTCATCTATTGTCAAAAGAAAAAATCTTAAGAACTTGAACAAAGAATCTATAGCTACATTGGAAAGTTTAAATCGTTGTTGATATTGTAATATCCACAAAATAGTCCAAGTATAATTATCATTAATGTTAATGTTAGGAAGAATTGGTTCGCCGTCATCGAAATCTGTTGATGCAAAATTGACTTCCTCATCGTCATCATCTTCATAATCATCGGAATAATTAGAATCGCTATCTTCAGTATCTCCATTTTTATCGTCATCATCTTCAGAATCCCCATCTTGATCATTCTCGTTTCTTACATTATCCAATAATAAATTTTCAAGAACAAGATCAGATATTTTTCCTTTCTTTATCGTTCGATGTTTTGCCGATTCATGTATAGGTGTCTTCTTTGTTAAAAAGAAATAGTTTCTTGTGAGTAATGGTTCAATATCTTCGGACAATGGTTCAATATCTTCGGACAATTGTTCAATATCTTCGGATAATTGTTCAGTTATATCAGGTGATGTATCATTTATCCCTTGTATTGGGTCGCATTCCATTACATCTTCATCAACAGCATCAGATGATATAACATTTGAAGAACCTTCTTAATAATTGTTACCAAAATTATTATTCGCATTAGATTTTAATTTATATTTTAACTCATGTTTCAGTTTAGTCCTTGGATCAACCAATTTACCGTTACATTCTTTACAGAAACAATGCACTTTGGTTCTGGTTCTTGTATCTAGAGATTCCGACATTTTTTTTTTTTTTTTTTTTTTTTTTTTTTTTTAAGGAATTGCAAATCAATCTAATTGGTTCGGCAATCCCGATTCTTGGTCCATTTTTGTCAAGGCACAGCTTGGTAATTAAGCTATTTTGATAATAACACATGACAATGATGTCAAGACCAATGTATTTTATCAAATACTAAAATATAATTTTATTTTTGCTAATTCTCTAATTAAATTTGGTATTAAGGGGTATAATTATACTAGAAAATTTTTTCAAATTCAATTAATTTGATTCTTGAAACATGTCAATCGACTTACTAATAAATCTCATATATCATCACGAATTCAAAAGATCCAAATAATTTAAGTAGAGATGTAGCAATTTCCTATTCACAGATCAAAATGCGAGAGTTATAAAAAAAGTGTCTTAGTTGTTCGCAACTGCAACAAACTCAAAATTTAACACTTGGCCTATTCTTTCGAATATATCAAAAATTAGGAAAAACTATATTTCATTTTTTTTTTATATATTTTCTTTCAAGTCGTCAATTTCTAGTACATCAGTATCATTTAAAGCTGTTAACAAGATATCAAATATTTATTATTTTATCTTTTATTGAGTCGCTTACAATAATACGTTGAGTTATAGCATATATACGTTTATTCTAACAATCAGTCATGGTTAAAATTACTTGTTAATTAATAGAATTGTTTTAATAAATCTTTAATTCTTCTTTTGCCCTTGGCAGTTGGCACAGACGTACAGTTTGTTAATACCACGTGACTAGATAGTGCATAAATGTCACCCGACGTGATTGGCAGGAGCTATAAAGTTTGTTTGCATTTACCGCGTTTACCATGCACGTTCTACAAATCGGTGATTTCCAATTTGTTTACGTTTACTATAAATTTGCTCGTGAGTATGGTACATTTGCGTACGTTTACCACGCTTTCTTTCTTTTTTCTCCACGTTTTAGTACGATGCAACAAATTTTCTTTGTTGCCTTTCGTTTTTTTCGTTAATGGTTGACGATATTTTTCGCCTTATTTTTCGCCTTATTTTCGTCGGTTTAACAAAGTAAGCATATTTCTTTTCGCCAATTATATTTCCTGTCGGAAAAACCAGCTTCCGTAAGTATAACTTTATCAAGCTTCAAATGTGTTATTACTAATTTGGACATGTTATTTATGATAATGATATAATATTTAGTTTATTAATATATTTTAATTAATTCATTGATATACTTTATTGATATATTTTAATTAATTTATTGATATTTTTAATTATTAATTGTTTACTGATATATTTTAATTAATTTATTGATATATTCTATTAATTGATAACGCTATAATATTTAGTTTATTGATATATTTTAATTAATTGATAGCGATATAATATCTAGTTTACTGATATATTTAAATATTGATTGATTTATCTTAATTTAATTAATGTAGTTTACTGATTATTTTAAATAATACATTTTAATTAATTGAAAGCGATATAATATCAAGTTTATTTAATTTATTGATTTATTTTAATTAATATTGATAGCGATATATTTTATTAAATGATAACGAGTCTTATTAATTTAATCTATCTTTTATTTTAATCAGACGATAACGAAAATAGTTCAGAAGACGTAAGTAACGGTTATATATAGAGCCTTTGTTTCTTGTTTAATCTTTAAATTATCAAATTATCAATATCATAATGAGAAAATTCAAACCTTTAAATTTAATTCCTATTTCTCGTGATGGCTCTCATCCTCATATTAGATCTCAACGAAATGAATCTAGTTCCCGTTCCCAATCTCGTCAATCTCGGCATCAAACTCATATTAATCGATCTCGTAGTCGCTCAAAATCTCGCTCAACGACTCGTCAACCTCGATCTCGCCCATCTCGATCCAAATCTTGTTATTATCATTCCGAATCCCAACGATCGCGTTCCCATCGCTCTCGCTCCCCTCATCGTTCCCAATGATCGCGTTCCCATCGCTCTCGCTCCCCTCATCGTTCCCAATGATCGCGTTCCCATCGCTCTCGCTCCCCTCATCGTTCCCATTATTCTCATTCTCATCAACGTCGATCTCGCTTCCCTCATCGTTCCCATCATTCTCGTTCCCATCAACGTCGATCTCGATCTCGCTCTCATTCCCCTCATCGACATCAATCACGCTCTCAATCTCAACATAATCGAAACTATCAAAATGTCTCTAGAGGGAGATCAATTACAAAAAGTAATATTGTTTTATATTAGTGCTAATTAAATTTCATTTTACTTATACTATACCAATTTAACGTTATTGTTATAGGATCTTTAACCGATCTATCTTTAACAATTCCTTCTTCTTCACCTCCAGCGAGCGGTAGTATTTCTTTCACGTTTCTTTACTTACTTGCACGTAAAATTTTTTATACTAAATGATTTATATTAAATACTGATTTATAATAGGTGCTAACAACAGAGAAGTCAGCGAATTAAGAAGCATGATTTCAAATCTTACCAAACGTGTGGAAGTGCTAACGGAAGAAAGAACGAGTGAAGGACCAAGAAATAGAAGCCTATCCCCAGTTCTGTCCAGAGAGAATCGGCGTGCCCTTCCTCCAATAACTGATAAAAATTTCAAAAAAACCGTTCATGTAAATATATCTTTATTTTATTAAATATTTCTCTTTTGTATTGATCGTTAAAAAATGAGTGTTATATTAAATAGGATGAGGTAATCCATATTATAAACAACCTCGATTCGTCGATTCTTTTCGACACGTCAAAGACATTTAGTAAACAAAAAAAGTCGATAAATAAGAAGCTTCTACCAGCCGTCAAAGCAGCGATGCCTCCTTCATTAGAGGTATACGATACAGAACTTTTAAAAGTAATAAAACAGCTACACAAATCACGGCGGGAGATTTGGAAATTAAAAAAGGAGGGTAAGATAGATGAACACAATAAACGGCAACACATGACGTCGAGGAGAGATCAGGTGTGAAATTCATTATTTAAAATGACAATGTATATAATCTATTAATTATTTTAATTTACTCTTTAATAGAAAATGACAAGAAGACGCAAAGGTCTCCAACACATGATCTTCATGCAAGACAGCATTCTAGATGATTGTCGTCCTGAAAATATGACTAGGGAAGTATTTATTAAAGATTGCGAAAAGGCAGTAAATACCGCAGAAGTCCATTCGGATGAATGGTCTACTGAAGACGAAGTTCTGGCAAATGAAGAGCGTAACGATAACATAAGATCAGGAAGGTTGATAAGTACAAATTCTGTAATTAAGATTCACAATAAGGAGTGGAGGTCTTCTAGAGTACGTAAAGTTGCGAAAGTTTAAAACATAGGCGTTTATGCTAATAAGTTATAAATTTATCATTAGGTTAAAAGAATCTTATTTCGAGCGGACGAGATCGGAGTAAGCATCAGAACTGGGTTAAGTCACAAACGTTACCGTCTAGACGATATCGATAAAAAAAGCAGACCAACACAAGACATGGCTAATTGGTGGATATCATCAAGGTGGATTGAACCAGAATCTGATGATGATGATGATGATGAGGATAACGACGGTGATAATAACGATGATGATAATAATGGTAATGATGATAATAACGATGATGACAATAATGGTAATGGTGATAATAACGATGATGGCAATAATGGTAATGCTGATAAAAATGATGGAACTAATGAAGAACAAAACGATGATAATAATGGTAATTTAGAAGTAGATGAGCACCAAGGTCCCTTTTACTTAGAAGTACCGGTCGATATCAGAAGACGTACATAATTTAGGTATTTGTTTCATCATTTAAAATCAACTGCTTGTATTTTGAGTGATTTAAATTCCGTTGTTTATAAATTAACTCTCTAATATCGTTTCTATCCTATTAATCTCTTTTTTAGAGCACTGGTTATTTTATAGCCATTTATAAGTAACATGACGAGATAAATATGATTTTAATATATTTTATATAAACATTCTATACATAATAATAATATAATAATAAGAACAATATAGTAATATAATAATAATAATATGGACAATATAATAATATAATAATAATAAATATATCATAAATTGCAGTATATATTATAAAATAATAGCATACATATTATATATCATACATATTAAATATTAAATATAAATCAATTATCGAAAATGGAAAAATAAAATAAAACCGGACAATAATAGTAATTATGAATTACGAGAAAATCGATAATAGAAAGATCCGATATATAAATCGGCATAAACTATTTTTGAAATGTTTCTACCGAGCTAAAAAACCGGACAATAATAGTAATTATGAATTATGAGAAAATCGATAATAGAAAGATCCGATATATAAATCGGCATAAACTATTTTTGAAATGTTTATACTGAATTAAACTTGGCAATCCGATTTTAGGAGATTTGGCATGATTATTTAAAAATCGGCGTTCTGATTTTGCGAGAATCGGCAATTATAATTTTAAAACGGTATTCCGATTTATGTCGATAAAAATAAAAGAATTTCCGATTGCCAACAATACGTGCCATAAAATCGGCAGCAAAATGCCATAAATAGGACAAATATAGCTATAAACCGGCAGTCTTATTTTTAGCTATCGACATGTTTATTTTAAAATCGGAATGCCGATTTTCGCAAAATCTGCCAAAATTGGCATTCCGATTTTTTGTTCATAAATAACGTATTTCTGATCACAAACAATTCGCGCCATAAAATCGGCTTTAAAAAGCCACAAATCAGACAAATATATCCAAAAATCGGTTAAAAATCGGACTGCCGATTTTTGACGATTTTTTTTCATTCGACCTGTGATTTTAATTAAAAGATAAAAATATTAAACTTTGGAATCTTTTATTACTTCTCTTTTTAAATTAAATAAACTTTAATTTTTTTACATAAATGATTATAATTACATCATCACACCTTTCATTCTTTAACCATATAAACTATCAAATATCAAATATCTAGGATTAAACATTGACTTATTTAAATAATTTATAAAAATATATAATAAATTTTAAGTTAATTATTATTTTTTTATCAAATCTATTTTTAATCTTATAATTTTATAATAATATTGTCTTAAAAAATTATTAATTTACTATTAATAACAAACTATGATCACGAATTTCCTATAATTTATACTGGTTAGTGATAATTAAATCCTAATTCTGACTAAAGTTTATACTAATCATATAACAGATTGTAAACATGAAAGGTTAATATATAAATCTACTATCATTATAGCATAATAATTATAGTAACAAGGATAATTGGATAAAAATATAATAGATAATATGATTACGTGATATCAAAATACAAATTATTTTTAGAATTTATTTTTAGTTTAGAATTTATTTTTAGTTTAGAATTTATTTTTAGTTTAGAATTTATTTTTAGTTTAGAATTTATTTTTAGTTTAGAATTTATTTTTAGTTTAGAATTTATTTTTAGTTTAGAATTTATTTTTAATTTAGAATTTAGTTTTAGTTTAGAATTTATTTTAAGTTTAGAATTTATTTTAAGTTTAGAATTTATTTTTAGTTTAAAATTTATTTTTAGTTTAGAATTTATTTTTAGTTTAGATTTTTATTTTTACTTTACTTATTTTTAGATTAGAAAAGATAGAAACTTAATAGAAATATTCTTTTAGTAGCGATTTAATTAAAGGAATAGTTGAAAGAAGAGAATAATATAATATTTTACAATACTGAGCATTATAGTCAGTACAATAGGTATTAGTAAATAAATTAGAATTAATTCATAAATTACCATTACAAAGAAAATGAACGATTATATTTGAAGAAAAGAAAGATAGATTTTAGTAGAAGAATGATGACAATTTATGAGTCATAATGGATGACTATAATTGAAGAAAAGAAAGATAGATTCTAGTAGTAAAATATTTTCTTATATTTCTTATAATCATTAATTTAGTGAAACATTATTTTATATAAATACAACCTGTAAATAAGGAAAAATCCTCAGTCAAGTTTATGTTTGCTAATAAAAAAACTATTATTAATTTTACTTAATACTTGATCTTATGAGAGTCAGTAATAACATTTATTTTAATATTATACTAATTTATATATATATATATATATATGAACTAAAAGAAGAAAATTGCGTTTTAATTAATATTTGAAAGTACTGTTTTTAGTTAATTATAATATTATTCTAATATGTTAAATAAAGAGTGAAGTTATGCTCATTTGAAAATTAAAGTTAAAAAGTAAAATTATAGTGAGAGCTATTTTTAAAAGAGTTTTTTAATGAAACAAATAATATTAAAAAAGTTTCTTTATAAAACAGATAGTTTTTCTTAGTGGAAAAGAAAAATGAAATTTGGAAAAATCATGTATGAAAAAAAATATGATTATTGAAAGCCACATAAAAAAGAGCATTATTAGAATAAGCAGAAAATATAATTAAATAAGAGAAATTATTGTAGGAAAACTGGCGTAGCACTAGAAAAAAACAGTTATCACTCCATATCATATATATTACCAATAAATTAAAATAAAAGCTATTTAAACATTTTTTGTATTATTCTTCATTTAGCAAAAGAAACACTTAATAATACGAAAATATTTATTTTTTTAATATTACTAATTACTGTAAGAAAATTAAAGAATTTTAATTATCAATTAATAACATTGTACAAAATTGTAATGTAGTATTTAAAAATAGTGTTCTGAACAAGTCGAGTCAACTCAGATCAATTCACGAGTTGAGTTGAGTCGAGTTGGGTTCGATTTGAGAATTTTCCTGTCACATAACAATGATTCGAATCATGAGTTGATCCCAATTCAAGTTGATTCCAAGTTCATATTAATACTTAACTCGACTCAGGTTAATCCAGGTTGAATAAAATCTGTAGTAGTATTTCAGATTTTAATATAAACCTATAATAAAAAAACATTTTTCATAACATTTTTTATTATTATTAGGTTAAAAAATGTTACGAAAAACATTAGTTTTTTGTTTAATAATTCATGAATAAAAAACGTTTTACAACGTTTTTATCATTATAATTAAAAAACATTGCGAAAAACTTTTTTTCATTAATTCATAAATTAAAAATGTTTCGCAACGTTTTTAATTAATGGAGTTAAAAATATTGCAAAAACGTTTTTTTTTCATTTAATTCATAAATAAAAATGTTTCGCAACGTTTTTAATTAATAGAGTTAAAAAATGTTGCGAAAAACATTTTTTTTTTCGTTAATTCATAAATCAGAAACATTTCACAACATTTTATCATTATAGTCAAAAAACGTTGCAAGCAACATTTATGTGCAAAATATTCAAAAAAAAAACCGTTTCAGATAGTTTTTAATCGTTTTAATAAAAATGTTGCAAAACATTTTTATTTCTTTAATTTAATTCAATAAAAAAACCATTTCGCAACAGTTTTTAATTATTTTAATAAAAACGTTGTAAAACGTTTTTATTTCTTTAATTTAATAGGATAAAAAAAACTATTTCATGATAGTTTTTAATCATTTTAATAAAAATGTTGTAAACCGTTTTTATTTTTTTAATTTAATTCAATAAAAAAAACCATTTCACAACAGTTTTTAATCATTTTAATAAAAACGTTGCAAAACGTTTTATTTTTTTAATTTAATTTAATAAAAAAACTGTTTCGTAACAGTTTTAATCGTTTTAATAAAAATATTGTGAAACGTTTTTATTTCTTTAATTTTATACGATAAAAAAACCATTTCGCAATGGTTTTTAATCATTTTAATAAAAATGTTGCAAAACATTTTTATTTCTTTAATTTAATAAGGTAAAAAAAAACTGTTTCACAACGATTTTTAATCATTTTAATAAAAATGTTGCGAAAAGTTTTTATTTCTTTAATTTTATACGATAAAAAAAATCATTTCGCAATGGTTATTAATTGTTTTAATAAAAACATTGTGAAACGTTTTTATTTCTTTAATTTTATACGATAAAAAAAACTGTTTTGCAACAGTTTTTAATCGTTTTAATAAAAATGTTGCAAACTGTTTTTATTTCTTTAACTTAATATGATAAAAAAAACCATTTTGCAACAGTTATTAATCATTTTTATTTCTTTAACTTAATATGATAAAAAAAACCATTTCGCAACGGTTATTAATCATTTTTATTTCTTTTAATTTAACACGATAAAAAAACCATTTCGCAGCAGTTTTTAATCATTTTAATAATAACGTTGCAAAATGTTATTTCTTAATCATTTTAATAAACACTAAAAGATGTTGTGAATCGGCAATATTTTTTTAACGTTTTTGTCAACTCTCTGTGTAATTTTACTAACTCAGGTATAACTGATCCAAATTGAGTCGATCTGAGTTGATGTTTTTTATGAGCCGAGTCGAGTCAAATCTAAAAAAATTATTATTTTGACTTGATTCAACTAGACTCAAATTTTCTGAGTTGAGTACGATCGATTCAACTTGACTCGTTCAGAGCACTATTTAAAAATAAAGATTTATTAATAAATAAATATAAAAAAAGTATATTGTTTTACAAATATATTAATGATGTTATATTTAAATCAATTTTTATGTAATGTTATAAATGAAAAGTTAAGATAATTATATATGTATTTAATTAGAGTAAAAAAAAATTTTTTTCTTAATGGAAGAAATTTTTACCCTATTTTAAGTTGGGAACCAGTATTTACTTGTGTTATATTTAAAGCTAATAAGAATAAATTAGGAATTGGAATCAATTATCATTTGGAAAATCAATTTTAGAATCGATTAATCATGATTAATTGTTATTTGGAATTATACTTAAAATTTTAAATATTCATCAAATTCTAGTTATGAAAACATTAAATTTATAAAGATTGACACAAATTATCCTTTTTTTGGAATTTTGTTCAATACAACTTGCATTTCATTGGGCAACAAATTTCCTTTTTGGAGATTGTGTAATGTCACGGGACAAAGTTTCACTTCTATTGGCTATAATGCGCCACAATAAGTAAATTTGATTTTTGATTTTTAAAATCGATTCTTATCGATTTTTGATAATTTCGATTATCGTAAAATTGATTCCAATCCCAAACATACAAATGCGCTAAATGATGTTATCTAGTAATGAATCCAAAACAACACCTTACAAAATATATTGCGAAGCAATTTCTCTATTATTATTAACAAACGACTTAGGGTCTAACAGTCAGTGGAAATGTCACACTAATTGATAGAGAAATTTTTTGTACTATGATATTGTAAAATAAATTATTAATACAATGATGTTATCGAATATAGAGTACATATTTAAGACTTAAATTCCAGTAAAAATAATTTTGTAGTTTAAAATTAGCGATCATTAAAATCATAATTCTGGTAAAATTTTTCTTAATTCTGGCCAAAAACATAATGCCGGCCTAAATTTGGTTAAAATTGAAAATTTCGGGTCAAAGGTAACACTACATTTACACAATGTAACGCCTTTTTATAAAATAAGTAATATGAAACATTTTACTTGAAATATTTTCGTATGGGTGTTATCTCAACGCGAGTTTTAATTATGTTTTGTTCAATCAGGAGCTCAAAGTTGGAGTATTTTTAATAATGTCGAATATTGAAGGTGATGACAGCTCTATGCTGATACGGGAATTTAACTTAGAAAGCACTATTGAGAACTTAAAAGATGGTAAAGAAGTGTTTGAAGAAGTGTTTTCTGAAAATGAACTGGATATAAATTTTGATGAGTTAGCCTTTAAGTTTAATAATGTATTAAATGATATGCTAGCTCATGAAAATGAAGAAGATAGTGAAATAGAATCATATGCGGATGAATATGATCATGATATTGAGATAGAATTGGAGCAAGATAATAATGAGAATGATGATGATAATGAGCTTGAAGAAGAAAGTGATGAAATAATACCAGATGAATTTGATATGAGCGAAGGATCTATTAACAAAAAGTATAATGTTCAAGCGGCTATTTCCCCTTGTGTGATTATTGACAATATTCAAGGTACGATTAAACGATGTAATGAAACTTACAAACTTAGAAGATTGCGAAATTTACTTGGAACATGGCAAATAGATCGTGATGCAGTTCAGCAAGTCGATAGCAATTATTTAAAATTAGGCGTTTGTGATTCACATTTTTTGTATGATCAAAATCAAATTCACAATCCTAAAGAAAAAATATTTACTGAATTAACTGATGCACTAGTTCAACATCGAAGATGCATAGGATGTAAAAAATATGTAACCTTTTTTAGCCGAGGGGAAGGATGCAGTAAACATTCTTGGTTGATTAATGGACGAAATATCCAAGTTCCTTGTAATGGATTGATGCATTGTAATGCATTAAAGGATTCTTTTATATCAAAACGTGCTTTTGAAGAAATAAAAAAACCAAGATGTATTTGTTGCTCCTGTTATGAACAATTGGGTGGACATATCCACAAACGTGCAGGTCGAGGTAAAAAATCGAATTGTGTTCATGATAAGTTACATGAACAAGATACATCAAAAGGAATTGAATTTATTGCAAACTGGCTTAAAAAAATTTCCCATACAAGTGATGAATCAACAAAAAGAGAAATCTTGAAATCTATTACTAAAGCTATTATACCTTTTCTTCCCACAACTCCAACAAAAACGACATTAAACAATGACAAATCAGATGAAACGCTCAGTCTTTTCATTGTAAAAATTCTTTTTCTTGACACCTTTATTAATAACAAGAAACCCCTGATTCAAAATGAGGATACAGAAACCGTTGACTATGAAATTTTGGGTCAACAAATTGGAATTAAACTTTGGAAATCACGTAAAGCAATAAATGACAAAAAAGATCTGTTGAGCTCACCAGCATCTCTTTCTGAATATTACAATGCATTTCCAAGTTTCATTACAGAGTTTTTTGAGGGAATGTTAATAGAGATTTTTAAACAAAAACTTGCAGTTAGTAATAGACAACGAAAACATCGAAAGCAACTTACAAAATCTTTATCTAAAGATACAATTATAAAGATAGTTACTTTTTTCGTTTCTGTCATTACTAGTATAACATTTCCTTCGCATGGCATTTGGTTAACTAATGTACTAAGCAGTTTAGCACGTAAGCCAAAATTGTTATCATCACTTCATTGCCTTCTTGCTGTATGGAATGTAATTGGACATAGTGATCGTCATGAACGAAATCAAGAGAAAGAACGAATTAGTAAAGCTGTTCCCACAAAAAGATTATGCCAAAAATCAAACATATGGAACCTTGCAATAATCGATAATATCGACTTTAAACAGAAAACATTTTCTTTTGGAAATATATATGATACTACTCGAAATAGTTCTCATATGACACTAAGAATGGCATTTCAATCTGAAGTACCTGATCATTTGGTAACCAATTATGAAGAAATAATTGCCTTAGAAAATGATACTCGAATATTTGGTATGAATTCTACCACACAAGAAGCTCTATATGGATTGCAAAAGATATTAGAGGGATTATTAGATTTTCAAAGAACAAATGAAGGAAATTTGATCTACAACCAAAATTTTGATGCAGAAATAATTAAAAAAGCAATACTTGCAGAATTTGAGCATGGCTGTCAAGGTTCTTCTCCTCACGTCATAATTCTTGAGCCAGGAGATAATCCAAACTCAGATCAAGCAATTTTAGATGCTGCAAACATGTATAAAATTGACTTCAATCTTCTGGAAACTGACTACCTTGATATCGTTGCTGACGAGGCAATTTTTCGCCGATTAATGAGATGCCAAGCACAGTGGCCACAATTAAGACCATTGCTCGGTCAATGGCATACTTCCAAAGATTTTTGCCTGGTTCTCATTGTGTTATTTTCTAGTTACGGATTATTAAATTTGGCAAGAAGACTTGGTGTTCGATTTTTGGATAAGTTTGAAGCAGCTGTTGATTATCGGACAACATCTAGAGTTTTGGATCTTCTGTGGGTGGCAGTTGGAATTGCAATTAATATATATACAAAGAAAAATAATCTTCCATTATCAGAAATAATGGATGAAAATACTGGCACAAATATTTTTTTAAAAATTTGGTATCTTTTTTATCAATGGGCCGGAATTTGGAAGGCTCATAAAATAGGAATGAGAATTGGAAACCATACCTTACAGCGAGATACTCTTGCTGCAGCTTCACCTCTCTTTCCAAGTGCTGGAAAATCCAATTATTCAGTTGCAATTGCCCAACACCTTTCTACCTTAACTAAATATCCAAAATTAAACGAAATTTTAAAGTATGTTGGAGCATTCAGGTTACCAAGGACTATGGATGAAAAGCCCATATGTTTTGGGTTTGATGAAGCACTCGAAACCTTTGGGGTTCATTTTATAAAACAAAACATCAATGGAAATATTATTAATGAAGCGAAGTTAAAAGCAAACATTAAAGCTGCACAAGAAGAAAGAGATAGAGTTGACTTACTCCTAAGTGAATATCTTGAAGATACTTCAATTTCTCAAAGTAAACGTGCAGTTGATTCCAGAAGAAAGGCGTTATGGGAGCTAGTAGATGATTTAGTTGTGATTTTTGGCATGATGGACCCGTTATCACATGATATTTTTAAAGATCTTGAACCGCCTGAAATACATAAGGAAGGCTGTGAAAAATTAATTGCATGTTATAATAGTGGTTTGGAACGAATGCAAATGATTTATAAACAGGATGTGATAAAAAGTGAACCTCGAAATGCACAAGGAAGGCGTGCTTTAGGAATTTGCCGAACAAAGCATAAGGATTATGTTAATCAAAAAAAGATTACAAAGCAAAAGAGAAGGCATGAAGAAATACAACCGGAGGTATGCATAGATTGTAACTACATACCTAAATTTTTTATTCATTTTCTTGCTATTTTAGCCACAAGTTGATAATGGGGTGCCTAAAAAACGAAGAAAAATACTTGAACACGAAGAAGAAATACTCAGCCGTCTGTTGTCTTATAAAGAAAGAATTCCAACTCATGTATATGACGAAATTCTTCAATCACTTGGGTCTGAATGGGATAAAAAAAGGGTCTACAATTGGTGGAATTATCGTGTTAATAAAAATAATTAAGCTATATAAATTTTGTATAATAAAAAAAATAAGGACTACCTGATTGTAGTTAATATAAAACAACAATTTAAAGTTTTTACAAAAACTGTCACCTAAACCACTACTTCCTGCTTATGTTTTATGAAAAATAGCTATGAAAAGCGTATATCTAGGTAGTTTTTCGAAACCTCTAAATACGTTTAACAGTTCAATCAGCGACATAAAGGTGAAAAAATGGATAAAATTATGTCAATAGTATTTTTATATATAAACACTAAAATGGTTTTAAAACTATAAAAATATGTAATACAATACGCAAAGAATCAATGGTGAAAGTTTAAAAAATTTTAAGTATATAGCTAAAAAATTGACTTTGATATAAAACTTTAGGATTATTGTTACACGAATTAAATTTATTAATGATCGGCAAGTCTTGTGACATTTCCACTGACTGCTAATAATGGATCTAATGACGTAAATGAAAATAATGAATAATAAAAACCTGGATCCACTGAATTGTCATTCGCACTGAACTTTACTTTTGGAGGAATAAAAAGAAACAATGGAAAAAATACAGTATTTTCTTATCAAAGTGAGAAATTGTTTTCTAAATAAACTGGTTTAAATCCATAACAACGAGAAATGGAAGTAACAAAATGATGTGAAAGTTGAGAAAAGATGACAAAAAAGCGTTGAGCTTTTGCGAGTGAGTCTATTAAGTATACTTTGTATTAAAAAGAATTGCTCAAATGTGTTTTAAAAGCAAGATTAAGGGAATATTCAAATTTATTTTCTCTATATCTTGGATCAGTTGTAATTTTTTTTTTTTCAAAGGTCGTGTAGTCAGTTGTAATTAGTTATTCTTGACTAATGAATTTAGAATAAATTTTCTATAACTCATAAGTCATAACTGTTGATATTAGAGCTTTTTAAAAAAATTGACCGAAAAAGACTTTAGATAAATTAGTTCACGCGAACAAAATTTGTTAATAAACTGTGAAACATTTTTCATAAATTCGGTATAATGGAAATAATATCTATACTTTTGAAAGAAATATTTTGTCATAGTAAGTTATAGAAGTGTAACCTACGAATATTATCATAAAAAATTGTGAACAAAAATTAAAATCACAATGCTCAATACCAGATAAAAAATCGTAAAAGAATTACTGTACAAAGAGAGAGAAATTAAAGAGAACAGAATTAGTAATGATTGCTCGACGAAAGGCTAATGTTCTATGTAGCAGCAAATTCAATGTGGAGAGTAATTTATTCAGATCAATTACGTAAATTATCTCAAAAAATATTGAACATATAAAATTATTTGGATAAAATAGATTATTGCAATAGAAAGAAGTATATAAGATCGTTGTTGCAAAGTTCTATCTCTTGATATGATTCCAATCTAAAATTCTTTCAGCATCAGTTAAATTAATCATCACATATTTTTGTATAATAGGTTCATTCATCACAGAAAAGTTTTGTATAAAATTCCTTTCAAATAATAGTTATATATAATGGTGAATACCATGCTTCAAAAAGAACACTCTCATCAAAAAAATAGTTAAGATTTATGGGTGTTGAAACTCTTTGAATCTTTTTTTTTTTTTTTTTTTTATTTATTTATTTAAAATTTATCTGATCGCGTGTTACGATCAGCCATTCCCCTCCGCTTTCATAATCCATAAACTTCTGGAGGTCGTTTTTTTTCGGTTTATTAGACAGCAAAAAATCCTACTTGCCCACGTCGTCATTTTCAACGATCACGTGTTTGGGCGTGTTTAATTAGGAACCGA
This sequence comes from Rhizophagus clarus, assembly GCA_015698045.1. Classification (NCBI taxonomy): domain Eukaryota; kingdom Fungi; phylum Glomeromycota; class Glomeromycetes; order Glomerales; family Glomeraceae; genus Rhizophagus; species Rhizophagus clarus. Next base: position 645,155 of record BLAL01000086.1, read on the forward strand.
GTGGTGTTCGTCAATTGCAATAAATACTGTAATCCAAGTCATAAATATACATTATTTAAAGAATTCATTAAGATACAATTGGTTCAATCATTGTCTTTGGAAGTTTATGTCTTAAACATAATTCGAATTCAAGAAATAAGATTAGAAAGATTATGTACACACTCATTCTACACATTTGTATTTAAAATATTTTCGAAAAATATATTATAAGATAAATTTAAATATTGACATTTTTTTAATATATTATTATAATATCTTTTGCAAATTCAAAAAAATATTATGTGTACATAAATGTAAAGAGAATTATACTATTTGAATTTAGGAGCTAAGTACTGTCCACATGATATCTTCAAGACACCTTTTTGTCAACCATACCGGGGGACTCTAACCAAAAAAAACTGCTTTGTTAGGGTGGTAAAAGTGTGGTAAAGCTAATTTGATACTAAAAAGCTATCAAGCTCCTCCTTAAATTCCTAGGCTCACCAAATTATTATTTTAGCATATCTCACTTTATTAGTATTTTTTCGGGATTGTGCGGTGATGCGTTATTATTCACCGCGGGTGGTGCGGGTAGTGTTATTATTCTTATTTTCCACGGGTGGCGCGGATGTTGCCTTATTATCATCCTTCACAGGTGTAATATTAATCATACTCATTAACTCGCTTTTTATTTGAGATACTAAAAGTAAAAATAAATTAACGTCATTACATAATGATATTAAGACAAATCTTGGTTAAGCTTACCTCCACCCACAAATCCGTTTGAGACGTTTGAGAGTACTTTTTTTTCCATAAAACAAAATAAATTAATGTCATTATATAATATTAGGACAAATCTTGGTTAAGCTTACCTTCGTTCCCGCTTTTTATTATTTGGGATGCTATTTTTTTTTTAAAAAAGTAAAAATAAATTAAATCATTATATTAATATTAAGACAAATCTTGGTTAAGCTTACCTCCGTTTGAGACGTTTGAGAGTACTTTTTTTTCCATTAAATAAAAATAAATTAATGCCATTATATATATTAGGACAAATATTGGTTAAGCTTACCTTCATTTAATCTAGCATCTTTGCCTAAATAGTTGAAATAATTAGCAAATTAATTTACAATTACTTAATGATTAATACTGAATCAAACTAACTTTTGCCTTGTGAATTGGCATAATATTTCTTAAGGGTATCAAGGATATCAGAGGCAAGACCATCCCTAATGATAAAACAATGCATTATTATAATTATAAAAGAAAAATTACAAGTACAAAAGAAATACCTTTTAAATGGAATGAAGAATGAACATTTAAGATCACGTGCCGATATTCTCGATGAATCTTTGTTGTCAAGGAATTTAACTTCAATTTGTGCTAACCGTTGTTTCAAGAGAATTTGCTCGCTTTTATTTAAACATAAACTAACAAATTTCGGAAAAATTTTGAATTCATTGTTATCAACGGTAACAATATTACAATCCATTTTTTTTATGGATATCTGTTTTTCAAAAGTAGGATCATTTTTTGGTATGACAAGTACATTGAAGCTAAACTTGGGTAGTTTCACACTTCTTTTTTCTCTTAAAGAATAGGAAAATGTATGTAATTCTTTGTAATCATTAGAAAAGTAATGTCCAATTAATGAATCCTTTTTATCAACAATGGGAATTCCTACACAATGACAGTCCGAAAAATCTACTAATTCAAACATCTTATTATTAGATTCATCATACGGCATATAATCTTTCCTCAAGACATTTAATTTCATGTTATTGTTTTCTTTGTTTTTTGAAAAATTGGATTTTAAATCTATATTATAACCGATAACTATCCATCCAATTAAAATTTTTCTGTCGGTACGTCTTTCTTTAAGACAATGAATCATAAGTTCTGGTTCTTTATCAGGTGAAGTAAGGATTTGACAATGATAATAATCATTCAAACCAACAACCGTTGCAAAAATAGAACAATCAACGTTGTTTGAAATAGTTTCTGAGACTTTTGATGGCAATTTTAAAATTTTCGTCTTATAATTATCATCTATATTTTCTTCAACATCAACATTGCCAACATTATTATCTTTTTCGATTGTTATGACAGAATAAAGAATTTTCTTTTCAAAAAACGAATATATTTTTTCACGTAAACTAGCATCAACAAAGTGAAATATACTCTCTTGTTCTTGAAATTTCATGCAATTCCAATTTCTACAATAATTTAATTTAAATTCATTTTCTATTCGACCGCCAAAGATAATTTTAGTAGGAATGGATTGACCATATTTTTTGGTAATTTCCTCAAATTTTTTAATACTTCCATTGTCTAATTCTTTTACGGCGTCGTTCACATCTTCTATAAAAGTTTTGTTTGCTTTTAATTTATCAATTTCAAAATATGCCTTTTTATATATGCGATTAGATTCAGAAAGTGAAACATTTTCGTCTGATGATCTCATATTCGAGTCGGAAATAAAAGATATATATTGTTTCATCTCTTTTTGATCATCGACACCTCCTTTAATGTCAATTATTTTAGCAGACTGCAATATGAAAGCTCGATCATCCGCTCTTTTAATCCCTTCCACGCTTATCAATCCCCTATCCAATTTGTACAATTTATTCAAAAAATTCCAATAAGTTGTGTTATTTACTAAATATATGTTGTTCGAATCATTTTCAATAATATCTTTCAACACAAAATCATCTTCATTTCCACGGGATATTTCAACGAATTCGGTTTTGTTTGTATCAACAAATTTTTGTGAAAATAATAGTTTGTCATTTATCTTATCATCATCTTCAAGTTTTTTGCGAAAATCTGATAAATTAATTTTATCAGTTTCTACAACAATTTTACCAGAAGGTGGTTGTTCATTTTCTTTAATTATTTTTATTATGATAACCTTACCCATTTTAAAAAGAGATTTTTTGATCAAAAAAAAAAAAATGATTTATTTGTATTTAACGATACGTGAAATGCAGATCATTATGTTGTACTATACGTAAGGTGAGGTATGATTTCTATGATTTCTTATATCGGCGGTTGCGTAATCACATGTCATTTGACTATAACAGATAATAACAGATAAATTTATTATTATACCCTTAACATGATTACGGAATTCGCCAAGATGTTTATTTCTGACTAAAATGCATTAGCTTTTTTTTTTTAAAAAAAAACTCTTCTTTCCTTTTGTACTTCAGTACGCGCAATTGGAAATTATACCATTTTTAGTTTTTACCAAAAATAAAAGTGTATATTTTTTTAATATTCTAATAAAAAAACTGATTACTAGATAGAAATACTTATAATGATAAATCTAGGTGGTTTTGTATTTCCGTGTAACCATCTTTCTTTTTATATATAAAAAAAATATTGTTCTAAAAAAAAAAATTAGACAAAAAAGGTAGAATATCAACCCTTTTTTTCCTTTTGTACTTTAATGCACATATCAATATTAACTAATGATTTTCTTTAAAATGGCAATTATTTCATTTAATTACTTTAAAAAGGGTGTAACTTTTTTTGTGTTGTACTTGATATTTTTTTTTTTTTTAAATAAAATTAAAATGAATTAAATAAACATTAAATCCTTGCCGACGTACATTTTTATTTTGAATTTTACGTATATTCGAATCTACATGGCATATATTCGAATATCTAATTTTACATGAATTACAAACGAATGTTTTCTCATTATTTATTCTCATAAAACCTTAACCGTAGCCAATACATACAGTACCTAATATAATACCCGGGTATCGTGAAAATTGATTAACAATATCCGGGTGGCAATTAGAAAATTTCTTTTTATTAAATTATTACAACTAAAAAATTTCGCGAAACCTTTTTTTATTAAAAAAAATTTTTTTTTCCTTATAAAATAAACGTTTTTAAATTATCAATTAGTGAATTTGGTTTAGTATCGATACCGAAACCGCAAAAGACAAAAGTATATTTAGTATCATTTGTAAAAATCATAAAAATGAAAAAAATTAAACTGTTAGATCCATAACAACATCATCGATGTTAAGAAACTTTTAAATTTATATTTCATTTCAGGCCAATCCTCATCTTTCCAATAACTTTGTTAATTGCTTCTTTAAATATTCCCGAGTTTTCTCAACTTTTACAGAATAATAACAACCATAAAAAAAAAAAAAATATCATTAATAATTAGTATATGTAGGATCTCTATCAACTTTGATGAGGCAATAAATAAAAAAGTTCAATTTCTGCTATACTGTAACTTCTGATTTTTATGCTGTATATGAAGCTCTGTCATTATCCTTTCCAATCACCATATTAAGTAACCAATATCATTTTCGGCTATTGGTTTTGGTGTCCAAGGTGATTTTGATTTACGTAAATCATTTTCACGAAATTTGTTTCATAGGATACAACATAATTTTAAAGATAAAACTAAAAAACTACAAACGATCCTATCTAAAGCTTCACTTAGGGAATCAAGAATTTTTTATATGCTTTGTTATAAACAGCAAATTAATAAAGTTCGGTATACGTTATATTAAGTTTTATATGAAATTCGTTATATCGAGGTTTTTTTAAATAATAAGAAAATCGTGGGTTCGTTACATCGAGATCAGACTGTACCGCGAAGGGATACAATTTGACGTGATACTACGCATAGTTCTTTGCAGTACTACGGAAAATTTACATTATTAAAATTTCCTGACGCTAAAAAGTAAAATTTTTACTTTCAAATAAATCTTCTTTAATATTGGACGTTTGAACTAACATATGAACCTTAAACATGGCGGACTCATTCAAATAACTAATGAAATATACCACATAACAATCAAAAGTAAATAATTCATCTATTTAACTTTAACAATTTATTATAAAAACATCATTTAAGAAATTCACACTTTAAGAAAAAAAAAATTATTATTAATAGTGTTTATATAAGTATCTAATAGAATGTTTTAAACCATAGTTCATATGAATAGTTATTAATATAAATATTATACATATCAAAAAAACCTATATTGATAGTAAGAATATTCATGTGCATTAGTGTAAGCTTGATATCTTTGAGAAACTATGGGGGTCCACCAAAGCTAAATTGAAACTAAAAAAGCTATTGAGCTTCTTTTTAAATCCTTTACGATGTCCTGCTTGCAAACCAACTCTAAATAAGCTTTCCTTGGATCATTAGGTTCGCAACAAATAATGGTGTAATTATTAAGTAAAATGAAATACGCTTACATTTTTATGTGCAAAATTTAAGGATACTTTATAATCGTTTTTAATTATCAGATAGACGAGTCCTTTCTTGTTATTATTCTTAATTAACCTAGTCTAAGATTATTCATTATTTTTCTTTATTTTTTCAGCAGGGATCTTAAAAACAACCACATCTCTTTCGTTTCGCCTTCCCAACTGCTATGCCTCTTGTGCTTGTTGTGTGTTCCGCCTCTCTATTCCCAGCTGTTATGCTTCTTGTGCCCGTTGTATCCACCTCGATTGGTATGCTTCTTGTGCCCGTTGTATCCACCTCGATTGGTATGCTTCTTGCGATCGGTTGTCCCGTCTCGGATGGTATGTCTCTTACAATTGGTTGTCCAGCCTCGGGTGGTATGTCTCTTGTCGTAGGGAACATTTTCTTAAAGTAGCTAAACGCATTCTGTATTCTTCCTGAAAATAAAATTAAATTAGAACCATTATATATTAATGTTAAGACAAATTTAAGCTTATTCGCAGTTGGTCATTGTCATTGTACTTACCTAAATAGTCTGATAAAATAAGCAAATTAATTTACAATTAATTACTTAATGATAATGCTGAACCAAACTAAATCTTACCTTGTTCTTGATCCTTATAATATTCATCAGGTTTAGAATCACTGTTATGATAAAAGACATACGTTATTAAAATTGTAAAAGAAAAGCTACGAAGTACAAAGGAAATACCTTTCAAATGGAATAAAGGATGAGCATTTAAGATCACGTGCCGATATTTTCGATGAATTTTTGTTAAGGAACTTAACTTTAATTTGCGTTAACTGTTGATTCAAGAGAATTTGTTCGTTTTCACTCTTTTCTGAATATAAACTAATAAATTTCGGGAAATTTTTAAATTTATTATAATGATTTTCAACGGTAATCATTTTTTTTTCAAGAGGAATATCACTAATTTTTTTTTCATCATCATTTCGTTCAGGTTTTGGAATAAAAAGTACATCGAAGCTAAAAGCGGGTAGTTTCACACATTTCTCCTCTTTAAAAGAATAGGCAAATGTACGTAATTCCTTGTATTCTTTAGAAAAGTAATGACCAATTAATAAATCCTTTTTATCAAGAACAGGAATTCCTACACAATAATGATTCGGTAAATCTAATTCTAATTCAAACATCTTATTATAGGATTCATCATACGGTATATAATTCTTTCTCAAAACATTTAATTTCATATCTTTGGTTTCTTTGCTTTTTGAAAAAATGGATTTTAAATCTGTATCATGACCGACAACCATCCATCCAACTAAAATTTTTCTGTCATTACGTTCTTCTTTAAGACGATGAATAATAAGTTCTGGTACTTTATCAGGTGAAGTAAGAATTTGACAATGATAATAATCATTCATACCAACAGCTGTTGCAAAGATAGTACAGTCAGTGTTATTTGAAATAAATTTTGAGACTTCTGATGGTAATGTTTTCACTTTATAATTATCATTTATATTTTCATCATCTTTATTACCTTTATCATCTCTTTCGACTGATTCGATAGTTATTCCGGAATGAAGAATTTTTTTTCCAAAAAGCGAATATATTTTTTCACGTAAACTAGCATCAACACACTGAAATATACTCTTTTGATCTCGAAATTCTATGTAATCCCAATTTCTACAATATTTAGTATTTTTTTCTCGACTGCCAAAGATAATTTTAGTAGGAATGAATCGGCCATATTTATTAGTAATATCCTCAAATTTTTTAGCAATTTCCTCAAAATTTTCAAAATTTTCATCTTTTATGACATCTTTTATGGCGTCGTTCACCTCATCTATAAAAGTTTTGTTCGGTTTTAATTTATCAATTTCAAAACACGCTTTTTCATACACATTAAATTTAGAAGGTGAACCATTTTTGTTTTTTATTTCTAATAATCCTGCGAAATTATCATTCGAGTCGGAAATAAAAAATGAATATTGATCCGTCGCTTTTACCACTTTTACACATGAAACTGTAACTTCTCTAGAGTCAAGTTCATTCATATTAGCAGACTGCAATATAAAAGCTCGCTCTTTCACTCTTTCAATCTCTTTTGAGTTTATCATCCATCCTTTATCCAATTGGTGCAATTTATTCAAAAACTTCCAACAAGTTGTTGTGGCATTTACTAAATACACGTTCGAACTTTCACCAATAATGTCTTCCAACTTAAAATCATCTTCATTTCCACGTGATATTTCAACAACGTCTCCATCAAATTTTTGTGAAAATGATAATTTGTCGTCTATTTGATTAGTTTTTTCAAGTTTTTCGCGAAATTCTGATAATTTAGCCGTAGGTACTATATCAATTTCGTTATAAAGTTGTTGGACATTTATCGTCTTTACAACTTCAATTTTATCCATCTTTAAGCTTCGTTTAAGAGGTTTTTTTTTTTAATAAAAAAAAAAGAAAATACTTATTGCTTTTTGTTATTTAACTTAAATTTCTGCATTAGCCCATCATTTGGTTACACATCTCTACTGCATATCAAGGTAAATAAAAAAAGCAGCATGTGAATTATGATTTCATTGTTTCTGACTAAAATTTTTTTTTTTTAAAAAGATGGATAAAAAAGGTAGAACAAAATAGATATATAATCTCATTTAAAAACCCTTTTTTCCTTGCACTCCGATACACGTACTTGGAAATTATACCATTTTCGCTAAAGGTAAAAGTAAAAAAGACGTAGCACAGTATGTGCATTTTTTAATATTATTCTAAAAACAAATTAGGTAAAAAAGGTAGAATAATATGTTCTCATTCAAAAACCCTTTTTTTCCTTTTGTACTTCGATGCACGTACTTAAATTATTCCATTTTTCACCAAAAATAAAAGTTTTTTAACAACCACATTGACACTGCATATCAATATTTTAATGACGAATAAAAAAGATGATTTAAAGGTAGAAATTATTTCATCATTTTAATTTAACAACGGTCATTAAAAAGAATAAAAAAGGTGTAGCACGTACGTGCGTTTTATTATTATTATTATTATCTGAAAAAAAAGATTGAATAAAATACGATATCAATTCCTTTTATACTTTGATATGCGTATTTAGAAATTATACTGTTTTCATAAATAAAAAGGGTTGGTTGGTTAAATTAATTTTTTTTTTAACAATCCTTAATATGCCTACTGAAAAAAATATAAAAGTGATAGTAAGAGACAACAAATGTTCGCTTTTACGATTGAATACTGCGGATAAATTGGAAAAAATTCGTGAAATACTCGAGGATGATGAAAAGATTAAAATGGATGATGAAATATTATTTTCACAACCCGACTTTTCTGGCGTCGTAGAAAATAATAAAGAATCCGAGCTTAGCTTAAAAGATATCATTAAAAATAATACTTTGTGTTTAACTCCTACCAAAATTATAAATGTGATAGTGAGGGATGACGGCAGAAGTTCGTCTCTACAATTTGATACTGCGGATAAATTGAAAAGAATTCGTGAAATACTCGAGAAAGATGAAAAGATTAAAATGGATGATGAATTATTATTTTCGCAGCTTACCGACTCTTCTGGCATCATAGAACGCAATAAAGAATCCGAACTTAGCTTAAATGATATCATTAAAAATAATACTTTGTGTTTAATTCCTACAAAAATTATAAAAGTGATAGTGAGAGATGACATCAGAAGTTCGTCTTTACGATTGGATATTGCGAATAAATTGAAAAAAATTCGTGAAATACTCGAGAAAGATGAAAAGATTAAAATGGATTATGAATTATCATTTTCTCAGCTTACCGGCTCTTCTGGAGTCGTAGAACGTAATAAAGAATCCGATCTTAGCTTAAAGGATATCATTAAAAATAATACTTTGTATTTAATTCCTACAAAAATTATAAAAGTGAGAGTAATAGAAGATGCCGGCAAAAGTTCGCTTCTACGATTGGATACTGCGGATAAATTGAAAAGAATTCGTGAAATACTCGAAGGGGATGAAAAGATTAAAATGGACTATAAATTATCATTTTCATGGTCTATCGACTCTTCTGACATAAAAGACGCAAAAGAAGTAAAACGTGACGAAGAATCTGATCTTAGTTTAAAGAATATCATTGGAGATAGTACTTTGTATTTAATTAAAAAACATGACTACTCTGATTTAAAAGACAGACTTGGACTTGGGCATGGGCGTATTTTAACTCCTAATGAAATTAATATTAAAATTTCGAAAGAAGAAGTATGTACGATGGAAATTATAGAATTAGAAAAATCAAGCCTAGATCATGGAGGTAGCAAGAAAGACGGTGATTTTAATTCAAAGAAAGGTTGGGTTAATAAAATATCTGCGTTCTTTAATGGTAAGGTTGAAATGATGAATTATGGATCGACAGGACTAACTTTACATGAAGAATGTATATCTTATAAATCTACAAAAATACCCAAAATAACTCTGAAACTTGGTAAATTCCAACCGAACCCTATGTTTATTGAAGAGGTGGAAAAAGCCCTAAAATCGAATAATCAAAAAAATTTTGATAAAATTTATAAAGATTTTGGGCAATTCATTCCCACCGAAGTTACTTTAGGCGGTATAGTTTATTACGAGACAAGCTCAGAGGTGACTGAAAGCGTTTTAATTGGAGAAAATCGACTAAGTCTTATAAAATTTGATAAAGATGAATGGATTAAATCACTAGAGAAACATGATACCTGGGAATGCATAGAATTTCGAAATCCAAAGAGTATTTTTGAAATTTTAGATGAGGGACTACGTGAAGAAGTATGTAAATTCTTTGGAAAAAAAATTCTTTATTATAATGCTATATCATATAAATGTCACTTAGAACATGGATACAAAGTAAAAGTTGAATTACCATATGAAACAATTAAAGATGAAAAAGCTGATTGTAGTGTTTTCGCGACAGTTGTTGATGAAGAAGAAAAGAAAAATGATTTTTTTAACTGTCAAATTTATCATCCACAAAATGAAAAATCACAACTTATTATTCATTGTTTCCAAAAAAACCATCAAACTTCACGCCAGTTAAAAATTGCGTTTATGATTGTTGGTTACGATATAAACTTCAATCCTAATAATTTTAATGATTTTAATGATTTTAATGGAATACAATTGAAGGTTTTGAAAAATACTCGTGTGTTTAAATCAGTTCAAAGAAGCTCTTTCTTAGGAATCCCAGTGTTAAAAGAATTAAATGATAAACCTATTGTCATAGGACATTATTTTTCAAAAAATAAAAATGAAGATAATATTGAAACAAATGAAGCAACCGAAATTAACGTTGAAGCAAATGTATTTTCTTATAATCTGAGTAATAAGCAATATGATGAACCATCCAATTTTGACTTTCACGTACTCGTTATTTCAGGAATTCCTAAAACTTACGGCACATTTCCTTTTACAAAAATAGATCTTGAAAAATGGCCTAATATTGGGACTGAGAAAAATAAATATATTAGCGTATATTCTGTAGATGAAAGTTGTGGTCCAATTTTTTTAAAACAGAAAAAAAAAGAATTCAAGTTAAAACATGTCACTTGTAAATGCAATAAACCTTATATTAGTAAAAAAATGTCAAAAAGTAAAACTTGCATTCTTTGTGAAAATACATCAGACAGAACGTCAAAAGAAGTTAATTGCACATATTTTGTTTCAACTATAAGGTATTTTTTTTTTTTTTTATAATTATTATTATTGTTGTTATTTTCTTATCGATAATATTTTATTTTCCGCTAGTGATGACCGTATTGGATATGGAAATGAAATAGCGATATAATGATTACTAGTAATTAGAGATTGTATGAAAAAGAGATGTATTTTTTTAAATATACTATAGTTGGTAATAAACAAATTTTACAAAATTGAGATTTCCATCATACGAATTTGAAGATACGGTTAGTGAAGTCGTATTTTAATAACCTTATTAAGAATTTAAAATTAACAAAAATTCATTCGATTTCGAAGAACACGTTGACAGAATTCGCAAACTTCATTGTATATTACCAATTATTTATTTTTCCTGTTGAGTTTTTATTGGTTATATATAGTACACTCATGAAGCTTAAAGTGCGCCCAGAAAATTCTTAGAATCCCGTGATCCCTTCTTATTTATCGGTTCGTTTGCTCGTATTCAGCTTGATAAACTCCAAGAATTAAGATAAAACTAGAAATTAATTTTTAAATAAAATGAATCTCTTATAAATGGAACAATGCTAAATTCTTAATTCATAAAAGAAACGGAGAAAACTCGAATATAGCTTTCCATCATGTCTTTAAATTAATGAAATAACAACTAATTTATACATTTATGTACAGTACCAGGACCCAGAAATATACATATAGAGGTAGGGACTACAGATGCGTTGTCATTATAGACTTATAGTGATGTTAGTTTTGATTTGCGTATAATTCAGAATTTTTTTGTCCATAGATTATTAAATTGCGTATTTTTTATCAAATTTTTTTATGTAAGAAATTCAGTTCGCGTATATTTGGTCCGATCATATATTTATTGCCGTAAAGTTAAATATATGCATGTGGCTTTTCACATCAATTGGGTTGCACAGTAATCAGATCGATCAAAAATAAGATTAGCAAGTTTAATTTTTTTGCTAGTTTTTTTAACTCAACAAACTCTTCCATATTGCCATTCCCATTTTTTTTTCTCATTTCCTCCTCCATTCCCCTTCTACTCTTTCCCTTTACCTTACTCTCCAGTTGTCAGGCATTTCCCTTTCGTCCCTTTCCCCTCTCTTGGCTTTTTCTTTTCCCACAGCTCTCCTTTTCCCGTAACTTTCCTTTTCGCGCGGCTTTTTCGTTTGGATATAAATTTCGGTAAGGACTAAGGAGAAAGGTTTTTTTAAATTTTATTCTTTTAATGAAATGTTTACTAATACGTTTATATTTTATGTTTTCTTTAGGCCGAGTCTTTGGGCAAGAATAAAGGATAATTTTTAATTTTTAATTTTTCTTTAGCGAAACGTTCTACCAACGTTTCGATTTTTTTTTTTTCAGGCAGCCAGATCTTTGGATGCGTGGTGATTTGGTAAAGGAATCCGAAATATTTTTTTTTTAAATTGATTTCTTTTATCAAAACGTTTTGTTAACACGTTTCAACTTTATTCTCTTTTTAGGTGGCTAGGACCTTAATCACGTAGATTTCTGATTAAAAAAAAACTTAATATGAGGAAATGATAATAATTATCAGTTATACTGTATGATGACCATCCAAGTGGCTATAAATTTCATTTTTAGTGGTATTTCGATCTGGATACTGTCCTGGATGCAAGAAGAGGTAATCTTTTATTTTTTTACTTATTTGGTTTATTTCAACGAACTGTTACTAACAGCTTGTTTTTAGAAATAAATTTCGATTTTAGATGGCCCGGACACGTAGAAATTTTGATAAATTTTTTTTTCTATTTTTTTGGGTCTAGATGTTTGAAGTAAGAAATCTGGAATTATTTTTTTAATATATTTCTTTTAGCGAAATGGTACTAACGTTTCGGTTTTCCTTTTTTTTAGACGTTTAACACGACTTTGGATCTTTGGAAACGTGAGATTTTGATATATATATATATATATATATATATATTGACAAGTAAAAAAATATATGTATGTTTTTTTTTATTATCTATTTTAGCGATCATTACTAACTTTTCGTTCTTTTTTTCTTTAGATTTTGAGTCTCTCTGGACGTGGTAATCTGGAAAGTAAAAAAAATATATAAATATTTTTGTATATTTTTATTTATAACTATTAACTGTTCATTTTTATTTCTTTATTTTTGGGCGCGTTGGATCTCGGTAAATCGACTTTGGTTCTTTCTTTCTTTAGATGAATTAGGACGAATGTATTTTGGTAGGCGACCTTTAGTAATTTTTTTTATAGTCTTTTAATGAAACTACTATTGACAGCTTCATTTCATTACTATTTTTTTTAGATCATCAATTTTTCAGATCTTCAGAGGTGAAAATTCATATTTTGAACGGCTTAAATCTTAGGAACTTGGATTCTTTTTTAATTTGTTCCTTTAACAAAACACTTGCTAATGAACGGCGTTCTAGATGCAAAAAAGTTATCAGGGTTAAGAACCAACTATTTGTTTAATGTTATTTGGAAGCAAACTGCTGATATGGAGACCATAAAACGATAAAAAATGAGAATATTTTATTGGTTTTTACGATTTATTGCTAATAGTTGTATTAGACTAAATAATAAAATATGATGTCCAATATTTTAAATTAATGATAAATAAATTGATAAATAAATAAATAAATTATGTACAATATAAAATAAATTTTAAAATAAATTAATATTATAACAATAAATACCCGTAAGGATTCCTTAATTGTAAATCTAGGATTCTACAAACTTTTAGTTCCCAAAGATCTACTGAGGTGGGGAAGGATCTACGCGGATCCTTATTAATTAGGGTAGTGACATATATTAGCTAATATTTTTTACTATAGGCACTTATCCACCCCAGCATAGCGAACATCCCGATTTTATCACAATTTTTCTGATCATCCGTAGATCATTTGTCGATCATTTATTCAATTTTATCACTTCGCAATAATTAAGTTAATTAACTTCGATTGAAAAATTCTACATAATAATATATACTCAAATTTTGCAGACAGTTTAATATTGATTTGAAATTACTGTATATAAAATTTTATTTGGATCGCATTACTATTGGATAACTTTTACTAGTAGAAACTTTAAATTTTAAGCATTTTTATTAAAATTAAATAATAATTGCAAGTTTTTATTTGATGATAACTTTCGAGTTATCAAAAATTATTTAGATTTATTTTAGTCATTAATTCTTGAATACCTAAATAGTATATTTTGAAAGTTTCAAGTTTGGCCCGAAGTTCTGTGGCTTAGCCCGAAGCTTCAAAGTCAAATTAGCAGATGATCGGCATATATATGAATTATAGAAAATTTCGGCCTAAAGCTAACTTTAGCGCCACATTTTATTTTGCCACAAAATTTTTGTACTAAATTATTAATATATTATACTATTAAAAAAAATAATTTAAAATAATTTTTTAAAATACTTATGGCCTGGAATAAAGTCTCAAAATTAGTGTGATATCACATATAATATGATCAGCAAATGATTGGCAAGGTGATATAAGCATGTTCGCTATGCTCCCCACCCCAGCATAGCGGTCATTCTTATATCATCTTGCCAATCATTACCAATCATATAGTAAATTTGGTGATATCAACAGGGCAGATATATCTAACAGGATGGACATGAACAGGGCGGACATACCTTATATCACATATCAATCATTTGCCGATCATAATATATATGATATCACCTTAAATTTGAAGCCTTATCCCAAACCACAAATGTTCTAAAAATTATATTTAATCATTTTATTTAATAATTTGGGTTATAAATAATTAAATGTAAAAGTAATATGGCAAAATAAAATGTGGTTCCAAAGTTAGCTTTAGGCTGAAATTTTCAATGATTCATATATATGCCGATCATTTACTAATTTGACTTTGAAGCTTCAGACCAAGCCACAGAACTTCGGGCCAAACTTGAAACTTTCAAGATACACTATTTAGGTGTTTAAGAATTAGTGGTAAAAATAATCAGAGAAAATTTTAGATAATCAAAAAGTTAGCTTTAGGCCAAAATTTTCAATAATTTATATATATGCTAATTATATACTAATTTGGCTTTAAAGCATTGGACAAAGCTACAGAACTTTAGGTGAAACTTGAAACTTCCAAAATACATTATTCAAGTATTTAAGAATTAGTGACAAAAATAACCATAAAAAAATTATAGATAATTAAAAAGTTAGCTTTAGGCTAAAACTTTTAATAATCAATATCATAATATATATTATATATGCCGATCACCTGCTAATTTGACTTTGAAGCTTCGGGCTAAGCCATAGAACTTCAGGTTTATACAAGTAGAATTTGCAAAAAAAAATAACCCATAATAGTATTTTTTTATGTGATAATATCAAATAAATGACTAGTAAATGATCGGCAAAATGATCGGCAATAATGTGATAATATAAGGGATGTCCGCCCTGTTGTGGACATGCAAATATATCACATACCGATCATTTGCCGATCATAATATATATGATATCACATTAACTTTGAAGCATTATTCCAACTATAAATGTGTAAAAAAATACATTAAATTATTTTATTTAATAGTTTAAAGTATTAAAAATTTTGTATTAAAATTTTGTAGCAAAATAAAATGTATTGCAAAGTTAGCTTTAGGCCAAATTTTTCAATAATTAATATATATGCCAATTATTTTCTAATCAGACTTTAAAGTCTCAGGCAAAGCTACAGATGTTCAGGTGAAATGTGAAACTTTTGCAATATATTATTCAAGTATTCAAAAATCAATGGCTAAAATAAATCTGAATAATTTTTGATAATCCTGAAGTTATGGTTAAATGAACATTTGCAATTATTTTTATAAATGATATTATTATTTAATTTAATATAAAATTTTAAAATACAATAACTTCACCAACATTGATCTGATCACAATGAATTTACTATTATTCAAATCCTCTCATTGAGACAAATCCAGTGGTGTAAAATTTATTAAAATCTGATTACTGAATCTTGAAATTGTAAATTTTGAATTTTCATATTATTTCATCAATTATAAATTTTCACATGAATTAATGTAATTTCAGTTAATTTCGAACAATTTTTACCTCAAAATAGGCAATCAAAAATTATTTTAGCCTCATATATTAACTAAATGATATTTTTTTTTTATGTGACAAAATTGAATAAATGATTAATAAATGATCAGCAAATGATCGGCATCAATGTGACAATATGAGAATGTCTGTCTTGTTGATATATCTTATATCACATGTTGATCATTTGCCAATCATAATATATATGATATCATGTTAAATTTGAAGCCTCATCCCAAACCACAAATATTCTAAAAATTATATTTAGTTGTTTTATTTAATAATTTGAGTTATAAATAATTAAATGTAAAAGTATTGTGGTAAAATAAAATGTGGTTTCAAAGTTAGCTTTAGGCCAAAATTTTCAATATTTGATATATATGCTAATCATTTTCTAATCAGATTTTAAAGCTTCAGACTAAGCCACAGAACTTCGAGAACTTTCAAATATACTATTTAGGTATTCAAGAATTAATGGCTAAAATAAACCTGAATGATTTTTGATAACCCAAAAGTTATCATCAAATAAAAACTTGCAATTATTATTAGATTATAGGGCTAATTTTTGGCAAGCTTTTATAAGCTGTTTTAAGAATTTTTCATTAATCAAATAATAAATAAAGTAAGATGATAAAGATTATATTGTTTATTTTTTTATAAATAGTCTTTAAATTTATAAAAAAAAATTTTACATTACTATTCAATTTAATAAAAAAACATTATTTTTTTAACTCCTAAAATATAAATAACACTTCAGTTTGTTTTAACTTAAAATCTTAAAAAAAGTTATTCTAAAAATATCAACAGAACCTACTTGCAGTTTTAATTTAACTGATTGCAAAGGAAAAATTAAGTCAATTACTAATAATACAAAAACTCTAATAACACAAAAAGAATTTATTTTAGTTGGTATAAAATTATGTCAAACTCATTATAATAAATTTATTATTAATGAAGTTCATAACCTTAAAAATAATAAAGCTTGTTCTCATCCAAAGCATGATGAATATAAAAGTCAATCAAAAAATTCAGATAAAAGACAAAAAAACCTTAATTTTAGAAAAGTTTCAGAAAGATTAATTTCAATTTTAAATTTAGATAAGACTGCTAAAATTTGTAGTTTGTGCAGAAAAAAGATAGATAGTGACTCTGATTATAATATGTTGAAAGAATATAATGCACCAATTTTTAGAAAAAAAAGATGATAGTGATAATATTTTAAAAGTAGGAAATCATACTTATTCATTCAGAAAAGATGTTTTATATACTGGTGAAGAATTAAAATAATTTGAATCAGATTATTAAGAAATAATAACACAACTAACAATTATAGATGAAATTAGTTTAAGTGATAAAATTAAAAAAATGTTTAATATTCTTTATAAGAATCAAAGAATATTACAACAAAAAACAATTTATGATCCTGATGAATTTAAAAATATGTTATAAATAGGAGATGCAGATTTAATTGGTTTTTTTGATGAATTATATCAAAGAACTAATCCTAATACTAAGTCTGATAAAACAAATAATAATAATAAGAAAAAATTAGTTTCATTAGGACCCCAAACAATATATATATAGGTCACATTAAAATCTAAATTTTTTATTATAATCAATAAGCAAATTATTTTAAACTCTGTTAAGCAAAATTTTATTATAACATCAAAAATTTTATATTGCTAAGCAACTCATTTTATGACATATATAAAAACTTTTATAAATAACTTATAAATTTATATTTATAGTACAATTTATTATAAAAATTAAAATACAAATAAATTTTAATGTGATAATTAACTTAATTTATCACCATTTTCAAAATGGTATATGCAATGTTGATCATCAAAAAAAAATTTTTTTGATTTTTGCCGAATATTTTAAATCACTTAAATTAAATACGTTTTTTCTTTACGATTACTCAAGATTCTTTAGTACTATTTTTATTGGTATGTTCATTTTGAGCTTCTATTTGAGTTTTAAGCCAAGTTATTATGTGTTATTTAACAGTTTCTTCACTTGAAGTTTGTAATTTTTTACCAATTTTTCAATTTTAAAGAATAGTATATTTTTTTCCTAATGGCTCGTGCTTTTTCTGAAGATTTGAAGTGGAGAATTGTTTATCTTTATCATGATGGTCATAATCGAAAAAAAATTGCTGAGTTATTACATATAAGCAAATATACTGTTGATAAAGTTTTACAAATATATGTACAATGGGGAACCGTGGTGAATCTTTGGCAAAAACTACCAGGATGTTGTAAAACGTTAACTAGAAATGAAATGAAGGTAATTGTAAATAAAGAAAGAGATGGAATATATCTTTTTATACCTTTAACTAATATTTATTATATTATTAATTTTAGATACTACAAGAATTAGTTAAAGATAAGGTAGATTGGTATTTAGACGAATTAGTGGGTGAACTTGAATTACAAACAGGAAAACTAGTTTCAATCCCAACTCTTTGAAGATCTTTGATGTATTGTGGAATTAGCAGGAAAAAAGTAAGAATTTTCAAATTTATTTCTAAATTGTATTATATAAATTTATATTTATTGCAACTTAATTTTATTTATATAGTTACATCGGGTAGCATATGAACAAAATGAACTTCTTAGAAGTACTTTTATTGCAAAAGTTGGACGTGATTATAAGCCTGAACAGCTTATATTTATGGATGAAGTTGCTAAAGATGAGCGCTCTTTATCACAGGGTTATGGATACTCCCTTAAAAATACATTTGCAACTAAAAAAAATGTATTTGTACGAGAAATACGATATATAATATTGCCTGCTTTATCTTTACAGGGCATTATTGCTGTAGATATAATAGAAGGCAATTGCACTAAAAAAAGATTTAAGGAATTTGTTATTTCAAACATAGTATGTTGAATTATAAATTTTATTTATCATTTATGATTATTATTACAATAATTATAATAATTTATTTTTTTTTATATTAGGTACCACAGATGAACGCATACCCTAATGAATAAAGTGTTCTTGTACTTGATAATGCACGAATTCACCATGATGAAGATCTTATAGAATATATTAAAGCATTTGGTAGTCGTGTTGAATTTTTACCTCCATATTCACCTGACTTTAATCCTATTGAAACCTGTTTTTCCGTTATAAAGTCATTTTTAAAAAGATATAGAGATTTTGTTAATTCATGTAATGATTCTAGATATCCTCTTTTGATAGCGTGTTCTCAAATTACTCTGCAAATGGTTGAAGGATTTTTTAAAGGTTCAATTTATATGTAAATAAATTTATAGACAGAATTTGAAGTATTTTTTTTTTTTTTTTTTGAATATTTTAGTAATGTAAGTAATGTAAAATATTGTAAACAAAAAAAAATTTTTTTTTTAAACAAAAAATTTTTGTTGTTTTATTATTGATTTAGCAATTACAGAAAGAATTTGATTGATTATCATTATGTATACTAAAAGCAAATCATTTGCTTATTTGTAATTAAAATTAGCAAAATCTGATTAATGTAAAAGATTATTTATAACATTTTGCTGCTACTCTAAATGCTTTACACCATCCTATTTTATTCACACCTAATTTATCAAATTCCATATCTGTAAGATCATAATTCTGATTTACAGAAATTCATTCTTCTTTAAAAATATCCTTGAATTTTGTAGTAAACTCTTCATTATCTTCTGATGATTCATCTAATTTAATAAAAAATTCATCAAGGGATGGAACTGGTTGTCTTGGAGAAGACAATATATTTGATGGTAAATTAGGTGAATTATTTGTAGTTGCATTATGCATAAATAAAAACATTTGAGGTGGGATAGCAAAAAAAAAAGGCGTTATATTGAAATTTGAATTTGAAGTAATAGGTATTGAATTTGTAGAATTGGTTGTAAACGCAAATGTTTTAACACTATTAGATTGTGAAAAAATGGGTAAATTAGGCATTTGTGTATTATCTGTAGTCCCTCGAATCTAAAAATAAATAATGTTAATGGAAGTTTTATCTAATAATTAATATAAAACAAAAAAAATTACAATTTCTTTGGCCCAGCATTGAAGATGTATCGTAATAAGCTTTATATGTCTTCCATTATTAATAAAACATGCATCATGTTGATCACATTTATATAGATCTCTTAATTCTCAAATTATACGGCCTTCTTGTTGTAAAACTTCAGAAAAATTATCCAATTTTGGAATTCCCTTTTTTTTTTTTTGCAAATTGGTATTCTTATCTTCTGAACCTTCAGAGTGTAAAACCTCCTAAAATTTAAAAGGATTATATAATAATTACATTTACTAAAATTATACTATAACTATAACGAATAATATTATCTTACGCTTTTGCTTTTTATCTTTTTTTAAAGATACTATAATTGCCATATTTTTACGTTTTTCTATCAAATTTTCGTAATCTAAAAGGAATTTTTTATAATCTTGCAAATCTACTAGTTGTGATCTAACTCCTATAGCTTTCTCTGATTTAAATAATACTAAATAATCTGAATGCATAATATCTTTATTACCAGTTAATTTCTCAACATAAAAGTGAATCTCTACAAGAATATCAACTAACGATGATACTTGTATTTCCATCCATTTAGATGGTAATGCTGATCCAGTAAAAGGTTTTATAATTAGATTAAAGGTTATTTCTTGTTTTGCATCTAATTTTTTACCAATCTCAAGATCGTCATCATCAGATTCAATACTATTGCTTTTTGTATGAATTAGCTCATCATTTTTTGGGATATTTCTATTTGAATTAGACTCTAAATTCACTACTATCTCACATAAAGTAGAAGATTTTGAATTAGTATTAGACTTTTTTCTTTGAAACGCGCTATTACATGCAGGACAAAATGTGAGTTTGAAGGTTGTAGCAGGATTTAAAGAATAACCAAACTGAGATATACTTTCTTGAATATATTCAAGTTGTTTTAAGGGTAAACTAGGCTTTGAGATTCGAGTAAATACAACCTTTATTTATTTAGTTTGGTTTTTAGTACTGGATTTGATAGTTTTATTACATATGCACATTTTTTTTCGAATACTGAGTTCAACATCACAATAAAGACATTTCTTGCAGCCAAGGCATGTGCTAATAAGGTATTCTTGAAAAGTCATTATGAAATTAAAGTATTATATTGAATAAACGCATATTGAAATTATTATAAATGCGAACAGAAATTTTATCAGTTAATTTTTCTGATTCTGATGATGAAATCGAAAAATTTTTATTGGCTAATTTTTTGTTCGATCATGTGACATTGATCATTTAAATAATCACAATCAGAATTGATTTTTTTACATACATACTGATTGCATACACTATTTTAAAAATGGTGATAACTGAATACCCAAAATATTAAAAATTTAAAAATTAATACTGTTATAAGAATACTAATCTTTCAATATACTTTACAAAAATTTAAAATTTTAAACGATAAATATTATATCTAGAGTTATAAAAAATAAAGCACAATTATTTTCAACCGTTCTGAACAACTTACTTAGCACAAGAAGTTGATTTCATTTAACCAAAAATAGCAAAATTACACTTTAAAATTAAAAATCAAATAAATGATAAATAATTGAAAGTACAAAACTTGGTCGCATTTCACAAATATTAATCCAAACATCCTATAATTTTTATTTAAGTAGATTTGACCCCGCTGAACAACTTTACTTAAGTGGAAAAAAGCGATTTCATTTGACCAAAGTGGTGAAATCATGCTCCAAAGTTGCAAAACAGATTTTTACGAAAAAATTGATAATACAAAAATAGCCAATACTCCATGAATATTATGCCAATCATTATAAAAATTAATATGCAAGTAGATTCAATCCTGCTGAACAACTTTACTTAAGCGAAAAAAAGTGAATTCATTTGTCCAAAGTAATGTAATTACATCCTGAAGTTAAAAAAAAAAAAAAAAAATTTTGGAATTAGTATTGTTTGAAAAATACAAATTTCTTCATAAATATTATGCTTAGCCTTAAGAAAATTAAGATCTGAGTACTTTTTACATTGCTAAACAGCTTTAATTAAATATAAAAAGTGATTTTATTAAATTAAAATTTATTTTATATATAGTTAAATTTAGTAAACAAAAAACAAGAATAAGAGAATTAATATTATAAAAAATGTATTTTTTTATAAATATAATATTTAATTTTATGATAACTAAAGTGTATAAAAACAATAATATATTGAAAAAAGAAAATATCTTTTTAAAAAAATTTTTAAAAGTACGAGTGAAATTAAAATTTTTTCTTATATAATATATATGTAGTATGAAATCACCTCTTGCTACGCAAAATCTATATATAACTTTAACAATTTTAACTCTCTATTACGCATCTATAATTACGACTTTTTTTATATTTTGCTTTTTAATAAGCAAAATTCTATATGACTTAAAAAAAATTTTATATGATAAATAAGCAAATTTTTTTGTTACCTATATATATATCACAGGTTGAATGAAAAAAAATCGTCAAAAATCGGCAGTCCAATTTTTAACCGATTTTTGGATATATTTGTCTGATTTGTGGCTTTTTAAAGCCGATTTTATGGCGCGAATTGTTTGTGATCGGAAATACGTTATTTATGAACAAAAAATCAGAATGCCGATTTTGGCAGATTTTGCGAAAATCGGCATTCCGATTTTAAAATAAACATGTCGATAGCTAAAAATAAGACTGCCGGTTTATAGCTATATTTGTCCTATTTATGGCATTTTGCTGCCGATTTTATGGTACGTATTGTTGGCAATCGGAAATTCTTTTATTTTTATCGACATAAATCGGAATACCGTTTTAAAATTATAATTGCCGATTCTCGCAAAATCAGAACGCCGATTTTTAAATAATCATGCCAAATCTCCTAAAATCAGATTATCAAGTTTAATTCAGTATAAACATTTCAAAAATAGTTTATGCCGATTTATATATCGGATCTTTCTATTATCGATTTTCTCATAATTCATAATTACTATTATTGTCCGGTTTTTTAGCTCGGTATAAACATTTCAAAAATAGTTTATGCCGATTTATATATCAGATCTTTCTATTATCGATTTTCTCATAATTCATAATTACTATTATTATCTGGTTTTATTTTATTTTTCCATTTTCGATAATTGATTTATATTTAATATTTAATATGTATGATATATAATATGTATGCTATTATTTTATAATATATACTGCAATTTATGATATATTTATTATTATTATATTATTATATTGTCCATATTATTATTATTATATTACTATATTGTTCTTATTATTATATTATTATTATGTATAGAATGTTTATATAAAATATATTAAAATCATATTTATCTCGTCATGTTACTTATAAATGGCTATAAAATAACCAGTGCTCTAAAAAAGAGATTAATAGGATAGAAACGATATTAGAGAGTTAATTTATAAACAACGGAATTTAAATCACTCAAAATACAAGCAGTTGATTTTAAATGATGAAACAAATACCTAAATTTATGTACGTCTTCTGATATCAACCGGTACTTCTAAGTAAAAGGGACCTTGGTGCTCATCTACTTCTAAATTACCATTATTATCATCGTTTTGTTCTTCATTAGTTCCATCATTTTTATCAGCATTACCATTATTGCCATCATCGTTATTATCACCATTACCATTATTGTCATCATCGTTATTATCATCATTACCATTATTATCATCATCGTTATTATCACCGTCGTTATTCTCATCATCATCATCATCATCAGATTCTGGTTCAATCCACCTTGATGATATCCACCAATTAGCCATGTCTTGTGTTAGTCTGCTTTTTTTATCGATATCATCTAGACGGTAACGTTTGCGACTTAACCCGGTTTCGATGCTTACTCCGATCTCATCCGCTCGAAATAAGATTCTTTTAACCTAATGATAAATTTATAACTTATTAGCATAAACGCCTATGTTTTAAACTTTCGCAACTTTACGTACTCTAGAAGACCTCCACTCCTTATTGTGAATCTTAATTACAGAATTTGTACTTATCAACCTTCCTGATCTTATGTTATCGTTACGCTCTTCATTTGCCAGAACTTCGTCTTCAGTAGACCATTCATCTGAATGGACTTCTGCGGTATTTACTGCCTTTTCGCAATCTTTAATAAATACTTCCCTAGTCATATTTTCAGGACGACAATCATCTAGAATGCTGTCTTGCATGAAGATCATGTGTTGGAGACCTTTGCGTCTTCTTGTCATTTTCTATTAAAGAGTAAATTAAAATAATTAATAGATTATATACATTGTCATTTTAAATAATGAATTTCACACCTGATCTCTCCTCGACGTCATGTGTTGCCGTTTATTGTGTTCATCTATCTTACCCTCCTTTTTTAATTTCCAAATCTCCCGCCGTGATTTGTGTAGCTGTTTTATTACTTTTAAAAGTTCTGTATCGTATACCTCTAATGAAGGAGGCATCGCTGCTTTAACGGCTGGTAGAAGCTTCTTATTTATCGACTTTTTTTGTTTACTAAATGTCTTTGACGTGTCGAAAAGAATCAACGAATCGAGGTTGTTTATAATATGGATTACCTCATCCTATTTAATATAACACTCATTTTTTAACGATCAATACAAAAGAGAAATATTTAATAAAATAAAGATATATTTACATGAACGGTTTTTTTGAAATTTTTATCAGTTATTGGAGGAAGGGCACGCCGATTCTCTCTGGACAGAACTGGGGATAGGCTTCTATTTCTTGGTCCTTCACTCGTTCTTTCTTCCATTAGCACTTCCACACGTTTGGTAAGATTTGAAATCATGCTTCTTAATTCGCTGACTTCTCTGTTGTTAGCACCTATTATAAATCAGTATTTAATATAAATCATTTAGTATAAAAAATTTTACGTGCAAGTAAGTAAAGAAACGTGAAAGAAATACTACCGCTCGCTGGAGGTGAAGAAGAAGGAATTGTTAAAGATAGATCGGTTAAAGATCCTATAACAATAACGTTAAATTGGTATAGTATAAGTAAAATGAAATTTAATTAGCACTAATATAAAACAATATTACTTTTTGTAATTGATCTCCCTCTAGAGATATTTTGATAGTTTCGATTATGTTGAGATTGAGAGCGTGATTGATGTCGATGAGGGGAATGAGAGCGAAATCGAGATCGACGTTGATGGGAACGAGAATGATGGGAACGATGAGGGGAGCGAGATCGACGTTGATGAGAATGAGAATGATGGGAACGATGAGGGGAGCGAGAGTGATGGGAACGCGATCTTTAGGAATGATGAGGGGAGCGAGAGCGATGGGAACGCAATCGTTGGGATTCGGAATGATAATAACGAGATTTGGATTGAGATGGGTAAGATCGAGGTTGACGAGTCATTGAGCGAGATTTTGAGCGACTACGAGATCGATTAATATGAGTTTGATGCCGAGATTGATGAAATTGGGAACAGGAACTAGATTCATTTTGTTGAGATCTAATATGAGGATGAGAGCCATCACAAGAAATAGGAATTAAATTTAAAGGTTTGAATTTTCTCATTATGATATTTGATAATTTGATAATTTAAAGATTAAACAAGAAACAAAGGCTCTATATATAACCGTTACTTACGTCTTCTGAACCATTTTCATTATCGTCTGATTAAAATAAAAGATAGATTAAATTAATAAGACTCGTTATCATTTAATAAAATATATCGCTATCAATATTAATTAAAATAAATCAATAAATTAAATAAACTTGATATTATATCGCTTTCAATTAATTAAAATGTATTATTTAAAATAATCAGTAAACTACATTAATTAAATTAAGATAAATCAATCAATATTTAAATATATTAGTAAACTAGATATTATATCGCTATCAATTAATTAAAATATATCAATAAACTAAATATTATAGCGTTATCAATTAATAGAATATATCAATAAATTAATTAAAATATATCAGTAAACAATTAATAATTAAAAATATCAATAAATTAATTAAAATATATCAATAAAGTATATCAATGAATTAATTAAAATATATTAATAAACTAAATATTATATCATTATCATAAATAACATGTCCAAATTAGTAATAACACATTTGAAGCTTGATAAAGTTATACTTACGGAAGCTGGTTTTTCCGACAGGAAATATAATTGGCGAAAAGAAATATGCTTACTTTGTTAAGCCGACGAAAATAAGGCGAAAAATAAGGCGAAAAATATCGTCAACCATTAACGAAAAAAATGAAAGGCAACAAAGAAAATTTGTTGCATCGTACTAAAACGTGGAGAAAAATGAAAGAAAGCGTGGTAAACGTACGCAAATGTACCATACTCACGAGCAAATTTATAGTAAACGTAAACAAATTGGAAATCACCGATTTGTAGAACGTGCATGGTAAACGCGGTAAATGTAAACAAACTTTATAGCTCCTGCCAATCACGTCGGGTGACATTTATGCACTATCTAGTCACGTGGTATTAACAAACTGTACGTCTATGCCAACTGCCAAGGGCAAAAGAAGAATTAAAGATTTATTAAAACAATTCTATTAATTAACAAGTAATTTTAACCATGACTGATTGTTAGAATAAACGTATATATGCTATAACTCAACGTATTATTGTAAGCGACTCAATAAAAGATAAAATAATAAATATTTGATATCTCGTTAACAGCTTTAAATGATACTGATGTACTAGAAATTGACGACTTGAAAGAAAATATATAAAAAAAAATGAAATATAGTTTTTCCTAATTTTTGATATATTTGAAAGAATAGGCCAAGTGTTAAATTTTGATGTTGTTGCAGTTGCGAACAACTAAGACACTTTTTTTATAACTCTCGCATTTTGATCTGTGAATAGGAAATTACTACATCTCTACTTAAATTATTTGGATCTTTCGAATTCGTGATGATATATGAGATTTATTAGTAAGTCGATTGACATGTTTCAAGAATCAGATTAATTGAATTTGAAAAAATTTTCTAGTATAATTATACCCCTTAATACCAAATTTAATTAGAGAATTAGCAAAAATAAAATTATATTTTAGTATTTGATAAAATACATTGGTCTTGACATCATTGTCATGTGTTATTATCAAAATAGCTTAATTACCAAGCTGTGCCTTGACAAAAATGGACCAAGAATCGGGATTGCTGAACCAATTAGATTGATTTGCAATTCCTTAAAAAAAAAAAAAAAAAAAAAAAAAAATGTCAGAATC
Source organism: Rhizophagus clarus (assembly GCA_015698045.1). Taxonomy (NCBI): domain Eukaryota; kingdom Fungi; phylum Glomeromycota; class Glomeromycetes; order Glomerales; family Glomeraceae; genus Rhizophagus; species Rhizophagus clarus. The sequence continues at coordinate 672,318 of BLAL01000086.1, forward strand.
TCTAGATACAAGAACCAGAACCAAAGTGCATTGTTTCTGTAAAGAATGTAACGGTAAATTGGTTGATCCAAGGACTAAACTGAAACATGAGTTAAAATATAAATTAAAATCTAATGCGAATAATAATTTTGGTAACAATTATCAAGAAGGTTCTTCAAATGTTATATCATCTGATGCTGTTGATGAAGATGTAATGGAATGCGACCCAATACAAGGGATAAATGATACATCACCTGATATAACTGAACAATTATCCGAAGATATTGAACAATTGTCCGAAGATATTGAACCATTGTCTGAAAATATTGAACCATTACTCACAAGAAACTATTTCTTTTTAACAAAGAAGACATCTATACATGAATCGGCAAAACATCGAACAATAAAGAAAGGAAAAATATCTGATCTTGTTCTTGAAAATTTATTATTGGATAATGTAAGAAACGAGAATGATCAAGATGGGGATTCTGAAGATGATGACGATAAAAATGGAGATACTGAAGATAGCGATTCTAATTATTCCGATGATTATGAAGATGATGACGATGAGGAAGTCAATTTTGCATCAACAGATTTCGATGACGGCGAACCAATTCTTCCTAACATTAACATTAATGATAATTATACTTGGACTATTTTGTGGATATTACAATATCAACAACGATTTAAACTTTCCAATGTAGCTATAGATTCTTTGTTCAAGTTCTTAAGATTTTTTCTTTTGACAATAGATGAAAATAAATTTTCATCTTTTCCTTCCTCTTTATATATGGCTAAAAAGGTGTTGGGGATATCCACAACGATAATTAAATATGCAGCCTGTGACAGATGTCACAAATTATATGATATAAAAGAATTATTAGACAATACTGAAATACCAACTTGCAGTTTTGTAAACTATCCAAATCACAGAATAGAACGATTTCGACAACAATGCAATAACCCTCTATTAACAAAAATAGATAGTAATAATAGTAGTAATAATCCCATTTTCTGTCCGATAATGACATTCCTGTTAATAAATATTAAGCAACAATTGACCCTTTTTTTTAATCGCAAAAATTTTGAAATGTCATGTTGGAAGTGGTCAGAAAGGAAAAACAGAACTGAAGCTTTATTCAATATCTATGATGGTAGGGTCTGGAAAAGTTTTACAGATGATGATGGTGCGCTGTTTTTTACAAAAGAATTTGCCGATACTCATATCAGATTAATGTTAAATATGGATTGGTTCCAGCCATTCGTAAATTCACAATATTCTGTTGGTGTGATTTATGCCATTTTTTGTAATTTGCCGCGTAATGAACGCTTCAAGCCACATAATATTCTCACACTAGCAGTAATGCCTGGTCCGAAAGAACCAAGCCAACATGAAATTAACAATTATTTGTATCTGATCGTTAACCAGTTAAATCGTTTGTGGAATGGCTATTTTATAAAAACAAACGAACACAACAACAGTTGATTTATCCGTGGTGCAATCATTGGCTGTTCTAGCGACGTCCCTGCATCTCGGAAATTATGTGGTTTCATCTCGGCTCGTATTGCATGCTACTGATGTTACAAATCGGCAAATTTTATAAACAATCAACCAAATTTTGGGGGTTTGCAGATTTAGACGACTGGTTTGTTAAGCGAGATATTAATGAAATAAGAGAAAAAGCAAGTGAGTGGAAACAATGTGCAACTGAAGAAGCACGAAGAGCCCATATCTCTGAACATCATGTTCGCTGGTCAGAGATATACCGCTTGCTTTATTTTAATCCTGTTCGCTTTTACGTGGTTGATCCTATGCATTGCCTTTTTCTCGGTGTTGCGAAATGGATCGTAACGAAACTCTGGATAGGCGAAGGTATATTAAATAACGAAAAGCTCAAAATTATGCAAGAGAGAGCTGACATGATAAAGTTCCCAAGTGACCTTGGACGCCGCCCTGTCAGAATAGCTACCGGTGAAGGATTCTCAAGTTTCACGGCGGACATGTGGAAAACCTTCATGTTAATTTTTGCAATACCTATCACATGGAGTTTCCTTGGATACATCGACCGAAAAATTCTTGCATATTTCGTGCGCGCTTGCAAGATCTTAACAAACCGAGAGCTACAAAAAAATATGTTAAATGAAGCGTTTACAAGACTGATAGAGATGAACAAATTAATTGAACAAAAATATGGTCAAGAAAAAATAAGTCCTAATCTGCATCTCTGTCTCCATATCTGTGAATGCGCATTAGACTATGGTCCTTTGTCCTCATTCTGGTGTTATAGCTTTGAACAGATGAATGGAATTTTAGGTACGTGATTTAATTTTTCTGATTTGAAAATCGCAATGTTATTAATTATTTTTAAAAATTGTAGGTTCTTATAATAATAGCAGACGTAATATTGAACCTGAACTACTAAGAATTATGTCTGAAAATACAATCCTTCAATACTTCCTCTCAAATTGTGACAACGATCACTTATTTTCCTCCTTGGAGATAATAGAACCAAGAAAATCTGTTGGCAGCTTGGCTGCACTTGATGATTTTGCGAGCGATGAGTATCAAAATTTTATAAGACTATCTCTTATTGAGGAAGATTCGGCTTACGGAACGGAATGTTTTCCTGGGTTGCTAATGAAACCACGCAAAGAAACTACTCTTCCAAACCAAATTTTGGACCTACTGGTAGAATTTTATAATAATTTGTATAATGATTATTGTTTCATCTCCATCTACTCTATAATAGGTTCAAATAACGGTACTGTTGTAAACCCTAGAATTATACAATATGGGAGAATAAGAATTGGGACGGACATATATGGTTCTGTTCAAGCTGCTCGTCACAAAAAATCCTCATATATATTAGCTCGATTTGTACATTATGATGGATCGATCGATGTTTATCCCGGTCAAGTACAATTTTATTTTGAGCATACTATTCATTTAAATAGTTTACGATCATTAACCCATTCATTAGCGTTAGTCAAATGGTACAAACCGGTTCAAGATCATAGTACAAGATATTATTGCCAAGTAGATAACGACATAAAATCATGTAATATGGAATTATGGACAAATGAGTTTTATGATATGAGAAGAGACAGTATTATACCCATACATCATATAATAGGAAAATTTATTAAATGTAATTTTGATACTGGGACGAGAAAAATAAAAGAATATATGGCTGTGATTCCTTTAAATAAAAAAATTTCGTTTTAAAAACTTTATATAATATAAAATAAATTATATGTAAAATCGGAATGGCGAATTCAATTATAGCATTTGTATTTGATTAAATTATAACAATCATTTTTTTTGGCACAAGAATAACGATAAAGGTTACATATACCATAATTAATTCTAACCGCGTGAAAAATCAGATAATTCAGATAACAAGAGATCTTATTTTGAGCCGGCAAAGTTGTATTGCAAATCGGTCTTTTATTACGGCATTACGATACAAGTACCATACTTTGTGATTAATAACTCTAATCATGTAATAATTTTTAGATATCAAAGGTTTATTTTATTTTAATTAAATATCATATAAAGTATAAAACAATTATTCTGGCTATATAAATACATTTAAGGCCGGCAAAGCTGTATTGCAAATCGGCCCTTCTTATTTGAAAAGGGTAACAATTACATTAAATTAATACGGCACTTATTCAAAAATGTTTAAAAATGTTGCAACTTAATTCTCCAATAATCATCATTGTTATAATCAAGTTACTTACGACTTAAGCCTACTTTGATTATAAATAAAACGGCACTTCGCACAGACAAAGCTCATGATATATGAGTTATCCCATCATGCCTATTTTACCCCTTGATAAAGGATTTTCGTTGCATGTACTTTCCTAATCAATGATAATCAAAGTTACTTACGACTTAAGTCTACTTTGATTATAAATAAAACGGCACTTCGCACAGACAGAGCTCATGATATATGAGTTATCCCATCATGCCTATTTTAACTATGATTAAAGAATTTACATTATTATTGTAAATATTTTACTCATAAGTCATAATGATATCTATTTAGACTTCGACGAATAATGCGACAGAGGAGGCAGAATTATCATAACCAAAATTCAAAGCGAGAGGTCTATGTATAGTAAATAGATCATCAACTTTGGTACCAGAGTTATTTACAAACTTTAGGTGGCCACCTAGCCCACCTTTCCTATAACACACTATGTACGACGGCAAACGGTATAGGAGGCAGACTCTTCTTTCAGAAAGAAAGTTTTTTTTTGAAAAAAAAAAAATAGTACAATTAAATAGCGTTTAATTAAATGTGATTAATTAACTTTTTAGGAATAGGCCTTATCAATGCGATCTCATCAGTTTCGATTATCACTGTTCAACCTTATGAATACTTCAGTTATTGTTTGTGAAATCGAACCAACTGGGAATTCAATGTACAAAACAAGTAGAATATTTAGAATAGTATCTTATATTTATTAGTATAATAAATAATTTCAAAAATCCTATGATGTAAAATTACGAAATATTACAATTTAAATATCGGCAAAGGCTATTTTAAATAGAGTAAAATCTTTATTCGACCTGTGTCAAAAGCGGTAAAGTTTACACTAAATATAATATCTCCGGTTTAAATATCGGCATTTAATTAAAAAAAGGTAAAAATCGGCCGCTAAAATCAGCATTTCTGGATGAAAAATCGGAAGTTAACAAAAATCGGCAAAAAATTAGTAAAATAATCGGCAAAGCCTTATTGAAGTCGGCAAGGGAATTTTAAATAAGATAAAATCCTTTATTCGAACTATATGAAAAGGGTAAAGTATATAATAAATATAATATCTCCGGTTTAAATATCGGCATTTATTTAAAAAAAGGTAAAAATCGGCCGCTAAAATCAGCATTTATGACTGAAAAATCGGAATTTAACAAAAATCGGCAAAAATAGATATGGCTATACTAAAATAAGCAAAATTTGGCATATTCTATATTGAAGTCGGCAAGGCTATTTTAAATAGAGCAAAATCCAATTTTTTTTCATTCGACCTGTGTATTGTTTGGGATCCTGTTTCATTATGTTACTTTTTAGCTAGTATTAATAATAAATACATAAATGGAATAAAAGCAAATATTGGATCATATTTAGAAACTTCTGGAGTATCACCTGCTTCTATTGATACACTTTCAAATATAGGATTATCAGTATCTAGAAAAATAGTAAATCGACAAAAAACCCTTATTTCAGAAAATCACCAAAATACTGTAAAAAGTTATTATTTATAAAATATTAAAAAAATGTTTGTACTTAATATTGATGATTATTATAATATCCATAGAAGAAATCAACCAACATTATCAAAAATACATGATATTAATTATTTTGTAACAATATTATTAAATTCAAATTCTAATATACCTAAAATACCTTTTTATTTATCAAATAATATTTCAATTCATAATTCTAAAGGTATTGATTCTAAATTAATTATAAATTATATTAATAATAATTTTATGGATAAATTAAGAAAAAGTTATTATCAGCAAACTGAAATTTGGAAACAACATTTATCTGATGATTCATATGAAAATAAAATGGAATTTCTTACTATTCATGATTATGATGGACGTATTCAAAATCAGCAGGAATTAAGATCAATGAAAAATAGCAAATTAGTAGATTTTATTTTACATTCTTTACATAATACAAAAGATTATATTGAATCAGCAAATATTTTATTTGCAACATTTGAAAAAATAGAACAAGAAGATTATTTAAATAATTTTGTGATTCCAACAATTTGTGATTGGCCTGAACAAATAAATTTAAGAAGAGCTATTACATTAAGACTTAATGAAAAAGATAATTCTGGAATTCTATCTCAAATATTAAGCCTAATTCCTGTGATTTAACCACTTCATGTTTCTTTAAATAGTAGAGAAACATTATTTCAAATATATCATTTTTTCTTTAAATGATATATCATAATCTTTTTGGAGGAAATAAAATTTTAGCACAAAAACCAAAACCAAAAGCTTATTAAATCTTACTTTTTATGGATGGAAAAATATCCGTAATTTAATTATTAATCGTTTTAAAATATAAAGGATATAGAATATTTAATATTGATAGATTTATTAGATAATTCTTTATCACTTACTTTAGAAATATATGCAAAACTCTTTAGATGTGGATTTTATAAAGGATATTTAGAAGGTATTGTGAGAATTTGGGTCTTATTTCAAAGGTTACAAAGACATAATTATAATAAAGCACCACTTATATTTTTAAGTGATGTATTTTATTGGACAATAAATAAGTATCCAATTATTGAAATTTTAAAAAATAATTTACCATGATTATTTTGTTGAGAATTTTCATAGTTCTCTTAGATATCAAACAGCTGAATCAAATACAGAAAAACAAATTATTCAAAAGGCAAAAATTATTGATATTGAAAGAAATGATGAGGAGTTTAAAAGTGTATTTGTTAATACAAGAAGTACAAAGATTTCAAAAGTTAAATTAATTTCTTTAGAGAAAAAGGTTTCATTGATTTTATTATCACTTTTTGATGAAATTTATCATAATATTGGAAAAACAAAAAATAATAATAATAAAACATTTGAACTTCCAAGTTTTAATAATAAAATTGTAGATATAAGAGTTCTTCCTTTAGCTTGAAGTACTTCAAATCTACCAGATGAAGAGAAAATTTGTGATGCAGAAAATTGTAATATTACAAATTCATCATCAAATATTATTTTAATATGTGGACATAGTTATCATAAAGAATGTTTAAGTTTTTTTAATGAAAAATGTGAATATTGCTTTAATTATTTGTCATATAAAAATAGTCTAAATGTTTAACACTGGGCATTATAGTATACATGAAGAATATGTACGACAGATTTAACGATATACCCGCTTTCTTTCTTTTTTTTTGATGAGTGATTTTTAATACGAAAATAGGAAAAAATTTAGAAGAGCGAAACGTCAGTAGACAATTTTATAATTTTATAATTTTTTCGATTTATTTATTGTATATAGGCGGAATGTACAGTGAAATAATGTATGGTAACCAAAAAAAAAATTGCATTGTTTCTAAAATTTTTTCGAAAATAAAAAAAAAAAAAATACTAGATATTGCGCATTTTGCGAAATATTTTTTACGACTACAATATATTCTTAAATATCATATCGATATTTCTCATGAGAAAAATTTTGCATTAAAACTGTTAAATAAACATTTTATTTATCTTAATTAGTTATTTTAAACAAATTTCTCACGTATTTCATATTGCCTTTATACTTCAGTCATGTAAGAAATGTAAGAAACCGTTCAGCCATCATTCTATCTATCTATCAAAAATAGTAAATTTGAAAAAAAAGTTTTGCATGTCAATTTGCGTCGTTTTTTTTATTTATACTTGTGATTTTCTTCTCTTTTAATAAGTCCTTTTCCAATATACTGCCTTAAAAAAAAAATATAATTCTTCATGGGTGAAGAAAAAATTCTAATAGATGATGAATATGATAAAGTAAACCGTGTCTCATAATCAACCACACAATGTTTATCTCCTAACGTGAATATATCGTCACGATGATAATTCAATTGAAGGATGTATCGTAAAAGGTACTAAACTGATCCTAGATCCTCAGGTAAATATTTATGAAGTACTAGAAAAAATCAGAGAATATTTCGATCAAAGTAAATGATAGTAAAATTGTTTTATGCACTGGAAGGTAAAATTGAAACTTTCAAATGTCAAAAGAACATGACCTACATTTTACGCAATGAGAGAGGTATTTATATAGTAGAAAATCTAAAACATTTAGTTATTCGCACGAGTTTATGGTAACTACTTATAACCATATAATATTATCCACCTCTCTTCTTAAGTTATAGCAAAAATTGTACTTTTGTTTATTACCTCATCAAAGACGTTGGAGATCTTGGTTTCCCGAAATGATGTAAGTATTTTACCATAAATATTTAAATTAATGAAACTATTTTATCGTAGATGTCCGGATGTACAGTATATTAAGAAACAATTAACAAAGGTGAATAGAAAATTAATGATTGGGCTGAAATGAAATGACGTACAATTTCAAAGCTTCTTAGCACAGCATAGAAGATTATCAAAATTAAACACAATTTAAAATTTTTTTTTCAATTTTCGTATAATATATTAATATATTTTTGTCTTTAATTTTTATCTATTATACATAGCTGAGATGTCGGAAATATCATGCATCTGGATCAGGTGCATAATTAGAACAAGTACAATAAATAGAATAGCGGCGGCTACTAGTGAACATTTTTTTTTAATAAAAAATTTATCATCAAAAAAAAAAAAAATTATAAAAAATTATACATGCATGTTCGTTAAAAGTCATACGACATTTAATTAATCAAGTTCGATTCAGGGCTGATTGTATCTTTGAGTTATCTATTAAGCGATCTAATAACATGATTCAAAATATTCATTTATAATGATTTTAGGTAAAATGAAATCCTTTAAATAATTATTCCTATTCTAAATTGTTTCTTTGTTTCTTTAACTTCTCTTTAAGTAATCATCTAAAATAATAGTATTGTATGTCGACACCAATGTTGATTAACCAAAAGACATGAATTAAGCGAACATAAATCATTTTTGAGACGTAATAATATATTTTCTAAAAGCTCATTAAAATATATAAAAAATATGCAAGTCACCAATAAACTATAAATACCGTGATTATCATTTGAACTGTGTAATGCTAAGCCATCATTGTATTTTTAGTATAGCTTATAAACTTATTCCTAGCTTCATACCAACTTAGACTAAGAAGTAATACTTTTTTTATTTTATATTTTTTTCATTTCTATTTCGTTTTCACTTGCCTTTCGGTGTTTAATTTAAATGATCGACAAATCGCCTGATCATAGTAATTCGATAATTTTTTTTTAAAAGAAAAAAAAAAAAAATCAAAAAGAGTAAGACGTTGCAGGTAATTTTATTTATATAATAAAAATAAAAAATTTTTTTTCAAATACGCAAATGAAAAACTAAAAAGTATTACAATTTTCTTTTGTATGAAAATTCCGTTTTTTTCAAAAAAAAAATACCCAGATACTTCGTTATAAAAAGCCCATTCATTTAAATTAATTATTTACTATGTTTTTCATTCATAGAATAAGATCGTTTTTGGGTTTTGCGAAACATTTACATTTTTACACAATATACTCTTTTCGTATAAATAAATTAAACTCCGATTACAATCGATATTTACAGAAATACTGCGGTGCTATCTCATATTTGTGGCGTAATCACATACATTATAACTTGAATTTTATTTATCGAAATTTTTTAAAAAAAGTCTCCGTGATTTCATAGTATCGCTTTTGTGTCAGCATTGTTTTCCTTATTTTAGTATCATTCATGTTGAGTGAATTCGATTCTAATACAAAAAAGGTTTAGCCAATACAAAAAAAAGCGTCTAGTCATGTAAAAAAATGCAAGAAATAGATGTTATTCATTCTATCTACCAAAAGTAGTAAATTTGAACGAATGTCGATTTCGAATGCACCGGCAAGATATTCATTCTATTCATCAAAAATAGTAAATTTGAATAAGTTTGCATGTCGATTCGAATGCGTTATTCTCGCAATTTTTTTATTTTCATTTTCATTTAATTTCATTTCATTTTTTTTTAACGAATTTGTTTATAATAAACTGCCTTAAAAACACTAATTATCATGGATAATAGATATAGCATTTATGTGCCTCGCGACCCGCACAACGGAGGACAAATATCTTTAGTATCATTATCTCTCGATGGTGAATATGTCGTCACATATAGCTATAATGATACTTCAATTGAAGGATGGATTGTAGAAGGTTCTAAACTGACCCTAGAATTTCAAAAAATTGAATTACCAAAAGAATCAGGATTTATTAATGATATTAAAGTAAATAATAGTAAAATTGTCTGTTATGCACTAGGAAGTGAAACCAAAACTTTTCCAATGCCAAACATCAACAATTCAATTAAACTTAATCCTCCGCCCAAAGTGCAGCGGCCTAGGATTAATTTCACAAAAGATGGTAATCTTGTAATATTCGATAATAATAAAATATTAGTTTATTCTACGGACGGTAAGACGATGGGTAAGATGATATCATCTTATGAAATATTATCATACAATGAAGTAATAAAAGGGGTGTTTATTGATGGGAATGATAATATATGGGGTATTTCTCCAAATCATTTATTTCATTGGGATTTAAAAACATTTCAATTGAAATTTAATTATTCGCTTGGGTTTACAGATGATGGAATTGATGAAATCGACAAAAGATTTACAGTAATATCTAAAGGAAATTCAATTGTGGTAAAATATAATAATGAAATTGCAACCTTTTCAGAAGGTGTGCATTTTCCAATTCAAAATATTAAATTAAAAGATACAACCAATATAAAAAAAATAAAATTGTGCGAAATACAAAATAATGATTATCTTTTGGCTTTTAATCTACCTGAAAAATACGAAAAACAGAATGAAAAAAACGAAAAACAGAACGTATTTTTATACCACATAAGCGATATCAATAAACAACCCATAGACGTATCAGAGATTTTCAATAAAGACCATCCTGAGGATAAGTTTTATGAATATAATTCAGATATAAAAAAAGCATTTGGATTAGTTAATGGAAAATTTTCATGTATTAATGTAGATTTTGATCAGGAATTTCCTGAATCTCATAAAGTATTTTTTGAATCTCATAAAGATGATGCCGATTTTGTTAGTTGGAATAATTACTTGTATCAAGAGTATCAAGGGAGTTATTGCAATGATACTTTGGCTTTTCCTGATATGAAAAAATTAAGAGATTTAATTTCTGATGATTGCAAATATATTGATGAAATTGATGAAACTGATGGAATTGAAATTGATAAAATTAATAAAATTATAAATATAAACTTCAAAAAAAATTCAAAATATAAATGGAGAATAGATCCGAACAATAAAAAACTCTCAGTTTATACAGATAAAGAAGATAAAGAAGCAGAATATGATTATGACGATGAAGATAAAGATAAAGAAGTACGTATATGCTCAAAAAATTTAGATAATAACTCATGGAATTTGAAATGGAGATGGGAAATACTTAATAATGATGCATTAGCGCTTCGATATTATGGAAATTGTACTGGTGACACTATAATAATATATAATTATGATATCAAGAATAAGACAATTAAATTCGAATACTATTACAAAAAAGGATTCGCGAAACTAAACACCAAAGAATTTTCTGGACTTATGTTACCGATATCCACCGATTTAGATAAAAAAATCTTAATTGAATTAATTAATAGTATCATTGAAGACGATAGATGTCTTGCAAAATATGGCCAAACTTTATTACCAATTTTAATAGAGTCGTCTGATTCAGATTTAACTCGTCTTATGGAAGATATTTATAAAAAATGTATGAAACTTGTTAAAGAAGATCCAAAAAGAAATCTGAAATTTCTGAATATTATAACATCATCTATGAATAAATTAAATAAAAGTCATTTTGATTATATAACAAGATTTAATTCTGAAATGTTTATGATTTTAGACCCTTTTAATGAAAGTGTTAATAATAAAAAGGATCATTCACATTTTTATACTTTTAGCCAAGAAATAGAAATTATTGGAGCCAAATATTCAAATTTCTTTTATAAACCCTTTCAAAATTTAATTTCAGATAGTTTAATGAATACTTTACGGAATTTTTTAATCGAAAGAAAAGCTATACAATATATCACTCTTATTGTACCTTACGTAGATTATTCTCGTTATCCTTCGGATTATAATTTTTGGTGGGAAATAATTTTACCTCAACCGAGTGTTTTTATTAAGACTTGTAAAAAAAATGAATTTTACACAAATTGGAATGGTGAAGCGGTTGTTAAATTCAAATGGAAAACATTTGGGAAGACATATTATTGTTTCATTTGGTTAATATTTATGGTTTTTCTTGTATGTTTTACAATTGCTTCTTATCCTACAAATTCCTTAACGCAAGAAATTCGGATTAAGCTTTATAAAACTTCATTTGCTTTTGGAATTTTTCATCTTTTTTTTGAGTTAAGACAGTTTATTTGGAATCCAAAAAAATATATATCAAGTATTTGGAATTTATTTGGTAAGCAACATTTTAGTATTTTATTTATTTTTAAAATCTATTAAGCTTGAACTAACTTCTTTAAAAATTTCAGATTTAAGCGCGTATATTCCTGCTACTATTGCATCAATTTATTATGTTAAACATAATAATGTGCCAGAATGGATACTGTCAGTCTCATGTTTATTATTAGATATAAGGTTTTTACTTTTTTTTAGGATAATTGAATTATTTGGAATTTATTCTGCGATAATTTTTGGAGTAGCTAGACGTGTATTTTCTTTTTTAGTAGTATTAGCAATTATTATTTTAAGTTTTGCACATGCTTTTTTTTTACTTTTACATCCTCAAGATTTTTTAAATTCGTTAAATGCACAAGACTCAAATGACCCTAATAATCCTTGGACTCTTTCTAATACTTATAATCAAACTGATGAAAATGGAAATATTTTGAATGAAACTCTTATTCAAGTGCCTAGTGAAAATACCAATTTATTTTATTCATATTCCACTTCTCTTCTTGCAACATATTTATTTTTAACAGGTAACCATTAACGTCAATTATTTATCATATAGTAACTTATAATAACGCATAAACTTATTTAACAAATGATTTATGATTTTAGGAAATCAAAATTCATTCTCACCTTGGACACCAAAATTATCAACTGAATATACGACATTATTCGCTTTAATGGCAGTATTTTCATTCATAGTCGTTATATATTTAATGAATTTATTCATTGGTCTACTTAATATGGAGATTGAAAATAATAATAGTAGAGCCGAGTATTTAGCACAAAAAGCAGAAGCAATAGCAGAAATTGAACTTTTTTATCTATTACCTCATCAAAGACGTCGGAGATCTTGGTTTCCCGAAGTAATGTAAGTATTTTATTTATTTATTTTTTTTTTTAAAAAAAAAAATGCAAATATTTTTAAATTGATAATAACTTTTTTTTTTGTTTAGTTATTATCATGTAGATGTTGAAAAAGCTCGAATATATATTAAAGAATCAATCAATAAAGGTGAATGGAAAAGGGATGATTGGCCTGAAATGAAACATAAAATTTTAAAGCTTCTTAGCATAGAAGATGTTATTATAGATCAGGCGGTTTAACTTTTTTTATATTTGTTATGACTTTTATATGCTATTTCGGGATTGATAAGGCAATGACATAATATACTTTCGCGTGATCAAAAATATCGCGGGAAGTAGACTCTTAATATATGTCACTGCCCGATGCACAAAACCGGTAACCCCAAGTAAGGAAAAGTAAATTATTCCAATTTTAATCATAAAAATAAGTTTATTTATACGTTTTTAGCTTATTTTATTTATTTATTTTTTTATTGAAATATTGTAACATACAGCTGTTATAATAAAAGTGCGTCTCAATATTTCAAATTCACAAATTTGATATAAATTTAATATAATGGACCATTCTTACATGTTGTTGTAGAATTGCCTTTGAATAAACTTGATTTAACGTACTTTATAAATGTTACAGATGTTGGTATCTTGCATATCGAAACCATGAAATGGTACTTATTTTCCTTGAACATATGATATTTTGTAAGAAATTTCAATTTTAGGTATATTTTGTCTTCTTTCAGAACCGTAGATTGGCAATAGTTGATACCTTTTAAATATCATCAAGGCTAATTTCTCCATGTCACGTCATAATAATTCATTTCGCATTTCTTGGGCCGACATTTTTTGTCCAGGGTCAACCATTCCTGTATGAAACATACAATTCTTTTCACTTGTGACCTAACCTTTTGATTCTCTTTTAGAGCCCACCTTTTGTTAAATAATCATGACTAATGAACAATTTGAGAGTGTTGGTAATATTTACAACTTAAAAATTATTTACTAAAAGCGAACGTATTTGTTGGTGGATTGGTTGGATCAATAATCTCTGTGTTCATTTCATTAGTTATCATCAATAATATTATCATACCCAAATAACCCAACTATCATATGATCAGAAATTACTTACTGATTCATCATTGTCCTTTGATTTCAGTATCATAATATAACAAATGTTGAATTAGAATTTTTCTTATTTCAAAGACAGTTTAGAAACTGTACATGTTTGAGTCAATCAAAGGTTGGTTTGGCTTTGTATGTTAAGTACCTAAGTTTGCTTGATAGAATTCATTCTTTAGCAATTTTTTTATTTTAATAAGCAAAAATTTATTCCAAAAACCAAACCCAGGAGGAGCTCTTCCATAAATATATCCTACATCATCAGTTTCATTCAGCAAGCCATTCTGACCAATTTGTAATTCCTTGCATAGTACCCAATGTACTTTTACGATCTATATACAGTATATGATTAAAGTATGTAATTTTTTGAAATTTTGACTATATAGTAAATCAAATAAATCACAAACCTTGAGAATGGTTAGGTTGATTGTGCTACATGAGTACCGCTGGACCTTTCAATATTTCACCAGAAGTAATATTATACCTTATATCTTACATATATCTTTGCATTGGTTGCGTGAGTTATCTTATAGATAAATGGTCAATATATAGCAATTCTTTCACAAATTATATACAGTCGCCACTGGTTATACCGAACTCAATGTTCCAGTGATTTTTGTTCGGTATAGAATGAGTTTGCTATATAGCACCTATACTGTATACTGAACAGTTCGTTATATAAATTCTGACCAATAATATAATAAGCACGTGATTTATTTAAATGTATTATATTACGTATTACAGTATATTATTATTATTTAAACTATACTACATTATTATCAACTATATAATCATGAAAATTGTGAAGATTAAGTTGTTTAAGATTCTTTACAAGATGTAATTTAACACGTTTATGCAATCCTTTTAAAATTCTTAATTTATCATTTACCTCACCAAATTCTGGCTCTTGTTCATACAAAAATCTTATCATATTATCCACGGACTTTTCTGCTTCTTTCAAACTAACTTTTTCCAAAATAGGCACAAACTCATCATCATTTATTACCATCTCTTCTTCTTTATCTGCATTTAATATGGCATCAATAATTTCATCATCAGTAAGTACACCTTCCGCTGCCATTTCATCTTTAATATTAATATATTCTTGCGCATCAAGGTGGTCACCTTCTGGAAGAAGAGCAATTAATCTTTCAAGTTCTGCTTCTTCTTCTTCTTCAAAACTAAAAAAAAAAAATAAATATTAAAAACTATTCAAATTAAATATTAATATTTAATACATACTCATCAAGAATTGAATCATCATCTTCAATCTCATTATTTAGTAGTAAGATTCCAGTTTTTTTCCAACAATTTGAAATCATTTGTGAGGATATTATTGACCATGCTTCAGCTGAATTCTGAAAAGCTTTGAAAATATTATAATCAGCAAGCACTTCAACTAGATCATCTTGTACATTATCATATGCATCAATTTGATTTTGAATAAAAAGACGCTTATAGTAACATTTAAATGAATGAATTATCCCGGCATCACATGGTTGAAGTGCAGTAGTAGTATTTGAGGAAAGAAATTTTACCTCAACACTGTCTAATTTTTCTCGAGTTTCATCTAAAATAAGATGAACTGGTGCATTATCAATTAAAAGAACAATCCTTCGTCCCCTTCGTTTCATCTTCTCATTAAGTTTAAGAAGGATGTCATTAAAGATACTAACTTGCATCCATGCTTTCTTGTTCCAATAATAATAGACAGGAAGATTTTTATAATTAAGATTTTTCATGGCACGAGGAGTTTTATGTTTATGGATAAAAGTAAGAGCCATTTTTTCAGTTCGGGTTTTAATACCCTAATTCCAAAAGTCTGGTCGTGTTTTTCGCCTGGCAACACTACAAAAAATAAAAAAAAAATAATTAATTTGTTAAAAAAAATACCGAAAAACACTTCCCCCACCTTTTCTTACCTTAATTCCAAAAGTCCAGTCGTGCTTTTCGTCTGGCAACACTACAAAAAATAAAAAAAAAATCAATACTTAATTAATTAAAAAAAAACAATGAAACACCTCCCCCAACCCTCCCTTACCTTAATTCCAAAAGTCTGATCATGCTTTTCGTCTGGCAACACTACAAAAAATAAAAAAAAAACAATTAATTAGTTAAAAAAAATACCGAAAAACACTTCCCCCACCCTCCCTTACCTTAATTTCAAAAGTCCAGTCATGCTTTTCGTCTGGCAACACTACAAAAAAATAAAAAAAAAGGTTAATACTTAATTAATTAAAAAAAAACAACGAAACACCTCCCCCAACCCTCCCTTACCTTAATTCCAAAAGTCCAGTCGTGCATTTCGTCTGGCAATACTACAAAAAAATAAAAAAAAAATTAATTAAATAGTTAAAAAAAACACCGAAAAACACTTCCCCACCCTCCCTTACCTTAATTCCAAAAGTCCGGTCATGCTTTTTGTCTGGCAACATTACAAAAAAATAAAAAAAAACAATTAATTAGTTAAAAAAAATACCAAAAAACACTTCCCCTACCCTCCCTTACCTTAATTCCAAAAGTCCAGTCATGCTTTTCGTCTGGCAACACTATAAAAAAATAAAAAAAAGGTTAATACTTAATTAATTAAAAAAAAATAACGAAACACCTCCCCCAACCCTTTCTTACCTTAATTCCAAAAGTCCAGTCGTGCTTTTCGTCTGGCAATACTACAAAAAGTAAAAAAAAAAGTTAATACTTAATTAATTAAAAAAAAACAATGAAACACCTTCCCCAACCCCTTCCTTACCTTAATTCCAAAAGTCCAGTCATGCATTTTATCCGGCAACACTACAAAAAAATAAAAAAAAAATAATTAATTAAATAGTTAAAAAAAACACTGAAAAACACTTCCCCACCCTCCCTTACCATAATTCCAAAAGTCCGGTCATGCTTTTCATCTGGCAATACTACAAAAAGTAAAAAAAAGTTAATACTTAAATTAATTAAAAAAAACAACGAAACACCTCTCCCAACCCCTCCTTTACCTTAATTCCAAAAGTCCGGTCGTGCCTTTCGTCTGGCAACACTACAAAAAATAAAAATAAAAAATAATTAATTAATTAGTTAAAAAAAACACCAAAAAACACTTCTCACCCTCTCTTACCTTAATTCCAAAAGTCTGGTCGTGCTTTTCGTCTGACAACACTACAAAAAGTAAAAAAAAAGTTAATACTTAATTAATTAAAAAAAAATAACGAAACACCTCCCCCAACCCATCCCTTACCTTAATTCCAAAAGTCCGGTCATGCATTTCATCTGGCAACACTACAAAAAAATAAAAAAAAAATAATTAATTAAATAGTTAAAAAAAACACCGAAAAACACTTTCCCACCCTCCCTTACCTTAATTCCAAAAGTCCGGTCATGTTTTTCATCTGGCAACACTACTACAAAAAGTAAAAAAAAGTTAATACTTAAATTAATTAAAAAAAAATAACGAAACACCTCCCCCAACCCCTCCCTTACCTTAATTCCAAAAGTCCAGTCGTGCCTTTCGTCTGACAACACTACAAAAAATAAAATAAAAAATAATTAATTAATTAGTTAAAAAAATACCGAAAAACACTTCCTACCCTCCCTTACCTTAATTCTAAAAGTCCAGTCGTGCTTTTCGTCTGGCAACACTACAAAATAAACTGATAAATGATTAAAAAAAAGATCAGATATTCGGATTATCTGATTAGATCGGCAAGTCATATGACCCTGCCTTTATACATTTGTGAGTTATCTTAGTATTGTTCAGAGTCCTGTAATTATGTTTAACCAGGTCATGTATATTTAATTCGATTTGATTTGGATTTGATTTGGATTTGTTAGATTTGATTCAAATTTGATTGAATTAGTTTAAGCTAATTTGAATTTGATTTGAAATTGAATCAAATCTTTTTTTTTTAATTTGGATTTGAACTCAAATCTTGTTTTGAAGTTTGGATTTGATTTGCAAATCAAAATTATCAAATCGAATCAAATCAAACTTCAAATCAAATCCAAATTAATTTGATTTGATCAAATCGTTTGCAGAATACTAGATACAAATACCTAGGTAAAGAGACAATTTCATATGCGCCAATTTGAGGAATTTGCCGATCATCAATTACTATGTGGCGCAGTACCGATTAAAATCGATCAAAACTGTCCCTACATAAGAAAAAATAAGCCAAAAAATACTTAAAAAAACTTTTAAGACCTTTTCCAAAAAAATTTACCTCTTTAACCTGAAACCAGTAGAAGAAATTTCTAAAAAAAGGAATAAAAATATTATAAAATTAGTTTATTTAAAAAAAAAAGTAAGAATAAGCACCAGAATAATGATTTAACGAAAAAAAATTGATTGAAAAATAATTAATAACGAATATCAAATAGATTTTAACTAAATAAACTAATCAATATATAATTTAAATTCACTAAAACATCGTTATTAATCTTAGAATTATTTATTTATTGAAAGATTATTTTTGAATAATTTTGCTGCCTAAATAAATTTTTTTTTATAAACTATTGAAAAAAAAATAAAAAAATAGCTCCAAGTTATATTTAATGTAAAATAACTACTAATATACTTGCCAAAATTCTCAACTTACATAATGTAAAAACTGGTGGAAAAGTTTGATGGGGAAGTTGATGGGGAGTTTAATATGGAGTTTACGAAAGAAAAAAATTTTTTAACGCTACTTTTGTTGAAGTAATTTCTCGATATTTGTGTCATATGATCATGTAGCACAAGAGTGATCCTTTTTGTGAAACTTATTTAACTTAATTTTTATCTAATTATCATCAAATTCCTTAATTTAGGCTAATTTTGTTAATTCCAAAAATCGGCGGATATGTTATTACCGAAAAAAACAGTTAAAAAAAATCATTACTAAGACGAGCTTTGGTTTTTTAACCAAGAAGAAGAAACTGAAAATTGCGTTTTTATTATCTGTTGATATTTTTCATCAATAACAAAAAAATAGTTCTAGTGAAATGCTTCAATATAAAACCAAGATTATCTGCAACGAGCGGTATCTTGACATGAATATTTGAATGAGTATCACGCAATATTTTAATGTATTAGTATTTAGTTACATGGCATTGATCTTATCCGGATCAATTTTTCAGGTCAGCATCTCGAAATCATCCAAGATTGTTGAATCTTTCATATCTGCAAACTCTTCAGTTATTTTTGAGAAAAACTGCTGCAGGTCTCAGGATTATATTTTCATTAACTTCTAATTAAACTATCGTTTCTTAATTAAAGAAACACTGAATTGTGCTTGTTTACTACAAAGATCATTTTTATCACATGAAAAGAATCATAAAACGCGGTAATAAATTCAAATTATGAGTAAGATAAATAATATGGTTCTATCAACTTTACCAATAAGATATTTAGGCAAAGTCATCATCTTGATCATTATTGGCTTTATGAACAAAACAATATCATCAGGAAATTTTATAGGGCGAAAAATTGCGTAAGTTTACGATTTTGTAAGTTTACGAAAGTTTATGGCATAATATTTCGAAAAATTTCGAAATATTACATAAGTTTACAATTTCATAAGATTTATGTGATATTACAGTCAAAATATTACACAAGTTTTCAATATCGTAAGATTTACGCAATATTACGGTCAAAATATTATGCAAGTTTTTAATATCGTAAGATTTACGCAATATTACGGTCAAAATATTTCAAAAATTTACGAGACTGTAAACCTGCGCAATATTACGGTCAAAATATTTTAAA
Source organism: Rhizophagus clarus (assembly GCA_015698045.1). Classification (NCBI taxonomy): domain Eukaryota; kingdom Fungi; phylum Glomeromycota; class Glomeromycetes; order Glomerales; family Glomeraceae; genus Rhizophagus; species Rhizophagus clarus. The sequence goes on from BLAL01000086.1 coordinate 692,182, forward strand.
AATTTACGAGACTGTAAACCTGCGTAATATTACAGTTGAAATATTTCAAAAATTTACGAAACTGTAAACCTGCGTAATATTACGGTCAAAATATTCTGCAAATTTACGAAACTGTAAATCTGCGTAATATTACAGTTGAAATATTTCGAAAATTTACGAGACTGTAAACCTGCGTAATATTACGGTTGAAATATTTCGAAAATTTACGAGACTGTAAACCTACGTAATATTATGGTTAAAATATTTCGAAAATTTATGAGACTGTAAACCTGCGTATTATTACGGTTAAAATATTTCAAAAATTTAATATTACTATTCGATCGTTAAAGCTGCGTATGCAGTAGAACGTATACAAGGGGCATGTGATACTATTGAATAATCAAAAATAATATAAACACCTTTTCTTTTATATAAACACCTTTTTTTTTAAGTTTGGGAAAACAAATTTATTTTTATTTACGAATTTTTTATCATTTACAATTTTTATATTAAAATTAAAGTAAATTCTAATTTTTATTATAACTTAATAAAAAAATACACATTTGATACTTGTTCGCTACTATTTTATAAAATAGTACTCAGGCTGTACAGCGTGGACGTCAGTATCAGTCACAGCCCAAAAAAAACGTGAGTCTCCAGCCGATATTTGGTACGGACTGGGCCTAGCTACTCACTTAATAAATAAAAAAATAAAAATAATTATCTTCTACGATACGTAAGTAAGTTTCTCCTTCTCCTACAATCATCACTCGTGACTAAAATTGATCAAATTTATCAAATTTAAAACATGAACGTAAATATTAATTATAAATTTTATTATAGTATAATTACCTGGCTTCTCCCAAAATCTCGTTCTAAATTCGCGATAATATCTTTGGCTGGTACGCGTCCACAGCCGCCGTCCAGGGTTACCATTACGATAAAGGACATACTTTACTGAAATATTCAAATCTAAAATAATATCTTAACAACATCATTATGAGATCTTGACGATTTCATGACGATATTCTAAAATGATAACGTATTGATATAGTTACGACTCTCTTAACGATAACATAATAATACTGTGACGATACAGTAAACAATAACAAAACAATATCTTATTGACACTAAGATAGCATCGTTTTGTTACCAACACGATATCGTCACAGTATTAATTACATTATAACTGTGCCAGCATGTTATCATTTAAAGATCGTTATAAAGCCAGTACGATATCGTCGCAGTATTAATTACATTATAACTGTGCCAGCATTTTATCATTTAAAGATCGCTATGAAGCCGGTACGATATCGTCGCAGTTATCATTAAAAGATTGGCATGAGGCCAATATGTTCCCATATCGATGTCATTAAGATATAGTATACTAACTAGTAGAAAACTGAACAATTATATCTTAACGATATTTAAATGTTATCGGCTTGGTATTATGATTTTATCAATTTAATTATTAATAATCAAAATTTTACTTATTACATATCTGATAGATATTAATTTAATTACTAGTATTAAATAAATAATTACAATTTAGCAGTGAAGTTACTAGTTTGTTTGAACTTTATTTCCAGAAACTTATTAAGTACATTAATATTCTACAAAATAAAACAACATAATTCACCAATAATACTATTCAGTTTGTTCCATACCTCTCTAAGCGACTTCATCTCCAGAATATTTACTCAGTGACATCGAAATATTTCTTCTGTAAACGAAGCATAATGTTACACTTATTTAATAATACCATTCAGCTTTTAAGAAATACATGATTAATAATAATATCATACTTACTGAAAACAAGATGCAACAGTTGCAGACACAAGTGCGCATAAGAAAGCCGTTTTAACACATAAATCTATGATGGTTTCTGAGCCATTCCATCCTTCTACTTCAAACCTCTCTGTTTTGGTCGCAGAATGTAGAAAATCACGTTCGCAATCTTTCCTATTAACGAGGCAAGTTTTCATACGAGAGAATTTTGAGTTGTTTCGCTTTCTGACATTCCCTCACTAAGCTCTTTATTTTGTGTATTAGCAATTTGAGTGTCATTGCCTTTGAATAGATTTGAAACCCTAAGTAATCGATCACCCGTGCCAGAGTTGGATAAGATTTGTTTTCATTTATTGTAAACATGCCATGGTCTACTAACAATTTTACGATAATCGAAGGATAATTTATTATCTCGACATCTAGCTAGCGATTGCTCAACAAGTCATTAGACATAATGAAAAAAAAAAAAAAAAAAAATAAGGAAAATGGCAGTTTCGCGAAAACTTACCATTTTTAATTTCCAGTACCCAGTACTCCTAATCAATATCCTAAAAAGAATTAATAAAAGAAATGTTAGACCTAAAAAAAGTACCTAAAAAAATAATAAGAAACGTAAGGAAACTTCCTATAAGTTAAAAACTAACATTCGAGTTTTGTTTTATACCTCCAACTCATCAAAATACTGAAAAAAAAGTAAATGTAGTTAATAATACCGTACTTGCTGGTATATTTATTTTATTTCAAATACCATTGTGAAAAAACAGTAGTTAAATCTCAAAAAAAACTTTATTTCAAAGGTATCAAAATTTCATAAATAAATACTAACGTTTTTACGTAAAAGGAGTATCTAACGGAAAAGAGAGGAGTGTGATGGTTTTTATCAGTAAAACAAAAAACAAAAAATAAAGGTTTTTATTGGTTGATCAGATCGAGATCGTCACGATGTCATCACGATATGAAAAATCGCTAAATGCATTGATTTTAAATAACAATTACTACCACCAATAATTTCATCCTAATTACAAATATAAATATAACACCAATAAGTTCTTCATATAATAGAAGTCCTAATTATAAAGTTATATAGCAGTAAAAAAAAAATTATTTTTTATCTAGCATTCATTCGTTGCATCATAAACAAAGTGAACCTTTTGCACATGGTCAACTACTGATATTGGTCTCCAACATGTATCATCGGTTGCCTGAATACGATAAAGGGGACATTTCAATATATGATGAACTCTCTTAATTTCTTCAAACCAATCAAGAATAATAAATGCATAAAATTTATTATTGTTGGCTTTATATTTGAAGATTCCTTTTATAATTGCATAACATTCATCATGATTTTCTTCTTGTATTGTCACGAAGTCACCAATATGAAGATGGATTTTGGAGAAGACACCACTAGTAGTTTCTTCTATTGTATATGTTGCCAATTTATACCAACTCATTTGAGAATATACAAGAGCTGACTTAAATCCAATATCTTCAAATGAAAAGAGCAACTCAGAATTGAAATGTGGCAAGTTCAACATAACATTTTCACGATCTTGTCGGGATACTTCCTTTTTTAAGGTAATATTTGTAATAAAGTTTACCGGAGAAGTTACTACTATAATAAAATTACAATATATATAAAATTAATCAAATAAATAACGTTTTTAGAAAAAAAAAATAGTATCATCGCTTAGTAAATAATAAATTACAATACAAACCATCATCTTGTTCATCATGTTCGTTTGATGTTCCTTTGTCTTCGGTAATATACCAATTGGTTAATATATGCCTAAAATTTGATATCATAGAAGTAAAACCGTCACAACGTCATGATAACCTTTGATCTATACCACCATCTACTAGATGACGAATTGCGAAAAGTGTGGTATATCGTTTTAATAAATCTAATTCAATATTCTTTCGATTTGTTCGTGGTACCATTGCTTTAAAAATCCGATGCACTATCTCTTTAATACCGCATTGAGTATTTATAAGAGTACCATAAGTTTTTGCATGCATTAGTAAATGGATACTAACATGCAAATTTGGCAAATTGACAAATTCAGAGAAAACCTAAAGATCATTTATTATTATTAGTACAGTAAATAATTTATTCAAATTTGTACTAAGTAATCATCTATTATTTATACTTTTGGGAGAATATTCATTTCTTCTTTAAGATTTTGTTGTAATTCTTCATAAGAATTATTCGTAAACTTGCTTTTAAAGACCATACTCATTGTTTTTGCTACATGAACCCAACAAGTAATTACAGCATTTTTTACTAAATTAATACGTGATGCGCCAGTTCGCTGTTGAATATTTTTCGCTTCATTATTCTTCAAACTAGTTATTTTTAAAAACCGATTTAGTATAAAAGGCATTATCATAGCAACCCGGAGGTAATCAGACATCATAAAACTTTCCTGGTGGCTAATGGGATTTGGTATACGTGACCATGTCTTTGGTTTCTCAAAGTCTTTCCAGGTTTTGATGAAATCATTTTCTCCTTCTTGTGAAAATAATTCACAAGTTAATTTGAGTAGACGCCCGATCTTTCCCGCAGTAACATGATAAATATCTTGTGGTGTTTGTAGATGTCTTTCTCTTTTAAGTTCATCTAAAATACTAGGCCGTAATTTCAATCCATATTCCTACTAAGTCGTTTTTTTTGAGCAATAACCGTTTCAGCAGATATTAAAGAAAATTCAGAATCCGTCAAATGATGATATCGAGAAGTTAAAGCCATATCTTGAGTAAAATCAGTGAATGAATCTTTACTTATAGTGCAACTCCTACACCCTTTATTAGCATTTTGTCGCAGTACACCAGCCAAGTCATTGCCTTGGGGTAAGTCAGCTGTTACAACTCCTATACTTGCAATTACCCAAACATCTTGTCCTTGTATATTCATTACTTTTCCCTTTTTAAGTTCCTTCATTTCGGAAATAAATGGTTTTACAAACTCATTAAAATCACCACCGAATGGGACGAATTCAAGAACAAAGTGATTTTTGAGCAACTTCCTTTGATGACTCGGCATGTTTCCAAATTGTATATAAACCCCTCCTAATGAATGATAAACATTTCGGTATGTGCCGAAATCATCGTAATAAAGATCCAAAAATAGCTTGTAGACTTTCATGGAAGGAGATGGTGGTGGCCTTGTTATGATATAGTTGGCAGGGTGTTTATATGAAAAATCTACACTACGAATGCGCCATTGATGATCGTGTTTATAAATTATTTCAGTGATATATAATAATGTTTCTTCGGGAATTTGATTATACTGAAATATCATCATCACATTAGCTTTTTTAGAAATTTGTGATATTCCTATTGTTTGAACTGATAGGTCTTGTAACCAAACTTCGCCAGTAAAAGAACGATTTTGTCTTAGTGCCCCTTTAAAAGTTCCAGGTAAATCATTATAATAAAGAACTTTTTGGATTCTTAACCGATATTGTTTATCAACTTCATTTATTAATATTGCCCTTAATCTGCCAAGTTGCAGTTGTTCATTATTGTCATTATCATAATAATAAACAAAATTCCCACATTTATATGTCTCTATTAGATATTTATTAAAAAAAAACAATAAAATTATATTATATTACAAAATCACAAAGAAGAATAAACAACAACAAATATGATCTTTACCTTGTGATATTGTTAATTGTTCTTGGCCGAAAAGAGGCGATTCTGCCCACAAAGTTCCATGCCAGTATTCAGATTTTGTTTCTGAATCAATACCAGGACCAAAATACATGTTATTGACTAATGATGGATTATTAAGGACATACCAAATGATATCATTTATTGAAAGTTGATATGATATCTTTGAGTTTTTAGAAGTTGATGGTGTTTTTTTTGATGAAATTGGGATGGATTTTGCAGATATTGGGAGAAGAGGAAGATGTTGCCTCCATGTTCGAAATCTTCGGATGTTTCTCACGATATGGTTCCTATCGAATTCTTGACTCATAATAATATCAACAAGATCTTCGTATGCTTTTGTTGAGATATCATGTTTATGAATCCAACAAAATAAAGCAGCAGTAGTAAAATCTTGGAAGTATGGTGCAAAATTACCATTAAAATTTGGTAAATTGCTTTCATTTAGTGCTCTATCAATGAATATTTTTTCTTCCGATGAGGGATTAGCATGATTATTTTGTCCGCTATCTGAAGATGATGTTGTATCACTTTCTGACTCTTCACTTTCTAGAGATGTTGTTCCTGTATCACTATTATAATCATCATATTCTTCATTTTCTGAAGATGCTGTATAATTATCATCATTTTCTGACGATGTTGCATAAACATTATCATTTCCTGCATCCTCATAACCATCATATTCTTCATTTTCTAATTGCATATCAACATCATGACAATTATTTCGTTGTTCATTACCATCATCGAAATTTATTTCACCGTCACTACCATTATCATCATTTGGTGGTGCTATTATTATACCTTGTGGTGGTTGCCTTTTAAAATTATTTCGAATACGAAAAGGTAATGTAACAGTATCCCTTCGTGCTCTATTTCGCAACATTTGTTAATCAAAATTAAATTCTCAATTTTTATGAATGAATTTTATTATTTTGCTGCAGATATACTGACTGAAATATATGTATGCGCCAAATGGATAATACACGAACATTCAGTTTCATCTTAATATGCATTTTTCCCAATAAGGATAATCAAAATACACAAACATATATGAAGTTCGAACACAACAGATTAATAAAAATATCACTTAAATATGCATTTGAAGTAATGTAACACAATCATATATTGTCGATACACAGATCAATTAGTGATTATCATCGAAGTCGTAGTCTCGTAGATGTTTATTTTTGTTTTATTTAATATTAATTTTTATTGATATTTTTATGTATTTTATTACTTTTTATTGTTTAATATTTTATTATCAAAAAAAAAAAAAAAAAAAAAAAAAAAAAAATCTTAAAACTTGTTACGTTAATTTTATAATTACTGTATAAGTTATTTTCGAAACTTACCATCAATTTGAAGAACCAGTTACTATTAGAAATAAATTTCTAAGTGAGAAATCCTTAGGCTAGTAAAATAATAGAAAAGGATATTATCTTATGACCCTTATGACCATTTTTTAAATACAAATTTATCATTATTACCTTATTTTAAGTATTGTCAGTCAATCCGTTAAGTAGAAACGAAAACTATTAGAAACAAATTTGAACGTACAAGTTAGATAGGAGCCAATTAGTTCGCATTCCATGATCACCTAGGTGATCGTTTTCCTTGAACCCCTTATACTATCTAACAATCTTGTAAGTTGTATCATTAAAACTTTGTTACCGGTACCAGTAAACAGGGAGCGCAACTTACCAAAAGGTTGAATTTCAGGAAAAAAAATTTTGAAGTTTTGGAAAAGAATAAAAACGTAAAGGTTATAAAAGATTCTGGGTCTGAGATTGATTTTTTTTTATTTAGGAGATTTTTTTTTCATTCAGGAGATTTTTTTTTTTATTCAGAAGTTTTTTTTTTCATTCAGGAGATTTTTATTATTCACGAGATTTTTTTTTATTCACGAGATTGTATTAAAGCAATTGAAGAATTTTGACACGAGTATTCATCGCTAAGCGTGAGAACCAGTACTTTTTTAACATAGTATAATAAGAAAAACCAAATTTAGTTTTAGTTTTAAGTAACATAGTATAGCAAAAAAAACCAAATTTAGTTTTAGTTTTAGCAAGTTTAGTTTTAAATGGCCGAACCATCTGGAAAAAAATATATTTTTTTCCCACCGCGCAAAAAAATTTTTTTCATCTGACCTGCATAAAAGATTTAGTAAGCCAAAAAAGAACCCCCTAGCTAGTGTTCCGCAAACGATTTGGTCAAATCAAATCAATTCGGATTTGATTTGAAGTTTGATTTGATTCGATTTGATAATTTTGATTTGCAAATCAAATCCAAACTTCAAAACAAGATTTGAGTTCAAATCCAAATTAAAAAAAAAAGATTTGATTCGATTTCAAATCAAATTCAAATTAGCTTAAACTAATTCAATCAAATCCGAATCAAATCTGACAAATCCAAATCAAATCCAAATCAAATCGAATTAAATATACATGATCTGGTTAAACGTAATTACAGGACCCCGAACAATACTAATATAACTCACAAATGTATAAAGGCAGGGTCATGTGACTTGCCGATCTAATCAGATAATCTGAATATCCGATCATTTTTTTTAATCATTTATCAGTTTATTTTTGTAGTGTTGCCAGACGAAAGGCACGACCGGACTTTTGGAATTAAGGTAAGGGAGTTTTTCAGTGTTTTTTTTAACTATTTAATTAATTATTTTTTTTTTATTTTTTTGTAGTGTTGCCAGACGAAATGTATGACCGGACTTTTGGAATTAAGGTAAGGGAGGGGTTGGGGAAGGTGTTTCGTTGTTTAATTAAGTATTAACTTTTTTTTTTACTTTTTGTAGTGTTGCCGGACGAAAAGCACGACCGGACTTTTGGAATTAAGGTAAGGGAGGGTGAGAAATGTTTTTCGGTGTTTTTTTTAACTATTTAATTAATTATTTTTTTTTTATTTTTTTGTAGTGTTGCCAGACGAAATGCACGACCGGACTTTTGGAATTAAGGTAAGGGAGGGTGGGGAAGTATTTTTCGGTGTTTTTTTTAACTATTTAATTAATTATTTTTTTTTTATTTTTTTGTAGTGTTGCCGGACGAAATGCACGACCGGACTTTTGGAATTAAGGTAAGGGAGGGGTTGGGGGAGGTGTTTCGTTGTTTTTTTTTTAATTAATTAAGTATTAACTTTTTTTTTTACTTTTTGTAGTGTTGCCAGACGAAAAGCACGACTGGACTTTTGGAATTAAGGTAAGGGAGGGTTGGGGGAGGTGTTTCGTTGTTTTTTTTTAATTAATTAAGTATTAACCTTTTTTTTTATTTTTTTGTAGTGTTGCCAGACGAAAGGCATGACCGGACTTTTGGAATTAAGGTAAGGGAGGGTGGGGGAAGTGTTTTTCGGTATTTTTTTTAACTAATTAATTGTTTTTTTTTTATTTTTTTGTAGTGTTGCCGGACGAAAAGCACAACCGGACTTTTGGAATTAAGGTAAGGGAGGGTGGGAAAGTGTTTTTCGGTGTTTTTTTTAACTATTTAATTAATTATTTTTTTTTTATTTTTTTGTAGTGTTGCCGGACGAAAAGCACGACCGGACTTTTGGAATTAAGGTAAGAGAGGGGTTGGGGGAGGTGTTTCGTTGTTTTTTTCTTTAATTAATTAAGTATTAACTTTTTTTTTTACTTTTTAGAGTGTTGCCAGGCGAAAAGCACGACTGGACTTTTGGAATTAAGGTAAGGGAGGGTTGGAGGAGGTGTTTCGTTGTTTTTTTTTAATTAATTAAGTATTAACCTTTTTTTTTATTTTTTTGTAGTGTTGCCGGACGAAAAGCATGACTGGACTTTTGGAATTAAGGTAAGGGAGGGCGGGGGAAGTGTTTTTCGGTATTTTTTTTAACTAATTAATTGTTTTTTTTTTATTTTTTTGTAGTGTTGCCAGACGAAAAGCACGACCGGACTTTTGGAATTAAGGTAAGGGAGGGTGGGGAAGTGTTTTTCAGTGTTTTTTTTAACTATTTAATTAATTATTTTTTTTTATTTTTTTGTAGTGTTGCCGGACGAAATGTACAACTGGACTTTTGTAATTAAGGTAAGGGTGGGGTTGGGGGAGGTGTTTCGTTATTTTTTTTTTTAATTAATTAAGTATTAACTTTTTTTTTACTTTTTGTAGTGTTGCCGGACGAAAAGCACGACCAGACTTTTGGAATTAAGGTAAGGGAGGTGTTTCGTTGTTTTTTTTAATTAATTAAGTATTAACCTTTTTTTTTATTTTTTTGTAGTGTTGCCGGACGAAAAGCATGACCGGACTTTTGGAATTAAGGTAAGGGAGGGTGGGGGAAGTGTTTTTCGGTATTTTTTTTAACTAATTAATTGTTTTTTTTTTTATTTTTTTGTAGTGTTGCCAGACGAAAAGCACGACCGGACTTTTGGAATTAAGGTAAGGGAGGGTTGGGGGAGGTGTTTCGTTGTTTTTTTTTTAATTAATTAAGTATTGATTTTTTTTTTATTTTTTGTAATGTTGCCGGGCGAAAAACACGACCGGACTTTTGGAATTAGGGTATTAAAACCCGAAAAAGTATAATAAAAATAAATAAATTTGGTATAAAATACCAAAAAAAAGTGAAAAAATAAATAAAATAAAATAAATTTTGGTAAATACCGAGTAATTTAATTTACCGAAATTAGTATTTTTTAAAAATAAATCCACGTATATCTATTATAAACTCTACACAAACATAATATCCCAAATTGACCGATCTATGCAAACTCAATTTGTAGGTTTAAAAAGTAATTTCATATAAACTCTACGCAAACCCGTATGTGAGTTATATTAGTATTATTCGGGGTCCTGTAATTACCGTAAATATTATTGGTAGTTACTGCAACCACATGATGTCCAACCCTCCTTAAACACACTAAAGAAATACGTTTCGCAACATTTTTTTATTAATATTGCGTTGCAAAATGCATTTTTTTATTTAAAATTCAACAAATCAAACCAAATCACAAATCTATTTGAATGAATTTGATTTGATTTGAATTTGAATTTGATTTGAATCGAATCAAATTTAAATCAAATCAAATCAAATTCAAATCAAATTTCAAATCAGATTTGAATGGTTTGATTCAAATCCGAATTCAAACTTTTCAGATTTGATTTGATTAAATCAAATTTCAAATCTAACCTGATTTGGTCTAATTTGATTTGTGCGGAACACTACCCCTAGCCCTAAGCTATAGTTAGAAGTTTATTGAATAATCAGTTCAGAAATTTTCCATTCTCACAATGGTGATTACCAAATCTAATTCTTATAAAAGATTCTTATCAGAGTGAAGAAGATCTATACGATGTTCATTTACTTCTTTAGCAGGAAAAGATTAAGAAACACTTGAAAAGTTTTAATGATATAACTCACAGTATCTGTTGGATGAGGATATTATTACTATACTAGGGTACATAGAATAACCAATTTATTTATATCATATCTAGAATTTAAATTAATAATATCTCTCGTTATTAGCAAATAATAAATTCAATTTTTTTAAAATTATAATCAATGTACAATTCGATCAGTGGAATGATGATAATCACTAATTAGTTGAATGACGATAATTACTATAGATAGTAATGGTGTCAGATTTCATAATAATACTTACATCCGATTTCTAAATAATATTTCCTTTTTTATAAACAATATAATTATTGAATATAATTATAATATCTTTACTAGACGGTACATTTAATTACAATTTTATAATAATATATTATTATACGAAAAATATACTGAATTTTTGAATTGTGATATTAACGGGTTTCTTAAATATTCTGATTAGACACGGAAAACATTCTTCAAATTAATTTACCAATAATTTAAGAATCAAATATTTATTGTAAATTTATTATCTTAAAGCAAAAAAAGTATTCAAGAATCTATTATTAAAACCATAATTAGTATATTACATAAAAAAGAAATCTGAAAGACGATAAAAATTTACATTTTGAAGCTTCTTTGTATATGCGCCAATGATAATGAATTTTTTTTTTTTTAATAAAATTTTCAAACATAATTTTGGCTGCTATCAACAATTACTAAATTTAAAACATATAATTTTCGTACATATTTTAGTTAAAAGTCATCAAAGTGATCAAAATCACAGTGTTAAATGAAACTAGAAGTATTTATTAATTAAAATAGCTATAAAAATAAAAATAAAAATTAAAATAATAAAAATCCCCAAACAATAAAATATGCAGAATTTTCTAAAAGATTATCGTATTTCTTTTCTAATTCATATGATTTATCTTTCCATTTCCTTTCTTCTTTGTCTTTTTGACGATAAGAATGACGCTGGAAATAGGTCTTTCTCGTCCTTTTTCTTGATGGTGGTGGCGACATGCTTTAATTAATTGACTGCGCGTTGAATTAATAAAAAAAAATTTAAACCGCTGCTTTGGTTTTTCTACATAACTTATCAATAAGAAAATAAATTAAATTATTACTGTATTAAAGTTAATAATTATAAAAGAAAAGAAAAAAATTTTATAAATTCGTACCTAAAAAAAAATTTCTTCCACTATGTTGGGGTATTAAAAAAAATAATCATTTTTTTATCTTTATATACAAAAAAAAGATATAATAGATCATATTTAATCGAACGATCAAGCATTACTTGTTTACGTAAAAAAAATTTTGTGTAAAAAAAATTCATGTAAAAAAAAAAATTCATGCATAACCAAACTGTGTAAAAACCTGTGTGAAAAAAGTTTTTTTATTAACGATAAAAAAAATTCATGCATAATATTTTATTTTCATTACAACAATAAAAAAAATTTTTAATTGCTCATTCTTTAGTACCCGTTTGCTACTAGCATAACTAGTACCCAGATTGCATGATGAGGACGTCGGTACTAATAGCAACCCAAAAAAAATGGTTACCAGTTACACAATGTTCATCGTGAGATGAAATGGTAAAATGATCTACCAGTTGCGCAACGCCTATTTCTAGAATGGTAACCGTTTGTAACTGTAATAAAAAAATCAACATTTTATAAAAAAACTGTGAATTGTGGGATTGAAGATTAAAGTATGCAATTACGAACATTCGACTATGTGTATATATATATAATTATATATATATTTTCCTATTTTTTTTAAATTTTATATAATAAATATTATGTGAACGCTAAAATGAATTCGCGTATTTGATAATTGATAATAATTAAAGTAATTTTAATTCGTAAATAATAGAGCTGGATTTCAGATCGTAAGGTCGAAAGGATCATTAATTTATGAAATCCGGTATTTTTAGGAGGATTGTATAGATTTGTATAATAATAACAAATGCGATGAGATAAATATATGGCATGCAATATACTAAAAAGTCGAATACACTATACAAAATAATTTTTTTTTAATATCTTTGCTAATCTATAATAATTAAGCGAAATAAAATTTAAAAATAAATAAAATACTACATATTAATAATTACTTTTTAAATACAATGATTGATTATAAAGAAAATCTTCCATATTGTCTGTAAGTTTCTAAATCATAATACCCCTTAAAATTTTTTTTATCTCATATAAGCCGGGTTATGTAAGTTACCACGGTCCACGGTTGATTTGGGTTATGTAAGTTATCGCTTGCATTTCGGTCTACAAATGCCCCTTAATTTTTTTTTCGGGAGAATTATATTCAGAAAAGTGGCATTCAGAGAATGGTCTGACAAGGCATGATTACAAATAAACAGGTTCTTATACTGGTGATCGCGGTTTAATGCTAGGTCAGATATAAATACAATCTAGAATTTTTCTGATCTGATTGTTGTATAAATCGTAACTCATCAAAACTCTACTCCTTTAAATATGGGCCGACCAAGTAATATTTGAATACTTTTTGATTCCTTTTTTTTTTTTTGAATTGCTTTAATGCCATCTATATAATAGAATCGAATACGAAATCAAAACCCACGCAAAGTTGCGCAAAAACTGCTCAAAGTTGGAGAATTAATCATGCTCGAAAAACTATAACAAGAAAAGATAATGAAATTAACAATGATGATGATATTAGCGACGAAAATGATGAGAGTTTTCTCAGAAGTCAGCCATAGAAATCTTATTTTATGAATTTAATGAATTTTGCATTTTTCTTATTTATAATTGATTGAAGATATTAATTTTTACTTAAATAAACAATAATAAGACCTTTCCAAAGATCAACAGAATCCCCTCCGTGGTCGTCAAGAACAAGAGAGAGACCTTCAGCAGAATCCCCTCCGTAGTCGCCAAGAACAAGAGAGAGACCTTCAGCAGAATCCCCTCTGTGGTCGCCAAGAACAAGAGAGAGACCTTCAGCAGAATCCCCTCCGTGGTCATCAAGAACAAGAGAGAGACCTTCAGCAGAATCCCCTCCGTGGCCGTCAAGAACAAGAGAAAGACCTTCAGCAGAATCCCCTCCATGGTCGTCAAGAACAAGAGAGAGACCTTCAGCAGAATCCCCTCCGTGGCCGTCAAGATGAAATAGAGAATAGAGAAAGAGTTAAAAGAAGAAGAAACGAAAGAGGAAAAGACGACGATGATGATGATAACTATTCTGGTAAATCTTGTTAATAAAATATTTTTTTCATACATAAATATCTTCATTTGTTAGTTATTAATATACGAATATGACGTCCAGTTCCCCCTCAGTTCAAATCGATGACAAACCAATTGCAAATCTGCAATTGGTTAGTCGAAAATCCGGCTATCCTACAATTAGCCACCCAAATGCTAAATATGAAAGATACATCACAATTAGCACCGGCAGTGCACGCATCATCCGCATCATCCGCATCATCTGAACACGTAAACTACGTAAGCGTTTATCGTATTCCTTGTATTGATTACATTGTTGTGACTTGATAATTTTCATGGATATCAAAACTTTTTTATTATTATTTAGGAAAAGTACCGTCTGATTGATGAGGAAATTAAATGTCTTTTTTTAAGATCGCGCTTCCCGCCATGCCATCTTTTTGAAAAACTTGTAAGAAAAGTTTTTCCTGAATTGGAAGCCTACAGTAGCACGGCAAGATCAATCGTAGATCGATGTAGAAGATCTTTTTCCGATTATAGATACCAACTTAGGGTGTCGATCGAAGAATTAGTGCGAGAATTTCAAAGTAAATCGGAAAGGTAACCAATGTAATCTTATTGTATTTATAATTGTATTTATAATTAGTAGTGTCAATATGAATTTCATTCTTTCCTCTTTTTTTTCTCTTTTAAAGAAGAGGAACCACAGTTTCTGAAGTTGAAATTAACGATTTCATTTCACGTGATGTCGTTATTAAAAGAATTTTTAACCAGTACTTTACTGCGGTTGATGTCTCCGAGATACCCGAAATAACAATGAACAAACTGATAGAATTCTCAAAAGAATGTTTTAATATTGCATGGGAAGGAAGGGATGAAACAAATACCAGGGTTTTTTATGACCAAATAAAAACCCTGGATAAGAATACGGAAGTTTTAGAAATCCCATCTCGTAGTGGGAGGAATTTTGCTAGCTCACTGAAATTTTAAAAAATAAAAAAAAATGTATTTTAAAAAATGCAAATTGCTGTGATAGTAAATATTTTTTGTATATTATTGATGTGTACTTATTATGATGCGATGATATATAAGTTAATATCATCATTGAGAATTCTTTTTTTTTTAGCGAGTCACAAATAATAAATATAGGTGGTAATTACGGATTTTATGGATACGGCATTACGTAATTAACCTCTATTGGAATGTATGTATAATGTAGATCGACTATTGGACGTTATAATGAGTATGGCATAAAATGCCACATCATGCCATTTTAATTATGTCAATATAATGTAATTACGTGGAAATATTTACATTAAAAAACGAAAATTTGTTTCTTTCTTAAACTTATTACCTCACTTTCTTTAAATTTATTACCACTTTCCTTATTACCTTCCTCCCTATAAATTTTCTCTATTCCACAAATGTCTTCCTCAACAAGTATAATTAATGTTTAATTTATTATATATTGTGTAGTATGATCAATATTTTTTTACTGATTTTTTTTTTAAAGACACAGGCGATAAAAGAGAAGATAACAATGATGATGCTAAAAAGGTTAAAAAGATTAAGAAAGGTATAGTATTATAATATTATGAAGAGTTTGCACTGTTAGTTCATTCTATTAATGTTCATGTTTTGTTAAATTCTACTAGATAATGATGAACTTGCGGCAACTGTCACTGATAAATTAAATACAAACGTATTCAACCTTTCATTTGCATTATGGAACATTTTACGAGGAACCGATGTGAAAACATTTACAATGAACGTTGATACCGGTTTGATACAGCTTATGAAATCAGGCGGTGTATTACACGTTCGATCAGCAAATGACTCTACTAGTACTCTTGAGACGAAAGCAAATGAGGTTTCAATTCCGTATAATTTTAGTCGAATAGGTTCAGATAACCGAAAGGTTGGAGATCTTGGAATTAAAGTTGAATACTTTAATAAACCTGTTAAATTACTTAATACTGCTGCTGAATTAGTAGCTAAAGATCTTTATCGGCTTCTTCAGTACAGCGAAAGACTTCCAGACAATCCACCTTCCCGAGATAATTTGATCTTTAAACATTCTGAAGATTATAGAAATCGTCTCATAGAATACTTAAGTTCTATTAATCATAAGGATGAATTTTCTACCTTCAAAGGTGCTATTTCAATAGACTTAAATAAAATGGAAAGTACCTCTTCTGACACAATAATTATTGATGAGGCAGATGCTACTGGTAATGATTTTGGATTTTTGGAAGAACAAACGTATTCATTAGAGTCTCTTTTATCTGTAAATAAAGAAGAAAGAAACATCAAATTAAAAGAAGCTATAAAAAATTTATTATCGCGCGTCTGGTATTCGATCAATAGTCTGGTGAAAGATACAATTTTCCAAGAAGTCGTTCGAAGACGCCAACTTAGATTCCTTGTTTCTATGGTACGTTCATATAGGACATTGGAACTATTTTGCGCTTTAAAACCTCGTAAACAAGGCCAGACAATCAAGTCACAGGTTACAAAAAAGATTTTAAAGAAGAGCAATGGCCGATTAGACGAAAAGGATTTAACGTTGTATTTACAGAGAGGATTCCGAATCGAAAGGGTATTAAATTCCATTGGAGTTAAATGGAATATTTTAGATGCAATTGACAACCTCACTCCTTGCTTTTTTACTAGTACTATTAATGGTTGTCAAAATTTCGAAATTTGGCTAGAAATAATTCTAAGCAATGAAGTGATCTCGTATAATGAAGCAGAAATTAGATATAAACAATTTAAGGCAACCTTGGCAAATGAAAGAGTCATGTGTATAAAACAGGCGTGTGGGGACTGTGGAGTTGAATTTCAACCGCCAAGCGTAAAAGAATTTAATTTTGATTTTTAGATAAAAAAAGCAAACTTAATATTTTTGTATACTTTAATATAAATACTGTATCAATATAAATATAGCAATATAGCAAGCATTTTATTGCAATTTTAAGAATCAACGAATAAATAAATTTTCATATTTTATTGCAGAAGAAAAAATTGGAATAAGCTATAAGTTTGTTTAGTGACGATGTTAATATATAGTAATTTGAACCATTTTTTTTATGCTTGTAAAGGAGATTTTTTTTCTTTTTGTAGACGGCCAATTTATCAGTTATTTGGACAGAACTTCTTCAACAGGAAAAAAAAAAAATTTTTTTCAATTAATTGACCATTACAAATTGTTCGGGTTTCCTTTTTTTTTAAACTAAATGTTCGTTTTTTCCCTTTTTTAGGCGATTTTTCGGTGATATCAACAAGTAAAAAAAAAAAAATAATAATAATTAAAGTCTTTTTTTATATTTAACGGACATTATTAAATGTGTTCTCTTTTTTTAGACGGGTTTTTCAGGTATTGGGTGGGATAAGTAAAAATTTGTTTTTTTTTAGTTTTTTTATTTTAACGAACATTCATTTTTTTTTCCTTTTTTTAAATAATTTAATTCTTTGCTGAATTCTTTCTGTAGGTCGCAACTTCGGCACTTGGACTGAATTAGATTTCTTTTTTTATAGGCAATTCGGCTCCTTGATGGACTTAAGCTTTTTTTGTGGGTTTCCGCTTGGCTTCTTGGATAGGATTTGAATTTTTTTTGAAAGTATTTTAATACAACTTAGGCCCTTTCTTGGACTGGAATAGACTTTTTAAAGGACTTTTCACATCAGCTTCTTGGGCTTGAATGTTTGATCTCTTGAATGTTTGATCTCTGCGTTTTATAGGAACTCGACTCTTGGATGTTGTAAGCGGAAGTGATTTGATTTCTTTAACTGGTGAAAGAAACGTTACTACATTTTGTTTCTTTGATTTTTAGGAAATCAGTCTCCTGGACAATAATCGAATAGGAGAGAGAATTATCTTATTTCTTTAAATTGATTAAAAAATATTACTAACATTTTTTTACTTTATTTTTAGAAATTTGGTCTCTTAGATGATTGACTTTTTGAATTCATGCTAAGTGTATTGCTACTGTATATTTTTTGGAAATATTTATTACTATTTCTACTTTTTTTAGATTAATTTCGGGAGGACCCCGAAATATATATAATAGTTAGAAAAAATAAGCAAACTAATCTCCCGACTTTATCATATAATTATTGGAGACTAATTTTTTTCATGATAAAGTAAAATAGTTTAAATAAAATTTTCGACATTGAAAAGAAATCCATAAGGATGAAAAGAATCAATCCTTAGAGATATTTATTTATTTTATTTATAATAGATTTAATTATTCATTTTTATCTATTAATTACGTGTTAACAGATGTATTTAATTTGTCTTATCTCATATATAATAATTATTACATATTCAATTGGGAATAAATTAAAATTAATTGTTTTCGCTTTCCCAATTTACCCAGAAGTTCAAAACCTACAAAAGAAAGTAAAAAGAAACGTTAGTTAACGTTCTAATGAAATAGAAATAAAAAAAATCAAAATTTCGCAACAGACATTGCAAAGCCTACTATTCCACACCATTAAATCTTTTTCTTTACTGCGCAAAAATTTTCTCTTTATTTGTTCTTTCTCTTTTCTCAAAAATTACTTTTTCAAAATTATTAAATTATTTCTTCCCCCTTTCTCGTAATTACTCTCATCCATCTCAAAAGCCCAAACCTAAAAAAAGAAAATAAAAAAGAACTTTAATTAAGGACCTCTACCCTTCAAAGTGGAGAGTCCTAGCCATGTTTCAAATTAAATAAAAACAAAAAAAATATATATATATCAAATTGCGTTACCATTTCGGCATTTCAGTATTCTGAACCTGAATCTACAGAAAAAAATATAATAAGAAACGTAATTATACGTTTCTCATTAAAAATATTGAAGGAAATCAAAGCTTCGCGAAACTTCAGTTTCCGCTCACACCTGAAAATCCAAACCTTAAAAAAAAGATTAAAGAAACATTAGTTGGCATTTCAAATTAAATAAAATAAAAAAAAAGTTAAGGTTTCGCAACACCATTGCGAAACTTACCATCTTCAACATTTCAGTGTCTTAAATCTAAAAAAAAAACACATAACAAGAAACATAAATATACGTTTATATATATATATATTATTAAAAAAAAGATTAAAGTTTTGCAACGAGCGTTGCAAAACTTACCGTTTTCACTTTTCCATTAAATCTAAAGTCTGAAACTACAAAAAGAAAAAAAAGCAACATAAATTAATATTTCTAATTAAATAAAAATAAAAAAAGCAGTTTCGTGAAGCTTACCATACTTTACAGAAACCTTGAAAATATGAGCGATGTTGAATTGATACGGGTACGATATAAATTTCATGTCATAATGGTATCAATTTCTGTGATGATATTGTTATAATGTTGATTTGATATCGTTACTTCATCACCATAATTTATCGCGAAAATATCGTGACGATATCTATTCAAAAGAATATCAAATCGGCACAGCCTTGATATCATTACGATGTTGGTAATTTCAAAAAAAAAGGATGATATATTTGCGATATTGATTTGATATCGTCACTTCATCCCACAATTTATCGCCGAGATATCGTGACAACATTTATTTAAAAAAATATCTGATCGGTATAGTCTTGATATCGTTACGATATTGGTAATTTCAGGGATAAAAAAAGATGTATTTACGATATTGATTTGATATCGTCACTTCATTGCCGCAACTCATTTGTGGTATCGCAACTCATCTGCAATACCGCAAATATTAAACTTTTTTTTTTTTTTTACAACTTTTATATGTATAACGTGCTGCCATATTATTAAAATAAAATTCTGATATTTTTATACGATTAAGCAAGATTACATAAAAATATACTATGGACTTTGACTACTTCCGTATGTCGCCGCCACAGAGGTTGTTGAGATTGCGGTTGCAAAGGCTTCCAAATTTTAATAAGAGAATTCTTTTTACGAATTTCTTGTTCTTGTATAGGTTTATTACGATATTGAGAAGACATTTTTAAAACTTGTTTGATGATGATTCTACAGGTTAAAATGTGAGTCAAAAATTTTTTTTTCTTCTCATTTTTTTTTATTATTATAAATCAATTCTTTCATTCCTTATTTTTGCATTGATCTTACCACATCATGATCGAGTATGATTAATATGGTGGTCAATTTCGAAAGAAAAAATATATTTTTTTTGATATACTTTGATGTATTTTCCATATGATTTTAGATATTGAGAATTTGGTAAGAGAAGAGTTTTTTTAATTACTACTTTAACGAAATGTACTAACACTTGTTCTTTTTTTTAGACAGGTTCAAAGCATGGGATTTCAACTGGAGATCAGGGGTGTAGATTTCGGTGGGTATTTTATAACATTTTTTTTTTTAAATCTTTTTTTTTTTAATGTACTATTACTAACAGTTCGTTTCTTTGGAATTTTTCTATTTTGTAAATTATACTAGTAGTTTATGTATTATTATTTAGCCGTATAATAAAATAATTTATTGGCATTTTAAAATATATTAATCATGTTCTGTCAATCTTTACAAAATTGTGAAAATTATCATAAAATGGTTTTAAATACATTGTCAGGATGACATATTTTATGATGTTCTGGTAAGCATCGGAAATGGGTTCTAATGTGGTTTTCAAAATGATTTTTTATTATGTAAAATGTCTTTACAACCATATTAAAATTCGAATTTTAAGTACATTTATGATATCATAAAAGTATCATACGATATCTTGAAAAAATTGCCTTGTCCAGTAAAAGTAGTCTCATTTTATTTACGAATGTATATTTTAATATACAGTATTTGAAATGTATTAGAGACATTATTCTATTCAATACATTTACTAAATTTATCGACATGGTTAATAAATTTTTAAAATCGGAACGACTTTAATAATAATTCGTGACGATTTATCGGTAAATTGATCCACGATCGGTAGACGATTATTTGCATGATATGTTTACTATTCGGACACAATTCAATACATTTCAGCAAAGAATAAATTATATATATATTAAGCAAAATTATTGATATGAACTTTATTTATGATTAAAAGTGTTAATAATAAAAGTATTAATAATGTAAATGTTAAGTATAATTACTAAATTATAGCT
The DNA here is from genome assembly GCA_015698045.1 of Rhizophagus clarus. Lineage (NCBI taxonomy): Eukaryota > Fungi > Glomeromycota > Glomeromycetes > Glomerales > Glomeraceae > Rhizophagus > Rhizophagus clarus. The sequence continues at coordinate 713,234 of BLAL01000086.1, forward strand.
CTTCTATGCTAAATATTTACTATAAACTATTGATCGAATAAAAAAATCAAAGCGCTATAACATTATAAGACCATCAAGTTTCCACGAATATTTATTTTCTATCCCTTTTGTTCTTAGAGTATTAAAAATCTTCCAGAACCTTAAAGTATTATCGTCACCACCAGCTCCAGCTACAATGTCCTCTCCATTTGGAGAAATATAAAAATAAAGGACGTGATAAAAATGTAAAATGATACATAATAAAAATATATTATATAAAATTTATAATAATGCTTCTCACTAGCCTCCTTAATTTTCAATCTTCTTAGTTACTTTTTTTTATGCTTTCTTTGCTCTCTTTCATCATTATCATTCTTTTCGTCATCATCTTCGGGAAATGACCTTGCAGCACTTATGTAATAATGAGACAGCTCCATTGATCTTGTAACATCTATTTTATCAGTACAAGCAAAGTCCAAATTTATTGTGTATAAATCTGTATTTGCCATAAAAAAGTTGCGACGAGCTGTCTTGTCATCATCCACCTCCTCACTTAAACATCTAATCCCGTAAATAATAACATTTTGGAGCGCTCTTTCCATTTCTTCTGATAGTTCATTTGAAACACATGTCAACCACTGACGAAATATAGTTGAAACTGAAACTTTAGATTTTAACTGGGAAATATTATCGTTAGTGCAACTATTCTGATATGTGAAACCTATATTCGACCATAATTCGCTCCTCCATCTATCAAAAACTTTTCGAAAACGTTTGCCCATAAAACTAATTTTTTGTTTGTTTTCTTTCTTCTTAGAAAAATGCGGAAATAATTTACTAATTATATCTTCTATCATTGAATTTCTAGAAGAATGATCAAGGTGTCGAGTACGAAGGAATAGTGCTCTTAATTCAACGTAAATGATATCTAAGATCCATTTTGGGAGAGAACTATAATTATTTTCTAATATTTCACTCATCTGTTTTTGACTATATTCGCGACTGGTTTTAGGTTCCGTATATTTATCTGGAACATTCGCGTTGGGTCTTGGGGAAGGACTTCTGGGGTAGTGACGTTCTCTAGTAAAATATTGAGACGGCAACTCCAAATTGTTATTTATGAGTTGTCGTTCAAAATTATCCCTATAATAAAAATAAATGGGCTCAGAACATATGAATTATAAATATTACAGATTTACTATATATATTTACATTGGAGTGCGGCTCTTCAAAGGCGGAGAACGCAGCGGGGAATGTGGTGACGTCGCCGGAGAGGATTCCAGTGATGTTATTGTTGATATGGGACTTTGACTTTTCCTGTATTTCTCGGTCATAAAATTGATATAATCGGGTAAAATTAGGCCGAATTCATCCGCTATTTTCTTCTTAGTTTTATAGGGATCCGGAGATATATTATTATTTCCTCAATTCTCAAGAACTCCTCTTTTAGCATTTTGTCTACAATTATTAAATATCAAGGTAAGTGAACTATTCATATCACAAAAAGAAAGAATAATGAATTTCAATTATAGGTCACCTATTTTTTCTTCATCATCAATTTGTTGAGGAGGTTGAGGTGGTAATTGAGGTAAGTATTGTTAAGGTTGTTGAGAAGGTGATTGCGACCATTGGTATTCATGATGTGGCCATTGACGTTGCTGATTTTGTTGAGGTTGTTGAGGTTGTTGAGGCCATTGAGGTAGAGGTGGTTGCGGCCATTGAGGTTGAGATTGTTGAGGTTGTTGAGGCCATTGAGATTGAGGTGGTTGCGGCCATTGAAATTGAGATTGTTGAGGTTGTTGAGGCCATTGAGATTGAGGTGGTTGCGACCATTGAAATTGATGAGGTTGAGATTGTTGAGGTTGTCGCGGCCACTGAAGTAGAGTTTGGGGTTGAGATTGTTGCGGTTGTTGAGATTGAGGTTGTTGCGGTTGATGAGATTGAGGTTGTTGCGGTTGTTGAGATTGGGGTTGTTGCAGCTGTTGAGGTTGTTGCGGCCATTGAGACTGAGGTTGTTGATATTGCGGTTGCGATGGCTGCCAATGTTTAATAAGAGAACCTTTTTTACGAATTCCTTGTTCTTTATCAAGATCTTGAGAAGACATTTTAATGATATCTCAATATAAAAAAAAAAGAAATAATTGAATAAAAAAAAAAAAAAATTTTTTTTATCCCCTTTTTTTTTGCGTTGATCTTACCACATCATGATCGAAAAAATTAATCTTTTTCTTGCATCGTAATTATATCTATGATTAATATGGTTAATTACGAAAAGAAAAAAAATTCTTTTTGCCATTGATCTTATTACATCATATGATACAGATTTTTTTAAGGAAAAAAAATATGATTAATATAATGATGGATATTGTGATTAAATCATGGCCAAGTAAAATTAATATTTTTCTCACATTGTTACGATTAATTTCGAAAATAAGTTTCTTTTTTACCATTGATCTCAATAGATTTTCTAAGGAAAAAAATTTGATTAATATAATGACGGACATTGTGATTATCGAGTAAAAATTAATCTTTTTTTCAATTTTTTTCTTTTTTTTAAAAATTCTATATCGTGGTTATACCTATTACCAAAAAAAACTTTTTCTGCAAAAAAAGTTGTTTGCATTGATATCATAACACTACGAGTTATCTTTTCCTTGAACCTTCTCAAACATCTTAAGTCGTATAATTAATAATTAACCTCTCCTATAAACAGAGAGCAACTTACTTTAATATAAACACGAATACAAAATACGTTAGTAATGAGAACGAAAAATAAATTCTTTAGGAAAAAGAGATTATTTAAAGCACTGAACTGAAAGGAATGATTCCTAGGATAGCGAGTAATTTGAACTAAGCCAAAGTTAGAAACAAGATAGTTTCGGTATCTTCAGGCGGTATGGATGAAGACAATTCACGTATTAGCCCTTGTTCTACAATTGATTTTTATCAAACTCGCTCTACATTGATTATTTCAGTTCTGTCTCAACCGATCTCCGGGGAAGAAGCAAAGTAGAAATCAAAGAATGGGAATCATGTATGGAAAAGGAACATCTTAAAAAGAAAGAGGCAACGGTTCTGCGAGTTAGAAATATCTGAGTAGATGATTCATGCTGAAGCTTCTCTTCTCTCATTTCATCACTGATGCTTTTTCTTATGCGCCTTATCCAAGAAAGCATCCATTTCCCTTTCCTTCGATGACTTGGTATTCTTGAACTGGTCTTATGCGCATATACTGTATAAAACTTCTGGTCAAATGATCGTAGCATTGCTTTAAATTCCTAATTAGCTAATTACACATGTGCATATTGCATATTTTACCAAATTCTGTAGACCAATAAAAATCACAGTTTTGCACTGAGATTATCATTTAATCTCATTTGGATAAATTGTTTGTACTTGGCGTGAAGAACAGGTTATACTGTACTAATTAAACTGGCTGGTACTTACAAAAAAGAGATCTTTTTTTCTAATTATTATGCTTTTTTATTTCTATCTAAGGCTGTGTTTTATTGTGCCATTGATTTACTTATTATATGGCTATATTTATTTCACCATCAATCATCGCTTTGTGTAAAGCTATAGTTTGTGGTTGTGCAAATTTCCCACTGGCGCTTTCCCGGGTGTTTAATAGAATAATTGGTCGGCAAGTCATGTATAATGTATATTGATATAAAAGAATTTATTTTTTAGTTGTCTTTCCGGCGCAGATTACTAATGTATATTAATTTAATTGATGGTGTGTGACTAAACAAATATTGACGACAACTTTTCAAATAAAAAGGTATCCGTAATTAGACAACTAAACAGGAACATCTCAGTGCTAGGATAAGCCTTGTTTAGAATAAGCCCAGCAATTCCGTACTGAGATTTTCGAATGATGTTTCCCATTTAGGATAGGCCCAATACTTCGCTAGTTGTATATAAATACCCCTAATTTTTCAAGAAAAATAACGATTTCCCTTAATAACTTATTTTCACGTTCCTATTTTTTTTTTAAAAAAAAAAAGAAATAAAAATTTTAGAAAAAATCTTATTCCCACGTCCTTTTTTTTTTAAATAAATATGATTAAAAAAAAAAAATTTTCTCCTCCTACCCGAAAGAACTTCGTTTTATCAAAAAAAAAAAAAAGAATTTTCTCCTCCTACCTTTAAGTTTTATCAAAAAAAAAGTTCATACTCTTCCTTTTTAAAATAACGTGTCTTAATTTTAATATGCCCGATAACATTGATAACACTACTATTATCGACAATAATAATGAAGTTAGCGATGATTTTTATATAATTGATAACCCGAACGCGATTAAAGATATATTAAGTATATCTGTTAATCATTCTATAACAATAAAGAATAATTCTAGTACAATTCAAATGTTAATTACAATACTCCAAGGTAAGTTAACACTATGTTTTTTTGGGTGCATTGATGCTGTATATGGCTCTATCAGGTTACTGATACTGTATGTTTTGATACTGACTAACAATATAAGAACGACTTACTTCTGCTTCATCTACTATCTCTCCTCCTATTGTCTCTACTTCTCCTCTTAATGTCTCTGCTATTGCCTCTCCTTCTCCTCCGGTCTCAACATACGGATCCTTGTCGGATTCAATTTCATCTTTAAGCTCTTCGCTACCCTTAGACTCTTCAGTAACCTCATCATCAATAACTCCCTTAACAACTTTAATTTCGTCGATCTCACCAATTTCCTCGATCTCCCCAATTTCCTCGAACCCGCCAATTTCTTTGAACCCGGCTCCCGGTTCAAATTTAAATTTTATATGCACGTCGGAGGGGGTCGCTTTATCTAGCAGGACAAATTGGATTGCGCCTATCGGCTCATATAAAGATCCGTGTTACTTATGTGAATATTACGGGCATGGTTTTAATACCTGCCCGAATATTCAGCAAAATTACCGGGGAAGATGCTGCAGGTGTTGGGTCAGTCCGCACGAGTCAAAAGATTGCCATTTACGAAAAGGTGAAAAGGTACCTATTCCATTTAAAAAGAATTTTTTAAAGCCGGCCGATTTAATCAAATTTTTTGGAAGAATTGAGGAATAGGTTTTTTTTTTAATTCATTTCTGGTCGCCTTGGTGGCGAATTTTTTATTCTATGTAGTTTGTTTGGTCCGCCTGGTGGCGGGTTTTTTTCCTGGTTCGTCTGGTGACGAGTTTTTTTTCTGGTTCGCCTTGTGGCGTAAAGGTTTCTGGTTCGCCTGGTGGCGTGTTCTTTTTTTGTTTTGATATTTTTTTATAATAATAATAAATAATAATGCATTTTATCAATCACACTGGCACTAAATAAAATTTATTAAGACATTTTTTGAATATTATCTTGAATGCCAAATTGATATGATGATAATGTTAAATTCATATTGCAGAAAATATAAAAAAAAATTGTTCAATATGGAAGTCAGTAATTTGATGGCTGTTTAAAAATCTAAGGTTTCTGTTAAGATTGTTTGTTTCTTTACTATAAAAATGCTGATCAATAACTTTTAGTTCAGTAAAATTATTAATTTGTATAATAAATTCCTTTTATTCAGCAATAAATTTTGAAGTTCAAATAATTTTGACATTTAATTTTAATTTATAAATATCCAGATGTTCAAAGCACGCCTTAGCAAAATTTTTGCCAATTATCATACAACTGAAATTTAACGCGTCTACTGGATTTTCTACAGATTCTACCCAATCACGATGTTGTCGTAAAAAATTTTTAATATAAAAAAATGCTTGCTCGATCTGTAAGCAATAAATTTTTAAATAATGGAAGATTAAATTCTTACGGGATTATAATCGGGAGAATAAGATGGCAAAAACTCAAGTCGTATTCCTTTCTCCTCACAAATATTCCGCAAACGCTGACTTTTATGTATAAATACATTATCTAAGATTAAAACGCTATACTAGTTATTTAACTAAATAAAATATTAAATAAAAATATTTATTATAGTCTATGTGGTTTTATATTTCGCTTCGAAAAATGGTAAACAAGTTGGGAAGAAAAAGAGATGGTTAACGCGGCACAATAAAAATCAATAAAATCTACGTACAACGCGAAATCAGGTCACATGAATTATTAGCAGAGTGGTGGCGCTATGATATATTGTAATCTTTATTATCATAAAGGAATAAAAAACATATCAATGTTATCACGGTCTTTTATGTGATATGTACTGTATTTATGAAAAAAGATGGAGTTTTAAAGAGCTAGCAATGTTTCTTCCGCTACGGGAAGGAATTTCTAGATCTTCTGTAATAACATCTAACTCCTTAACCTTTTCTTTGATATTTGCGCTTTCAGTTTCAACCCAGACTATTTTGAAGCATTTTCTGGAGAATTCTATTAATTTATCTAGTGAAGTTTCCGATAATTTTGTAAAATCGATGGCTGAAACGTATCGGCTTAAGATTCTCTTTAAAACCACCTCACGTGATATGAAATTGTTTACTTCCTCGTCGGTAGGATCTGAACTTTCCGTATATCCACTTTAATAGAAAAAAAATTTAAATCATTAAATCATTGTAATAAAACAACAACATAACGATATGAACGTATCGATCACCTTTCTACAATTTGTCGAAATTCTTTTACTAATGTTGAAAGTACATTTTTCAATTGATATCGATAGTCGGAAAATGATTTACGATATCGTTCGTTAATTGACTTCGCCACGCTTTGATAAGCATCATGCCCAAAAATTTTTTGTGTTATTTTATCAAACGCATGATCGGGCGGATTTCTAGTTCGCAAAAAAAGGCATTTCATTTCTTCGTCAATAAGACGATAATTATCCTAAACAGTAATAATATCAATAATACATAATACATCAGTAATTCTGTGTAATAACGATTGTTCTTAATTGGTAAGAATGTAACAACCAAAATAAGAAATGGATTTTACGTTGTCAGATGGTGACGAAGTCGAGGTGGTTAGTGGCAAATTTGTTGATGGCTGCTTCGTCGAGGCATCAAGCATTTTGTTTGCCAGATGTAGTACACTTGGATGTAAGACCAACCAATTGCAAATTTGCAATTGATTGGTCATTGCGCCAAATTGAACCGGAATTTCTTCTTCACTCTCTAGAAGTAATATTAAATGAGAATAAAATTATATTCATTAATTATGTTCAGATTTTATGTTTTTACCGCTTTCATCATTTTCATTTTCTTCTTGTTCTTTATCTTTCTCTCTCCTATCCCTCTCTCTTCTCTCTTTCTCTCTTCTCTCTTTCTCTCTTCTCTCTTTCTCTCTTCTCTCTTTCTCTCTTCTTTCTTTCTCTCTTCTCTCTTTATCTCTCCTCTCCATCTCTTTCTTCTCATTTTCTCTTCTTTCTTTTTCAATATTTCTTTCTTCTTGCTCTGGAAGCATATCTTCATTATAACGAAGTAAATTTAGTTTTAAATAAATTCGCAGAAATATCATTTCAATTGAATAATAAAACAATTATTATAACGTATTTACCCAAAATAATTCTTTCAATATCATCATCTTGTCTATTATTACCTTCTCCAATATCTACATCTTGTCCATGTAAATTATCTTGTTCATGTTCACTTCCTTCCTCTCTCCTTTCATCTCTTTCCTTATTATAATCACGTGAAGAGTTGGCAACATATGTACGAATAGTTTTTGTAGTCTTTGCAGCTTTTGTTGCCTTGTCTTTTAGGTATCATTATAATAGTATTAGGCGCAATTACTATATAAATTTTAAATCAAAAATATAATATTATTACCTTTTTCTGTTACTCCTCTGCGTTTAGTCATGATAAACAAACAAGATGGTACTTATCGGTATTGTGCTAGTAGCAACGTAAAGAAATAGGTGATTCGTCACGTAAAGAAATAGGTGATTCCTGACGAAACGAATACAGCATCATCTTTATTTATTTATAGAGATTTCTCCTAATATTAAGAAAAAATTACATCGTGACCGCAGCACATAAAAGGAAATTGGGTTAGCATTTCTCGAAAAAAACGTTCATGGTTACATTAAATCTTGGATAGTTGATCGGAAGAATTTGTTAATGGTTACATCGATTCTTTATGACGAAAATTTTGGGAAAATTTGACGTCTTAACGGTTACATGTAAAGAAATTATATATGAGTATCGTAACTGTAGGACATAAACGGAAATTTGGCCAACAAAATTTTCAAATTATTGGAATAATTGATCGGGAAAATCCTTAATGGGTATATTAGCTCTTTGTCCACAGAACATTAATGGTAATTTCGAGCAATATTAACGGTTACAAGTAAAGAAACTTTATATGAATATCGTGATCGCAGGACATAAACGGATTTTCAGGATAATTGATCAGGAGAAAAAATTTGTTAATGGTTACATAATTAGGGTTGAAGAATTATACTGTACGTACTATATTATGCTGTCCTAATACTTAAATAGAGTACATTTTTTTCATATGTTTAATATATTATATATTTATTTTAATAATTAGGATTGTTCTTTTAATCTAATCTAAATAGAAAAATATTATATTAAATATTTAACAGTGCAATATTAATGCAATGTTTACAGTACATTGATGAAATTTTGGGCAATGGAAAAATTGCGGTTACATGTAAGGTGATCGCAGGACATAAATAGAAATTTAGATCAAAAAATTGGTCGGAAAAATTTTGTCAACAGTTCTGTTGATTCTTTATCTGCAAAAGATCTTTATTTGCAGCACATTGGTGGAATCTAGGGTAATGATCTGAAAAATTTGACATGAATATCGTGGTCGCAATAAATAAATAGAAATTTAGATCAATAATTGATCGGAAAAAATTATTAATGGTTACATTGATTTTTTATCTGCAGCGCATTGATAGAATTCAGGGGTAATCTGAAAAATTTGACATGAATATCGTGATCGCAAGACATAAACGGATTTTCGGATAATTGATCAGGAGAAAAAATTTGTTAATGTTTACATAATCAGGGTTGAAGAATTATACTGTACGTACTATATTACTATGCTGTCCTAATACTTAAATAGAGTACATTTTTTCATATGTTTAATATATTATATATTTATTTTAATAATTAGGATTGATAATAAATTATTAACTATTCTTTTAATCTTAATAGAAAAAATATTATATTAAATATTTAACAGTACAATATTAGTGCAATGTATACAGTAAATTGATGAAATTTTGGGAAATGGAAAAATTGCGGTTACATGTAAGGTGATCGCAGGACATGAACAGAAATTTAGATCAACAAATTGATCAGAAAAAAATTTTGTCAACAGTTCTGTTGATTCTTTATCTGCAAAAGATCTTTATCTGCAGCACATTTGTGGAATCTAGGGTAATGATCTGAAAAATTTGGCATGAATATCGTGGTCGCAATAAATAAATAGAAATTTAGATCAATAATTGACCGGAAAAAAATTGTTAATGATTACATTGATTTTTTATCTGCAGCGCATTGATAGAATTCAGGGGTAATCTGAAAAATTTGACGTGAATATCGTGATCGCAGGACATAAACGGATTTTCGGGATAATTGATCAGGAGAAAAATTTGTTAATGGTTACATAATCAGGGTTGAAGAATTATACTGTACGTACTATATTATGCTGTCCTAATACTTAAATAGAGTACATTTTTTCATAAGTTTAATATATTATATATTTATTTTAATAATTAGGATTGATAATAAATTATTAACTATTCTTTTTAATCTTAATAGAAAAAATATTATATTAAATATTTAACAGTGCAATATTAGTGGCAATGTAAAGTAAATTGATGAAATTTTGGGAAATGGAAAAATTGCGGTTACATGTAAGGTGATCGCAGGACATGAACAGAAATTTAGATCAAAAAATTGATCGGAAAAAAATTTTGTCAACAGTTCTGTTGATTCTTTATCTGCAAAAGATCTTTATCTGCAGCACATTGGTGGAATCTAGGGTAATGATCTGAAAAATTTGACATGAATATCGTGGTCGCGATAAATAAATGGAAATTTAGATCAATAATTGATCAGGAAAAAAAATTGTTAATGGTTACATTGATTTTTATCTGCAGCGCATTGACAGAATTTGTTACATTAGTTCTCTATCTCGGAATTATGTAATGAAGTTTTAAAAAAAACTTTTCAAGTTGTTGACCCAAATTTCCTTTTATATAGTGCAGTCATGATATCACAGTCGTAATATTATAAAAAAATTTACTTTGTGCTTTTTTCCCAAAGAATTCAATTGATATTTTTTTTAAAGTTTGACTGTCCATATCTTATCAGTTACATATAAAAATACCACATCTCAGATCAGAGTTTTTAGATTTCTAATAAAAAAAAGATAGAAAGAAAATGTCCTCTCCCAAACCTAGTAGAGAAGAAACAGGTATAAAAAAAAAATACCTGGTATATTAATTCATTAAATAACGTATGATAATATTCAAATAGTTTCTTTCATATATAGATAATATGATATTGATCTTGCTAGACGATCTAATAAAAGAACAAACCCGATCGAACGATCTTCTCCAGACCAACATTAAAAAGAAACGGAAACGTCCGTCTCGTAACAACCGAGCGAAGACCATGGGAGACTGGGCTCGGATGGTGAAAAAAGTATGATCATTTGATTCTTTAATATTTTGTGATAATTTGAAATATTTAACACTTTAAAATTATTTGTTAGAATTGATATTGCCATTATATGAAATTAATATCTCATTAATATTATATCCACCTTCTTTTCAATTTATTTCAATAAAAAAATAAATCTTATGTAATTTTATAATTGTATATATCCGTAAAGCTCACAACTAGTGATTTTATCATAATAATTGATTGTAATAATTTAAATCATAAAAATCAAAATTTCATATAAACTGGAACACGAATTGCTAACAATTTTTTTCTGATCATTTGTCTTGTCTAAATGTGCTGCGATCACGATATTCTTAAAATGTAATGTCAATTTTCAGAAAAGCTTTGTTAACCAATTTCCGTTATGTCCAGCAGCCTATATAAATTTCTTTACATGTAATCGTCAAAACATCAATCCTAAATTCAAGAGCTTTGTTAACCCAAATTTCTATAGTTACGATGTTGTTCATTATATAATTCATTAGTTAATGTAACTAACTATTAACGAATTTTTTTCCGATCAATTATCCCAAAATTCGATGATCTAAATTTCCGCTTATGTCCTGCGGTCACAATATTCATATAAATTCCTTTACATATAACCGTTAAAGAAGTCAACTCTTCAGATCATTGCCTCAAAACTTCGTTAATGCATTGTAAGTAAAGAACCAATGTAGCCATTAAGAAAATTTCCGATCAATTCAAATTTCCGTTTATGTCCCGCGGTCACAATATTCATACAAAATTTCTTTGCATGTCGATTTTCCCAAAATTTAAGAAATTAGTAATCTAAATTTCCGTTTATGTTCTGCAGTCACGCACGATATTCATACAAAATTTCTTTGCATGTAACTGTTGTTAACACGTCAATTTTAGATCATTTTCCCCAAGATTTCCATTAATGTACTGTGATCCAAGAACTAATGTAACCATTGACAATTTTTTTTCTCGAAATTTCAATATAAATTTCCGTTTTATAAATTTCCGTTTATGTCCTGCGGTCACGATTTCATACAAATTTCTTTACATGTAACCAGATCATTGCCCAAAATTTCCGCGTTATATGAGAAATTTGTTAACCCAAAATTTCCGTTTATGTGCTGCGGTCGCGATACTATGATTTCCAATTAAAAATATTATAAAAGCAGTTAATGAATTAAATACACAAACGCGCATGGACATTTTTTAAATTTACTCATTTTATTATTCCTTATTATAATTATTATCATAGCCATGTTACGAAATAAACCTCGAAAAGCGAATATTGCTACATTACCTTTTCGTATCCGTAATAATTTAGAAGGTTGCCCAACAGATTTTTATTATCGGATAATTGATGACAATGAAAAATGGTACAAAAGATTTTGAAGATGATAATATTAGCGGCGAAGAGTATAATGAATATGGCGACGGAGATGATGATTTAGAACAACGAAGCGATGATGATCATATAGAACAGCGAAGCGATAATGGTGATGAATTTAGAACAACGAAGCGATGATGATCATATAGAACAGCGAAGCGATAATGGTGATGATTTAGAACAACGAAGTGATGATGATCATATAGAACAGCGAAGCGATAATGGTGATGATTTAGAACAACGAAGCAATAATGATCATTTAGAACAACGAAGCGATAATGATCATTTTAGAACAACGAAACGATAATGATGATGATTTAGAACAACGAAGCAATAATGAAGAAGGTGATTACCAACATGATTTCACATCATCAGAGAAT